>CM066033.1:615412841-616612841 GCA_033557465.1 Ichthyophis bannanicus
AGCATCGGACGTGCTGGTGGCGGTGTAGCAGCGAAGTGCAGACGAATAAATCCAGGAGTCAATTTACAGGGTCCAAGCCAATTTATTCTGCACAAGGCCCAGTTAGTCAAGCTCCAAAAAGGACTGAGCAAAGTTCTTACAGAAACATATTCATTTATACATTTCTTTCCAGTTTGATAAATGCAAACTTTCTATTGGCCCCAACGCCCCCTGCATTTGTCCAATCGGAGATCCCTCCTGGGCCTAGCACCCAGCTCCCTCCTCTAGGATTGTTCTAACAATGGTACAGTTTCTAGGTTTGGATACTTCTCTACTGCAAGGTCGTTTCTGGCTCTAGGAATGCATGTATTGAAACATCTCTATCTTCAAAGCACAAGGGAATAATGAAAGATTTATGCATTCATGAAAACTTCTTACTAAGCAGTTTAAAACAGTTTTCTCAAACTTTCACAGACTTTAGTTCTTTACTGAGATGGGGGTTGGAATCAGGGCCTAACTTACAGGCCTTTCATATTTGCAGACTATTATAGGCCATAGCCTGCCACATTCCCCCCTTTGATTATTCTTACCCGCTAGTGAGAAAGGGTGAGAATTAAATCACATATTAAACTTGTGTAACAGCATCATCTTGGGATATTAGGGAATATTGCCACATAGCTAATATCTTTGTAGCTGCCTTCCGTTCTACAGTATTATCAAGAACTGAGGTTATCATGCGTAAGCAAAGGGGTAGGAGACATGGGAGCAACAAGCATACAGCTAATATGAGTAATACGATAAACACAAGGGTCTTCAGAACACCTAATCATGAAAATACTGAACCAAACCACCCATCAGGCTTCAGGCCATGCCAGGTCTGAACAGGCACATATGCTTGTGTGCGCATTTGAGTAGCTATATCTTCAACAACGTGTCCGTTATTATCAATCTGCAAACAGTTGCTTAAATTCAATTTTCCACACACTCCACCTTCAGCTGCTAACAGATAATCTAGAGCTAAACGATTCTGATAAATAGCTGTATGCATTTGTGTACTCTGCTTAGCTAAAAGAGTTAGTGCTTTACTGGTTTCATTGGTTATTTCAACAACAGCTTGTAAGCAGATAATACGATTTATCATATACACAGGAGTACGATATCCCCATGTACCATCTTGCTCCCAAGTGGCAGGTCCATAGTATGAACTGATTCTATCAGGTGGCCACTCCTCCTCTTCCTTCCACTTGTCCCATTGGCCTATTTTCAAGACCTCTCGTTTCTGTCGACTCCTGTACACGGGAAAACCCAGTTGTTCTCCATGGGATGTAGGTAACAGGAAAAAGGAAGGTCGTATGGTTCCCAATGCACATGCTCCTCCCCAGTGGTGAGGAAGCCTAGCATATGCTTGGGTTCCACAAATCCAGTACAGTCCAGGTGGTGCTTGCCAGGTATTATAAGATGCTAGATTAGTCCAGATGCTGGCAAGATTAGGGAAACGGACTAAAGGGTTGGTGGGCTCTGAAGTGTTGATTCCTGACCACCAGGACGTCTTCTTGGTGGTACTGTTGTAGAACTTCTGATTGAGATAGACCAGCTGTCCAACCTCCATGGCAAACTGTGGTCCAGAGCGAGCAAAACACAAGTTACCAACAATGGGGTGGGCCAGTACCCACTCACTAGTAGCATTATGTAAATCAGTCTGATTATAAGGCATAGAATAGTTCACTTCTTGTGCCTCCCAGGGCCATTGATCTCCCATCTTAGTTCCTCCACAGAAGAGGCAGTCCGAAATGTGGAGACTAGATGCTACTGCTCCAGCGAGCTCAATGAACAAGTTTTGGGAGGCATGAGGAATCTCAAACTCGGCCTTCATGGCTTCATAGAAAGAGTGATGTATTCGATAAGGTGCGGATGCATGAGTCTTAGTATTCAGCTGTATATGTATAAACGTTCCAGGATCTGTGCCGCCTCCTGCTATTCGTAACCCAAATCTGTACCCCTGCTTCCACTGGCTGGGGTTAAGTATAATGAGCTGCATCGGATTACAGGCACCTTTCTTGCACTTTCGAGGTTCTGGTAATGGCAGTTTTTCCAGGCTTGCTATGCGTTTATCTCCTTCTCGTCCAGTAGGCGCACCAGACCAGGTGGCATAGTACATGCATTCCCACTTGGGACAGTAGTAAGTGTCTTTGGATGATGTACTGTAGACGGTTGGGGAAGATTTCCCAGTACACTTTCCCCATCCATATGCTCCTTCAGGACACACATATTTATCATCATAGTAATAGGCTTGCTCCCAATATCCACACTTGTGATGGATATTTCTGTTTATCACCTCGTAAGCATCAAAACTCAGGGTAACATGCTTCGTGGGATAGGGTAACATGCTTCGTGGGATCAGGAAGCTGTCGTGTGGCATTTATGAGGGCTCCATCCTCATCATTCAGTCGTATCTCAAGTACATAATAAGAGGGGTTCTGCCGGGGGTTGTAAGAAGTCTTACTTTTCCCCTTCGTACAGATATTTAACTCGGTGCCATTATATACACACCAGCTAATTATACAGTGCAAGTATAGTAGGAATGATAAAGTAAAGTCTGAGTGACCTTCAGTCCAGTTCGGGTGGTAGTTATACAAGCTGCACAAGGGGGTAAGGCAGAAGTCTTTTCCAGGAATCCCAGGATCATCACTCCCACAAGGCAATAGTGGAGGAGCATTGTGATTACAGTCTTTGGAGGTCAACTGGAATATTGGGTACGATGAACTTGTAGAGTCTTTTCTTCTTTTCTGCTTCGACTGCTACCCTTGCGCGACAGGGGCAGGATGATAGAATCTAGAGACTCTTACAACGCTGGTTGTCTCCGCAATGTGAGTCGCAATGGAGTCTCAGGATCATTTACTGAAGTCCATTGACCAGGTTCAGGAGCAGCTGCCGGTTTCACTCGACTGTGATGGATCCAGGGTTTGAGTTCTGCGACTTTTACTGCAGTTGGGGTTGACAAGATGACAACATAAGGTCCCCTCCAATGCGGCGCCAGTGGGGTCTTTCTCCACTCCTTGATCCACACTGACACTCCTGGCTTGAAGGGATGCAGAGGTTCTGTCAGATTGATGGGCAATCGATCTTGCACCCAGGTATGAAGATTCTGCAAAACAGAACCTAAAGCCAATAGTTCTTGTCTAGTTATTTCAGATCCTATTTGTTTGATATCTCCTTTAATTCCCTGTACAATGGGTGGAGGTTGCCCATACAAAATCTCAAAAGGGGAAACTCCTAAGGACTTGGTTGGAGCAGAACGTATCCTAAGAAGAGCTATAGGGAAAACCTGGAGCCACTTTAGATGTGTTTCTTGACAAAGCTTGGTCAGCTGAGATTTCAGGGTTCTATTCATGCGTTCTACTTTCCCTGAACTCTGGGGTCTATAGGCAGTGTGCAGCTTCCATTGTATCTGTAGAGCTCGAGCTAACTGTTGAGTCACTTGGGACACAAATGAGGGTCCATTGTCTGACCCTATAGTCAATGGTATTCCAAATCGAGGAATAATCTCATGGAGCAGTATTTTAGTGACTTCTCGAGCTTTCTCAGTTTGGGTGGGATGGGCTTCTACAAAATGTGCAAACTAGGACTAACAGGTAGTGATATCCGTTTGCTTGTGGCATTTCAGTGAAATCTACCTGAATATCACTCATAGGCGTCACTCCTACTTACTGAACTCTTGGGGGTGGAACGGGACCTTGCCTAGCATTATTCTTGGCACATGTCAAACATTGCTGTGCCACTGAAGCAGACAGGGGTCCTAATAGTGAGATACAGAAATGGGGTCTTAGGGTTCTTTCCATGGCCGTCTTCCCATAATGTGTGGCCTGATGAAAAGCGTGAACAAAGGCTGGCCCTAATGCTTCAGGAATGACTGTGGGACCTGGAGGTGAGCTACCAACTGAAGGTGGCAGCACTATCCAACCTTTTTCTGTCAGGACCCCTCCCTCCTTTTCACAGAAATAATCTAACTCTCTTGTAGTGTATCGGGGAGCCCATGAGCTAAGGGGCACAGGGAATAAGGCTGCCTGCACTGAAGTGTCTTGGGTCACAACTCGTCCAGTTGTGGCTGCTTTTCGGGCAGTGGCATCAGCAAATCTATTCCCTCGGGTAACTTCTCCTGCTCCTGTCTGATGACCTCGACAGTGCATGACTGCAACTTGCTTAGGGGCCCATACAGCCTAATAATATCAATATCTCGGGCCCATACCTAATGGACTTGCCTCCTGAGGTGATCAGCCCTCGTTCTGTATACAGGGCTCCATGTGCGTGCAAAGTGGTAAAAGCATACTTGGAATCTGTGCACACATTTAAACGGAGTCCTTCTCCTAATGTCAGTGCTCTAGTGAGAGCTATCAGTTCAGCCTTCTGTGCTGAAGTTCCTGGGGCCAAAGCTGAGGACTCAACTACCAGATCAAGGGTCACCACTGCATATCCAGCACAACGATGTCCATTGATGACAAGACTGCTTCGCTCTACAAAGAAAGTTTGTTCAGGGTTCTCCAAAGGAACATCAGTCAAATCTGGGCGACTTGAAAATACAGTGTCCATAGTTTCTAAACAGTCATGATCAGGAGGCCCAGGACCGATCGGGAACAACGTAGCAGGATTCAGAGCTTGACTGACTTTTAACTGTATTTGAGGGTTTTCGCACAACATACTCTGATATTTCAACATCCGTGAATTCGTTAGCCAGAAACTTCCTTTGTGTTCCATGAGGGTCAGGACAGAATGCGGTACAGTCACTTGAAGATTCTGTCCCAGAGTGAGCTTGTCTGCTTCGCTCACCAAAAGGGCTGTTGCTGCAACAGCTCTCAAACAAGGGGGCCAACCTCTTGCTACCACATCCAACTGTTTTGACAAGTAGGCTACTGGCCGTTGCCAAGATCCAAGAGATTGGGTTAGTACTCCCAACGCATTTCCTTGTGACTCATGGACGTAGAGATGGAAAGGTTTCTGGACATCTGGTAGACCCAAAGCTGGTGAAGACATCAGAGCGCGTTTCAGGGATTGGAATGCTGCATCCTGTTCATGTCCCCACTCCAGTGGAGACTTTTCCATTCCTTTGGTAACTTGATACAATGGTTTTGCTAGCAGCGCAAAATTGGGGATCCATATGCGACAGTATCCTGCGGCCCCCAGGAAGGCTCTTACTTGCCTCCTGGTGGTTGGAGTGGGAATACTGCATACAGCTTCTTTGCATTCAGGTCCCAAGCGTCGAATTCCACTGGACAACTGGAACCCTAGATATTTAACTTTAGTTTGACATAGTTGCGCCTTGGCTCTTGAGACTTTGTTGAGGAGTTGTCTAGTGGTTAGGACAAGGTACTTCAGGCCGGAGGGCCGGGGGTTCAAGTCCCACCTGGGGACAGCAATCTCAGGCCGGAGGGACTGGGATTTCTAATCCTATAGGCACTCCTTGTGGTCTTGGGCAAGCCACTTAACCCTCCACTGCCCATGTTCCCTGTAAGTATTAGTGTATGTGTCTCATATCCCCTTGTGTTAAATGTATCCCCCAATTGACCGCTTTGACCCGGTGAAAAGCGGGATATAAATACAGCTAAATAAATAAATAAATAAATAAATCCAGCCTCATTCAGAAGGTACAGGAGTTCACTGGTGGCTTGTAGACATTCACTTTCTGAATTGGTGGCTATGAGCAGGTCATCCACATACTGAAGGAGAACCCTTTGTCCTGGGTTCACTGAATAACTTGAAAGATCTTGATTCAGGGCAGCACTGAAGAGAGTAGGTGAATTCTTGAATCCTTGAGGTAATCGAGTCCAGGTAAGCTGGCCCCGCCTTCCTGTTGTGGGGTCTTGCCATTCAAAAGCAAACAAAAGTTGACTGGTAGGGGCTAGGCGTATGCAGAAAAAGGCATCTTTCAGGTCCAGGACGGTGAAATGAGTAGCCTCAGCGGGGATCAGTCCCAAGAGAGTATAAGGATGTGGTACCACTGGGTGTATAGTTTCAACTGCATCATTTACCCGCCTTAGATCTTGTACTGGGCGGTAATCTCCTGTCCCAGGTTTCTTAACTGGGAGAAGAGGGGTGTTCCAAGGTGACTGGCATTCCTCGAGAAGTCCATACTTCAACAGTTTCATCAGATGGCAGTGAATTCCTTCAGTGGCTGGTCGGGGAAGAGGATACTGCTTCACATGCACTGGTTCCGCTCCTGGCTTGAGGGTGACAATGACAGGGGCTATGTTCTTGGCTAGGCCAGGTGGATTATCTTCTGCCCATACTTCAGGCGGGGCTATAAGGTTGGTGGGTATTGTCACACTTCACCACCCTCCGGTATATATAGGCGGTTGCCTAGGAGGGGTTGGCAGGCGAGACAGGAGAAGAATACATATTTTTAACCTTATAAGTGCTGCAGCCTGGTATCCGTTGTAGTTGTGGACCAAGTAAGTACAGCGAAGGCTTGAATGGGGTAACAATAACTTTTATTGTTGCACAGGAGTTTTTACTGAACTACTTCTCCAAACACAGACATAAGATGTGGCTACTAGATTGTGTCAAATAAAAGTCCAAGGATCTCCTGATACTTCTCAGGTACTAGATTAAAGCAAAACATACAGCTTTTCAAACTTCTTCCAGCTTCAAATACCACTGCAGCTTTCCCTACATAAGCCTTGCTTTCAGGTACAAGCTTCAATAAAGGAAAACTTCCCTGCGTTGCATTTTTACTCTTCCAGCTTTCAATTACAACAGCTGTTTCCCCACATAGGCATTGCTTTCAGGTACATGCTCTAAACAAAGGAAAACTTCACAGTGTTGTACTCCTCTTCACAGCTGCTTAATTAGGCTTGAGTTCCCCACAGGCAGAACGCTGCCTTTCTCCGTGGAAAACTCAGGTTAGAACAGTTAGGCTTTCTCAGCACTTCTACAGGATACACTTATACAGCTTTCACTCCCTTTGACAAAACCCACAGTCCATATCTGAACCACTGCTATCACTTAGAGGTGCTTCAGTCTGCATTTCCTCAAGCTCAGGATCTGATACGTCCTTATGACCAGGTTTAATGGAGTCTACAGATTGCCACTGCTTAATCAGTGCTCTGAGCTGCTTCCGTTTGTTATCCTTAAAACTCCTAGGCACTTGCAAGGATTCCAAATCACCAGCACCTTTTAAAACATCATAAAAAGGGCTCACCTTCCTTCTGGTCTGCCTAGTATATGCTTTCTGGTTGAGAGGCAAATATTTCTCTTGATACTGCTTTACCAGCTCCCTTAAAACAGCGTACTCTTCAGGGTCTGACTCTAGCCCTTGGCTGTGATGCCTGCAATTAGTAATTTGCTTAGTGGCACCTGGGCTATACTCTGAGCTAGAACTCCTGCCACGTTCTCTGTAGTGGGAAAACTTTTTCAGACTTTTGAATGGGACTTTCTCTCTGCCCAACCTCTCCTCTGTAATTATGGCTTCAAGAGAAGGTTCCAGAGAACTACTCCTGTCTCTTCTAGGCAAGGTATCTAACCTTTTCCCCTGAGGTTTGAAATAGTTTCTGACCTGTTTCTGTTTGCTGTGCGGCTCAAGGTAGTTCCTTCCTGGAAGCTTTTTCAGACGCCTCTCCTGAGACCTGGCTGTCTCTCTGCAGTCTGGCCAGCAACTCCCCAAGCACCTTGTGCTAACCAGGTACCGGTTGCTCTTGGCTTTGCTTCTCCTGGTCCCCAGATCTCTCCCTGGATCTGACTCTCCTGGACCTTCCTGGAACTGCTCTCCCTCCAAGGCTGAATCCAACTCCAATGCTGAGTCTCTTCCGGATTCTCCTCCTCCCTTGGATGCCCCTCCTCTCTGGGATTCTACTCCTCCCTGGGATGCCAGCTCTCCCTTGGCTGCTTGCTCTCTCTTGGCTGCCTTTTCTCCCTTGAAGGCTCCTTCCCCCCAACTAACAGTTGCTTCCTGGTTATGTGAACAGGGCTGCCCTATCAGGTGTGACTCCGCCCCTTTTCCTCCCACGTCAGCTCCCTGGGTTTGTCTGGAGCTCGGGTGTGGCTCTCTTTCTGCTTTCTTGTGCAGAGAAGCTTTCAGGGCTGGATCCTTAACCCTTTCCTGACCTGTTTTACTGACAGCTTTTGAGGACAAAAAGTGTTTTAAACCCCTATTTTTAGGTTCTGCAGCCTCTGCCTTGTCACAGTATACAGGAACTGGTAGACTTAATTGGAGGTGTACTATAGAACCGCCACTCTTCTTCTCGGGGAACAGTTAGCACCATCAATCCAGCAGGCTTTGGGTTCACAGTCATTTGCATTTCTCCCCCTTCAGCAAAGGATATTTGTGCCTGAAGTTTTGCAAGCATATCTCGGCCCAAAAGTGGAATAGGGCATTCAGGCATATACAAGAACTGGTGCGTTATTTTCTGTCTCCCTAGTTCACTCATACGGTTCTGCAGGAATGGCTTGGTGGCCCTGTTCCCAGTGGCCCCAACAATGGTGACAGATCGAGAGGAAAGAGGAGCCACTGGCTTTGCCACCACTGAATGTTCTGCTCCTGTATCCACCATAAAGTCCATATATTGGTCCCCTACTTTCAAACTGACCATAGGCTCCTGGGGACCCAGGGTGAACTTGGAGCCCGGTCTGGCCTAGTCTTCATCCACTTCATCCATGTCATAACCCGTTGCTACTGCCACTCCCTCAATGGCTTCTTCTCTCTTTCACTGGAACTGTGCTCGGTTCATTCCTCCACGACTCTGAAATCGGCCTCCTGTTCTCCAGGGACTCCCTCCTCCTCTCCTGGGGGTGGAGTCAAGATGCGGGCATTCATTTCTCCAATGTCCTTCTTCTCTACAATGGGCACACTGATTCGAACCCAGTGGAGGCCTGCTATTTCCGCAGCCTCTTCCACGTTCTCTGGTCCTTTGGTTGAGAAAACCTTCTCCACGTCGTTCAACTAAAGCGGCAGCAAGAAGATCTGCTTTCTTCTTCATCTTTCGTTCACTTTCTCTTTCACGTTCATTTTCACGATTCACAAATACTTTCTGAGCGACTTCCATTAACTGAGCTGTATTCATGCCTGCAAATCCATCCAATTTCTGTAATTTTCATTTTATGTCTCTCTGGGACTGACTAACAAAGGCTGCATTTACCATGCGCAAATTCTCCTGAGCGGCGGGATCATATGGGGTATATAATCTATAAGCATCAGACAACTGCTCATGAAAGGCTGCTGGGCTCTCATCCGGACCCTGGATAACTTCAGATACCTTCCCGATATTCATGGCCCTCTGGCCTCCCTTCCTCAGGCCCTGTAGCAAGGCTTGGCGAAACCATGTTAGGGCCGCCGCCCCCCTTTCATCATTTGGATCCCATCTAGGATCTTCATTTGGGAAAGCTGCAGCGGCTGCTTGTGGGAGATTCATTTCCCCCGTCTCTACGGGATTTTCTTCTAACCAGCGGATGGCTGCTTGCACAATCCGCGCTCGCTCCTCAGTAGTAAAGAGAGTGGACAGGAGCTGGCGACAATCAGTCTAGGTAGGCTGATGAGTTTGCATTATACTAGACATTAACTCTATCAATTCTTGGGGCTTCTCAGTATAGGATGCATAATGCGTTTTCCAGTTTAATAAATCAGTAGTGGAAAACGGCACGTAGATTAGACTAGTTGGTCCTGGCGCCATCTGGCCCTGATCATTTAGGATAGGTAAACCAGGCACTTGACACACTGGCATTAGGCGTCCTGCTTTCTCCTTTTTCTTCGGAGTTATACTTCTTAAATCATACGGCTCCCGGGTATAAGCTTCCTTGGTGGGTGACCCTGAACTGGCAGGAGAGCCTCCGCTTTCTATATCGTCGGAGGACCCTGGCCCTCCCGATGTACTTGGGCCAGACTCGGGGCTATCACTCGGGGAAGTGGGCTTCTTTTGCTGCTGCAGCAGTAATTGCTGAGGTACCTCATCAGGTTCAGCTTCGGGTAGCGGAGCTGGGGGAGCTAACCTATGTGGATACTGGGGTAAACGGGCCAGGATTTCTGGGGACTCTGAGGCGGAATACACAGGCGGCTTCCTCTCCTCCACCTTCCGGGTCCCCCTAGTGGTTGCTACTAATATTCTACACTGTTCCTCATAGCAGCGCTTTACCCAAGAGGGCTGCCTTTCGCAAACACCCAACCAGGAATCTATGTAGGGGAACTGATCAGGGTGCGCTTTTTGTACAAGCTGATGAACACGGGAAACTATTTCTACATCAAAGGTGCCCCCACGGGGCCATGAAGTAGCTAGCACAGGCCACTCCCTATCACATAACATTCTTAATCTAGACGGAGACATTCTTATGCCGTAGTCTCCTGAAAATCCTTTACGGAAATTCTTGATCATACATTCCAGTGGAGTTTGCGTGGACTCCTTCCCTCCCATAATCGTAATGGCGCACATGTAATGACGTACAAGATGACAAACAGTAAGGGTAGGTAGTATGGCTGTAGGTAAAGGGTCCGTACAGCCCATAGAACACTGAGGGAAACAAACACCACACGCTTCCTCCTTTTCGCGACCTGGGCGCGGTCACCCAGCCAGGAACTGCGCTACTCAGGAGTCTGCTCTCGCTCGGTCTGTGTCTCAAGACCTCTCAATCACACAAGCAAACACCATCACAAAAAAATATTTTTCAAATGCCCAAGGTTTTCTGACTAACTGACTATTCCCAACCAAAGGGTCGGTGGCTTTGGCTTCCGCTAATCCTTATGCAGAGCGTACTAGGACCGCCCTTATGAGAGGTGATCAGGCTCTCTTGTCTCGCACACTTGTGCGAGACTTTCCCAGTTAGTCTATACCAAATCAGTCTCGCGCACTCAAGCAAGACTTTTCCCCAGGCTTCACTGACTATTAAACCAGAAAATGTCTACTCACCGGATCCGGTTCCCGATACCAAACCAGTTCTTGGGTTGGATCCTGGACTCCCCTCGGGTTCGGAGGTGTTGGTCGGCTGGACCCAGTGGCCCGCCGAGGCAAGGCGTAACCCTCTCCGATACAAAAGGACCAGTGGCGCCTGAGGTTTCCCCTGCGGTCGGACAGACACGGTTCCGACCGGGCCAAACCTGGAGGCGAATTGCGTGGAATATTCGCTTGAATACCATTCACTACCCGCACATTCCTGGCCAATGCACCAAGAATATGTAGCAGCTAAGTGCAGACAACAAATAAATCCAGGAGTCAATTTACAGGGTCCAAGCCAATTTATTGTGCACAAGGCCCAGTTAGTCAAGCTCCAAAAAGGACTGAGCAAAGTTCTTACAGAAACATATTCATTTATATATTTCTTTCCAGTTTGATACATGCAAACTTTCTATTGGCCCCAACGCCCCCTGCATTTGTCCAATCATAGATCCCTCCTGGGCCTAGCACCCAGCTCCCTCCTTTAGGATTGTTCTAACAATGGTACCGTTTCTAGGTTTGGATACTTCTCTACTGCAAGGTCGTTTCTGGCTCTAGGAATGCATGTATTGAAACATCTCTATCTTCACAGCACAAGGGAATAATGAAAGATTTATGTATTCATGAAAACTTCTTATTAAGCAGTTTAAAACAGTTTTCTCAAACTTTCACAGACTTTAGTTCTTTACTGGGATGGGGGTTGGAATCAGGGCCTAACTTACAGGCCTTTCATATTTGCAGACTATTATAGGCCATAGCCTGCCACAGCGGCACCCATCAAGAACCAGGCAGTGGCTCAATATCGCCACTGCCTGCTTATGAACACTCAGCAAAAGTCAGTCGCAGTGAAGGCTGGCTTACTTTCGCCGCAGAAGCTAACTGGCAATGGTTGAATATCGCTATTGCCCGGTTAACTGCTCGGCAATCTGCAGCCCAGATATTCAGTGCCAGGCCCTGGATATGGCCCTGTCATTGAATACTCGGAATTAAGCTTCAGCAGCGGTGGCGGCAAGCTGCTTTAACAGTTCTAGCCACTGCCGCTGAATATCGGGGCCATTGCAGTTACTCATTTTCCCTGAACACCCAAACTATTTGTACATAGAAACATGAAATGATATATTAGGTCAAACCAGTGGGGTGGTCTGCCAAACCCAGTGTTCTTTCTCTAAAAGTTGCTAATCTGGGTGACTTGAAAAAGCTCAGCAGATCCTAATTGGGAGATCAGTTCCCTGTTTATCATTCCCAGCAGTGAGGGCTGGTGATCTCCCAACTTTGATTGGACAATAGTTACTAATGGACTTTGTTGTGTCCTTGCATGCTTTGGAAATCATGCAAATATTCATAGAAACAGAATAATAATGGCTGATATAGACCATTATGACCTATCCAGTCTGCCCATCTATAACAAAGACTATGCTCTACAGTCTTATTCTCTCCTTTAGAGAGATCCTCTGTATTTCACCCGTGCTTTCTTGAATTCATATATAACCCCTATCTCCACCACCTCCACTGAGAGGCTATTTAATGCATCCACCACTCTTTCCATAAAGAAATATTTCCTTAGATTGCTCCCGAGTGTATCCTCTTTCACATTCTTCCTATTTCTCCTTATTCCAGAGCATCATTTCTATAGAAAGAGGCTCATCTCTTGTGTATTTATGCCACAGAGGTATTTAAACATCTTAATCATATCTCCGCCCCTCCCTCCACCCCTCTTTACCAAAGGGTACATTTTGAGTCTTTAAGTTTGTCCCATATGAAATATGATGAAGACCACTGACCATTTTAGTAGCTGCTTTCTACCCCAACTTCATTCTCTTTGCATCATTTTGAAGTTGTGGTCCCCAGAATTGCACACAGTACTTCAAATGAGTTCTCACCAGAGCCTTATACAGAGGCACTATAATCTTTTTTGCCTATTGTCCATTACTCTCCCTATGCACCCAAGCATCCTTCTGGCTTTTGCCGTCAACTTTTCTACCTGTTTAGCCACCATAGGATCATCAGACATGATCACCCCCAGGTCCCACTTTTCTTTTGTGAATAGAAGTACAGTCAAACCTCGGTTTTCATTATTAATCCGTTCTAAGAAGACTGACTAAAACCGAAACGTACGAAAACTGAAGCAATATTTCCCATAGGAAATAATGTAAATTCAATTAATCCGTTCCAGACACCCAGCTCCTGTCACTTCTCTCACCTGCCCGATCGTCCACAGGACAGCAAACACACAGATATTGTACTGTACGGCACTGCAACATCTCCTGCTTACATTGACAGCTACCCTGCTACCTCCGAGCCTGAGGGGGCGCTCCAGAGAACAGGCAGGCGGTGGAGAGATCGGGGCCTTCCTCTCTGTGCAATCCTTGGCTCTTGACTCTGACTCTTGCTCAGCTGACTTTCGCTTCAACACGCGATCGGTGAGTCCGGGGGGTAGTGCTGCCGGGACTGGGGAGGCACATGGAGGCTGGCAATTTGTCCACATTCCTGCCCTTGCCCATAGGAGGAGCAGCACCAGCCACTATTGGGACCATCAGCTGTTCAGTAACACAACGAAAACCGAGGCGATATCCGATAACCGAGACAACATCTCAGTCAGAAAAGACGTCGAAAACCGAAACGTACGAAAACCGGGGCCAACGAAAACCGAGGTTTGACTGTATTTCACCTCCTATACCTTACTGCTCCCTTTGTTTTTTTGCAGCCCAAATGCATGACACTGCACTTTTTAGAATTAAATCCACCATCTCCTGCCTAAATACCACCACCATCTCCTGCCTAAATACCACCACCTCCCCGCTAGACCCCTGCCCCACTGACTGGATAAAGAAATCCAATGAAGACCTGAGCGCACCATTAACCCACATTATCAATAAATCCTTCACCCAAGGACATATGCCGGACATCCTCAAAACCACAGTCATTCGACCAACCCTAAAAAAGCGCAACCTGGATCCCCTAGACCCCACCTCCTACAGGCCGATAGCAAGCCTCCGACCACTCTGCTCAGTCATACGTACCCACAACATCAATTTCCACATATATGCCGACGACATAATGCTCTATGCCCCAATTACAACCACAAACCCGACAAATGAACATCTATCAGCATGCTTCACCGATGTATCCAACTGGCTACAAGGGAACAACCTGTCCATTAACATAAAAAAACCCGAAGCTCTCATAGTAACAAAAGACCCGGACTTCAAGCCACCTACACACCTCAACATGGGAACCACACAAATTCAAATACAACCACAAATAAGATACCTGGGCATTATCATTGACCAAGCTCTAACCCTCAAGCAACAAATCACTAAAACCACCGGAACTATATTCCACAAAGCTAAAACAGTACAACGTCTCCGACCCCTCCTTGAACCTCAAGACTTTAGGACAGTAACTATGACACTCCCACATCTGGACTACTGCAACATAATCTACCATGGACTACTCGCCACACAGACCAACCCTTTCTGAACTGCCTTGAACACCACAGCGAGAATCATTCAGAAGGCAAAGAAACGAGACCACATCACCCCGATTCTGAGGGACCTAAACATACTTCCCCTCAAAGCAAGAATTAAATACAAAGCTATTCTACTCACCCACAAAGCCATCCACCAAACACAGAACACCCAGCTCCACACCCTACTGCCCCGTCCAGCCCACAGCAAAACAACCAGACAGATCTCCGGCAACTCTCTCACCGTCCCTCACAAAATAACCAGATGCACACAGCGGACCTGCAACAGAGCCTTTGAACTTTATGCTCCGTCCCTCTGGAATTCTCTACCGAACCACCTCAGGAACAATAGTGATCTCTTGTCATTCAAAAAACAGCTAAAAACCATCCTATTCTGAGAATATCTCAAAACAGAAAAGAACTTATGATCAAAGACCTTATCATCATGAACTTATGATTGAAAACTATGTTACTTTGTCCATGTCTATGTCCATCCTTTGCCGTAATCATCAATGTTGCCCTGGTGATGGCCCTACCCCTATAACTGATTCCCCCCCCCCCCCTCTTTTTGTTTTTGTTACACCGCTTTGACCCGGAGAAAAGCGGGATATAAATACAGTTAAATAAATAAAATAATAAAATAAATAAATAAATAAATCTCAGCTTCCAAATTGTCAACCATTCTTCAAGCTTTGCTAAATCCCTTCTCATGTTGTCTACACCAGGACTTGACAAATTTTATGTGGATTTAGAATCAAGGCCAAAATCTTAGGAACCAGTGCTTGCATCCCCCCCCCCCCCCCGCCATTGTGTCGCACACTGGTTTTAATGTTCTCAAGTCTCGTGAGACCAGTACCAGAGTTTCTATACCTTCTGTCATATTTCAATAATAGTTATAGCTTTAGATAGCAAGTGTCTATGTGTGTGTGTGTGGGGGGGATTTGGTTGTGGGTCCTTATGTATGAGTGAGATGTAGGATTGTGGTGCATGTGTACATATGCTGCAGACCTGAGGAGTCCATGCGTGGGGTGTGAAAAGGGGGGGGGTCCCGTGTGTGTGTGTGTGTGCTGAAGAGGTGGGGAGCCTGTGTATGTGCATGTGTATGTATTGTAGAGCTGGGGTGTGTGTCTGTCATGTAGAGGTGGGGTGCCTGTGTATGAGTCTAGTGAGGGGGTGGGGTACTGATGTGTTTGTTCTGGGGCGGGAGTGCCCTGTTGTGCCCATGCATTCATTCCTTTAACCTATAACACCTTGCACTCTTCTTCTCCCCCCTCTTGTCTTCTATTTCCCCATCTTTCTTCCTTTTTTTTTAGCTACTGGCCCTTTAAGTTTTTACTGCCTCACTCCCCTGCCTATCTTTTTCTTTTTTTTTTTTTGCAGCATTTCCACCCCTCTTCTGCTCATAGGGATCCGATCTCCCGCCATCAGACAGAAGGGGTCTTTGCTGCAGTCATGGCCATCCTCTTCTCTTCTGCCCACAGGTTGCTTCTGGGCCACAATCCCAGGCGACAGGTTCAAATTTCTGGTCAGCATGGCGACCTGGTCCCTGGGGTTTGTTGAGCCCTGATCTACACCTTCCAGGGTATCTACCCTATTGCAGATTTTGGTATGATCTGCAAAGAGGCAAGCCTTATCCGATAGCCCTCCCACAGTGTTGCTTACAAAAATATTAAAAAGAACTTGATCAAGGACTGATGCCTGTAGAACACCACTGGTAATATACTTATCCTCAGAGGGAATTCCATTTACCACTCTCCTTTGTTGCTCCCCACTCAACCCAGTCAGTCATTTTAGGGTCCATTCCAAGGGCACCCTAAAACGGAACCACATCAAAGGTTTTGTTGAAATCTAAGTACACCATATGTAGCGCTTCCGATCCAGTCAAAGAAGTTAATCAGATTTTTCTGCCAAGACTTATCTCTAGTAAAACCATGCAGCCTTAGATCCTGCAATCCATTGGATTGCAAAAACTGCACTATATTTTTATTTATTTCATTTAATTTTAGTTGTTTTTACTATACAGTCCTTAAAACTTAACAAGCCAGCAGGACAGTTTTAGCAGTGTTTCCATTAATCTCACCACAGAGGCCGCACTAACGGCCTGTAGTTCCCAACCTCCTCCTTATGTCCTCTTTTATATAGAGGGACACATCCGCCCTTCTCTAGTCTAGGACCACTTTCAATTCTATAGAAGCTTTGAACAGGTCAGATAGTGGCCTTGTCCCCTCTTAGTGCCCCTTTTATCCCTCTATCTTCTAATGGTCCACCTGACACTTTCACAGGTTTTAAAGCGTGGAATACAGCTGGTCTGGGCTTCCAAGATAGTATTTTTAAACAACACCCATGCTTGATGTAAATCTCTAACATTTGCAGCTGCTCCTTTCAGTTTTTTCTTAACTATTTTCCTCATTTTATCATTGTCTCCCTTTTGAAAGTTAAAAGGTAGTACTCTGGATTTCCTTGCCGTCTTTCCTCCATTTATTAAATCAAATATAGGTATCCCCACCTAAGAAATAGCCACATATTTTCCTTATGTTAGTGTTACTCCAATCTTGTTCCGTGTAATTATTTCATGTATATAGTTCACCCCTGTTATCCAAGTTTGTACTCCTGTTCTATGTAAAACCAAACAGCTTGTTGTTATGGTCATTGTGTTATAATGTAAACCGCGCTGATACCGAATAGTGCGGTATATAAGAAATTGTAATAAATAAATAAATAAATAAATGCAATCATGCTATGATCACTATTGCCAAGTGGTCCCAACACCCTTATCTCTTGCACCAGATCTTGTGTTCCACTAAGCACTAGGTCCAAAATAGCTTCCCCTCTTGTTCGTTTCATGAACCAGCTGCTCCAAGAAACAGTCATTTTATTTCATCTAGAAACTTTTATCTCCCTAGTGTGCCCTGCTGTGACACTGACAGAGTTGATAACAGGGTAATTGAAATCATCCATTATTATCACTGTGTTGTAACTTTTGTTAGCTTCCCTTATTTCTTTGAGCATTTCATCATCAATTTGTTCATTCTGGCTGAGCTGTCGGTAGTACAACCTCACTATCATTGCCTTCCCCCTTTTTACATGGAATTTCAATCCATAAGGATTCTACAGTGTATTTTGTTTCCTGCAAAACTTTAATCCCATGTAACTCAATGCCCTCTCCACCAATTTGATGTACTCTATCATTGTGATATAATTTGTATGCAGGTATCACAGTGTCCCATTGGTTGTCCTCCCTTCACCAGGTCTCTGAGATATCAATCATATCTAACCTCTCATTCTCCGAGAACAAGCAAGAAATCGGTCTTCACATATGGGGCGACGTCTGTGCCGACAGAGCCCCCATGGAAGCATCTCCCCAGCTTTAAAAAAAAAACCATTTAGGAGATGCACCACATATGCGTGGTCCCCTTCCTGCCCAAGGGTGCCATCTTGCCTCCGTCTCCTTTTTTCCTTTTTTCAAACATCCATTAGACCTCTTTTGAAAAACCCTAAGCTCGACCCAAGTAAAGTTGAATCTTACAGACCCATAGCTAGTATACCCCTCCTAGCTAAGATAATTGAGAAAGAAGCACAAAGACAAATACAAGATCACATCGATACCGCCTCCCCACTTGGCTTCAGGGAGTACCACGGCGTTGAAACCCACCTTACCACCCTTTTCAACAATATTATCACAGGTATCGACAACATACGCCAAGGTTTCGTGCTTATCTTCTTAGACATCGCTGCAGCTTTCGACTTGGTACACCACGGTCTACTCTTAGGGCGACTAAAAGAAAAGGGCATCAACGGCATCGCTCTTGATTGGTGCAGATCATACCTTGATGGAAGATGGCAGCATGTAAAATCCGGAGCAGCAGCATTTGAACCTTTCCACCAAAGACAGGGTGTACCTCAAGGGTCTTCTTTATCATCACTCATGTTCAACATCTACATACAACCCATCTGCAATATCATCAGGTCATTCAAGGTTGACTATCTAATATACGCCGATGACATTCTGCTCTTCATGCCATTCTCCACAGTGCAATTGGACCTCTCCCCACTGATTGAATGTTTTGATGCAGTGTCCGAATGGCTTCTGTCTCAAAACCTCCGTATTCAACACAAGAAAACGGAGGTGCTCTTTATCACGAGAGACCAGAGTTTCACCCCGCCACCCCATATAAAAGTGAAAGAAGCCGAGCTCCAAACAAAATCCACAATTCGATACTTAGGGGTCATAAGAACATAAGAACATAAGATATGCCATACTGGGTCAGTCTAATAGTTGTAATACATCTTCTCGATGTATCGATATTTCCTTCAATTCTTCTGCACCTTTAAATACCACTTCAGTCATGGGTAACATCCCTACATCTTCCTCAGTAAAGACTGAAGCAAAGAATTCGTTCAGTTTCTCCGCTATCGCCTTGTCGCCTCTTAGTGCTCCTTTAACCCCTTTATCATCTAATGGACCAACTGACTCTCTCACAGGTTTTTTGCTACGAATGTACTTGAAAAGGTCTTTACTTCTCGTTTTTGCTTCTGCAGCAAGCTTCTTCTCAAATTCTCCCTTTGCCTGCCTTATCAATGCCTTGCATTTGACTTGCCAGTGCTTGTGCTGTTTCCAGGTTTCGTCATTTGGCTCTTTTTTCCATTTCCTGAAAGATGCTTTTTTGGCAACAACAGCCTCTCTGACCTCAACTTTAAACCATGCTGGCAGTTTTTTGGACTTCTTTCCACTTTTCTTAAAGCGTGGAATACAGCTGGTCTGGGCTTCCAAGATAGTATTTTTCAACAACAGCCAAGCCTGATGTACGTCTTTAACCTTTGCAACTGCTCCTTTTAGTTTTTTCTTGACTGTTTTCCTCATTTTATCATAGTCTCCCTTTCGAAAGTTAAAAGGTAGTACTGTGGATTTCCTTACTATCCCTCCTCCACTAATTAAATCAAAGGCGATCATGCTATGATCACTATTGCCAAGTGGCCCCAACAACCTTATCTCTTGCACTAGATCTGGTGTTCCACTAAGGATTAGGTCTAATATGGCTTCCCCTCTGGTCGGTTCATGAACCAGCTGCTCCAAGAAGCAGTCATTTATTTCATCTAGGAACTTTATCTCCCTAGCATGTCCTGACGTGACACTGACCCAGTCGATACCGGGGTAGTTGAAATCACCCATTATTATTACTGTGCTGTAACTTTTGTTAGCTTCCTTGATTTCTTTGAGCATTTCATCATCCATTTGGTCATTCTGGCCAGGCGCTCGATAGTACACCCCCACTGCCATTGCCTTCCCCCTTTTACATGGAATTTCAATCCATATAGATTCTACAGCAGATTTTGTTTCCTGCAAACCTTTAATCCTTTCTGACTCAATGCCCTCTCTAACATAGAGAGCAACCCCTCCACCAATTTGATCAGCTCTGTCATTATGATATAGTTTGTACCCAGGTATCACAGTGTCCCACTGGTTGTCGTCCTTCCACCATGTCTCTGATATTCCAATCATATCTAACCTTTCATTTAGTGCTATATATTCTAACTCTCCCATCTTATTTTTTAGACTTCTAGCATTTGCATACAAGCATTTTAGAGAATGTATTTTATCCATATTAATTTGTCTGTTAGACATGAGTAATTTGGGATCTTTAAGCTCTGTCTGCTCCATACTTGAGGGCATTTGGGCTACTTTACTCTTTTGTGGAACCTCTCTGCTTTTGGTAGTATCCTTCAAAGATACATTCTTCCGAACCATCTGCTCTTGGGCGACTGTCGGCTTTCCCCTAATATCTAGTTTAAAAGCTGCTCTATCTCCTTTTTAAAGGTTAATGCCAGCAGCCTGGTTCCATCCCGGTTAAGGTGAAGCCCTTGGATCACCTTGGATCAACGTCTGGACATGAAGCTACACATATCCAACACAGTTAGAGCCATATACTTCAAAATCCGGACACTCAGACACCTTCGCTCCTTACTAGACCCAGACGACTTCCGGACAGTATATCAAGCCCTAATCTTACCTCACTTCGACTTTGCCAGTGCTATTCTTCAAGGTCTCCCACAGTCTACGTTGAATCCTCTACAACTTGCCATGAATGCCGCTGCCAGAGTCCTCTATGGAGCATCGAGGAGTGACCACGTAACGCCTATATTAATGCAGCTCCACTGGCTCCCCATACATGGAAGACTTCTGTTCAAGACCTTGTTACTCACATTCAAAGCCATTAATGGCATCACTTCCTCTTCACTAATAGACCTCATTCAGTCCATTCCGCCCAACAGAACTAGGAGAACCACATCCTCAAACGCTCTAGTAATCCCAAAGGCATCAACAAAATGCACACTAACAACATCAAACAGGGCCTTCAGCCTTTATGCCCCAAATGTTGGAACACATTACCACCAGAGATTCGTGCTGTCACCGATCTAGCACAATTTAGAAAGGCACTCAAATACCACTTATTCCTCCATTATTACCAGATTAGCTAGACACCAACTTAACTACACCTCCTCCATATTTGACTACCTTTGTAAGATAATATCCTAATCCGTAGCACAAAGTATACTGTACATATGTAAATAGTTCCAGTTCATATTTCCCTATGTTATCCAAGTTGCCTTTCCTGTTCTTTGTAAAACCAAACAGCTTGATGTTATGGTCCTTTGTTTTATGTAAACTGCGCTGATGCTAAATAGTGCGGTATATAAGAGATTGTAATAAATAAATAATAAATAAGAGCCCTGTGGACATCTTTCCAGTTTCCCCTGGAAAAAGTGTGATTTATTTATTTATTTATTTTTTATACACGTCTGTCTGGTTTGCGTACCAATTCCTTCCTGCCCACGAGCCAGCTCGGCTTGGCGTTGCTCGGGTTTGTTCCTTGTTTTTTCTTTTTTCATCTCGAGGTGTTCCTCAACCAGCCTTCATGCCCTTTTTTGGCTGAAGGCTTCGAATGCCTTCCAGGTGGCGGGGACCCCTTTTTTCCAATGGCTTCCAGCATCTTCAAGAAGTGCGATCAGTGCAGAAAAATGTCCCTCACCAATCTGCATGACTGCTGCCTCTGGTGCCTTGGCTCAGAACACAACAAATCCTCGGTGCCCGCATCGAAGGCTGTGGAGCCAATTGGCATGGAGACCAGGATAGAGAGCAGTATCTCTGCCCTTGAGGCCATGCAGCGGGCATTTATGTCCGGTTCATCCGTCTCAACGACAGAACCCTCAACATCAAGGGCTTCCCCGAAGTCGAGTAGATCCTCAAGCGCTACCCACATCGAGAGACCCAACTGCTCCAGATGAGGTCCTGGTCCTGTTCCTCAGGACACCGGTCCTCTCCGGCTAGCACCCACGACTCGGACCATAGATCCTCTGGAGGTCACAGACTGCCCGGCGCGGAGCTTTATCCCTACCTACACCTTCTGTGTTTGTCTTTACTAGATTGTAAGCTCTGATGAGCAGGGACTGTCTCTTACGTGTCTGTGCAGCGCTGCGTATGACATGTAGCGCTATACAAATGCTCAGTAGTAGTATTAGCTTGACTGTGGTGAACACAGAGCTCGGACTCATACTCAGACTTTGAGTCTGAATGGGAGACCGAGGGCAAGGAGTCCCTGGATACTCAGCGACACCAAGACGTGCCTTCGGACCAGTTTCCTCCGGTGTCCCGATGCCGTTCCCTGCCCGAGGATGTCACCTTCCTCAATTTTGTACAGGATATGGCTAAGGCTCTCACCATTGAGACCGAGGCTGAGGAAGACCCGTGCACGGAGGACCTGGAGATACTCCAATACGAGGCTCCCACTAAGGAAACCCTTAAGAGGTACCCATGCCTCCAACCCTTGAGCTCCTCCTCCTCCATATATGGGAAACACCGGCATCTGTACCCATTTTCAGCAGATGACTGTACTCCATTTACCGAGTACGCTGAAGCCCTGGGTTCCAGAAGACCCAACCTCCCCACAACTCGAGGGTCGTTGAGTCAGCCATGCGCAGGCTCAAGAATGAAAAGACTCATTCCTCGATGCCACCTGGCAGGGAGGCCCAAACCCTCAATGCCCTCGGCCAGAAGGTCTTTCAGGTCTCGATGCTGACTTGCCAGATGCAGTCCTACTAGCTCTATATTGGCATGTACCTCAAGGAGCTGTCGAGGGAGCTCTGTGGATTCTCGATGGGGAACCCCTGCAGAGATTTAAGTCTCTGGCCTCGGCCGTCATAGAGTGCTTAAAGTTTTTGTTTTGAGCAGCCTATGATGACGTTGTCTTTGGCCAGGGTGGCTGCCGCAGGTATCGGGGCACAATGACATAAGAACATAACATAAGAACATAAGATATGCCATACTGGGTCAGACCAAGGTCCATCAAGCCCAGTATTCTGTTTCCAACAGTGGCCAATCTAGGTCATACGTACCTAGCAGTTTCCCCAAGAGACACAAGTTCCACAATGCTTGTACTGGGTCAAGCATTGATATCTTCGGTCACTTCTTAATAATGGTTTATGGACCTTACCTCCAGGAACTTGTCCAAACCTTTTTTAAACCCAGCTACACTAACAGCCTTTACTACATCCTCCGGTAACAAATTCCAGAGTTTGATTATACGTTGAGTGAAAAAATATTTTCTTTTATTAGTCTTAAATAGTTTACCCTGTAGCTTCATTGCATGTCCCCTAGTCTTTCTATATTCTAATAAGGTAAACAATCGATCTACGTTTACCCATTCCACTCCGTTCATTAATTTATAGACTTCTGTCATATCTCCCCTCAGCCGTCTCTTTTCCAGGTTAAAGAGCCCTAACCTTTTTAGCCTTTCTTCATAGGAGTATCCTTCCATCCCCTTTACCATTTTGGTGGCTCTTCTCTGTACCTTTTCTAAAATCGCTATATCCTTTTTAAGATACGGCGACCAGAATTGCACACAATATTCAAGGTGCGGTCTCACCATGGAACGATATAGAGGCATTATAATATCTTTTGTTTTATTTTCCATTCCTTTCCTTATGATACCTAGCATTCTATTTGCTCTCTTGGCGGCCGCTGCACACTGGGCCGAGGGTTTTAACATGGTATCCACAATGACGCCTAAATCTTTTTCCTGTGTGGTGGTTCCTAATGTGGAACCTTGCATCGTGTAACCATAGTTTGGGTTGTTCTTCCCTAGGTGCATAACCTTGCACTTGTCCACATTAAATTTCATCTGCCATTTTGATGCCCAGTCTTCCAATTTATCAAGATCCTCTTGCAATTTTTCACAATCCTCTTGGGTTTTAACAACTTTAAATAGTTTTGTGTCATCTGCAAATTTGATAACCTCACTCGTTATTCCACTTTCCAGGTCATTTATGAATATGTCAAAAAGCAGCAGACCCAGCACAGATCCCTGGGGTACACCACTATTCACCTTTCTCCATTGGGAAAATTGGCCATTTAGCCCTACCCTCTGCTTTCTATCTTTTAACCAGTTCCTGATCCACAATAGTACACTGCCTCCTATCCCATGACTCTTTAGTTTTGCCAAAAGTCTCTGATGAGGGACCTTGTCAAAGGCTTTCTGAAAGTCCAGATACACAATATCAACCGACTCACCTTTGTCCACCTGTTTATTCACTCCTTCAAAAAAACATAACAGATTAGTAAGACAAGATCTTCCTTGTCTAAAGCCATGTTGGCTGTCTCCCATTAGGTTGTGACTATCTACATGCTGAGTAATTTTATTCTTTATGATGGTTTCTACCATTTTTCCCGGTACTGACGTCAGGCTCACCGGTCTGTAGTTTCCAGGATCACCCCTGGAACCCTTTTTAAAAATTGGTGTTACATTGGCGATCCTCCAATCTTCAGGTATTAGAGATGATTTTAATGATAGTTCACAGATTACTGATAGCAGTTCTGCAATCTCATATTTCAGTTCTTTCAACACCCTTGGATGTATACCATCCGGCCCAGGTGATTTGCTACTCTTCAGTTTATCTAATAGTTGTAAGACATCTTCCCGATGTATCGATATTTCCTTCAATTCTTCCGCACCTTTAAATACCACTTCAGTCATGGGTAACATTCCTACATCTTCCTCAGTAAAGACCGAAGCAAAGAATTCATTCAGTCTCTCCGCTATCGCCTTGTCGCCTCTTAGTGCTCCTTTAACCCCTTTATCATCTAATGGACCAACTGACTCTCTCACAGGTTTTTTGCTACGAATGTACTTGAAAAGGTCTTTATTTCGCGTTTTTGCTTCCGCAGCAAGCTTCTTCTCAAATTCTCTCTTTGCCTGCCTTATCAATGCCTTGCATTTGACTTGCCAGTGCTTGTGCTGTTTCCAGGTTTCGTCATTTGGCTCTTTTTTTCAATTTCCTGAAAGATGCTTTTTTGGCAACAACAGCCTCTCTGACCTCACCTTTAAACCATGCTGGCAGTTTTTTGGACTTCCTTCCACTTTTCTTAAAGCGTGGAATACAGCTGGTCTGGGCTTCCAAGATAGTATTTTTCAGCAACACCCAAGCTTGATGTACGTCTTTAACCTTCGCAACTGCTCCTTTTAGTTTTTTCTTAACTGTTTTCCTCATTTTATCATAGTCTCCCTTTCGAAAGTTAAAAGATAGTACTGTGGATTTCCTTACTATCCCTTCTCCACTAATTAAATGAAAGGCGATCATGCTATGATCACTATTGCCAAGTGGCCCCAACACCCTTATCTCTTGCACTAGATCTGGTGTTCCACTAAGGACTAGGTCTAATATGGCTTCCCCTCTGGTCAGTTCATGAACCATCTGCTCCAAGAAGCAGTCATTTATTTCATCTAGGAACTTTATCTCCCTAGCATGTCCTGACGTGACACTGACCCAGTCGATACCGGGGTAATTGAAATCACCCATTATTATTACTGCGCTGTAACGTTTGTTAGCTTCCTTGATTTCTTTGAGCATTTCATCATCCATTTGGTCATTCTGGCCAGGTGCTCGATAGTACACCCCCACTGCCATTGCCTGCCCCCTTTTATATGGAATTTCAATCCATATAGATTCTACAGCAGATTTTGTTTCCTGCAAAAATTTAATCCTTTCTGAGTCAATGCCCTCTCTAACATAGAGCGCAACCCCTCCACCAATTTGATCAGCTCTATCATTACGATATAGTTTGTACCCAGGTATCAGTGTCCCACTGGTTGTCCTCCTTCCACCATGTCTCTGATATTCCAATCATATCTAACCTTTCATTTAGTGCTATATATTCTAACTCTCCCATCTTATTCTTTAGACTTCTAGCATGACTGCATGACTGCAGCTGTCTGACCTAGAACAATGGGTTCAGGACAAACTTATCGATGTCCCCTGCATTGGAGAGAACCTCTTTGGGACACCTATGACAGACAAAGCTGCAAAGATAGAGACCGAGTTCCTAATGAGAACCAGACTCTCAAAGAAGACCCCAGTGCAGCCCCATAAGAAGGCCCCAGGGAAGAAGGGGGGGGGGTATGGCAATACCTCACAATTTCAGGCTTTTTTGGCCCCTCAGCAAGGCCAACAGCACAAAGGACAGGGGCATGGCCCCTGTTAGCAAAAGACCCCTAAGTCCCAGGCACTGGCCCTGGCCGAGCCTGGGGGAGCTTTTGACTTCCTGGGCGTGACCTCCTCTCCCACAGGAGGTCCCCTGCTGCCCACAGGGGGCCTTCTGGCCCCGTTTGCCCACAGGTGGTCTGCCATCGCCACCGATACCTGGATGCTACAATTGGTCAGAGAGGGCTTCCTCCTCATCTACCTTAGGCGCCACCCTCGTACTTCCCAGGAGAGCCTATCAGACCTCTCCTTCATCAGACCCTGCTCCTCAGGCCTACTCCAGGACAAAGCGGTGGAGCCAGTGCCGAAACATCTCTGGGGCACTGGCTTCTACTCCAGGTATTTCCTCGTCCCCAAGAGGACAGGGTGCCTCAGGCCCATCCTGGCTCTGTGGGAGCTGAACAGGTTTCTGGTAAGGGAAACATTCAACATGCTCTCCTTTGGAACACTGCTGCCATTCCTCCAGTAGAGAGATTTGCTATGCTCCTTAGACCTAAAGTATGCATATGCACACATCCTGATCCATTCCAGCCACAGAAAATACTTCCGGTTCATAGTGGGAGGAGAGCACTATCAATACAGGGTGCTAACCTTTGGGCTGGCCTCATCGCCAAGGTCTTCACCAAGTGCCTTGCGGTGGTCACAGCTCATCTCCGACTCCAAGGGGTCTTCGTCTTCTCTTACCTGGACGACTGGCTCATAAGGGGAGGCACAGCTGCAGAGGCTCAATGCACCACTGGGCACACCATCAACACCCTGCAGCATCTGGAGTTCATCATCAACTACCCCAAGTCCCCTCTTAATCTGGCTCAATGCCTGGAGTTTATAGGGGCTCAGCTAGACACCCTCCAGGCCAAGGCCTTCCTCCCTTAAGAGAGGTCAGAATACCTCAGGGAGCTAACTGCAGAGGTGCACTGATGCCAGGTGCTACCTGCCCAGCTTCTCCTCTGCCTGTTGGGCTACATGGCCTCCACGGTTCATACGACCCCATACACCCGACTGCACGTGCCCTCATCACCTTCAGGCCGGGATGTCCTTCCAGACGCCCACCACCCAGAGGGTCCTCACCTTACTGGGTTGGGGAGCGCATTGCGAAGGCCTCAGATGCAAGGCATCTGATCTCAGACAGAATCCCAGCTGCAAATCAATCTTCTGGAGCTCCGGTCAATCTTCCTGGCTCTCCGAGCCTTCCGCCACTGCCTACAGCACCAGTTGGTGCTGGTCCAGACCGACAACCAGTTTGCAATGTTCTACATGAATAATTAAGGGGGCCACGGGGTTGTACTCCCTCTGCCAGGAGGTGGTAGCCCTCTGCTCCTATGCGGCACGCAGAGGGATGCTCCTAAGGGCAATCTACCTCCTGGGCCAAGACAATGCCCTGGTGGACAAGCTGAGCAGAGTCCTCCAGCTGCATGAGTAGCACCTGGATCCTGAAGTGGCTGCTTTGCTATTTCGACTCTGGGGGTCTCCCTGATAGACCAGTTCGCCAGCCGGACAACATGCAGTTGCCCCGCTTCTGCTCCTGTCAGCCACACTCATCCCGGGTGGCAGCAGATGCATTTCTCATCCCATGGACGGAAGGCCTCCAGTATGCCTTCACACAGACACCTCTGGTTGCCAAGACCATATTCAAGGTCCTGCGCGACAGGGCATCACTAATACTGATAGCTCCCCGGTGTCCCAGGCAACCCTGGTTCCCGCTGCTCCTCTCCCTGTTGGTGGCATCACCGATTCCCCTGGGCCGAGCCTAAAGACTACTTTCACAGGATCAGGGCTCTCTCCTACAACCCAACCTGGGGTCCCTTTCATTCACGGCTTGGCTGCTGGAAGGGTGACATTAGCTCTCTTCAACCTCCCACAGGACGTGGAAGAGGTTCTTCTGGCCTCTCATAAGGCTTCCATAAGAAGGGTGTATGCCTTTAAGTGGCGCTGATTCTCAGTGTGGTGTGCCGAAAAACAGGCGAACCCGTTCTCTTGCTCGGTACAGGTGGTACTCTTGTCCCATCTGCAACAGATGGAGCAGATACTGAAGTCCAACTTGATCAGAGTGTACATGAACACTTTCACAGTGCACCACTATTCATTTGAGGGCAAGCCCCTCTTGACTCAGCCCCTTGTGTCTCTGTTATTGTGGGGCCTCATAACCCATCCCCCTGTCCACCCTCCAGCGGCAGAGTGGGTTCTCAATGTGGTGCGCTTTCATCTCACTTAAGCTGCTGTTTGAGCCTCTGGTTACTTGCCACTTGTGGTACCTCTCCTGGAAGGCTGTCTAACTTGTAGCACTTGCATCAGCTCGCAGAGTCAGCGAGCTCCAGGCATTGATGGCAGAGCCCCCTTATGCAAGGTTCTAAAAGAACAGGGTGGTGCTTCGCACACACACACGTTTCTGCCAAAGATGGTGTCCCCATTCCATCTCACTCAGGAGGTAGTGCTCCCCACCTTCTTTCCGAGGCCTCATGCCAGCAGGGCAGAGACAGTTCTCCATACTCTGGATTGTAAAATGGCTCTGTCCTTCTATCTGCAATGAACTCTGGGCCACCACAAAGCACCTCAGTTTTTTGTATCCTATGACCCCATTTGTCTGGGACTCCCAGTGACTAAGCAAATTCTGTTGCTTGGGTGGTGGACGAAATTACCTTCACTTATGAGCAAGCAGGGATTTTACTGGATCAGAAGGTCACGGCACACCACGTCGGCCATGGCTACGTCTGTGGCAAATCTGCATTCCGTCCCCGTGACGAAAATCTTTCGGGCCGCCACTTGGTCTTCGGTCCATATCTTCGCAGTGTACCTACTGCCTATAGAGGGAGTCCCAACGGGACAGCACCTTAAGCCAGACTGTAGCCCATAATCTCTTCGGGGTGTAGGCAACTCCTTTTCTCCGACTCTTCTGTGTTCATGCTATCAGATTGCTGGTTCTCTGCCGGACCGTTGGGTCTTGTGAGAGTCTCTCAGTAGGGACTCAACTGCTGTTGATCACGGCTCACCTTTTGCAGGTTACTGTGGCATTTTTACAGGTTCTCGGTATCCTGTAGCTGGGGAGTCCCATATGTGAGAACTGACTTCCTGCTTGTTCCCAGAGAAAGCATAGTTACTCACCTGTAACAGGTGTTCTTCAGAGACAGCAGGAATCGGTCCTCAAAACCCTCCCTCCTCCCTTTGGAGTTGCTTCTTTACCATAGTCTTATTTTATTATTCTTTTTGCTGTCTTAGCTATGTCATTAGACTGAGACAAGATGGCACCCTTTCTTTGAAATCTGGGGAGATGCTTCCGCGGTGGCTCCGTTGGCACCGATGTCAACCCATATGTGAGGACTGATTCCTGCTGTCCCTGAACAAACACCTGTTACAGGTGAGTAACTACGCTTTTAGTGCTATATATTCTAACTCTCCTATCTTATGTACCAAGACAGCAAATTCCTCTGCAGCACTATCTAAAACATTGACTAGGTTGTGCATGAGGTCCGCTACCTTTGCACCAGGCAGACATGTTACCAGGCAATCTTCATGTCCACCAGCCACCCAGCTATCTACATACCTAATGATCTAATTGCCAACTATGACTGTCCTAACCCTTCCCTCATGGGTACATGGCTCTGGAGAAACTGCCTCAGTGCGAGAGGGTTTTACATAACCTGGAGGACAAGTGCTAGCTACAGGATCACTTCCTGCCACACCAGGGTGATGCTGTCCTGTCACATGGCCTTCCTCCTCCATGGCAACAGGGAGGCTGCCAGACTGGAAGTGGGACTTTAGTTCTATGTCACTGTAGATCTTGTCTATATACCTTTCTCTCTTTCTTCCTTATGTCCTCCAAGTCTGCCACTCTAGCCTCCAGAGATCAGACTCATTCTCTGAGAGCAAAGGGCTCCTTGCACCTAATGTACATGCAAGGCCCTTCACCAACTGGGAGAAAATCATACATGTGACACTCGATGAAAAAGACTGGAAAGCCCCCATCTCTCTACTGGACTGCTGTCTGCATCTTAGTTTTAAGGTTTTGTTTAGGTATTTAAGTTATTTACTTACTTAAGCTTGCTTGGGATACTTATACTAATACAAAATACCTAATAACGTTTAATGGACTTTGTTCACCTCAAGATTAATTAATCTTAGGTCCTTAATTAATGCATTCTTGATGAGGATAACCAGCCACACCTGAAAGTGAATATGGACACTACCTCCCTTTAATATTAATTAATTTATTTAGCAGTGCTTATATACCGCTTTTCACCAGGTCAAAGCAGTGTACATTCAGGTATGGTATATATTTCCCTTATCCCCGAAGGGCTCGCAATCTGTTTTGTACCTGAAGTAATGGAGGGTTGAGTGGCTTGCCCAAGGCCACAAGGAGCACTTGTGGGTCTAGAAACCCTAGTCCGTCTGACCCGAGATTTCTATCCTCCAGCCCAAGGGAACTTGCCCCAACCGCTAGGCCAATCCTCCCTCTTTAATAGGGTTAAGAGCCTATAAAGCTAAGATTAATTCTAGGGTGGGTGGGATTGAAAGAAGACTTAATAAAAGCTGGCTTGCTACACAGTGCCCTAACTTGCGCTTCTAAGGTAAAGTCTTACCAATCTCCTGGGTGATTCACACAGCCCTTGGTTTGATAGAGGGGGCCTTTCAGATTGCCCCTTTGATCTGTCACTTGGCTTTAACACCTATTTAAGACAACCTCAGAGATCTTTTGCCTCCTAACTGGAAGGCCTCTTTGTAAAGGTCACTAGAAACAAGTTTATTTCTTTCTACTCAGAGATATTTATTCTACTTGTATGGTAAGCTATATTCTGATTACTTGTTGTTGTTGTTAAGTGTCGTCGAGTCGGAGTCGACTCATGGTGACCCTCTGGATAGCTATCCTAAATTGTGTTCGGTCTTGAGTCAGGTGGCTCATTATTGACAGACTGGTACCTGTAGCTGCTGTTATTGTATCGATCCATCTCATTGCTGGCCTTCCTCTTTTGCGCTGACCTTCTATCTTGCCAAGCATGATGTCTTTCTCTAATGATCTCTCTCTTCGCATGATGTGTCCAAAGTATGAAAGTCAAAGTCTTGTCATCTGAGCTTCTAAAGAAAGCTTAGGTTTGATCTCCTCTAGTACCAACTGGTTTGTTCTTCAGGCAGTCCATGGTATACACAGTATTCGCCGCCAGCACCATAATTCAAAGGCATCAATTTTCTTCCTGTCTCTCTTTTTCACTGTCCAGCTTTCACATCCATATGATGTTATTGAAAAGACCATGGCTTGAACAAGTCAAATCTTCATATGGAGAGAGACATCTCTGCTCTTGAGAATCTTATCTAAGTCTTTCATGGCCATTCTGCCAAGAGCAATGCGTCGTCTGATTTCTTGACTGTTTGTTGCTTCTTTATTGATACTTGATCCAAGTAGGTTAAAGTGTTCACAATTTCAATTTCTTCTCCTTCAACGATGAACCTGTTGATTATGCCAGTTGTCATGATCTTTGTCTTCTTTACATTCAGGTGCAGACCCATTTTGAGACTATGTTCTTTGATTGTGAGAAGCAAATGTTTCAGATCATCTTCACTTTCAGCCAGAAATGTGGTATCATCAGCATAGCGAAGGTTGTTGATGAGTCTTCCACCAATCTTCACACCTCTGTTGTCTTCATACAATCCTGCTTCTCTGATGATTTGTTCTGCATATAAATTAAACAGGTAGGGGGAAAATATGCAGCCTTGTCATACATCTTTGCTTATTTTAAACCATTCTGTTTCTCCTTGTTCCGTTTGAACTGTTGCTTCTTGATCAATGTACAGATTGTGCAAGAGTACGATCAGGGGTTCTGGTATACCCATGTTTCTTAATGTGGCTCAGAGTTTCTCATGGTTTACACAGTCAAATGCCTTGCTATAGTCGATAAAGCACAAATAGATATCCTTTTGGTATTCTTTAGTCTTTTCAAGGATCCATCTCATATCCGCAATGATGTCTCTCGTTCCTCGCCCTTTCCTGAACCCTGCTATCACTTCAGGTAGTTCTTGTTTCAGGTATGGTTGTAGTCTCTTTTGAATAATCTTCAGTAGAATCTTGCTGGCATGTGGGATCAGAGCGATTGTGCCATAATTTCCACAGTCAGTTGGATCACCTTTCTTTAGTATTGGTATAAACACAGATCTTTTCCAATCAGTTGGCCATGATGTTGTCTTCCATATTTCTTGGCAGAGCCTTGTAAGTATGGTAACAGCTGCATCAGATTGCGATAATACTTCTATGGGAATGCTATCAATGCTTGATGCTTTGTTCTTTGATAAGGCTTTCAATGCTGCTTTAGCTTCTTCTTTCATCACCAATGGTTCTCGATCATAAGGTACAGGTTGAAACGGCTGTTGGTCCACTTGATCTTTATCATATAAAAACTCTGTATATTCCTTCCACCTTTTCTTGATCTTCTCAGCATCATTCAACATAGAACCTTGAGCATCTTGTAACATTCCAATTCGAGGCTGGAACTTTTTCTTTAACTCTCGTAGCTTTAGGAAAGCCAATCTTGTTCTTCCTCTAATAGTTTCTGCTTCTGTTTCCTTGCATGCATCATTGTAGTACTTTTCCTTGTCCTGTCTTTCTGCACGTTGGAAATCTCTGTTGAGTTCTGTTATTGTCTTTCTTTCTCCTCTGGCTTTAGCTTCTCTGCGTTTCTGGGCAATTTTCAGAGTTTCTTCCGTCATCCATTTTGGCCATTTTTGCTTTTTCACCTTTTGTAGAGACTTCTTGCTTTCTTCCAACACAACCTTCTTGATGTCATTCCATAACTCTTCTGGAGCTCTGTCATTTGTATCTAAAGCAGAAAATCGATTTTGCAGGCAGTCTTTAAATTCCAGTGGTATATTCTCAAGGTCATATTTTGCTGCATTCATGAGTGTTTTGCTCTTTTTCAACTTTAGCTTGAGTTTGCATACTAGTAGTTGATGATCTGTACCACAGTCAGCTCCAGGTTTTGTCTTTGTTGATGTTATCGAACTTTTCCATCGTTGACTTCCACAGATGTAGTCAATTTGATTTTTATACAATCCATTGGGTTAAGTCCATGTGTACAGTCGCCGCTTGTGTTGATAGAAGAAGGTGTTTGAGATGAATAGATCGTTGGTCTTGTAGAATTCTATCAGTCTTTCTCCAGTTTCATTTCTGTTGCCAAGTCCATATTTTCCAACTACTTTGCCTTCTTCTTTGTTGCCAACTTTTGCGTTCCAGTCACCCATGACTATCAGGATATCCTGTTTGCATGTTCTGTCAATTTTAGCTTGTACTTGTTCATAGAACTCTTCAATTTCATTCTCTTCTGCAGCTGTTGTTTGGGCATATACTTGAATTATAGTTGTGTTGATAGGCATTCCTCATAGACGAATAGAGATTAAGTGTTCCCCGATTGCATTGTATTTCATTACAGTTTTTGCAAGTTTCTTCTTTATTATAAATGCAACACCATTTCTTCTTTGTCTTTCATTTCCAGCATAGTAGACCATGTGATCATCTGATGCAAAGTGCCCGATGCCAATCCATTTCAGTTCGCTGACACCCAACAGATCAAGTTGTACACGTTCCATTTCATTCTTGACCACCTCCAACTTCCCTTGGTTCATGCTTCGTACGTTCCATGTTCCAATGCGTAAGACATTTTTACAGCTTCTGACTCTCATTTCATGCGCAGCTACATCAGCAGTCAGACTTCCCGAGGGCTTTGATCCAACCACATCATAAATGCTGGCTTTACTCTGAGAAGTCTTCCGCTCTTCCCCAGTAGCTAGTTGAGTGCCTTCCGACCTGGGGGTCTCATCTTCCAGCACTATAGCACAATTTGTTTTGTTGTAACTATCCATTGGGTTTTCATGGCAAGATACAGAAGTAGATTGCCGAGCCTTTCTTCCGCGCAGTTTAAGTTTGGTGGTGTTGCCGTTGTCACAGAAATGTGATCCTCCGCCGTCAACACTATCCCATTCTGCTGCTGCCCAGATGGGTGGTTTGTCTTGGTCTGGCACCTCAGCTGAGACCTGTCCATCTTGGGAGACCCTGCCAGTAGTTAAACTACTGATTAGTTTAGCTCTCAGCATCACTGATGCACACAAGCCCTCACAGGACGACAAGCTGCAAACCAAGTGATTACTTGTATGGAAAGCTATATTCTGATTTGATTGATGGAAGTGGTGGGGGCAAATACAGTGACAGAGTTCAAAAGGGCATGGGACAGCCCCAGTGGATCCCTTTACAGCAACAAGAAAATATCAAAATAATCTGAACCATTTAATTCCTTAACATATAGGGGTATCCTACATGGAATGGCTGAATCACCCCTGGACAAAGACATGGGGAGGGGCGGCCTGTACGGAGCAGCAGGTATACCTATCCTTGGCATCGTACTGGGCAGACTAGATGGACCATACTGGTCTTTATCTGCCATCATTTATTGTGTTACTATGATTTAAATAAAAAGCTCTCTAGAAACAAATTTATTTCAGTGACTACTCTATTTTACTTTCTATGCTAAGCTATCCTCTGATTTGATTTAAATGTAAAGCTCTCTAGTGGGACTAATACCTGACTGACTTAGCAAAAACACTGAATTCTAAAATACGCGGATTTATCAGGTTTAACTCAAAGAATTCCCTTTTTTCCCCAAGATTTAGAGTATTTTCAAGAAGATAAATACTAACAAGTGCAGATCTTTTTCCAGCTGTAACAGTCTGTTTTGGTAGTCCTTCAAGACTGGCAATTTCAACTAAAATAGCAGCAGGATTTGCTGCTGCTTTAGTTGACATTGCCTAGCTGTCCTGTTTCTAATTCACTACTTTATTCATTATGCTAAGCCTCTCTAACCATTATTAAAGCAGCCTTTCAGACTCAGAAAGCAGGAATCAGCTGCTTAACTTTAGTGCATTTTTCAAAATAGCTGTGGATTCAGTCTTGAAAGGACTTTTTTTTAAATTTTGTATTTATTTATTTTAAATTGTTTCTATACCGCGCGGTTTACAGGTAACAACTTGTGCAAAGCGGCAGAGCACACAGTGCACATTACAGAGAACAGGTATTATAACTTGGGTTAACAGGGGAAACTATATACAACTGAGCTGTTTGTTCACAGGTATGCCACAGGTCTGGTTGTGGTGCCAAGAACGCTCTGAAATACGTACATTTACATTTTAGCTAACTTTATACAGTTTATAACTATTTACAGGTTTATGCAGCAGTATTTCAGGCTGTGATTGCTTCAGCATGACATGGGCGTGCTAGAGGTGTCATTGTGGTGGGTGGAGGATATGCTGGGTTGTGATGTTTCACTGGACTGGTAGTAGTGTTGGAGGAACAGATGGTGCTTTATTGCCTTCCTGAATTGGGTGAGGTCAGTTATAGCTCGGATGGGGTTGGAAGGGCATTCCAGAGTGTAAGTGCGTAAAATACAAATGCTCTGCTCTTTGCTGCTTGGGAGCATTTTGCTATTGCGGTGGGGATTATGAGTGTGTTTGCTGTGAATGCTCTTCTGGACCTGTTTGGTGGGGTGGGGAGGATGAGGTTCGTAAGGGAGGTTGAAGATTGATTGTTGAGGGCTTTGAAGGTCATTAGTAATACTTTAAAGGTGAGCCTGCAGTGTATCGGCAGCGAGTGGAAGTGTTTTAGGATTGAGGTTATGTGGTCTCTTCTGGAGGCCCCGTGCAGGGTGCGGGCAGCAGCATTCATTGCTAGTTGCAGGGGGTTCAGAGTGATCTTGGATAGTCCATGCAGGATAGCATTGGCGTAGTCAAAATGGGGTGTTACCAATGCTTGAAAAACCGTCCGGAAATAGTCTGGTTCCAGTAGGGGTCATAGGTGGCGGATTGTTCGTATCTTGTGATAAATTGCCCTGTTGGTGTTGGCTACGTGTGCTTTCATGTCAAGCTGCTGGTCAAGGATGATACCCAAGTAGCGGATGGTGGGCTTGCTCAGGAGCTCAGCGTCTCTTACTCTTATTGAAGTGGGTCGGTGAAAGAGTGGTTCTTGGTGATAAAGAGAACATCTGTTTTCTTAATTAATCCTGAGGCTTTGCAATTGGAGCCAGTCTGTGACAGCATCAAAGCATTTTGCTAGGGTCGAGAAATCCGGCTGGTTGGTTGAGAATGGTGTGAAGAGTAGTACATCGTAAGCATACACCAGGCAGGAGACATTGAAAGAACGGATGATTGAACAGATAGGTTGCATGTATATATTGAAGAGGAGGGCCGAGAGTGATGATCCTTGGGGGACCCCTTGCATGTGTTGAAAGGTTTGGAGGTTCTGGAGCCAGTTCTTACCTGCTGCCATCTCTCTGTCAGGTATGACTTGCACCAGCTCGGGGCTGAACCCTGCATTCCCTTCTCCCAGAGCCGTGTCAGGAGTAGCTCGTGGTTGACTGAGTCAAAAGCGGCGGCAATGTCCATGAAGATTAGCATGTATCCTTTACTAATGTTGTCAATCCCCGTGATTAAGGTGCTGAGTAAAGTGGTGAGGAGGGTCTCCACGCCGTGTGATTCTCTGAAGCCGTGCTGACATGAGTCAATTGGGGCAGTGGTTTCATTGTGATGTTGGATTTGGCGTTGTATGACCTTCTCTATTATTTTGGCCAGTAGGGGAACACTGGAGATTGGTCGATAGGATTCCGCCCTTCTGGGGTCTAGTTTGGGGTCTATTTAATACATTTTACAATAATTACAGGTAATATGTCCTTGAACAGAAAGGTTCAACTTGGTAGAAACTGAAATTAAGCAATAACCAATAGAAATAATACAAATACAACCAGAAGGACCCTAGCCCGCAATAATGGGGAGACATTCCATACAAAGTATCCAGGAAAAAAAGATTAAATCAATTACAGAGGCAAAGCCAAGGAAGCTGACTGAACAGCAGGCACAACCTATGGACACAGGTCAATGATAAAAAATCAAATAGAGACAGAGCTGGCACACTGGGCCATTACAAAAGAGACCAAAGCAGCAGGATCATTGAGTACATATTTAACATACTTATACTTAATCACACATTTGCAGGGAAGCTTCAAGAAAAATAGGACTCCAAACCAGGTCTCAGTAAGAGAAGCTCCTTCCTCAGCTTCTGAGTCTCTCTAGACACATCAAGATAAATCCTAATCTTGTAAGACAAAAACAAAACATCTCTGTGGCAAACAAATAGCCGCATGAGCTAGTCTTGGTCTGAGGTCTTGCCAAAGTTACAATCAAAGTCGCAGGTCTGGCCAATTCAGAGTCTGAGGGTAGAAACATCCAGGATATCCATAGTAACTTCCTGATCCTGGGACTGTTCTTGACGGACCCTTCGGGAGAAACTTTTAAAATTTCCAGCAAATATCTTTTAAACATTTCACGGGGAGAGGAGAGAGGAACTTTTGGAAAGTTGATAATACTCACATTTGCTTATCTAACAGTATTCTTCAGTGCCTCCACCTTATTCCACAAGAAGAAATTATCCTTTACTAGGAGTTCCTCTGACCCAGAAATCTTGACCAAAAGCTGCTCCTTTGTTCCCTGGGCCTTTTCCTCCAGTTATGTTACTCGCAAATCCACAGAAGAGACCTTCACATTTAAAGAGTCCAAAGTCGGAGCAAATCAACAATCAACAGTTGCCCAAATCAACAATAGCCTACCAAATAGTTTTTAAAGAGAAAACTTTAGGGCAATGCAAGAGAAAACCAGGTATGGAGAGAGAAGCCCCTGACTGACCTGGAGACTACCCGGAGACCTGTTGCTCAGAAACGAGAAGGAAGCATTTGCCTCAAATGAATGCTCCCACACTGCAAAGCTCTGCTCCTGCTGCCCTCTAGTGCTTCTTATCCACAAGTTGTACAATTATTGAGGCTCCCTCAACAACATTGCTGGCTCCCCCTCGGGTGAGTGAGCCGATCGCAGCATCGGTGTTTGATGTGCCAGCCTGACCAGGAAGTGCAGGGGAAACCTGCGACTGCATTGGCGGATCCACAGCTCTGGGCTTAAGGAGGTCTCTGGGCCAGAAGATGGGCCAGGGCTCCCAGCATTGACCCGCTGCTTTAACGGCTGCTCTCCGGATCCACTTTCCCGCATGTTAAAGCGAAGAAGAAGAAAAGGCAGAATGGAAGCAGCCACCATGGAGCTTATACAGGCTGCGAGGGAGGCTTTGCCTTGGACTTGCCCTTGTGTTTCCCCATCAGGACAACATGCTCAGCAGTCAGCGTCTGCCATCTTGGAACACCCCCAAGGGGGATATTTTAAGGGCAATAAACCTTTTTGTTACAAACGTAAATAAAAATAAGAGGAAAAAGACTGCTGTGGTTCTCAAAAGCAATAGCTGAAAAAGTAAGAAAAAAGTTTTTGAATACTGGTGATTTAGTATATGACATGAGGAGTAAAATGTTAGCTCACACTTCTGTGGTTAATGCTAGTGAGGGTTTTGTTTGTTTCTTTTCTCACGCTAGAATGAAATCTCGTTTTTTGTGTTATTGAAGAGGATGAGTGGACAGTCTACACAGGTAGTTGCTGACTCGACTGTTTGAGGAACAGAAAGATAGGCAAAACTGTGGTGGGATGAGTTAATACCCTTAGCTGGGATATTCAGCGGCACTAACATGGTGATTTTTATTTTTCTGCTTTTCTATATCGCTTTATCTGGGAATCAAAGTGGATTACTTAAAACAAATGGTTGTTGCAACATGGCAAAAGTCAGGTGCAATAAAGGCTGACCTAACTTTCGCCATGGAAGCTAACTGTGCACCAGCTGAATATCGCCTCTGCCTGGTTAGCTTAATGTCCGAACATTTTCTGATTCTATCTTTCTTTTTTTTCTCTGTTCCTCTTGTTAGCCTTTTCTTAAATCTTTTTTGAGAATTTTTTCCACTCTCTCCTCCTATATTCTTCCCTTTATCTGATCTTGATCTTTCCTTTTCATTATTTCTCTCGTCTTCTGTCACCCTTTTTCTCCACACTCTAGTAGGTGTATTCGGGCAAAGCATGTTGTTAGTTTCCTGTGTCATTTGCAGGTTTGTTTTGTTTTAATACATTTTCGTTTTGTGTCATTTTGCTTTTATAAATTTTCATTTCAAGGCAGTATTGTTAACTAATAGTTGTGGCTGCTGCATAGTTGAAAAGTTACTAGAGATTTTCAGGCAAATAAAAAACCCCAAATGACTTTTTTCTCACAGTCGGAGGCTGGCCTGAAATCAGTGATCTCTTGATTAGAAGGCAGGCATCTTGTGTAAGATTTGCACTTACTGTGCATTTAGTGCAAAAAATAATATCCGGTAAATAAAAAACCTGTACGCTGTTTGGAGTGTGCCCAGCAACTGCCCAGCAGTAAACACTTACTACACAGGCCCATGTACCATGCCTCATCAGATAATGCATCTGTACTTGTGCTACCTACCAAGTCATGGAACATAGACCCTGGATCAAAATTTTAAAGAAAAATTATCTTAGGTGGTGCTGCAACCTGACCCTTTGCCGAGCCATGCCCCCTACCCAATCAGACCCTCCCTATCTAATCACCCTCTCAGGTTCTACTCTGATCCACATCACCCCATCACCATCCTCCTGGACAGTACACCCCCAAAATCAGGATCCCTCCCAAGATTGTCTTATCCTGAGCAGAAGCCAACCCCTAAGATTATTCCCCCTAATCAGAAGCCCCCTCAACAGAAAACTCTCAGGACTCACTTGGAGGTTTCCCTGATTATGTATAGATTGGGGAAGGAGAGATCCCCTCTGTTCCCACACTGATAGCCACCAGTCTCCCAAATAGTAGCTATGGTCTCCAGCGGTAGCTTTGCAGCACTATCGCTAGGGGTCAGTGTGCCATATAAGGGCAGATTGCCCCTTAAAGATCTATCATGAGACTTCCGCTAAGGTTCATAGCCACCACTTTGGAATCTGGCGGCTACTGGAGTGGTAGTAGAGGAGGACCGCTTCTTCCCTGGTCTGCTAATGACCAGGGAAATCTCCAGGGGAGTCAAAGAGTCAGGGGAAAATTGGGATATGATGTTGGGAGGGCTTATCTTGATGGGCTTGATTGTGGGGGGTTATTTTTAAGGGGGGCTGTTGAAGAGGGGGACAGGATCGGTGGGACTGGGTAATTACAGCTGCTGTTTTGTTTTTTTTTCCTTTTTAGAGGCAACCGGCAGCAGTCATGCTGCCAGAATGGAAGTTGCATAGCTGTATGAAACACCACCTCTTAAGGTGGAATTAAGTGCAGCTGTGCTGCTATAGGCAGTCATGATGGCTATGGTATGGTAACGTACTGCGTAATAGCTGCCATTGCTAGCCATGTCTGATTCTCACCCAGAACCCTCCCTGATCCTGCTCCAAACTGCATTAGGCACTTTAATAAAAATGCCTCATCAGATGGTAAAATAATTATTTATTTTAGGAATGCTTATATATCGCTTTTCACCAGGTCAAAGCGTACATTCAGATACGATATATATTTCCCTTGTGCCCGAAGTGCTCACAATCTACGTTTTGTACCTGAGACAACAGAGGGTTAAGTGGCTTGCCCAAGGCCACAAAGTGAATAATTGTTTTAATTGAGTTAAATTTACAACTTGCATGAGAATTTTACTAACAGTGCTCATGTAGAAAAGGATGGGAACTGGTGAATACTTAATAGCTGTTTAGTCTGAAGATATGAGTATATATGTGTGCACAAATGTGTAAAGAGAGTCGGCTAAAAATATACACATGGTAATTTATGCAAATATGTGAAAATTCTGGAAATAATAAAAATATTGAACTTTTTTCTTTTGCTTTGACCCTGAGTGAGAAGACAGGGCTTGACCATGCTTATAGTTTTTTGCAAATACAACAATATAAATACATCCTAATATTTTATCTACTCTACTACTTCTGGAAGTAATTTTGGAAGGGCTAAGTTTCACTTACATGTGTAGAAAGAGAACTTATACTGTACATGCAAATGATCATAAACATGTAAGTAGCGTTTTTAGAACAGTTCGTTACATGTACATGCAAATTTGAAGAAGGCATGTTCTGGACATGGCTTGTGCTTACCTTTGTATTATACATGTGTTTTGCAACTGAAAGACATGTATAGTTCAAAAAAATTTCCCCACCTGTATTTATACCAGCTGTGAGGCATGCATAACTACTCAATTGGGTCTGGGGGTTGGAGAACATAAGAACATAAGATATGCCATACTGGGTCAGACCAAGGTCCATCAAGCCCACTATCCTGTTTCCAACAGTGGCCAATCTAGGTCATACGTACCTAGCAGTTTCCCCAAAAGACACAGGTTCCACAATGCTTGTACTGGGTCAAGCATTGATATCCTGGGTCCCTTCTTAATAATGGTTTATGGACCTTTCCTCCGGGAACTTGTCCAAACCTTTTTTTAAATCCAGCTAAACTAACAGCCTTTACTACATCCTCCGGTAGCAAATTCCAGAGTTTGTTTACACGTTGAGTGAAAAAATATTTTATTTTATTATTCTTAAATAGTTTACCCTGTAGCTTCATTGCATGTCCCCTAGTCTTTCTATATTCTGATAACGTAAACAATCGATCTACGTTTACCCGTTCCACTCCGTTCATTAATTTATAGACTTCTATCATATCTCCCCTCAGCCGTCTCTTTTCCAGGTTAAAGAGCCCTAACCTTTTTAGCCTTTCTTCATGGGAGTATCCTTCCATCCCCTTTACCATTTTGGTGGCTCTTCTCTGAACCTTTTCTAATAACTCTATATCCTTTTTAAGATACGGCGACCAGAATTGCACACAATATTCAAGGTGCGTTCTCACCATGGAACGATACAGAGGCATTATAATATCTTTTGTTTTATTTTCCATTCCTTTCCTTATGATACCTAGCATTCTATTTGCTCTCTTGGCCGCCGCTGCACACTGGGCCGAGGGTTTTAACGTGTTATCCACAATGATGCCTAAATCTTTTTCCTGGGTGGTGGTTCCTAATGCGGAACCTTGCATCGTGTAACCATAGTTTGGGTTGTTCTTCCCTAGGTGCATAACTTTGCACTTGTCCACATTAAATTTCATCTGCCATTTTGATGCCCAGTCTTCCAATTTATCAAGATCCTCTTGCAATTTTCCACAATCCTCTTGGGTTTTAAAAACTTTAAATAGTTTTGTGTCATCTGCAAATTTGATAACCTCACTCATTATTCCACTTTCCAGGTCATTTATGAATATGTCAAAAAGCAGCGGACCCAGCACAGATCCCTGGGGTACACCACTATTCACCTTTCTCCATTGGGAAAATGCACAGATCCCTGGGGTACACCACTATTCACCTTTCTCCATTAGAGGAGTGGTTGAGAAAGGAATTTTGCTTCACCTCTCTGGTAAAGCACAATTCATACTGCAAAACAATCGTGTTTTGGAGTTTGCCTTTTTAATTGGCTCCCCTTGGACATGCATTTTTGCAAAATTTAGTACTTATACATTGTACCTCTTATTTGTTTATGTGCCCGTATACAAATAGTGATGCTCTTCGTTTTTGTTTTTTTTTTATTTGTTTTTCCATATCATCTTGCTAGACCAGTCCATACAAGTGGGTTGTGTTCCTCTACCAGCAGATTAGTGGAGACAAAGAGCCATTGAAAAGCCCAAGTTTCAATGACTTCACTCTCATCCCTCTATCCACCTCAGCCACCAGATGTCTCTTCAACATTGTCCCCAGCAGATGGTGGATGGATTTTCTACACTCTGAAGAAAATCCAAGTAATTGAGAGGAAAAGATTGATTTAAACGCTCGTGAATGAATATCTTGAGGGTGACTCTCACTTGATCATGACGTTGGAGGCTCCACTGGACTGTGGCCTTCTCGATAGCCATAAAAGTAGGAAAAATTGGTATAGCTCCACGCTCTTATCCTGTTAAGGATCTGTTGAGCAGCCAGAAAATTGGAAGGATCTGGAAAGTTCAGTAGCCTCATACAACCTCAATGCCTCCTCCCTACTCTCCCAAAGATTGCAGAAGGCTCTCTAAGGAATCTGCCCGCCAGCTACCTTAAATGCAATGCCTGCAAAGCATAGAAACAGTTTCAGGGTAGCCTGGCACAGATTTCTTTCTGCCTGGGACTTTCAGGGGGTGAATACCAAAGCTTGACCTCATCATTGTCCTTGTTGAGGGCTCCCATATCCGTCTGTCTGGGGCATAATTTGGGATAGGCCGCTGGCGAACGTTGGTGCAGTGTGGGGGTTTCCTGCCTTTTTCTGCATGCATTTATAGCATCCTTTACTATTGTGCGCCTGGTGGTGGCATAGTCTGTGCGCATGTTCCACCTGAGCAACTCCCATGTGAGTTCCTACCCAAACGCCCTTTGCTGTGTAAGCACTGTTAACGCGCACCTTTCAGGCCACTGCAGCCTTAGCGTGTGCTGTTGTGATCCTTGCCTTAACTATGTCATCTTCAAGAAACATTGTTTTGCCTGTGGCAAGCGAGGCGCTTCATCTCTGACTTCTGGACTCTGCTCTTCTCCAGGAATAAGCAGGAAGTCAGTCCTTGCATATGGGTGACTTCAATGCCGATGGAGCCCTGTGTGTAAACGTCTTCCCAGCTTTCAAAGAAAGCCTTTGTGAGATGCACCACGCATTCGTGGTCCCCTTCCCGCCCAATGGTGCCATCTTGCTCAGTCTCCTTTTTTTCTGCGGAGCCCATCGGATGTGTGTCTGATTTCCCTGGAAAAAGCAGTTGGTTTCCTTCATCTAGTGGTTGGTATTTTCCCCAGCTGTGACTGGTTCCTTTCCCGCCTCTGAGCCCTTTTGCTCCGGCATTGTGTCTCAGACCATAATTTTTTTCTCTAGTCTAAGGTGTATTTTTTTTTTTTTCCCTGATGCGACTTGGACCTTTTTTCCACTGGCTGGAGAGTTCCTCGGGTCTTCAAACTTGCCAGGGTAATTTTTCCCCCCGATGGCCAGAGTGTTTAAAAAGTGTGATTGGTGCTCAAAAAACATGTCCCTCACCGACACACACAATTGCTGCCTCCATTGCCTTGGCCCTGACCATAACCCAGAGGCCTGTGGGCTTTGTAAGCAAATGTCCACAAAAGCTCTTAAACTCCATCAGCAAAAGCATGACCAAATTTTCTCCAGGTTAGACTCTGTTCCTGAGTCCCCGTAGACCCCAGATTCCAGCGCCCAGTCTGAGACTCAGGAGTCACGTAGTGACCCCGCAGTGGCTGACCGGTCACGTGGGTCCTCCAACAGGGGCTTCCTAGACCAAGAAAAGAAGAATAAATCCTCGAGGACCTCTTCGTGGAACTTGACAACAGTGGACAAGCCCCACGCCAGATCAGTCTCCGCAAAAGGCTTGAGGAGTCGGAGCGGGAGCAGCCATCCATGCTTCCCAGGACAAGTTGCTAGGCCATAGTGCCTGTTCCCCCGCATGATCGGGCAAGGGCAGGTATTCCATATATTTTGTGGTGCCAAAAAAAGATGGATCATTCAGGCCTATTGTGGACCTCAAGGATGTCGATGAACGCTTGCGCGTCCTGCGCTTCCAGATGGAAACTTTGTAATCTGTGATTAAAGCTAAGTGTGCCGAGGAGAGTATCTGGATCTGAGAAGATCAGCAAAGGTATCTGTGTTTTGCCATGCTTGGCTCTCACTTGCAATTCACCACCCTCCCATTCAGCCTCTCCACTGCCCTAAGTCCGTTCTTCAAGGTGGTGGTGGTGGTGGTGACTGTGACGCTACAGCACTAAGATTTGTGCACACCTATAATCTGGATGACTGGTTCATCTGAGCTCATTCTCTTTCAGAGCATCTCTGTTAGTACCCTGAGTGGTGTCCTTTTTGGAAGGCCTTGGCTGGATAATCAATCTAGGAAAGAGCCAGTTGATGTCTTCCCAGTACCTGGAGTTCCTGAGAACACGTTTTGATACTCGAGTGGGGACGTTGTTAAAAGCTAAGCACAGTCTCTAAGTTCTCTATTAATTAAATATTTAAGATACTTCCAAGCAACGACATCTATCATAAGATCATTGATGCGAATTGGGCGATTTTCAGAATATATACATAAGTCTGAATAATTGTTACGCCCATCAGTCTGAGACCTACGTTGCTTGGAGTAATTATAAAGTTTAATATGAATGATTTTGCGATATTAGATATAGACACACTCTAATGGTATTGATATCAGAGCTGTTCATTTCACAGCAGGTTCCCAGAGTTTGGGATGATCTGCAGCTCCTTGGATTGATGACAGCAACAGGCAAGTTGGTACTGTGGGCTCATGTTCATTTGCGGCCACTCCAAGAGTCCTTGCTGACTCAATGGTCCCCGAGTTCTCAGGAGTTTGAGCTCATGCTCCTGCTACCAGTGATGGTGAAGGCCAGCCTGTGGTGGTGGCAACAGCACAATCATTTGAGGAAGGGCATTCCACTGGATGATTATTACTCATGGATCCTTCTGACAATAGATGCCAGTCTCTCAGACGGGGGAGCTCAAGATCAAATGACTTAGGGCCTTTGGAACCGCAGGGAGGCAGTATGATCCATCAACCGCTTAGAGGCAAGGGCCATCATATTGGCTGTTCTGCATTTCCAGCCCCTGGTCGAGGGCCAGGCAGTTCGAGTGTTGTTGGATGACGCCACTGTGGTGGCTTATGTCAGTCAGCAAGATGGCATGATGAGTGCCGGGGTGACTCTGGAGATGGCTGTCTTGTTTTCCTGGGTGGAGAAGAACCTCCTAGCCTTTTTGGCTCTGCACATTGCTGGGGTGGACAGTGTGGAAGCAGACCTTCTCAATCAGCACTCTCTGGATCCAGGAGAGTGGAAGTTGAGTCAGGAGGCATTTCAACTGATTCTGCACCGATGGGGTTGCACCAGGATGGATCTGATTGTAACTTGTTCCAATGCCTGGGCCACTTCTTCACCGCATGGAGACAGAGCCCCTGAGGGTGTCGACGTCTTCACCACATGGAGACAGAGCCCCTGAGGGTGTCGACGTCTTGGCTGCACCTTGGCCATGCTTACACCTGATCTATGTGTTTCCTGGTGGGGTGTGTGATTTGGTGTATAGAGTACCACCTGGGAAAGATTGTTCTGGTGATGCCGGATTGGCTGAGGAGAGCATTGTTTGGAAATCTGATGCGACTTGTGCAAGTGCCACCTCTTTGTTTGCCTGTGTCAGGGACCTATCATCCTGGAAGACTCTGCTCCTTCTCGCTTATGATTTGGCTCTTGGAAGGAGATGGCTAGTGCGTAAGGGCTGTTCTCTGGTGGTGATTTCCACTCTGCTTGGAGCCCAGAGGAGATTGATGAACCTGGCATAAGTGCAGGTTTGGTGCTTTTTTGAGCGATCCAAAGTACCATCCCTGCTGACCTTTCTGTAAAAAGGTCTGGAAAAGTGCCTCTCTTAGCTCCCTGAAGGTTCAGGTGGCAGGTTTGACCTGTTTCAGAGGTCCAGTAGCTGGTAAGTCGGTAGCCTTACACCCGGATGTTTTGTGCTTTCTTCAGGAGGGGGTTTGGTGTTGGCATCCTCCCCTCCAATCTGTAGTCCCTTCCTGGGATCTGGGTCTGGTGCTCAGGGCCCTGATGGCAGAGCCCTTTGAGTCATTGACGTGCACTACTTTGAAGGGTTTGACATCCAAGACTGTTTTCTTGGTTGCAATTTCTTCTTCAAGGCAGATTTCCGAGCACCAGGCTCTGTCTTGCCAAGATCCTTATCTGTCTTTTTCAAAGGAGGCTGTTCCCATTTGGCCTGTGCCTTCTTGCCTAAGATTTCTCCCTTTCATGTGAATCAGGTGCTCTGCCTGCCCTTCTTCTCTAAGGAGCAGTGTCGGGGAAAGGATAAGGATCCTCGCCTTGTTGGATGTCCAGTGGATGCTTCTCTGGTACTTGGAGGTTACGAATTCCTTTCGTCAGACTATCTTTTTGTGCTGTTTGCTGCCCTCGTAAGAGTGACAGGGCAGCTAAGTCTACTTTGGGGCGCTCGATTAAGGAAGCCATTGCCTTGGCACATCTTTTGCGTAACCAGCCAGTCCTGGAGGGTTTGCACGCCCATTACACAAGCGTACTCATGGATGGAGTAGAGATTGATAGCCCCTGCAGACATTTCTCGAGCAGCGGCATGGACATCACTTTCCACTTTTTGTCAAGCATTACCACTTGGATGTCCATGCTCGAGCGGACACGGCACTTGGCTCTAAGGTTTTGCAAGCTGCTCTGTCTTCTTCCTGCCCAGTGGAGGTGTATCTTTGGTACGTCCCACTTGTCTGGAATGGTCTAGCAGGACGATATGGAAGGTGACATTAAATAATGTCCTTTCCTTGAGTCCTGCTAGATCAGTCCAGGACCTGCCCCTGGATCTGTGTTGGCTCTGTTCTTCTGCAGCAATACCCTGGAGTCCACTATGGTTTATGTACTTGGCTCTGCAGGTCCATCTTCTACTGACAGCCTTCTGTTTAGGCTTTCCTGTACATAGTTCTTTACTGTTTTGTTTTTCATTGTTGCCCATGTTGAAGTTATGTGAGGCTTTCCATATTCTCCCATATGCTTTTGGACAGATACTGAGGAGACCTCTGGTGGCTGAGGCAGATAGAGGCATGGGAGTGATGTCATTGAAACCCAGGCAGTTCGTTAGTTCTTTGTCTCATCCAATTTGCTGGTAGGTGAACACAACCCACTTGTCTGAACTGCTCTAGCAGGATTCGAGGAAAAGGACATTATCTGTTGAGTAATATGTCACCTTGTATTACATGGCCGTTCTCACTGTGTGTGCTGCCAGATACAAGCCTTTTGTAAAATATGCTGCAAATTGGGAGCATCCTGACTTGGACGTCTTTTTTTCAGACCTAGAAGATCTACACGAAATTGAACTTCATGTGTCTTTTGTTAATTTTCTTAGTATTGCGTGATTAGCAAGCTTTCAGTTTTGTAAAGCACTTGAGAATTTTGTGAAAGGCATAAAAGAAATAATATACAACATGCTGCTTTTGAGTAAGACAACCTTGTCCTATCTTAAAATATATTTTGTTAGTGTAGTTTTTAAGAAATGCCTACTTGTAAAACATTTATTTCATGAAGCGACTTTTAGCCTGATCGTATAGGTTTTATATGAAGCTTTTTTGTTTGAATGATTTTTTTTTAAATTTTCTAACAGCTTCTGAAATACAAAGGATTGTCAATCAATTAGGAACATCACAAGACACACCAGAACTGAGGCAAAAATTGTAAGTACTTGTTTTAAGTCACTAGTTCCTGACAGAGTAAAAAGTATCACGGGGGGGGGGGGGAGGGGGTGAGAGGACATTATTTATAGTATCATACTTAATCCTGTGGGAAGAATTGTAGGTGGCACTGGTACTTTGTTTTTTAAATGGATTTTTGCCTTTCCCATATCCTGTTTTTGTTTCCACACTAGTCAGGGTTTATTTTTTCTTTCTGGAGTCCTACCACTTTGACTTGGAAAACCTTTGTTTGATCCTTTCTTGGTTCTTCATGCAGAATCCAATCAACTGGGTAGCATAGGAAATAAGATCCCTGATGTTGAAGCTTTGGTGGAGTGGCTGACTTGGATTTAGTGGCAGTTACAGAAACATGGTTCAGAGAAAACCATGACTGGGATGTAACTATACCTGGCTATACTTTATTCAGAAAGGACAGGGTAGGAAGAAGGGGAGGAGGAGTGGCACTATATGTAAAAAATACTATTAAAGCTTTGGAATTACAGAGCTTAAAAGGGAGAGAGGAGGCATTGTGGGTTAAACTAGAAAGATGGAAAGAGAAATCTGTTTGCATTGGTGTGATATACAGACCTCCCTCACAAGAGGAAGAGGTGGACAGAGAGTTAATTGAAGACATACGCAGCATTGCTAGGAAAGGGGAAGTGCTACTGCTAGGAGATTTCAATATGCCAGATGTTGATTGGCACATTCCTGCTGCAGTATCATCTAAAAGTAAGGAGATCCTGGATTCTCTACAGGTAGAACTATTAAGGCAATTGGTAACAGACCCCACACGTGAAGGGACCATACTGGACTTGGTGCTTACCAATGGTGAAAGTGTTTCTGATGTTGTAGTGGGAGATCATTTTGCATCCAGTGATCTCCAGATGGTGTGGTTCAGTATTAGGACTTCGGCTGTTAGAATCCATTCCAAGGTGAGGATCTTAGACTTTAGGAAGACTAACTTTGCGAAGACGGGCCAATACCTCAGGGAGTCGTTAGTGGGATGGGAACAGCTGGGGGATGTAGAAAAACAGTGGGCAAAACTGAAAGGGGATATTTTAAGGGCAACCAACCTTTTTGTTAAAATGGTAAATAAAGGCAAAAGGAAAAGAAGACCGCTATGGTTTTCTAGGGAAGTAGCTGAAAAAGTGAAGAAAAAGAGGGAGGCCTTCATGAAATACAAGAGATCACAGAGAGAGGAAGACAGGCATCTGTATTTGGAAAAACTTAGAGAAGCTAGCAAAGTAGTCAAGAAGGCAAAGATTCAAAAGGAGGAGGAAATAGCCAATGCAATAAAATGGGGGGATAAGACATTTTTCAGATATATTAGTGAGAAGAGGAAGGGCAAGAGTGGTATTGTCAGACTCAAGGGTGCAGGGGGGGAATATGTAGAAGCTGATAAGGATAAAGCGGAATTGCTTAACAAATATTTTTGTTCTGTGTTCACAGATGAAGAACCAGGAGCAGGACCTCATAAAACACCCGCAAATAGGAACAGAAGCGAGGGACATCTTGAACAATTTTCAGAAGACTGTGTTCGTGAGAAACTAGCTCAACTTAAAGTAGAAAAAGCGATGGGACCGGATGGGATACACCCTAGAATACTGAGGGAACTTGGACGTTCTAGCAACTCCACTGACTGACCTTTTCAATGCCTCGTTGGAGTCGGGAGTGGTGCCAAAGGACTGGAGAGAGGCTCATGTGGTGCCTTTACACAAAAGCGGAAGTAAGGATGTGGTTGAAAACTACAGGCCGGTTAGTTTAACTTCGGTGGTGAGTAAATTATTGGAAACGCTGCTGAAAGAGAAAATAGTGAGGTTTTTGGAGTCCAGCGGATTACAGGATCCGAGGCAGCATGGATTCACCAGAGGCAGGTCTTGTCAGACAAATCTGATTGATTTCTTTGACTGGGTGACCAGGGAGTTGGACCGAGGGAGAGCTCTAGATGTGGTGTATTTAGATTTCAGTAAAGCCTTTGACACTGTTCCTCACAGGTGACTTATAAACAAACTGAGCACCCTAGGGATGGACCCTAAAGTTACTGCTAGGGTTAGAAATTGGTTGGGTGGGAGGCGACAAAGAGTACAAGTAAATGGAGCTCACTCTGAGGAGAAGGATGTTATCAGTGGTGTGCCCCAGGGATCTGTCCTTGGTCCGATTCTTCTTTTTAACATCTTTGTTAGTGATATAGCGGAAGGGCTGTCGGGTAACGTTTGCCTCTTTGCAGATTATACCAAAATCTGCAATAGAGTAGACACCCAGGAAGGTGTAGATAACATGAGGAGGGATCTAGCTAAGCTTGAAGAATGGTCTAGAATTTGGCAGCTGGGATTTAATGTTAAAAAATGTAAGGTCATGCATTTGGGCTGCAGCAATCCAAGGGAGCAATACAGTATAGGAGGTGAAGTAGTTTTGTCCACTAAAGAAGAGCGGGACCTAGGCGTGGTTGTGTCTGATGATCTTAAAGTAGCTAAACATGTAGAAAAGGCGACGGCAAAAGCTAGAAGGATGCTTGGGTGCATACGGAGAGGAATGGCTAGCAGAAAAAAGGAGGTGATAATGCCTCTGTTTAAGTCTTTGGTGCGACCTCATTTGGAGTATAGTGTGCAATTCTGGAGACCGCACCTTCAAAAGGATGTGAACAGGATGGAGTCGGTGCAGAGGGTGGCTACTAAAATGATTAGTGGGCTTCATTATAAAGCATATGAGGACAGACAAGGATCTTAATATGTACACCTTAGAGGAAAGGCGGGATAGAGGTGATATGATTGAGATGTTTAAATACCTCCGTGGCATAAATGTTCAAGGAGAGAGCCTCTTTCATTTGAAAGCAAGTTCTGCTACGAGGGGACATGGGATGAGGGTGAAGGGAGATAGATTCAGGAGTGATATGCGGAAATATTTCTTTACGGAAAGAGTAGTGGATCCGTGGAATAGTCTCCCAGTGGAGGTGGTAGAGATGAGGACAGTAACTGAATTCAAAAAAGCATGGGACCAACACAGAGGATCTCTAAAGGTAAAAAGTGGACTGTTGTAGTTGTTGATATGGAAGGACAGACTAGATAGGCCATGTGATCTTTTTCTGTCATCATGTTTCTATGTTTCTATGTAACTGTTGGCTGAAGAAACAGAGGAGTCGAGATTGATGTCCAAAATATAAAGATGCTTCCACAGAAAGATCAGAGACTGTGTAGTTAATCAAAACTGGGGATTCAAAATACTCTAGTTTATACATTACAACAGAAATACATGATAAAATTCTTACACCATAAATATTGTGAAACAAAGCTATATGAAATGGATAAAAACCAAAGTAAAAATAATGGGAAAAATAAGCAAATAAAGTGGTTGTTATGTAAAGTAGGTATGTTAAAAATTGAAAACAAAAAATGCCCGTGTACAAAACAGAGAGATAACTAATGACATAGAAATACGATATTAGACAAGATAAATCTCAGTTGATGAAGGGTGATCCTAAAAGGAAACTAGTAGAAAGAAACCTCTCTCTCATTCCCCGACCTTATTGTCACCCAGTCTCTCTTTTTTCTTCTCTCTCTCTCTTATTCCCCCACCTTGCTGTCTCTGTCTCTTTCCCTTGCTCTCATTCCCCACCCTGTCGTCACCTAATCTCTTTCCTTCTCTGTCTTATTCTCCACCATGTTGTCACCCAGTTTCTCTCTCTCTCTCATTGCTCCACCCTGTTGTCACCCAGTTTCTCTTTTATCTCCTTCACCCTGTTGTCATCCAGTCTCTCTTTCTTTCCTTCTCTCTTATTCCCCCATGCTATTGTCACCCGGACGTTCTCTTTCCTTCCCTATCCTATTCCCCCACCCTGGCATCTCTCATTTTCTCTCTCTCTCTCTCTCTCTCTCCCCCTCTCCACCCCCCCCGTCTCCCTCTTCATTTTTCCACATCCCTCCTCTCTGTTGACCGCATTCCTACCAGCTAGCCCTCACAACCCAGGTAGCTAGTCAGTCACTCTATCAGGCACCTACCTCCCCCCATGTAATCAACTAAATCTGCCCAACTATCCCTCACCAACCAGGAAGCTACTTGGCCATCCCCCAGCCTCTAAGCCCCCTCACGTCCAAGGATAGCCATAGTTGGTTCAAAGTGTTGGCGCCCTAGGCAGACCTTAAGCTTTGCTCCCTCGCTGACTGTCAAAATCTGTTCAGCTTTGAATGACCCCCCCCACCCCCGAAGTTGCCACTCTAGGCAGCCACCTAGTTTGCACAATAGTTGTGCTGGCCCTGCTCACCCCTCCTTATGTAGCCAGATAAATTTCTCTCATGCAGCCTCCCTTTCTGGTCAGGTCAGCTCACCTGCTGTGCTAGAACAGGATCTTCTTTTTCTGTGCACTGCCCGACTCTTAGGTGCTGGTGGTCACCATATGTATATTGTCACACAGTGGTGGAGAAGAATGGCAATACCTGTTGCTTGGAGCAGTGGCAGCCTGTGGTTAAACTGTAAAATCTATCCTTTGAAATCTGTTGACAGTGACACCTAATGACTGGATATATTATCATGTTTGGTTTAATTTTATTATTCTTTCAAACCAGTGGAGTATTTGAGTCCCTCACCAATGTAACTGCTCCTCCCTTCTCCTCTCCAGGTCACACACACGTTGAAAAGACATCCTTGAGTTCATAAATCTTTGTGATGTTGATAATGTCACATCGACTTCAGATAATCATCATTCCTCATGTATTTTTTTAATGAACTTATTTTTATTAATTGTGGAATATGAACATACAGGAAACTCGACACTTTCCCATATAATATACATGAAATGAGAGTCAGAAGCTGTAAAGATGTCTTACACATTGGAACATGGAACGTACGAAGCATGAACCAAGGGAAGTTGGAGGTGGTCAAGAATGAAATGGAACGTGTACAACTTGATCTGTTGGGTGTCAGCGAACTGAAATGGACTGGCATTGGGCACTTTGCATCAGATGATCACATGGTCTACTATGCTGGAAATGAAAGACAAAGAAGAAATGGTGTTGCATTTATAATAAAGAAGAAACTTGCAAGAACTGTAATGAAATACAATGTAGTCAGCGAACACTTAATCTCTATTCGTCTACGAGGAATGCCTATCAACACAACTATAATTCAAGTATATGCCCCAACAACAGCTGCAGAAGAGAATGAAATTGAAGAGTTCTATGAACAAGTACAAGCTGAAATTGACAGAACATGCAAACAGGATATCCTGATAGTCATGGGTGACTGGAACGCAAACGTTGGCAACAAAGAAGAAGGCAAAGTAGTTGGAAAATATGGACTTGGCCACAGAAATGAAGCTGGAGAAAGACTGATAGAATTCTGCAATACCATCTCTTCATCTCAAACACCTTCTTCTAGCAACACAAGTGGCGACTGTACACATGGACTTCACCCAATGGATTGTATAAAAATCAAATTGACTACATCTGTGGAAGTCAACGATGGAAAAGCTCTATAATATCAATAAAGACAAAACCTGGAGCTGACTGTGGTACATATCATCAACTACTAGTATGTAAACTCAAGCTAAAGTTGAAAAAGAGCAAACCACTCATGAATGCAGCAAAATATGACCTTGAGAATATACCACTGGAATTTAAAGACTGCCTGCAAAATCGATTTGCTGCTTTAGATACAAATGACAGAGCTCCAGAAGAGTTATGGAATGACTTCAAGAAGGTTGTGTAGGAAGAAAGCGAGAAGTCTCTACAAAAGGTGAAAAAGAAAAAATGGCCAAAATGGATGACGGAAGAAATTCTGAAAATTGCCCAGAGAAGCTAAAGCCAGAGGAGAAAGAAAGACAATTGCAGAACTCAACAGAGATTTCCAACATGCAGCAAGACAGGACAAGGAAAAGTACTACAATGATGCATGCAAGGAAACAGAAGCAGAAACTATTAGAGGAAGAACAAGATTGGCTTTCCTAAAGCTACGAGAGTTAAAGAAAAAGTTCCAGCCTCAAATTGGAATGTTACAAGATGTTCAAGGTTCTATGTTGAATGATGCTGAGAAGATCAAGAAAAGGTGGAAGGAATATACAGAGTTTTTATATGATAAAGATCAAGTGGACCAACAGCCGTTTCAACCTGTACCTTATGATCGGGAACCATTGGTGATGAAAGAAGTTGAAGCAGCATTGAAAGCCTTATCAAAGAATACAGCCTCAGGCATTGATAGCATTCCCATAGAAGTATTACAGCAATCTGATGCAGCTGTTACCGTACTTACAAGGCTCTGCCAAGAAATATGGAAGACAACATCATGGCCAACTGATTGGAAAAGATCTGTGTTTATACTAATACTAAAGAAAGGTGATCCAACTGACTGTGGAAATTATTGCACAATCGCTCTGATCCCACATGCCAGCAAGAGTCTACTGAATATTATTCAAAAGAGACTACAATCATACCTGGAACGAGAACTACCTGAAGTGCAAGCAGGGTTCAGGAAAGGGCGAGGAATGAGTGGCATCATTGCGGATGTGAGGTGGCTCCTTGAAAAGACTAAAGAATACCAAAAGGATATCTATTTGTGCTTTATCGACTATAGCAAGGCTTTTAACTGTGTAAACCATGAGAAACTCTGCCACATTAAGAAGCATGGGTATACCAGAACTCCTGATTGTACTCTTGCACAATCTGTACATTGTGATGATGCAGAGGGTTTAAACAGCAAGAAAAGGGGTTTAAAACAGCAGTTTTCCTCAAATGCACACAGTAATGCAGGCAAGGAAGGGGTTAAAGCACAAGCCCAGAGAAACTCTCGGCACAGAAAGGCAGTGAGAGAGCCACACCCCAGCTCCATGACAACCAGGGGAGCTGACGTAAGAGGCAAGGGGCGGAGTCAAACCAGATAGGGCAGCCCTATGCTCTTAACCAGGAAGTAACAGAGAGAGTTAGTTCCCGTCTGAGTTCAGGAAGGAGTCTGAGTTCAGGAGCAAGTCGGAGTTCTAGTTCCAGGAGAGTTCGTGTGGGAGCAGGAGGAGTTCCTAAGAGAACAGGAAGTGTTCGTGTAGGAGACTCAGGACCTGGCTCTGACCAAGTTTCAGAGAGAAGCAAAGGAAGGAGCAACCATTGCCAGGATAGCACACGGTGCTGGGAGAGTTGCCATCCAGACTGCTTTGAGACACGGAGGTCTCTGGGAGAGCAGTGGAGAGAGCTTCCTCTGGGAGAGAGAGGTCACCACGAACCAGACAGCCAGGAGAAGCAGGTTAGAAGATACGTTCATTCTCACGGGGAGAGGCTGGAACCCTTACCCAGAAGAGATAGCACTTCTACCCTAGAGTCTTCCCTAGAAGCTGTGAACAAAGGTGAGAGTTTAAGCAAGTGTAAAGTTCTGTATGATAAGCTGCATAAACGTTCCAAGTGCAGGCAGCCTGTTTCTAGCAGAAGCTTAGAGAGTAGCCCAGCTGTTCTTAACCTCACCAGCTGATTATATGCTACGCAGACGAAAGCTAAAGCTAGCCCCTGCTGAGCCAGAGATACTAAAGCAGTGCAAAGACAGAGACTTGCCTTTTTACCAACCTTTACAAACCAGACACACTAGAAGAAGATTAAGCCAGTTGAATTCCTTTAACACTACTTTAAAGGAGGCTGCTGATTCTAGTTACCCTCAGATACCACAAAGGGAAAGGAATAATAAGTGGAAACAGCTTAGACATCATTTGGAACAATGGAAGCCTATTGATCTGCAGTACCCTGAATTGAATCATGAAATGTCTGACTCTGATGTTGGACCAATGCAGTTGGGATCAACTAAATCAGATAGCTCCTATTCTGAGATGGAGGCAGACTGTGCTGTTTGTTGCCAAGAGTGAAGCTGTTGATATTAATGTATATGATAAGTGCTGAGAAGTTATTTCATGCTATTGAGTTTGCACGGAGAGAAGCAGCGTTCTGCTGGAGTGAAACTCAACGTCTTTAAGCAGCTGGGAATTGTGAATGCTATGGAAATGATTAGCTGCAACTAAAGCTGTTCATAACCGAAGAGAAGTTGAATTAACCTTGTATATAAACTGACAAACCCTGAGAAGGATCAGGTTGGACTTTGTCTCATTCTGGACTTTATTTTGGCATAAGAAAGTATCCACTTTTTGTTTCTGGTTAGGGGATGGTAGATGACAGAATCCTGTGCAACAAATAAAGTTTTTGTTATCACATTGAAACCTTGGCTGTCTTCGTTTGGCCCACAACTACACGGAAACCCCAAACATCAGCACTTACAAGGATAATCTGGCACGTTTCCCACTCTTCCAGGCAACCGCCTATACACAGAGAAAGGGGGTGTGACAACATTGATCAAGAAGCAACAGTTTGAACGGAACAAGGAGAAACAGAATGGTTTAAAATAAGCAAAGGTGTAAGACAAGGCTGCATACTTTTCCCCCTACCTGTTTAATTTATATGCAGAACAAATCATTAGAGAAGCAGGATTGTATGAAGACAACAGAGGTGTGAAGATTGGTGGAAGACTCATCAACAACCTTCGCTATACTGATGATACCACATTACTGGCTGAAAGTGAAGATGATCTGAAACATTTGGTTCTCACAATCAAAAACATATTCTCAAAATGGTCCTGCACCTTAATGTAAAGAAGACAAAGATCATGACAACTGGCATAATCAACAGGTTCATCGTTGGAGAAGAAATTGAAATCGTGAACAATTTTAACCTACTTGGATCAACTATCAATAAAGAAGCAACAAGCAGTCAAGAAATCAGACGACGCATTGCTCTTGGCAGAATGGCTATGAAAGACCCTAGATAAGATTCTCAAGAGCAGAGATGTCTCTCTCCAAACAAAGATTTGACTTGTTCAAGCCATGGTATTTTCAATAACATCATATGGATGTGAAAGCTGGACAGTGAAAAAGATAGACAGGAAGAAAATTGATGCCTTTGAATTATGGTGCTGGCGGCGAATACTGTGTATACCATGGACTGCCCGAAGAACAAACCAGTCTGTACTAGAGGAGATCAAACCTAAGTTTTCTTTAGAAGCTCAGATGACAAGACTTTGACTTTCATACTTTGGACACATTATGCGAAGAGAGAGATTATTAGAGAAAGACATCATGCTTGGTAAGATAGAAGGTCAATGCAAAAGAGGAAGGCCAGCAATGAGATGGACTGATACAGGTGGACAAAGGTGACTCGGTTGATATTGTGTATCTGGACTTTCAGAAAGCCTTTGACAAGGTCCCTCATCAGAGACTTTTGGCAAAACTAAAGAGTCATGGGATAGGAGGCAGTGTACTATTGTGGATCAGGAACTGGTTAAAAGATAGAAAGCAGAGGGTAGGGCTAAATGGCCAATTTTCCCAATGGAGAAAGGTGAATAGTGGTGTACCCCAGGGATCTGTGCTGGGTCCGCTGCTTTTTGACATATTCATAAATGACCTGGAAAGTGGAATAACGAGTGAGGTTATCAAATTTGCAGATGACACAAAACTATTTAAAGTTGTTAAAACCCAAGAGGATTGTGAAAAATTGCAAGAGGATCTTGATAAATTGGAAGACTGGGCATCAAAATGGCAGATGAAATTTAATGTGGACAAGTGCAAGGTTATGCACCTAGGTAAGAACAACCCAAACTATGGTTACACGATGCAAGGTTCCACATTAGGAACCACCACCCAGGAAAAAGATTTAGGCGTCATTGTGGATACCATGTTAAAACCCTCGGCCCAGTGTGCAGCGGCGGCCAAGAGAGCAAATAAAATGCTAGGTATCATAAGGAAAGGAATGGAAAATAAAACAAAAGATATTATAATGCCTCTATATCGTTCCATGGTGAGACTGCACCTTGAATATTGTGTGCAATTCTGGTCGCCGTATCTTAAAAAGGATATAGTGATTTTAGAAAAGGTTCAGAGAAGAGCCACCAAAATGGTAAAGGGGATGGAAGGATACTCCTATAAAGAAAGGCTAAAAAGGTTAGGGCTCTTTAACCTGGAAAAGAGACGGCTGAGGGGAGATATGATAGAAGTCTATAAATTAATGAACGGAGTGGAACGGGTAAACGTAGATCGATTGTTTACGTTATCAGAATATAGAAAGACTAGGGGACATGCAATGAAGCTACAGGGTAAACTATTTAAGACTAATAAAAGAAAATATTTTTTTCACTCAACGTGTAATCAAACTCTGGAATTTGTTACCGGAGGATGTAGTAAAGGCTGTTAGTGTAGCTGGGTTTAAAAAAGGTTTGGACAAGTTCCTGGAGGAAAGGTCCATAAACCATTATTAAGAAGTGACCGAAGATATCAATGCTTGACCCAGTACAAGCATTGTGGAACTTGTCTCTTGGGGAAACTGCTAGGTACATATGACCTAGATTGGCCACTGTTGGAAACAGAATACTGGGCTTGATGGACCTTGGTCTGACCCAGTATGGCATATCTTATGTTCTTATGTTCAATAACAGCAGCTACGGGTACCAGTCTGTCGACAATGAGCTGCCTGACTGAAGACCAAACACAATTTAGGATAGCTATCCAGAGGGTCGCCATGAGTTGACTCCGACTCGACAGCACTTAACAACAACAACATACAATGACAACCATTGAACCACCTTTTGAACATAACATAAGAACATAAGATATGCCATACTGGGTCAGACCAAGGTCCATCAAGCCCAGTATTCTGTTTCCAACAGTGGCCAATCTAGGTCATACGTATCCTCCCTTCCCTTTCTCTATCCCCACCTTCATCACACCAATGCCCCTGATCCTTCACCCGATTATTATCAATCCCTTTGGTAGTCCATGTCCTTCTCACCACTATACCCTCACCATCTCCCCTACAGCAAAATGCTGCCTGTCTTAAATGTTCTCTTCACATTTCACCATCAATATACATCAATTCCCAAGTCTCATATTCCAAACTGGCAGTTTACACAATATCCATTCAAATGTATTAAAACATATCTAAAACTCACAACTCAAACTGCATTATACATATAACTTATACATTGTGCGGCTCATTGCGTGCTCACAGTCATGGCTCTTTTACTCCTCCCCGGATTCTCCCTCCTCATCCTACTGAGGTATAACCTCCAGGGTTAATGTATGCACTCCATATTTTCTTGTATTGCTCCTCCCGCCCTCCCTGTATTTTTATAATTGCTGAATATAGACAGTCACTTGGATATTAACAGTCCAAAGAAATAGTTTTGCTGAGTACATAAAGCTCAAATTGCCAAGAATATGGAGCTTATTCTGGTAAGACTAATGTAACTGTCACATTGCCATTGCCAACCTGACCAGTGGGGAAGACTTTTGAGCTCCATTGATATTTAAAGAAGTCATATTGTTATGGTGACAGCAAAAAAAAAAAAAAAAAAGGCTGAAAATTTGTATTAAATAAGTCTCGTGATCTTTCTGTAATGCATTGCAATAATGGTAGTAGTGGCATAAATTCTAATGAGGTGGCCCTATGCAGAATTCTCCTGAGGACCCCCCCCCCCCCTTTTGCAGCCTTGGCCACCTCCCCTCGGTAAATTTACATTAAAATGTTTGCCGTGCAACTTCCCACATGTCTTCTCTTTTCCTTTTAGGTTTTTAGGCCCAGCAACTGCCAGCTGAAGTTTCATAACAGGCTCAAACCACGACTGTTTCTGTGAGACATCAGCCTGGATTGGGAGGTGATGGCTGCTGGGCCAAAAACTTAAAAGGAAGAAAGAAGATGTGGGAAGTTGCACGGCAAACATTTTAATGTAAGTTTGCCGCTCTGCTTCATCCTGCTGTGTGAATATTTACTACCGAACTTCATAATGCCTTTTGAGCCTTTTTACCTGAGTTGAAAGCCCCGTTTTAGAAGCAGAGCTCCATAGCAGGTATGGGACTAGCATCTCTCGTGCGGTAGAGCTTTATCTACCTGGAATTCATTGGACCAATCATTGCTTCTGGTATTTTTGCTAATGTTTTGGGATTGATTTGGTCGTGGAATAAAGCATAGTTACTCACCTGTAACAGGTGATCTCCGGGAACAGCAGGAATTTAGTCTTCACATATGGGTATCGTCGGTACCGACGGAGCCTGCACGGGAACGCTCCCCAGCGTCCAATTAGAAAGCCTTTGGGAGCATCCCACAGCGCCTGCGTGCTACCTTCCCGCCTTTCCCAACTGCCTCTCTCCAGTTGAGTTTTTAAAGCTGAGACAAAGAGAGAGAGAGGGAAAGAGAAAGAGATAACTAGAGAGATACAACTCCTTGGGTTGTGAAGAGTAAATTCCTGCTGTTCCTGGAGATCACCTGTTACAGGTGAGTAACTATGCTATCTCCAGGAACAAGCAGGAATGTAGTCTTCACATATGGGGACTCCCTAGCTTTAGATGCCAGGGAGAGAACCCCAGAAGTTGTGTGTCCCTGTGAAAGGGCTCCATTTCCCCCCATGGATCTCCGGCATCCTACCAGGGATGGTGGGTAGGAGTTGATTAGGTATGGAACAGGTGTTGGGAACAGCCTGACCAAACAAGGCATCCCGGCAGGAGTCCTTGTCCAAGCAGTAATGGGCTGTGAAGGTATGAACCGAGGCCCAGGTGGCTGCTCGACAAATGTCGTCGATAGACACAGAGTGCAGATGAGCCATTGAAGCTGCCATGGCTCTCACATTGTGATCTGTGACATAGCCCTCCAGAGGAAGATTCTTACTCTGATAGGCAAACGAAATAAACTGTGCAATCCAGTTGGACAGTGTTCCCTTGGAGACTGGAAGTCCCAAATGAGAAGGATCAAAAGCAACAAGGAGTTGAGAGGGACTTTCTATGTTGCTGTGTTCTTTGGAAGTAAAAAGCTAAAGCTCTTTTACAGTCCAAAGTATGAAGATTCCTTTCTGCATTTGATGCATGAGGCCTTCGAAAAAACACAGGCAGGTAGACCGCTTGGTTCAGATGAAAAGGCGAGACCACCTTTGGCATAAAGTGTGGATGAGTCCTAAGGACTACCTTGTCATGCTGAAAGCTTATATAAGGAGGATCAGCCACTAATGCCTGCAACTCACTGATGCGACGTGCTGATGTGATTGCAATGAGAGATAACTTTCCAGGAAAGGAATTTCAACGAGGTAGTAGCTAAGGGTTCGAAAGGTGGTTTCATGAGCTGGCCAAGAACCAGGTTTAAGTCCCATGCCACCGGTGGTGGCCTAATGGGAGGCTTAGTTAGAAGAAGGCCTCTCATAAATCTTGCTATAAGAGGATGGGAGGAAATAGGTTGTCCATTTAAAGGCTTGAAAGAAGCTGCAATAGCACTCAAATGGACTCTTACTGAGTTAGTCTTAAGTCCTGCATTGGATAAATGAAGGAGATACTCCAGTAATGATTCCAGAGGTATCGCAAGGGGGCTAAGACCCTTCTGCGAGCACCATATGGTAAACCTTTTCCACTTGAAAGCATAAGAGCGTCTTACGAAAGGTTTTCTGGAAGCATAAAGGATATCCTTTACTTGCTGAGAGAGGTTAAGATCATGAAGATCTAGGCCTTCAGCAACCAAGCCCTGAGATGCAGAGACTGGGGATTGGGATGCCATAACATTCCGTCCTCCTGAGACAGGAGATCTGGAGCAGACCCTAACTCCAGAGAGGGAGCTTGAGAGAGATGTAGAAGCAGAGGGTACCACACTTGCCGTGGCCAATGTGGAGCTATGAGAATCATACGGCCTCTGTCTCTCTGAAGCTTGAACAGGGTTTTGGGAATTAAGGGAATGGGTGGAAAGGCATAAAGGAAGTCTTGACCCCAATGAAGGAGGAAAGCATCCCTGGCCTGAGAGCCCTGAGCTGGAATTCTGGAACAGAACCGGGGAAGTTTGGCATTCAACGGACTTGCAAAGAGGTCTATGTCCGGGGTACCTGGTCTGCATGTAGAGACCATTCGTGTGGAAGCAGAACTCGACTGAGTCTGTCTGCCCAAGAGTTTTGGATGCCTGGAAGATACACTGCCAGGAGATGAATCTGGTGCTCTCTGGCGAGGGCCCATAGTCGCAAAGCTTCGTTGTAAAGCGACAGAGCCTGTTCCTTCCTGCTTGTTCACGTAGAACATGGCTACTTGATTGTCCGTATGAATGAGGACTGTCTTGTAGCTGAGCAGGGTGTGGAAAACTCGAAGAGCAAGGAAGATTGCTCTGAACTTGATGTGTAGATGAGTCTCCTGTGGAGTCCAAGTGCCTTGGGTGGAGAGGTCTTGCAGATGAGCTCCCCAACCCATTGGTGAAGCATCTGTTGTGAGAATTGCCTGGGGTAAAGGTTGTTGAAAAGGGGACCCCACCAACAGGTTTTGAGTGGACTGCCACCATTGGAGGGACAAAATAAGGTGATTTGTGTTTGCTATTTTGTCTGACAGGCACCATGATGCCTGGGTCCATTGAGTGGATAAAGTCCACTAGGCTGTTCTCATGTGGAGGCGAGCTTAAGGAACCACATGCACGGTAGATGCCATGTGGCCTAGTAGTTGTAACATTTCTCGAGCAGTGAGATGAGGCTTAGCACTGCTTGAGAAGCTAACTGCACCATGCGAAGGCAACGGGTCTGGGGAAGATAGGCCCTTGCTTTTCTGGTATCCAGCAAAGCTCCTATGAACTCTAGGGACTGAGTGGGAGTTGGGCTGGATTTTGGGATGTTTATGACCAGACCCAAATACTGAAGGATACGCATTGTGCAAGATAGAGAAATCCTGGCCTCTGACTCTGTTGGGGCTCGAATGAGCCAGTCGTCTAAGTAGGGGAAGATGAATATTCCTAGAGTGCGAAGAAATGCTGCTACCACAGCCATGCATTTCATAAACAACCTTGGTGCTGAGGCCAGGCCAAAAGGAAGCACCCTGTATTGGTAGTGCTTTCCTTGAAAAAGGAACTGAAGGAACTTTCTGTGAGTTGGATGAATGAGATCATGAGTGTACGCATCCTTGAGATCTAGAGAACAAAGCCAATCCTGACTCTGAAGGTATGGCAGCAGAGTTCCCAGAGAAATCTTGAATTTCTCTTTTAACAGGAATTTGTTCAATTCTCTGAGGTCTAAAATAGGTCTGTGTCCCCCTGTTTTCTTTGGGATAAGGAAATAGGGGGAGTAAAACCATGTACCCTGTTGAGGAATGGGTACCTCTTCTATTGCCCCTTGGGCAAGAAGCATAGTGACCTCTTGATCTAACAGGTTGATGAGAGAGGTCTGAGAATTGAACTGTCGTACCATTGTGGGAGGGGGCATGCAGAGAAAGTGAAGCTTGTACCCCTCTTTTATAATGGAGAGAGTCCAATGTTCTGCTGTTATCTGTCCCCATCTGGGGGCAAAGTGACACAACCTTCCTGGAATGGTGGAAGGCTCTGGTCTGTTGAGAGCCAGGAAGGCTAAGTTCTCTAGATGGAAGTCAAAGGCCTTGTGGAGGCTGAGACTGCTGAGACGGTTGAGGCTTAGCAGGCTTTGATTTCCTTTGATTAGGTGGTTTCTGACTCTTTCGGGCAGGTTGCCCTGCAGAATGTCCCTGCTGGGAATAAGAGGGATAAAACCTCTTCTTTTTGGAGAATGGTTTCTTGAAAGATTTCTTCCTTGCAGGATCAGCTGTGGCTTTGGATAATCTATCCAAGGTGGAGTTGTCAGCATCCAACTCATTGGCTTTCTCTTGCCAATTTTTGCCAAATAGATTCTCACCTGTACAAGGGATATTGCCCAGTTTGTCCTGCACCCAGAGCTCCAAATCGGATGCCTGGAGCCAGGCAATTCTATGTGCACCTATGGCAATGGCAGAGGTTCTGCTTATGCACTCAAAACAGTCAAAAGCTGCACGATTGACAAACTTAGAAACATCCTGGGCATGTTTAACCAGTGTGAGAAAATCCTGCCTCTTATCAGGAAGAAGAAGGCTAAATCCCCTGTGACTTCCTTAAGGAACATTCCCATATATAAAATATAGGAACTGATCCTGGCAGAAAGCATGGAAGCCTGGAAAGTACGACGTCCAAAGGCATCCAAAGTTCGACACGTCCTGGAGGATTAGAGACATGCCTCTTTGCACTTCTGATCTTTCTCATAGCTGATTCCACTACAATAGAGTGGTGAGGAAGCTGAGTCTTCTGAAAACCAGGACACGGAGGTACTCGATACATGGTATCCAGTCTACGAGAGTGAGGAGAGGTGGTAAGAGGTGTTTCCCACATTCTTAACATGAGATCATGTAAGATCTCATGGATAGGCAAAGTAGCTGCCTCCTTAGGAGCCTTGGGATATTGTAGAATCTCCAACTCCTTTGCCCTGGGCTCTGTTTCAGGAGCCACAGTAATGGAAAGACCTCGAGCCACCTCCCTGATAAAATCCTGAAAGGAGATATTTTCTGGAGGAGACATCCTGCGTTTAGGAGAGGAAGGCTCCTCCGGGAGAAGTACTCCAGTACCGACGGAGCTGTCAGAATCCTCAGACTCCTCTGAGGATTCAAAGTACCTTCTGTCTGGATGCTCTTGTAGAGCACGATACCCGTACCGACCGAAGTTGGTTCCGGGGGGAATCGGTACCGGTGTATCGGTACCGGAAGACATGGCATGACTGGGTGCCGGCAATGCAGACACTGATGCCGATGCTGTCGGTACCGATACTGGTGCCAGAGTCGGTGCCGTTACCGTTACCGGTTGAACTGTCTGATGCGGTTCCGAGGGTGTCGATGCCGCAAGGAGAGCTGCCAGACTGCGTTCAATAGCCAGGAACCTCTGGTCTATCGATGCTGCCGATGCATGGGTATCGGTACCGGAGAAAGCAGCCGGTACCCCAGAGCAAGGCACCAGTAGTTCTGCCGAGGCTGAGGCCTCAAGAACATCCTGGAGCCCCGATAATGCTTTGGAAGCCGAAGCCTCTCGCTGGAGCAATTTTGCCGGTACAGAACCCTCAAGGGCAACGCCAGAGGCCTCTCGATGCCTGGAAGGAGATCTACCCTTTGAGGACCTGCCAGACTTATGTTTAGTTACCTGAGATCCATGGGAGGAAGACGAAGCCCTGGAAGACATCGATGCCACAGAGTCTGCATCGGAGGGAAAAAGGGTGCTGAGCTTAGCAGCTCGGTTTTGTCGACCCCTCTTGGACATCATGGCACAGGCCACACCCTCCGAAATGGAGTGGTCAGGACCTAAACATTTAAGGCACCACTCATGGGTGTCGGTGACGGAGATGGTACCGCCACACTTGGTGTACTTCTTGAAACCCGAAGCGGGTTTTTCCATAGTAAAGGAAATTTTGGGCCTAAGGCCCAAAAAGGCGCGTGCACCTGAAGAAGAAAGGTTTGGAAAAAAAAATATATTTTTTTTCTTTCAAAAGAAAGAAAGAAAGAACCGGCGGTACCAGTATAGCGTCGAGGGAAGGCAGACGCGACCACAAAAAAGGAGAATAGGAAAAATGTTCTGCGGTCACAGGAACGACAACCTGCTTGCTCTGCGGAAAACGAAGAACTGGAGAGAGGCAGTTGGGAAAGGCGGGAAGGCAGCACGCAGGCGCTGTGGGATGCTCCCAAAGGCTTTCTAATTGGATGCTGGGGAGGGTTCCTGCGCAGGCTCCGTCGGTACCGACGATACCCATATGTGAAGACTACATTCCTGCTTGTTCCTGGAGATTTCCTTTCACAATCTCTTTAAACCTTTGGCTAATGGCTTTCCCTCTGTAAGAGCTTCAAAGAACTTTTATGAATCCTTAATGTGTGTGATAGCTCCTGCAGTGCAAGGACTAGCTTTCAGTACTTCTGTTCCCTCCTCTGCAGTGTAATAATAAACTGATAATGTAACGCTTGATTTTCTTTTACGTTAGGCAGCAAAAGAAGGAATATACAAATCAGCTTGCCAAAGAAACAGAGAAGTGTATAAAGCAGTTTGGATCCCTGTCTTCAACAACCGAGCAGGTAATGTTAAAATGCTCATCATACGAGCACAGAGAAATAGCTAAGTATGTGTGTGTATGTATAATATGTTAAAAAAAATCTCTCTATATAAGTGCAAGTCAGTGTTTAAAATGCAGGGTCAGTGTTTTTTTTTTTAAAACACTGATTACATCATTTAAATGTTTTATGTATATTCAATGCTGCTATCCCTATTTGGAGATGAATTTGAGATTTGAGTGCTTGCCTTTCCAAATCCGAGTTTCAAATTTAGGTTCAGAATTATTTCCCTGTCCAAGTGGATGTACGGTCTAAACTTGTACCTGAGGCAATGAAGGATCACAAGGAGAGTCAGTGGAAGAAGCAGGATTTGAACCTGGACTTAGCCTGCTGCACTAACCACTAGGCTGTTGCTCCACTTCTCCTGTTGAAGTTGCTATCCATATAGTTAAACGATTTAATTTAGGACAGCCAGATAAATGTTATCTCCAGGAACAAGCAGGAATGTAGTCTTCACATATGGGTGACGTCTGCACTGTCGGAGCCCACGTGGGAACGCTCCCCAGCGTCCAATAGGAAAACTTTTGAGAGCACTCCACTGCGCCTGTGTGACTGCCTTCCCGCTCTTCTGACTCCCTCTCCTCAGTTCTTCTTTTTCTGTGAAGCCAGCAGGACTAAATTCCTTTCACCACAGAGAGAATCTGTGAACGGCTTCTGCCTTCCCGTTCCATTCCGTTATCGTTAGAACCGATTCTCCAGGACCAAGCAGGAAGTCAGTCCTCACATATGGGTGATGTCAGCGCCCCCATGCGGAGCATTTCCCCAGCTTTCACAGAAAGCCTTTGGGACTGCTAGCACGCATGTGCGGTCCCCTTCCCGCCCAAGGGTGCCATCTTGCTCAGTCTTCTTTTTTCCGCGGAGCCCGACGGACATGGTTTGTGTTCACCCGCGAGAAAAGTTGATTTTTTCGTGTTTTTTCTCGGTTCGACGCCGGTTTCCCTTTCCCGCCTCTGGCCGGTACACCGGTATCGAGCCCAGACTTCTTTTTTCGGTTCGTGACTAGCGTTCGCGCCATTTTTCTATTTTTCACTGGCAGCCCTGTCTTTTGACCTCGCAGGGGCCCTTTTTTCCCCGATGGCTGCCAGCGGGTTTAAAAAGTGTGATCGGTGTAAGAAACTTATGTCTCTCACCGACACACATGACTGCTGCCTCCGCTGCCTCGGACCTGATCATGACCCGATGATCTGTGATCCGTGTGGGAAAATGTCCTCGAAGGCGTTGAGGAGTCGGCAGCACCAGAAGGAAAGAATCTTCTCTGGCTCCGCGTCTGGTCGGACCCGGACTTCGTCAGAGGCCTCGACGTCTCGGGATTCCGATCCCGAGCATCGCCGGGGATCCTCTGAGAGGGGGTCTCCCTCGCGGGAGCATCGCAGGAAAAACAAACTCGCGAGGGCGGCGTCGGTGGACGCACTTGGCTCCTCGAGGGCCAGGTCGCATAGCCCCGACCGCCGTCCCGGGTCTTCAGAGTCGGAGAGGCCTGCAAAACAACCTCTTGTGGAGCTGGAGTGCCTGAGTCACATGAGTGCTGTAGTCCTCGTGGACTCTCCTCTGGGGGAGCCAACGTCGGGCCCGACGCCGTCGGGGCCCGAGTCGGGGGGCTGTTGAGTCTCCTGAGCTTGGACTCAGGTTGACGGCCTTGGAGAGCAGCTTGGCTGCCTTTATGGAACAGCAGCGGGCACTGAACGCCGGTCTCACTGATGCATCTGCCCCGACCACTGGGACATCGACGTCCAAGTCGACCCCGGAGGCCGAGCCGATCCTCGAGTCCATGCGATCTCGAGTCGATCCTCGGCCTCCCGTTCGGGCCCGAGGTCGTCGACGCTGGTATCCTTGGCGTCGAGGCAGATAGCATCGGTGCCTGCCCGACCGGAGCCGCTTGATTCCTCCTCCGGGGTCGGGCTGTGAAACGGAGGATGAGGAGTCCCCGGACATCTTTTGGACCCAGTGTGTCCCTTTGGACTCACCGGAGTCTGAACCTCGGAGACGGTCCCCCCCGGAGGACACCCGGTTCTCGGATTTCGTGTGGGACATGGCCAAGGCCTTGGCCTCCCAGCGGATCCCGAGGAGGAGCCTCGAGCTGAGGAGCTCGAGGCCCTGCAGTATGACTCTTCTCCCAATGAGGCGTTTACTGTACCGGTTCCTCCGATGCTGGAATGGTTGCACTTCCGCATGTGGGAGGCGCCAGCCTCGACGCTGGTTCTGAGCAAGCGGGTCGATTCCATCTATCGAGTCAGCAAGCGCCTCGGGTTCCAAAAGGCACAGCTACCGCACCACTCCATGGTTGTGGAATCGGCCATGCATCGTCTGAAGAGTCAGAAGATGCACTCCTCGGTGCCTCCCAGCCGGGAGACCTGGAACCTGGATGCCCTCAGTAGAAAGTGCTTCCAGGGCTCTATGCTTGCTTGCCGTGTGCATACGTACCAGCTGTACATGGGCATGTACCTTCGAGACTTGGCAAAGGAGATTGCCGGGTTCTCTGCTGGTCTCTCTGAGGAACCTTTGCAGAGGTTCAAGGCCCTTTCATCGTGGATCCGAGAGTGCTCGAAGTTTATTTCTCGAGCAGCCTATGATGGCTTCAAGGCTTCGGCCTGTGTAGCCGCGGCCGGCATCGGTGCACGCCGTCAGGCTTGGCTACAGTCATCGGACTTCGAGCCATGGGTGCAGGACAAGTTGGTCGATGTCCCCTGCCGAGGTGAAAACCTCTTTGGCAAGTCCATGGCTGAAAAGGCTGCGGAACTCGAGTCCGAGACTCTCACCTGGACAAGGCTGTCCAGGAAAACCTCTGCCCCTTCTCAGAAGAAGAAGGGCTCGGGAAAAAAGACCTTTTACCAGAGGAAGTCATCTGCCTACAAATCATACCCTCATTTTCAGGCCTCCCCAGCAGGGTCAGCAGGCCAAGGGGCAGGGACATGGGCCCCATAGGCAGAAAACCCCCAAGCCACCAGCTCCGGCTCCTGCACAGCAGGGAGCGGGGTTTTGACTCCAGTGGCATAGCCTCTCCTCCTCAGCTGGCCCCTCCCAGCACAGGAGGCTGGCTGACCCTGTATGCCCACAGGTGGTCAGCCGTAACAAGAGATACCTGGGTGCTAAGCATAGTACAGAGGGGCTATCTCCTCCACTTCCACCAGGTACCTCCCTCCTACTTTCCAGGGGAGCCTCCAAGACTCCCTCTGCACAGGGACTTACTCCTGCAGGAGTTAGCAAGTCTTCTGAAGGAACAGGCAGTGGAACCGGTGCCTCACCACCTGAGAGGTCAAGGCTTCTATTCCAGGTACTTTCTAGTACCAAAAAGAACAGGAGGCCTCCGGCCCATCCTAGACTTGCGGAATCTCAACAAGTTCCTGGAGAGGGAAAAGTTCAAGATGCTTTCCCTTGGAATCCTACTGCCCTACCTCCAGCAGGGAGATTGGCTATGCTCCTTAGACCTAAAGGATGCTTATACTCACATCCTTATTCATCCAGTAATTCATCCAGACCACCGACAATATCTCCGATTTGTAGTGGGAGGAAACCATTACCAGTACAAGGTACTCCCTTTTGGCCTAACTTCCGCCCCCAGGGTTTTCACCAAATGCCTGTAAGTGGTGGCGGCCTATCTCAGGGTTCAAGGACTCTTTGTCTTTCCCTACCTGGACGACTGGCTCATCAGGGGTCAGTCTCCACAGGAGACCAATCAAGCCACCCTCCGCACTGTCGCTCTTCTCCAGCATCTGGGGTTTGTCATAAATTTTGCAAAGTCCGCTTTGCACCCCTCACAGAACATGGAGTTCATAGGAGCAAGACTGGACACCCTTCAAGCAAAGGCTTTTTTGTCAGTGGACAGGGCCCACAGGCTTATGGACTTGGCCAGCCAATTCCACAGCAATTCTCTGGTCTCCGCCAGACAATTCCTGAGGCTCTTAGGCCACATGGCATCCACGGTCCATGTAACTCCAAATGCCCGTCTGCACATGAGGCCAGCTCAGTGGGGCCTCAGAACTCAGTGGCTGCAGGCCACGGGAAGCATGACCGACAAAGTGAGGGTGTCCAAGCTACTAGCTTCTTCTCTACAGTAGTGGCGTCATCTTCCAAATCTGCTAAAAGGGGTGCCTTTTCAAGCACCTCCACATTCTCTAGTGCTGACAACCGATGCTTCTCTCCAAGGTTGGGGTGCACATTGCCAAGGAGCGTACACCCAGGGCCTCTGGTCCCCTTGGGAGTCCACACAGCAGATCAATTTCCTAGAGCTCAGAGCAATCCGCCTAGCCCTCCGGACTTTCTCTCATGTCCTCTCTCACCAGTCCATCTTAGTGCAGACGGACAATCAAAGTTGCCATGTTCTATATGAACAAGCAGGGGGGCACAGGGTCCCGACCTCTGTCAGGATGCACAGGACCTGTGCTCCTGGGCAGTCAATCATGGCATCTCTCTCAAGGCGGTCTATCTCCCTGGACAAGAAAATTACCTGGCAGACAGATTGAGCAGGATTCTGCAGCCACATGAATGGCAGTTGAATCCTCTGGTGGTTCAACAGATCTTCCTAAGATGGGGTCTTCCCAACATAGATCTCTTTGCCAGTCCACTGAACCGTCAACTGCCCAGTTTCTGCTCCAGGCAACCGCATCCTCTGAGTAGCAGCGGATGCCTTCCTCATTCCATGGTCTACAGGCCTCCTGTATGCGTTTCCTCCCACACCTCTAGTGTCCAAGACACTGTTCAAAGGCAACCCTGGTTCCCACTTCTTTTGCAACTAGCGGTGGACACTCCTCTTCCTCTGGGGATGCAGCCCGATCTCCTGTCTCAGGAGCAGGGATCTCTATTACATCCCAACCTCCAGTCCCTCAATCTGATGGCCTGGCTGCTGAAAGGGTAGTTCTAGCACCCTTACTGCTGCCTAGGGAAGTGGAGGATGTGGTCTTGGCCTCTAGGAGGCAGTCCACACAGAAGTCTTATGCCCTTAAGTGGTGTCGGTTCTCCACCTGGTGTGCTCAACACAAGGAGGATCCTTTCTCATGCCTGGTACCAGTGGTGCTGCAATATTTGCTTCACCTGTCCAACCTAGGCCTCAAATCCAACTCGGTTAGGGTCCATCTCAGTGCTCTCTCAGCGCACCATTCCCCGGTGGAGGGTGTAAACGGGGGCGCTGGGTGAGAATGTCCACAGTCTTGGCAAAGGCAAATATTAATATGACTTGCAAAGGATTGTGGGAAATGTAGTCCATTCATACCAGACTCAGCCGTTCACAATAAATTAGTTGTGCTTGCTCGAGTGTAAAGCCAAGAAGATATTTTATTTATGGGGTTATTTCTCCCAACACAGATATACTTGGTAGCACATAATAAGGAATACTTGCTTTCAGTATTATACTTAGAAAAACAAATAAGAAAAACAACAGCTGAACTTGTTAAGCAATCAAATCAAAGCATAAAGACCTTGATGGGAACAGAAAAGGTCTTTTCTGTAGGCCCCTGCTAATATCTTCTTAGCAGTGCTTCAAAGAACAAACAAAACCCTCAAAGTAGAAAAAAAACTGTTCTTTTTCAGGGATAACTTCTTGTATCTTCACACACACTCAGAAGTGTCCCTTCAGAGCTCACAGGCAATTAGGCAAGGCTCAATTGCTAACAATTACCAGCTGAAAACCTCTTGGTTGGTTTACTTTCTATTACGTGGCTCAAATCCTACTCAGAAGCTTTTCTGAGTAGATTAAAGAACAAGTTTATATTTCTTTGTGATGGTTGTTGTATTTTGTAACAGCATATTACCACAGAAGTTTAGACAGAGAGCAATCCATGTATTCAAAGTCCCCATTTATAACATCTTCCCCTTCTTCAATTATCATAGGTTCACTATCATGGATTGGCACAGAGGAATTTCTCAATGGAACACTCTCAGGACAATACTTGTTTCCCTGCTGTCTTCCCAGTGAAGAGCTAGGGCATAGATCAGTGTTCATACCTGAGCTTCCATTGCTGTTAGAGTTCCTCTCTAAATATCCTGGCCAGTATGTAGTCCAGTTCTTATGTCCAGCCTTCCAATCAAGATCCCTGGACACTGGATCTCTCTTCACATACCTTCTTGCACTGGTCTTAGGGTCCCTTCCAAGTGCAGCTGTCTCCCTCACAGGTACCGTCCGGGGATTCCTGGCTCTGCAACCTCACTCCTCTGGCTTTCCCCTGTCCAGTGGTGTATGCTTGCCTCTGGAATGCCTCCCAGTATACGTACTGCTATGGACTCCTTTAGACCTTCCAAATGCTTTTCTCTTCTTTCTTCCAAAGTGTTTCTTGCTCTCTCTGTCCGTCAGCTCTGGCTTCTGCTGATGATGATGGTCAGGATGATCCAGGTGCTTCTGATGATCAAGAAGATGATTCTCTGTAGAATAAGCTTTTCTTTTATCCTGCTTAGATGAATGCTCCACCCTAGAACAGCGCAGCTGTGCTGAATCAACCCCTGCCCTTGGAGATGGGTGCTTGGGGATTGCCTCATAGCCCTCCTGATTGAACACACGTTTCCCCACTTCAGCTCTTCTAATGGCTGTTGGAAACCTGGTGCATTCTGGGACTCGTAGTCTTTTATGGAAACATTCTGTTTTATTATTTCTACCAGAACAGACAGGTTGCTTGTTCAGAGTCACTTCACCTCTATTATAGCTCCTTCCTGAACTATGATAAGCTTCCTTATCACAAGGGTCAGTCTCTCTCAAGCCACCCTTTAGTGGCTCGCTTCCTCAGAGGCCTCCTTTGCTTAAGCCTCCAGTTCGTCCACCTGCCCCTGAGTGGGATTTGAATGTGGTCTTGCAACAGCTTACTTGCCCACCATTTGAGCCTATGGCTACTTGTCCTTTGCGTTTTCTCTCCTGGAAAGCATTGTTTTTGGTAGCTCTTACCTCAGCAAGGCGAGTGAGCGAGCTTCAAGCTTTGGTGTCAGATGCACTATACACTAGGTTCTACAGGAACAGAGTAGTCTTACGGACTCACCCTAGGTTCCTTCCTAAAGTTGTCTCCTCCTTCCACCTCAACCAGGAGGTGGTTCTTCCAACTTTCTTTCCCAGGCCGCATGCCAGCCAGACTGAGATGGTCTTGCATACCCTGGACTGTAGGAGGGTGTTGTCCTTCTACCTTGACCTACGCAGGGGCATCGAAGGGCTGTCCAGCTCTTCATTTCTTTTGACCCTAATAAGTTGGGGTTACCTGTCTCCAAGCGTACCCTGTCCATTTGGGTAGCAGACTGTATCGCCTGGGTATACAGGGCAGCTGGCCTCTCGTTGCAGGGTCGAGTCACTGCTCACCGTGTCAGGACGAAGGCTGCGTCAGTGGCTCATCTCCGCTCTGTTCCCTTGGTAGACATCTGCAGGGCTGCTACTTGGTCTTCAAGCCAGACATTTGCGGCCCACTACTGCCTCCAGAGAGAGTCCCGCAGGGACAGTGCTTTCGGACAGGTGGTACTCTGTAATCTCTTTGAGGTATAGGCAACTCCTACCCTCCTGCCCTGGTGTTGGGCTACCGTTCAGGGGCATTCTCAGAGAAGATTCTTTTCGTACATGCTGAGGCTCTAGAGGGAGCATATTTTTTCAGCTTTGGGTCCCCGGTAGCCTTAAGCTGGGGAGTCCCATATGTGAGGACTGACTTCCTGCTTGGTCCTGGAGAAAGAGTAGTTACTCACCTGTAACAGGTGTTCTCCAGGAGCAGCAGGAATCAGTCCTCACAACCCTCCCTCCTCCCCTTGGAGTTGCAGTCATATGCTTTATTTTGTTTTTTGCTGTCTTTTAGCTATGTTATCAGACTGAGCAAGATGGCACCCTTGGGCGGGAAGGGGACCGCACATGCGTGCTAGCAGTCCCAAAGGCTTTCTGTGAAAGCTGGGGAAATTGCTCCGCATGGGGGCTCCGTCGGCGCCGACGTCACCCATATGTGAGGACTGATTCCTGCTGCTCCTGGAGAACACCTGTTACAGGTGATTAACTACTTTTTCCGGTACCCTTTCTATCCTTTATTTTTTCATTTATAGTAATTTTATTTTAAATGTTTCAATTCTTCAGTTTTTCCTCGTGGGCCTCGCACACCCTCAGGCCTTTGTCTTACCATCTCCATTATGGAGAAAACCCCTAGTGGTTTCAAAAAGTGTACCAAGTGCTCCAGCACCATCTCTGTCACTGACAGACACAACTGATCCAGATCACTTGTTGGATTCCTGTTCACTCTGTGGACTCATGACCAAGAGAGGTCTTGGAAACTGGGCCAGAAAGTTAAGTGAACCTTTTCCCTCAGACTATGTCTCTTTTCCTTCAGCATCCTCGAGGACTTTGTATTCTTCCCGAGTTTCAAAAATCTCTAAGAGCTCCAAACATGAAACAGTCTCCAAAAGAGAAAAAGCATCGAGATCTCCATCAAAGACTTCATGAGATCCGAAGGAAAAATCTCAGGACTCCAAAGACAAGTCCAGGGAATCAAGTGAGAAATCTAGGGATTCTAGAGAGAAGTCGCGAGAATCGAGGGAGACGTCCTGCTCTGAGCACCGGGATTCTCTGATGGCCTCTTCTGACTCTGGCTATGCAGACGAGCATCCCTGATGGGAGGACTTGTCCTCCAAAGCCCCTGTGGGGAACCGGACAGTTACCGAGGCATCTACCTCTTGAGAGCCCCCAGTGTCATGCTCTGGTACAATTGCAGCAAGCCCCATTCTTTCCATGGACCAGACATCGGCAGCCTCTTTGGATCAGCAAATGCTATCCATAGAGAGGACCTTGGCAGCACGCCTCGCAGCATCGGTCTCCACTACACAGATAGCTACAGGACTATCGGCATCAGCGTTGGTATCAATATTAGCACAGACTTCTGATGTCCCAGGTCTCCATATCACAGTCCCAACACCGGAACTGGCTTCGGGGGCTCGAACTACATGGTCGGTACAGAGTGCGACACCCCTGCCGGTACAGCAGCACAATGTCACCGGGGAGTACCGGCATCGACATCATCAATCCCATGGTCATTGGTACCGACTGTACTCCCCATGTTCAGCATAAGATTCTTCCGATTCTGATCATAGATCCTTTGACTTCACGGAGTTCCAGGACGTCATCTCGGAACCCTTGCCCCCGAGTACCACTACCCGCCGCAAGTCACCACTGGAAGAAGTCCTTCTCTGAATTCATACGGGACATGGTGGTAGGATTATTATGCCCACAGCTGAACTGGAGCCTAGGGCAGAACTGGAGATCCTCTAGTACCCAATGTCCCCTAAGGAAGCTGCAATCCTGCTGGTGCACCAGATACTGCACAACCTGCACAGACTGGCTATGTTCTCTAGACCTCAAAGATGCATATACCCATATCCTGATTTACCCAGGATACAAGCAATATCTCCGCCTTACATTTCAAGGGACCCACTATCAGTACCGGGTCCTTCCTTTCAGCCTGGTATCGGCTCTCATGGTGTCACAAAATGTATGGCAGTGGTAGAAGCCTACCTGCGCAACATCAGGATTTTTGTCTTCCCTTACTTAGACAACTGGCTGATAAAAGCAGGCTCTTCTGGAGAACTCTGCACATCACGCCAAAGAACCTTTGCATTATTACAATATCTGGGCTTTGTTGTAAACTTCTCAAAGTCCCATCTAACCCCAACTCAAAGGTTGGAATTCATAGGAGCGTCATATACACTCAACAGTCCAGAGCCTTCATACCACTAGACCGAATGCACTGACTAGTGGATCTAGCTAGCCACATGCATCAACACACAACCTCCACAGCTCGGGACTTCCTGTGTTTCCTGGGTCACATGGCATCAACAGTGCATGTGGTTCCATATGCAAGACTGCATATGCGCCTGGCCCAATGGACCCTGGCATCCTAATGAACACAAGCCACAGGACACCGGCGGGAACTGATTCGAATCACCCACCTTCCAGTCCAGTCCTTCCTCTGGTGGTGCAACCCAGCAAACCACCTTGGAGGGTCATCTTTTCGGATACCTCAACCTCAACACACCCTCACCACGGATGGCGTCCAAGCTGAGTTGGGGAACCCACCTGGAATCCATCTCCATACAGGGCCTATGGACATCCCAGGAATCGGCTCTACAAATCAACCTCCTGGAACTCTGAGCAATCACAAATGCCCTGCAGGTTTTTCAACACTACCTCTCAGCCAAGTGCTAGTCAGGACAGACAATCAGGTGGCAATGTTCTGTGTGAACAAGCAAAGTGGAACAGTCTCTCTCCCCCTTTGTGAGGAGGCCTGTCACTTTTGGAGCTTCACTATCTCGCCACATCCACCTCCATGCAGTGTATATCTTGAGAGATCAAAATCACCTCGTGGACGGACTCAGACGGATCTTTTACCCACACAAGTGGAGCCTCGATCCTCACACAATGGCACAAATCTTCAGAGCCTGGGGAACCCCAGTCATTGACCTCTTTGCCACACCACAGAACAGTCAGCTCCCACAGTTTTGTTCCAGAGTGCCATCCAAACTCAGTCATCGGGTGCCTGGCTTTCTCCTTCACTGGGATCACGGTCTCCTATATGCATTTCCCTCTACACCCCTGATACCGAAAACACTATTCAAACTCCAGACAAACAAGGGCAATATGATCCTCATAGCCCTCTTCTAGCTCCTTCAACCCTGGTTTACCCTGTTACTTCGTCTGACACAGACACAAACAATGCGACTGGGTTTCAACCCGGGTGAAGCCCGCGCCCTCGTCACGCGTGTGCGTCCTCCTCCTCCTCGCCCTTGCAAGGACCTGATACCGCACGCCCTGATGTAGCTTCCTCTCATGTAGTCGGTGGCAGTCGGGCGTTGGCACCAGACCTGCAAAGCGGGCCAGGGAGGTGGGGGGGGGGGGGGGGGGTTGCAGTACACACCGGTACCTTCAAAAGGTACCGGGGGGAAAAAAAAAAAGAAGTTTACCAAGGGTAAACTTAGATGTTAAGAATAAAATAAAAAAAATGAAGCTACAGCAAGGTATCTTAATATTTATTTCTCGCAGGTTCTAACACCCTACTGTACCCTCAGCTGAAATCATCTTCCTATTCAGTTAGATGAACATAAGAGAATAACCCTTCTTGCATTTCAGTATTTATTGTATTAACAGATAGTATTAATTAACAACAACCACAATTCTTTACAACTCTTATAAAGTTTTCTCTAAATTTTCTAAACAATTGCACAACTATTCTGACTATGCAGCATTCCAAAGTTTATTTCTCTCTCAACCTTCTATAGTTGTCTTCTGAATTCAGAACTTCTTGTAACTTTACTTTCCCTTATAACAACAGCATATTACAAAACTAACAAACAGGAAGTAGTTCTCTCTCTTTTCTTACTGTTTTTCTCCTTTGTTTATACTACAAAACTGTCCAGAGCTTCACTTAGCTTTTTCCTGACGTTTGTGGACGATGTCTTTCATCCGGATGACTGTGAAGGTTGAAGAGTTGGGGCCCAGAATTCGCGCAGGAACACTGCTCCTCAGGAACCTTGGAAATCTGGTGACCTGTCTCCCTATCTTAAAGAAAATAACAGGAGGCAAAACCCTAACTTTCTACTTCTGTTTTCACAACATTCCAATGTATTATTGCTCTTCAAAATAAAATGATTTCCCTAACTAATAAAAATAAAATTAATCAAAGTCCCTAACAAAATTTCACCTGACAGTACTTTAATCCCTATGCTGAAGTTCTTACCAAACTCTCTTTTGACATAACACACCTTGTATCTAATCTTACTCAGTCTTCAAAACTCAGAATGGCAGTTGTCTATAACCATTCCACAATGCTTAGCCTCTACACATTTCTGTTCCAATGCTGTGCCAAAGCTGTACGAATACTGTACCAATACTGGTGAAACAACAAGTTCCTGAATTGTCCCTGACAAAGAAAACCTGTTCACCAATATTACTCTATCTTTAACAGAGCTTTCTTTCAAACATTCACTGTCACAAACAAAGCAGTTTTTAAATACATTCCAAGTTTCTGCCTTTAACTCTCTCTGTCACAGCAGGAAATTTCTTAATATGCTGATTGGCTTTATGACTTCAAACACTTCAAAATACAGATTACTAAAAACACAGCTGTGCTTAAGAAACCTCTAACAATTACACTCTGCCTGTTTCTAGCAGAGAACTCCCAAGAAAATCTTTGGTAAAACCTCTGGTTTCACAACCAACAGAGTCTCCACCTACACTGTTCAAAACCTCTCCTCATCAGGAGTTCAGGACCATCTCCAGTTAGCCTGAAATCTCTAAACCCAAACTCCAGTTTCACACTTCCAATACAATGTATCTCCAATAGATACTTTTACAAATGCATAACAGCACAACCACAATTCAAACTGCTGTTTTCCTCACTCAGGATCACACAAAAAAAACCCTTCAGTCTGTACAACTTCAAGCACAAGACTTCTCTCTTTTCAAAGAAATAAATATACTTCTGTACACAAACAGACTTCTCCCTTTTTCAGAAAGCAAACCCTTTTTCTTTCTTGCAGTTCCTTTTCAGTTTCCCTGCCTTCCTCCTTCAGTTTCAAAAACAAAACAGTAAACAAAACAACTTTCTTACTGATGTTGTCAAGGAAACCAAGACTCTGCTGACATTATGCATCTGTTTCCTTAGATTCTCTAACCAATCAAAAACATGTTTACGAAATATGCAAATGAAGCATTAGAACCTAAACCAAATGCTGCAGGAGAAAATCAGTTTTACTTTTCAACTGCACATCTCATTAAAAAGAATGGCACAAACTCAACCAGGATGTTTCAGATAATAAAAACCTCTCCAGACAATCCATAATCCACAACTCTTTAGAACTCAGCTAACTCACACATTCTAATACATCCAAATGTAAATGTGCACACTCCTCGGGCACCGCACAGTCCCAACAAAAACTTAACCTCACAAGGTACTTAACCCCCTCTCAAACAAACTTAACCCCACAGGGGGGGTTACACCGGGTCTTCTATCAGAGGACAATGGAACAGTCCTGCATCCCAATATGTGCTCTCTCCGTCTGACTGCATGACTGCTGACGGGATGATGCTCCAGCAACTAAACCTTTCCCAGGAAGTCAAGGGCATCCTCCTGTCTTCCAGAAAGCCCTCCATCAGATGGGCATACTCATTTAAATGGCACAGATTTGGATCATGGTGCTCGTAGCATAACCTGAATCCTTTCGACGCACCAGTGTCTACACTTCTACAGTATCTGCTACACTTGTCCTCTTCAGGACTCAAAACCAACTCTGGGCAAGTTCACCTTAGTGCTATTGCAGCTTTTCACAAGCCAATCAATAGGAAACCCATCTCCATGCACCCTCTACTGGCACCAGTGGCACGTTTTATGAGAGGACGTCTCTCTAAGCGACCCCTTCAACCTCCCCTGGTGGCGTGGGATCTTAATGTGGTCTTGGCTTAACTTCTCAAACTCCTTGCGAGCACTCACCTATGATTCTTGTTGTGGAAAGTTATATTCCTCATTGCGCTGACCTCAGCTAGGTACATCAGTGAACTATAGGCTTTAGTGGCCCATCCACTATATACCAGGTTCCACTATGACAAGGTCGTCCTACGGACATATCCACACTTTCTACCCAAGGTGCTGTCACCCACATCAATCTGTCATACTTCTAGTCTTCTTCCCAAGACCTCATTCTTCTCATGCAGAAGTGACTCTGCACACCCTGGATTGTAAACAGGACCTGGCCTTTTTTCTACAAAGGACTTGGGATCTCTGAAAATCCTCTCAATTGTTTGTTTCCTTTGACACGCCTCACTTGGGGCTTTCTGTAACAAAACACATGCTCTCCAGTTGGATAGCGGACTGTATCTCATTTATTTACCACTAAACAGGTCTAACCCTCACTGGGCACATCATTGCTGACAATGTCTGAGCCATGGAAACATCTGTAGCTCAGCTACGCTCAGTAGCCATTGATGAAATCTGTCATCCATACACACATTTGCTGCCCACTACTTCTTGAACAAGGACTCCTGCTGGGATACAGCCTTTGGCCAGGCGATCCTACAACATCTCTTTGGAACATGGTTACAATTGCTCCTCCAACCCGCATTCTTCTTACCAGATCTCCATGGCAGGGATGTCTATGTCAGACTGAACCCGGTCCGACTACTCTGATCTATTTTCTCAGTCTCCTCAGATCTGAGAGCTAGGGAGTCCCATATGTGAAGACTACATCCCTGTTTGTTCCTAGAGATAGGGTAGTTACTCACCTGTAATAGATAATCTCTGGGAACAGCAAGAATTTAGTCTTCACAACGCACCCTCCTCCCCATGGAGTTGTAGGGTTGTTTTTAATCTTTCCTCTCAGCTACAAACTCAACTGAGGAGAGGGAGTTGGAAGAGCAGGAAGGCAGTCGCGCAGGTGCAGTGGAGTGCTCCCAAAGGCTTTCCTAATGCAGGTGCCGATGTCACCCATAGGTGAAGACTAAATTCCTGCTGTTACCGGATATCACCTGTTACAGGTCAGTAACTACGCTTTTAAGTTTTCCAGGCTGCTGAGCATATAACTTGTGGATTACTTTAAGGTTACAAAACAGTATACTAGTGCTCAACATCGAGAAAACTAAGGCACTACTTTTCTCAAAGTGTGAACAAATTTCTTGTCCTATAGTAGCTAACTTTGCAGATTAATAGATCCTTTTTCTCTCTAGGAACAAGCAGGAAGTTAGTCTTCATATATGGGTGATGTTGGCACCCACAGAGCCCACACAGTGAACACTCCCCAGCTTTCACAGAAAGCCTTTGGGAATTAGACCATGCATGCGCAGTCACGTTCCCACCCAAGGTGCCATCTTAACTCAGTCTTCTTTTTTTCCACGGAGCCTATTGGACATCTTTGTCTGCACCCTGGAAAAAATTGCCATGTTTTGCCCATCATTTTTTCTTTTGTTTTGGTCACGTCCTGTTACTTTCTCGGTTCCCAGAACCTCTGCTGATTCGGTGGTGTTTTTCTCGCATTCCCACATTCATTTTTCTTATTCTCGGATGCACGGGATCTTTTCTCGTGTCCTCCCTAACTGGGATCTTGGAGTTTGATCTCGCTGGTACCATTTTCCATGCTATGTCCTCGATTAGTGGCTTTAAGCAGTGTGACTACTGCGGGCACACCATGTCCTTCATGGATCCACATGACTACTGCCTGCGATGCCTCGGAGCCGAATCTCGATGCCTCTGCCTGCTCACTCTGTTTTCAGATGACGAGCAAGGATCATTATAACCCTGAAAGGCAGTGGGAGATGCTGTTTGGCCACAAAACGTCTTCGGCCCTGGCCTTGAGCATGGAATTGATTCCCTTGGGAGCCACCGCGGATGCCTTGGATTCTCTTGACAGTTGTGCCCACTCAGATCCCTGAAGTCGCAGGGCATCAGATCGGGGATCATCTTCAGGGAGTCTTCTCCGGAAGGATCGCTCTTCACCATGGCAGTGTTGAAGGCTGATGCCAGAACTGGGGGTAAGACCTTTGGCCACCAGCATCAGAATCCTCAGTGCAGTGCTGAGGGTGATAGCCAGGAGTGGCCCTCAAGGCTGTCCTGGCGGGAGGAGACTCCATCAGCATCAGGGGATTGACACTGGTCTTCTGAGGCCATTGTCATCATGGAGACCCCCTCGATGGAGCCGACATTGGGACCGATTCCTTCAGTGCCTATGCCAATGGCTGCGGAGCCTTCTGGCCTGGAGATCAGGATGGTGGCCTTGCAATGCATCCTCTTTGCCTTCCTGGCCCAGCAGCAGGGCCTGGTGCCTGGTTCCTCCACTGTGAGAATATCGCCCGAGGAGATCCAGCCAGTATTTGAGCGGCATTGGCGTTGAGCCGATTCCCAACATTGGTTTCTATCCCATTCGAGGCTTCGGGTATCGCCATGAGTGCCTCCATTTCAGAGTGCTGGGGCCTCGTGACTCTATCGATGCCCCCTGCTGGGCTTGCCCATGAGACTCATTGGGTCATTGGGTTCTTGAGGTCTCCTCAGATTCTGACTCAGAGTAGGAGACCGATGATGAGTCCCCAGACACCTGGCTACACTGGGATGTCTCCTTAGACCTGTCTCTGCCTCAGGAGTGTTGGAGGTTCTCATCCGAGGACCTCTCCTTCCTGGAATTCGTCTGGAACCTGGCGAAGGCTCTGGCCTTCACTTCGGAGTCCAAGAAGGTGCCTCAAATAGAGGATCTTGAGATCCCTACAGTATGATGCCCCTCCCAGGGAGGTGCTCACGGTGCCCATTCCCCGTATTTTGGAGCGCTTGTTGTTCAGCATGTGGGAGTAACCTGTTTCAGTTCCCATTGTGAGCAAGCGGCTTGATTTTATGTATCAAGTCCTCAAGGGCCCTGGATTCCAAAAGACAGCGCTACCACACAATTGCATGGTGGTGGAGTTGGCCATGCATAGGATCAAGAGCCAAAAGATGCACTCCTCTGTGTCCCATGGATGGCTTAGGTAAAAAATGTTACCAGGACTTGATGCTTGTGGCCCATATTCAAGCTTACCTGAGGGACCTGGCCAAGGAATTGGCCAGGTTCTCAGCTGGTCTGTCAGAGGATCCTTTTCAGTGGTTCTGGACCTGGTGTTGACTGTCAAGGAGTCGTCCAAATATGTGACTCGAGCAGCCTGTGACACTTCAAGTCCGTGGCTAGAGTAGCTGCTGTGGGCATTGGTGCCCGCCACCTGGCATGCCTACAGTCTTCAGACCTTGAGCAATGGGTTAAGGACAAGTTGGTCGATGTCCTGTGTTGGGGGTAAAATATCTTTGGCAAGCCCATGACTGATAAGGCAGCAAAGCTGGAGTCCGAGAATATGACCAGAACCAGGCTCTTCTGGAAAACTATGGACCCTTCCCAACTGAAGGCTTCTGGAAAAAATCCCTTTTACCCAAAAAAGAGGAAAGTTTACAAAACTTACCCCAGTATCTGGCCTACCTGGTTCCTCAACAGGATCAGCAGGCCAAGGACCAGGGGCATGTTCCTCAAGTCCAAGACCCCAAACCCCTAGCCTGCACCGCAGACGCAACCTGGTGGGGAGTTTGACTCCTTGAGCATGGCCTCTTCCTCAGCAGGGCCGGGGGTTGCAGCATAAGGGGGGCATCTGACATTCTTCGCCTGCCAGTGGACCACCATAATCACCTATGCCTGGCCCCCCAAGTGGTGAGGGACGGTTACCTCCTCTATTTCGAGCAGACACCCCCTCTGTTCTTACCCGGAGAACTTCTCATGACTCCTCTTCACCGAGACTTTCTCCAGCAAGAGCTTGAAGGTCTCCTTGCAGCCAAAGCTGTCAAACCTTTCCAGCCACCTATAACGGTCAAGGGGTTCTACTCCCGCTACTTCTTGGTTCCCAAAAAGGCAAATGGCTTTTGGCCCATCCTGGAATTGCAGGATCTCAATCAGTTCCTGGTGAAAGAGAAGTTCAAAATGCTCTCCTTTGGAACATTGCTGCCCTACCTCCAGCGGGGAGATTGGCTATCTTCCTTGGATCTAAAAGATGCTTATACCCACATCCTGATCCATCCTTGCCACCGGCAGTACGTCCGCTTTGCTATCGGAGGCCGCTATTACCAGTACAAGGTCCTACGATTCAGACTGGCTTCTGCCCAAAGAGTGTTCACAAAATGTCTGACGTGGTCGCCGCCTACCTCCGGCTGCAGGGAGTTTTGTCTTCCTCTATCTGGGCGGCACATTGCACCATTCTCATTTTCGAGCACTTGGGCTTTGTCATCAACTACCCTAAATCTCATCTGCAGCCGACACAGCATCCTAGAGGTCATAGGGGCTCTTCTGGACACTCTCCAAGCCAGGGCCTTTCTTCTTTCCCCTGGACAGGACTTGGCTTTTGGCAGCTCTCGCCACAGAGGTTCAGAGTCGCTTGACGGCCTTTGCACGCCTGTTGTTGTGCCTCCTGGGGCACATGGCCTCGACTGTGCACGTTACACCCGACCCTCGCCTCCGAAATGTGTCAGGCCCAGTGCACTCTCTCTGCACTCAGTGGACTGAAGTGACAGGACACTTGGAGGACAGGATTCTCATAAGCGCACCTCTCTCTGAATCCCTCATCTGGTAGCAGCAGCCACTGCAGCTCATAGTGGGGATACCCTTTCAGGCCACAATGCCTCAGAAGATCCTCACCACGGATGCCTCCAAACTGGGCTGAGGGGCCCACTGCGATGGCCTGTGGATCTAGGGCGTCTGGTCGATGGGAGAGAGTCTCCAACAGATTAACTGCCTCGTGAGTGTTTTCAACACCACTTGGAGAACCAGGTTGTTCTGGTCTGGATGAGCAACCAAGTTGCAATTGTTTTATGTCAACAAGCAAGGAGGTACTGGGTTGTACTTCTGTGCTGGGAAGCTGTTCACCTCTGCACTTTCATGAGCGAGAGCGGGATGCTCCTCCAAGCAGTGTATCTTCCTGGTCAGGACAGTCTGTTGGCGGACCAGCTTAGCGGGGTCCTTCAACCACACGAATGGCAACTGGAGCCACGGGTAGCCAGCTGCATCTTTCGGATGTGGGCTCTCCTTCAGTGGATCTCTTCACCAGCACCAGCAACACCCAATTGCCACGCTTCTGCTCCAGGACGTTGGCTCACTCTTGGGTGGCGGCCACCAATGTGTTCCTCATCTCGTGGACAGAGGATCTTCTCTGTGTAGCCTCTGACCCCCCCCCCCCCCCGATAACCAAGACCCTTCTCAAGTTTCAGATCGACCAGGTGGCCACGGCAGCCATGGTTCCTCCTGCTTCTCCACCTTTCCCAAGCATTCCCAATTCCCCTGGGCTGCACTCCAGACTTAATCTCTCACAGGGAGAATGGAGCTCTCCTGCACCCCAATCTCAGAGCCCTCGCCCTGACGGCATGGCTGCTGAAAGGATGACCCTAGCACAGTTCCACTTGCCCAAGGATGTGGAGGGTGTCTTGCTAGCGTCCCGCAAGGATTCCACCAGGCGAGCGTATGCCTTCAAGTGATGCAGGTTCTTAATCTGGTATGCTCAGACAAGCTTCAACCCTTTCTCCTGCTCCATGCCGACATAGTAACATAGTAAATGATGGCAGATAAAGACCAGCATGGTACATCCAGTCTGCCCAGCAATGACAATGTTGCAGTATTTGCTACACCTTTCTAAGGCTGGCCTGAAGTCTAACTCCCTCAGGATACACCTCTGTGCACTGGCAGCGCACCATCATCTCATCGATGGGCAACGTGTGTCCGCCCATCCTCTCATGGCTTACTTCATGAGAAGTCTGTTGCTCACTCGGCCTCCTATTCACCTGCCAGTGGCAGCAGCAGCAGTATAGGACCTGAATATAGTTCTTGGGTAGCTCATGGCTCTGCCCTTTGAACTGCTTGCTTCTTGCCATCTGAAGTACCTTTCCTGGAAAGTGATCTTCCTTGTGGCACTCACGTTGGTGCGCTGCGTCAGTGAGCTGAAGGTGTTGGTGGCTCATGCCCCCTATACCAGATTTCATAAGAACAGGGTGGTCCTCCGTATTCACCCCAAGTTTTTCCCTAAGGTAGTTACCGCCTTTCATCTCAACCAGGAGGGGGTTCTCCCCTCCTTTTTTTCTCATGCAAGTAGGGCGGAGGACATTCTCCACACCTTGGATTACAAGAGGGTGCTGGCTTTCTAACTAGAGCGGACTAAGGCCCATTGCTGTTCCTCGCACTTCTTCATCTCCTGTGACCCGAACCAGCTTGGCATTGCCATCTCTAAGCTCACCCTGTCTATCTGGTGGTGGACTGCATCTCTTTTGCCTATGAGCAGGCTGGTCGCTGTCTCACACGCCATGTTACAGCACATGATATGCGGGCAATGGTGTCCTCTGTGGCGAACTTGCATTCTGTCTCCATGCTGGAGGTCTGTGAGGCTGCCACCTGGTCCTCAATTCACACGTTCACAGCTCATTACTGCCTGGAGGTGGACTCCTGGCAAGACAGCACCTTCGGACAGACGGTACTTCATTATCCTTTTGGGGAATAATGCAACTCCTACCCTCCGGCCCTTCTGTGTGTCCAGGCTACCGGAGAATTGATTCCCTGATTATTTATTTATTTATGTATTTATTTATTTCTCTTATTATACCGCGCTCTTCAATATCAGTGCAGTTCACATGGAACAGTTATGTTTTACGGTGGGATAACCGTAAAACTACAGATAACAGGAAATTCAACTTGGATGGTCAAATTAAAATTAACTAATTACACATATTTAAAGCATAGTATTATTTACATAATATACATTTGTGAGAACATAGCATTATATTGGAGGTCGGGATGGTGCATCTTCATTTGGGTAGTATTCACAGAAAAGGTGGTGTTTCAAAGCCCTTCTAAAATTGATTAGATTTGGGATTGCTCGTATGTTGGGGGGCATTGAAGCTGTAGCCATCCCTGATGTCTTGCAGCCACTCAGTGCTCTCTGCTGTCATTCCCGGTTTGATTTTTCAGTCGCCCTTTTTTCTTTTTACAGGATTTTTCGGTAGCCTGTAGCTGGGGAGTCCCATATGTGAGGACTGACTTCCTGCTTGTTACCAGAGAAAGTTCAATTACTCACCTGTAACAGGTGTTCTCAGGGGACAGCAGGAATCAGTACTCCAGACCCTCCCTCCTTCCAGTGGAGCTGTAATCTTTTTTGGCTTGATTAAGCTATGTCGTCATACTGAGGTAAGATGGCATCCTTGGGCGAGAAGGTGACCGTGCATGCATGGTCTAACTCCCGTAGACTTTCTGTGAAAGCTGGGGAGTATTAACTGCGTAGGCTCCGTCGGTGCCGATGTCACCCAAATGTGAAGACTGATTCCGGCTGTCCCCGGAGAACACCTGTGACAGGTGAATAACTATGCTGTGTCTTCACTCAGAATTCTTGGAGTCATCATAGATAATGAGTTGGATCTTCAGCAACATTAACTGTATTAGAGATGTGGTCAACATTACTGGTAGTTACAGTTCATCCTCCTTAATATCCAATATCTCCTAAAAAAAAAAAAATAGTGGCCAGTGAAATGGCTTTGGACTATATATGCATGCATATTTGACACATAAAATAATCAAATAAAACAAGACCAATTAAAATAGGAAATAGTATAAAAATTGGAACATTGCTAGTATGTGATTATTCGTGTCATAAACAATACAAATCTGCATGAACAGAAGAGCCACATTCCCATTACAGTAAAATTAGATTTACCTGAGATCAATTGTCAGTACTCACATGACTTGAATCAACCAATGAATGATGGCTCTAATGTTTAAAATGGCCACATTCATTCCCTATTCCATTTTCACAATGGTGAAGACGAGAGAGCTGCCCGAAACCATCAGAAAAGCCATTATCACCAAACATCAAATTTCAAAGGGTTATAAGGCCATCTCCAAAGACCTTGGGATTCCTGCGTTTACAGTTCGAAATGTTAAGAGTTTTTCACTCATGGAACTGTCAAGAACCTTCCAGGACATGGTGGGAAGAGTTAAATTAATCCAAGAAGTCTTTGAAGGTTAGTGCGAACTGTTGGAAAAACGCCACGTACAACATCCAAAGAGCTTAAGGCTGACCTGGAGCAATCTGAAGTGGTGGTTTCAACTCGCACCATACACTGCGCACTAAACAAAGAAGAACTTCATTGGTGAAAGCCAAGGAGGACACCACTGCTCAAAGACAGACTTAAAAAGGCACCTGATCTTTGCCTAAATCCACCTTGAAAAACCACAGTCCTTTTGAGAAAATGTTCCGTGGACAGACAAAATCAAACGAGCTCTTTGGCAATGCAGACCAGCGATACTTTTACAAACGAAGAAATTAAGCTTTTAAGAAAAAAACACACCCTTCCTACAGTTAAATATGGTATAGGTTCGATAAGGTTGTGGAGCTATTTTGCTGCCTCAGGAACTTGAGGCCTGGAACATATGAAAGGAATCATGAAGTCAGAGGACTACCAAGGCATTTTGGAGAAAAATGTGCTACCTAATGTCAGCTAGGTCTGGGTCAGAGGTCATGGGTCTTCTAGCAGGACAGCAACCCAAAACTTACATCCAAAAGTACTAAAGAATGGTTAAAAAGGAAAAAAAAATGTACTGTATTAAACTAGCCAGCAATGAGTCCTGATCTCATTTCTATCAATAACCTTTGGAAAGAGCTGAAATCTGCCATTGGCAAAAGGAATCCTGGAAACATTTATGAGTTGGAACAAATCGCAGTTGAAGAGTGGGAGAAACTACCAGAATTCAGATGCACGAAACTTATAGATGGTTACAAGAAACATTTGGAGACTGTCATCACTGCCAAGGGCTGTGCAATCAAATATTAGTGAAGAATGTCATTAATCCTATCAAGGTTATATTTTGGGTTTTTTTCTCAGAAATTACTGCGTCTAAATTGCACAGACATCTTTTTTTTGTTGTATATCTTCGAGCATTAAAATATTATGATGACATACAGAATATTTCCAAGTATTTCTCAAGATATTGTACACCACATACCTAAAATGCAAGGGTGCCTAGAATGCTGACCACAATTCTACTGTGAAAGCTTGTTTTTATTCACGCAGATTGTTTTGTTAGAAACTAGGGACATTCGAACCCTAGTTCACATCTCGGTGATAACCTATTTAGATTTCTGTAAGTCTCTATTCCAAGGTCTAATTGTTTCTTCACTTAGACACTTACAATTAATTCAAAACACTGCAGTCAAATTGATAACAGGTAAACATTGCTATGATCATGTTACTCCCCCTACTAAAATCAGTTACTTACAGAATTCCTTTCAAGCTACTCATCTTGACTCATCAGATTTATTATTCTGGACTTACACAGTTCCTATCTAATCTTCTCATTCCTTGTATCCCAGGATGCCTGCTACGTTCAACCCAGCAAAATCTCTTAGTAGTGCCTTCTTATCAGAAAATGTGATTTGAAATGACAAGACAGTAAGCCTTTGGGATAATAGCTCCTACATTGTGGAATCATCTACCTCTAGACATATGTATGGATTCCTGTGTGCAGAAAATTCAACCGGCCAGTACCACATCACTACCTTACCCTACCTGGGCAAGAAGCATCATTCTAACCCCTTCCACTCTGCTACAGGGCTCCCACACCACTCTCGACAATCACACCTACTGTACGTGGCCCTCAATCATCCGGACAACCCCAAAAAAGCTCCACTTAAAACACAACTTTTCCTCAAATGTGCCCTTGTAAACTCACGCTCAGTACGCAAGAAATGGCCGGTCATCCCTGACCTGATAGCTGTCCATGGCCTTGACCTCCTCATGGTGACAGAACCATGGCTCAAGGATACTGATACAGCCCTCATAAACCAACTAATCCCTCCCAACTTCTCCATTCACACTTCCCACAGGCCCAACCGGAAGGGTGGTGGAGTTTTTATCCTTGCAAAATCAGACCTAGGATTTCAACTACTCTCATCCACGAGCTCCACACATGCGGACATAATCACCATCGCCAACAAAGACATAACCATCAACCTCATTTATAGATCCCCCTCATCTCCACCTGAGGTCATCTCTTCCTTCATTGACTTAGCCTGCAACCCAGCTAACCCTCGCAACCCCAACTGGCTGCTCTGAGACTTCAACTTACCCTCCCTGCAATCCGACCAAGCAGACGCCTTCCTAGAAGCTATGCAAACACTTGGGTTTGAACAACTAGTGAACACCTCCACCCATCTTAAAGGGAACCCGCTGGACCTAATTTTCGCTCCCCACTCTGCTGCTAGCCAGAAGGCCAACCTCAACTTAGATATCACCCCTATCCCTTGGTCGGACCATAAGTTAATCACGTTCCAGATACCTGTGCATCTTACTCAATTCCCACCCAATGACTCCAGTACAGAATCCAGAATTACGTCTCACTTCAGACCTCTTGATAGAGAAGAGTTCATTAAACACGCCCTACCTACGCTCAAACTAATGTCTCCCGACCTTGATGAAGCAATCACCAACTGGAACGTCACTCTGAAAACATTTGCTCAACTACCAGCCTTCGACAAATCACCAGCCCCCAAAAGCTATAAAAGCAAAAGACGTCCAGCTCCTTGGTTCACAGCAGATCTTCGGACATCCCTCCTCTCCCTTAGGAAACTTGAAAGGAAATGGAGAAGATCTCGCTCCGAAACTGACAAAGTAACATACCTAAACACCTTAAAGACCACCGCGAAGCCATATACCTCAGAATGAGCGAATACCATGCCAAGCTCCTTCTCTGCTCTCTAAACAAACCTAGAGACCTTTTCAGCCTAGCAAAATCCCTAATTAAGGAACCCTCACCTACCCAACTCAATCCTATTCCCCCCCAGTCGTATGCTGACTATCTCCAATCCAAACCTTCCACAACCGACAGTTTCAGTTACCACTCCATGCCACGCTCACTCCCCACTTCCACCTATCACAATGTTCACCGCTCCAACAGAGAAAAACATCCAAGATCTCATCGCCATCATCAACACTTCTACAGCTCCAAGTGACCCCTGCCCAGCATACTGGGTCAGAACTCTGCGAGTTGAACTCAGTCCGATGCTAATCAATATCATAGGACTATCCTTTGCAACAGGCTCATTTCCCTCATTCCTCAAACAGACATCGATAAGACCACTTCTCAAGAACAGACTTGACCCTTTAAAGTCTGACTCCTACCGCCCAATCTCGAGTATACCTCTATTAGCCAAGATAATAGAGAAGGTCGTCCAGAGACAGATTCAACATCACATTGATGTAATGTCACCTCCTGACCCCTGTCAACACGGATTCAGAGAATCTCACGGCATAGAAACTCTCCTCACCACCCTAACTAACGCGTTGAATAGAGGATTGGACAAGGTCGAAAATGGCTTCGCTCTCATTTTCCTAGATATATCTGCTGCCTTTGACTCTGTTAATCACAATCAACTTCTCACTCGTCTCCAGGAGAAGGGCATCTGTGGCCTTGCCTGGGAATGGTGTAGGTCTTATCTATCGGATCGTTTGCAGCACGTCAGAGTTGGATCCACCACATCCGCACCTTTCCACCAACATCAAGGTGTTCCGCAGGGCTCCTCTTTATCTGCGCTGCTGTTCAATGTCTACATGCAGCCGATATGTGACATCATTCGCTCCTTCAATATCTCCACTCTAATCTATGCCGATGACGTACTGCTGTTTACACCATTCAAAATCAAACAACCAGACTTCACCAACCTTATCAACTGTTTCAACGCCATTACCGACTGGTTACTATCTCAAAATCTCCGCATAAACTTCAAGAAGACTGAAGTGCTGTTCATATCAAGGAACAAAGATTTCTCCCCTCCATCATCCCTAAAAGTAAGAGATGCGGAACTCCCTAGTAAACCCTCCATTCGCTACCTAGGGATTACACTAGACCAGCACTTCAACTTTAAGGAGCACATACGAAACACCACCAGATCAGTCTACCACAAAATTAGAACGCTAAGGCACCTCAGGCCCATGTTACCCCATAATGACTTCCGGACCGTCTTCCAAGCCCTCATTCTACCACACTTTGATTACGCAAATGTTGTCCTCTATGGACTCCCCAAGAACACCCTTAATTCGCTGCAACTCGCTATGAATGCGGCTGCGCGTGTGCTCTGTGGTATAGCAAGATCAGACCATATCACCCCGATACTTAAGGAACTCCACTGGCTACCAATTCATTGCAGGTTACAATACAAAATCCTTCTCATCATTTTCAAGGTCATCAATAACCTAGCCCCCACGATACTCAGTGACCTTATCACCCTCACCCCGAAAAACAGAATGAGAAGGTCGATAACTGACAACACCTTGATCGTCCCTAAAGAGTCCAAGTGCACTCAGACGACCAAGAAAAGGACCTTTGCCTTTTACGCCCCAAAGTGCTGGAATGACCTTCCACCAGAAATAAGATCAATCAAAGACCTTACTCAGTTCCGTAAGGCAATCAAACACCACATTTTCCTACTTCACTTTGCACAATCATCCACCCCGCCTCTGATCATCCACACACCAGCGCCCACAAACCCTCTTTCTCCTCATAAATAACTCTGTCACAAGTATTTTTGAGATTGTCTTAGCTCTTCTTGAAAGCACAGAACAATCTTCTGACTATGCAACCTTTGTTATATGTAAACCGCACTGATAACAAATAGCGCGGTATATAAAAGCCGTTAAATAAATAAATAAATAAAAATGCATTATTTTTCAGTCGCATTTCCTGAATGAATGTATTGGACTTTTTGCTGATGTGACTGGTCAGGAGTGGGACCTGCATTAACTGCTGACCAACTCTACCCTGTTCATTCTTTTACCTTGCTCCTATTTTCTTTTGCTCTATTGTTTTCTTTTATTTTTGTTTTTTATTTTTATCTCATTGTTATTTACTTATATTTTACTTTTTTTAAAAATCTTATGCTATTTGTAGGAAACTCATCCACAGGCACAACTATTTATTTAGCTATGCTTATATACTGCTTTTCACAACTATCTTAACTGTGCCACATAATGTATTTATTTTTTTTTTTTACAACCAGTCTAGTCCTGGGGCTCCTGCCATACAGCAAGGGAGCCTATCCACAGGCGCCACTATCCCAGCTGAGCCATATGGAGTGTTTTATTTGGGAGTTGTACCTGCTGCACCATGCAGGTTACTTTTCCCCATGGTTTCTTATATAGTCATTTCCCATTTGTTTTGAGTTGAGGTGCTCCATTCTTGCCCTTTATCCATAATAAACCTCTCATCATCCTAGGTGACCCTAACCGCCCATCATTACTTGCACATAATAGTGATCCTTTCCTAGAGGTAATGAAAGACCTTCAATACAATCAATTAATAAATACCCCAACCCACAAGAAGGGCGGAACCCTTGACCTTCTCTTCACACCGAACAATTACCACATTAAAGACCTGGTAATGCACATAACTCTCACCCCAATCCCATGGTCAGACCACCACATGATCAACTTCTCCATAAGCTCTCCCAGAATGAATGAAACTCCAGAACCAGAACTCAAAGAAAGAAGGAGATTTAGAACTTTCAACAAAGATAAATTCCTGCAAGAAGTACTACCAAAACTGGAACAAGATACAACAGATCTTGACACCACCATTGCAAACTGGAACAAAACCCTTCATAATGCAGCAATTGCACCAGACAAACCAATCCACAACAATGGAAGGAACACAACACCCCCTGGTACTCAAATGAAATAAACAAACAGAAGAGACAACTAAGGAAAATGGAAAGACTATGGCGTCAAACCAAATGCCAACACCATTTAACAAAATACAACGAAATGCAAACCATATACCACAATATGATAAGTAACTACAGAAAGAAATATCACTCAAACCTAATAATGAAATCCATTAACAAACCAAGGGAACTCTTCGCTATAGTCAACGGATTAACAAAAAAACCAGTGGAACCAGAAGATCCAAACTCCATAGCGGACTTCATACAACAGATACCACTTGAAAAAACAGCTGAATCCAACTTACAACACCTCAAGGATGGAACATGGGGCACATTCCAAACCCCAAGAAAAAAACAACTTGACATAGCTAAAACATTAACACAAGTCACCTACCGACCCTTGTCCAGTTAACTGGATTAAGCAAATAAAAGAATACCTAATACCATATCTACAAAAGATTGTCGAATCATCACTCACTCAAGGTTATCTGTTCCCCACAACTCAAACAAGCATCAATCAGACCAATCCTGAAAAACAACAACCTCAATAAAAGGGACCCAAGCTCCTTCCGACCAATATCAAGCTTCTCATTCGTAACCAAAATAGAAAAAAATAGTACAGCGCCAGCTACAGGACCACATAGATACTTATGCCTCATTGGACCACCACCAATATGGATTTAGGCAGAACCACAGTGTTGAAATGCTTATCGCATTGCTGATGGGACACCCTTGTTACAGGCATGGACAATATTCTCCATGGCTTCGCTCTGTGCTTCATAGATATCACAGCTGCTTTTGACTCAGTAAACTACAACACTCTGTTACAAAAGTTTCGTGATATAGGATATGTATACGGAGTGCATACGGAGAGGAATGCTACGGGTGCATACGGAGAGGAATGGCTAGCAGAAAAAAGGAGGTGATAATGCCTCTCTATAAGTCTTTGGTGCGACCTCATTTGGAGTATAGTATGCAATTCTGAAGACCGCACCTTCAAAAGGATGTGAACAGGATGGAGTCGGTGCAGAGGGTGGCTATTAAAATGATTAGTGGGCTTCATCATAAAGCATATGAGGACAGACTTAAGGATCTTAATATGTACACCTTAGAGGAAAGGCGGGATAGAGGTGATATGATTGAGATGTTTAAATACCTCCATGGCATAAATGTTCAGGGAGAGAGCCTCTTTCAATTGAAAGCAAGTTCTGCTACGAGGGGACATGGGATAAGGGTGAAGGGAGATAGATTCAGGAGTGATATGCGGAAATATTTCTTTACGGAAAGAGTAGTGGATCCATGGAATAATCTCCCAGTGGAGGTGATAGAGATGAGGACAGTAACTGAATTCAAAAAAGCATGGGACAAACACAGAGGATCTCTAAAGGTAAAAAGGGGACTGTTGTAGTAGAAGGACAGACTAGATAGGCCATGTGGTCTTTTTCTGTCATCATGTTTCTATGTTTCTATGTTATAGTAGTGTTTTGCACCAGTTGCAGGGGGAGTATTTTTTTTTTTTTTAGGTAGACCGTGGTAGATTACATTGCAGTAATCTAATAAGGGTGTTAACTATGGACTGGCATGCAGAATTCCCCCATCATAAAGCCTAACTCCTTAGCTCTCTCGCTTCAATCACAGTTCTCTCCCGAACCCCCAAGCCTTCCTTGTTCTCCTCTCTTTCTCGCTCCCTCTAACTTCTATCAAGATCCCTACTGCTCTCTGTCCCTGAAGTCTGTCCTCATGCACATACCTCCACCTCACCTCCTCTCTCCCCACCCCATGCACAAAACCTTCCCTCTCCCTTACCTCTTCTTCTTTCTTCCCAGGCACATAACCTCCACCTTTCTTTCTCACCAGCCTCCAGCCACCCCCAACCCCGACTCAACAGCAGCCCATCTCCAGCCACCTTCTGACTCTCCAGAAGCCAATCTCCAGCCTCCAGCTACCCCCTAATTCACTAGCAGCCTATCTGCTGCCGCTGCCGGCTATCCTCGACTCACCAACATCCATCTCCACCTCCCAGCCACCCCTATTCACCATCAGCCCGTCTCCTGCCCCCAGCCACCCCCCAACTCACCAGCAGCCCTTCTCGTGCCCGACCTGCAGCAGCATTTTAACACAGCTGTGAAGCATTTCCCTTTTCTCTTGTGACGGTGCTTCACTGGCACTGCATGGTTTAAAAAGGTAGACAGAATTACTTTGTCTAGCAAGAAACAGGAAGCACTTCTCTTTACCTTTTAAAACATTGCTTTATGGCATCGGAAGTGTAGCAAAGCCGTGGGAGCAAAAGGTAATACTCCCACAGTTGTGAAAAGGCTAACAGTGAGGCAGGCTCATATGCCCTTAAAGCCTGTGCACCTGAACCTGCCTCACTGGCTCACCGATTCCGATGCCTGCACAGAATTCTGTGCAAGTACAGAATTCTGCATAAATTTTGCGTTGCATAGTTACGAAGAATTCCCCCAGGAGCACCTTATGTGACTGCTTGACATTTAAAGTCCAAATGATTTTCTTCAAATGTGTTCAAAGTAAAAGAGAATGGAGGCAAATAATTTGTCATTTTAGGTTCATTTAGAAATTAACGAAGTAGGAGGAAAGAAAGATGCTTCTGCCACCATTGATCACCAGATCTATAGAGCCAATGATACTTTTGAAATGAAGGCTGGGAGAAATGAACTCTGTGTTTATCTTACAGCGTCAAAGGAAGATTCAGAAGGATCGCCTTGTGAATGAATTTACAACAGCGCTCACCAATTTTCAGAGAATTCAAAGACAGGCTGCGGAGAAAGAGAAAGACTTTGTTGCCAGAGTCAGAGCTGGTTCTAGAATATCTGTAAGTATAGTATCGGTATGCAAGAAAGGTGAAAGCAGTTTCAAGAGTTCAGAAATGTTTAATGGAAGAATGTTAAAACCTTCGGCCTAGTGTGCAGCAGCGGCCAAGAGAGCAAATAGAATGCTAGGTAGCATAAGGAAAGGAATGGAAAATAAAATAAAGAATATTATAATGCCTCTGTATCGTTCAATGGTGCGACTGCACCTTGAATATTGTGTGCAATTCTGGTCACTGTATCTTAAAAAGGATATAGCGTTATTAGAAAAGGTACAGAGAAGAGCCACCAAAATGGTAAAGGGGATGGCAGGATACTCCTATGAAGAGAGGCTAAAAAGATTAGGGCTCTTCAACCTGCAAAAAGACGGCTGAGGGGAGATATGATAGAGGTCTATAGATTAATGAACGGAGTGGAACGGGTAAACGTAGATCGATTGTTTACGTCATCAGAATTTAAAAGGACTAGGGGACATTCAATGAAGCTACAGGGTAACCTAATTAAGACTAATAAGAGAAAATCTTTTTTTCACTCAACGTGTAATAAAACTCTGGAATTTGTTACCGGAGGATGTAGTAAGAGCTGTTAGTGTAGCTGGGTTTAAAAAAGGTTTGAACAAGTTCCTGGAGGAAACATCCATAAACCATTATTAAAAGGGACCTGGAATATCACTGCTTGACTCAATACAAGCATTGAGGAACCTGTGTCTTTTGGGGAAACTGTCTTTTGGGGAAGCTGTGTGTCTTTGGGGAACCTGTCTCTTTTGGGGAAACTTTGTGTCTTTGGGGAACCTGTGTCTTTTGGGGAAACTTTGTGTCTTTGGGGAACCTGTGTCTTTTGGGGAAACTTATGACCTAGATTGGCCACTGTTGGGAACAGGATACTGGGCTTGATGGACCTTGGTCTGACCCAGTATGGCATATCTGATGTTCTTATGTGTAATGGGTCAGATGTGGAACTTATGCACAGTAATGCAGGTCATTGAAGCTTCTACCTTTGCTACTGTCATGTTCATGCATCTTGTATGCCTGCATGCCTTTTTCCACATTGCAACAGTTAACTTACCTTTGGAGCCTGGCAGGGAAATAAGCATGTGGTGGTAGGCCAGACCTTTTTAGAGCTGTATACTGAATTTCAGTAAGGGCTGTTATATGATGGGAGGTGAAATTGACCGAAGTACTCAAGTACTTGCAAGAGGAGTTTTTAATGTAACAATCTCATATTTCATGCAATTCTGGCATTTTAGGCTTCATGATTTAGGTGATGCAAAATAGAAAAATATTGTTCTTTTTCTAGAATAAACAATTTGAAGCATAGACAGGAAACCAGAAGCTGCTCAAAAACACAACTTAGAAATTAGGAAATCTTGGGAAACCTCAGGACAAGTAAAGAAAAAAAGTAAACACAACATTGCATTATTTGTTTTCCTTTCAACTTTGAAATCAAACTTAAAAGGTAGGTTAGGTAGCATTTAAAAAATTCTGTGTCCAGCACATTTTAGTCTGCATTTTCTTTAAATGTAGGTTTGCCTGAAAGTTAGCATATTGTTTCATTGTCTGAGTGCAGCTGTGACTTAGAAGCATTTCAGTTGCTCATATCTAAACCTTTAGATATGCACACAGTATTTGTGGCAAAAATATAATTATTTTTATCTTTTCAAAAATCAAGTATTCAAGAAGAAAGCTTGACTAAGATACGTGGAGCCCAATTCACGGAGGGGGACGCCCCCAATGAAGATGGGGCTGTGTGGACCCGATTCTGGTCCACTGGAACAAAATGTTCCCGCAGTAGCCAGAATCGGGCCCAAGGATGGCCTGATGTGCCCCTTCCACATGCGGGGACGTCTTCCCAGCAGGCTTCCCCAACATCTGCAGCTCCAGCCCCCCCATTTTCCTGCCACCCAACCCACGGCTGGTCTGGATCGGGTAGCGGGGACCCCCTGAACCTGGCCCCGGCGAGTATCCTCCGGCTCGATCGGGCCAAAAGTGCTGCTTATACAAATCTCTGAGGTAGTATAAGCAGCACACCCCCATGGGCCAAGCAGCATGTACAGAGCCGTGACCTGAATCAGCCCTGTACGTACTGCCAGGCTAGCCCGCCCCCGCTCTGCTATGGTCTTGTCCCTTCTCACCCTCCACTGGCTCTCCCCGTCCTGATGCACAAGGACATACAGGGAGAGCCAGAGGGGGAATGGAGCATGGATGGCTTGCGGGGTTCCACATTCCAGTGGGACGTGCAGCCCTTCAACCCACATTCGTGAATGACCTCCATAGTCTAAAAGGGAAAAAAAAAAAAAAAGAAAAAATACATTTCCATATCATCCTGCTAGTCAAGTCCAGGTAGGTGGGATGTGTCACCCTACCAGCAGATGTAGAGACAGAGGAAATATTCCAAAGGCTTCTTATGACATCATTCTGCTATAATAGCCAGTACAGCTAGGGGCATACTTCAGTATTTGTACCTAAGCACATGGTCAAAAATCCCTGACCACCCAGTGAGGATAGCAAGGTTCAGCAGAACAAAGAGCCATAACTAAGTACAGAATCATCTTCAGACAGAAGGCCTGTCAAGAGGGTATGTACTTTCAGGATCAACCACAGAAAAATACAGTAGACCATAACAGATTCCAGGGGCGGGTCCTTGACTGGTCTAGCAGGACTCAAGAAAAGGACATTATCTTGTAAGTAAAATGTCACCTTCCATATCATCCTGCTAGACCAGTCCAGACAAGTGGATTGTGCCAAAGCTATGGCAGCTTTCAAGACCTCTGTACCAACAGCTATGTCCATCCAAGCGGTAATGCCTGATAACAGTGGAGAGTGATGTCCACTTTGTTGTTAAGTGCTGTTGAGTTGGTGTGACTCATGGCGACACTCTGGATAGCCGTCTTAAACTGAATTCGGTCTTCAGTCAGGTGGCTCATTGTTGATAGAGTGACATCCATAGCTGCTGTTATCGTATCGATCCATCTCATTGCTGGCCTTCCTGTTTTTGGCATTTACTTTCAACCTTGCAAAGCATGATGTTTTTTTCTAATGATCTCTCTCTTCGCGTGATATGTCCAAAGTATGAGAGTCGAAGTCTTGTCATCTGAGCTTCTAAAAAAAGCTTTAGTTTGTTCTTTGGGCAGTCCATGGTATACATTTTATTCTTCGCCAGATCCATAATTCAAAGGCATCAATTTTCTTCCTGTCTATCTTTCTTACTGTCCAATTTTCGCATCCATAAGATGTTATTGAAAATACCATGGCTTGGACATGTCAGATTATTGTATGGAGAGATACATCTCTTCTCTTGAGAATCTTGTCTAAATACTTCATAGCCATTCTGCCAAGAGCAATGCATTGTCGGATTTTTTGACTGCTTGTCATTTCTTTGATTATTGAGTCAAGCAGGTTAAAGTTGTTCACTATTTCAATTTCTTCTCCATCAGCAATGAACTTATTACTTTTTCCAGTTGGAAGGATCTTTGTCTTCATTACATTAAGGTGTAGGTCCATTTTAAGACTATGTTCCTTGATCTTCAGCAGCAAATGTTTGAGATACTCTTCACTTTCAGCCAGTATAGTGGTATCATCAGCAAAGTATAGAAACATAGAAATATGACGACAGAAAAAGACCACATGGCCTATCTAGTCTGTCCTTCCATATCAACAACTACAACAGTCCCCTTTTTACCTTTAGAGATCCTCTGTGTTTGTCCCATGCTTTTTTGAATTCAGTTACTGTCCTCATCTCTACCACCTCCACTGGGAGACTATTCCACGGATCCACTACTCTTTCCGTAAAGAAATATTTCCGCATATCAGTCCTGAATCTATCTCCCCTCACTCTCATCCCATGTCCCCTCATAGCAGAACTTGCTTTCAATTGAAAGAGGCTCTCTCCCTGAACATTAACACCACGGAGGTATTTAAACATCTCAATCATATCACCTCTATCCCGCCTTTCCTCTAAGGTGTACATATTAAGATCCTTAAGTCTGTCCTCATATGCTTTATAATGAAGACCACTAATCATTTTAGTAGCCACCCTTTGCACCGACTCCATCCTGTTCACATCCTTTTGAAGGTGCGGTCTCCAGAATTGCACACTATAAATGAGGTCGCACCAAAGACTTATACAGAGGCATTATCACCTCCTTTTTTCTGCTAGCCATTCCTCTCTGTATGCACCCAAGCATCCTTCTAGCTTTTGCCATCACCTTTTCTACATGTTTAGCTACTTTAAGATCATCAGACACAACCATGCCTAGGTCCCGCTCTTCTTTAGTGGACAAAACTACTTCACCCCCTACACTATATTGCTCCCTTGGATTGCTGCAGCCCAAATGCATGACCTTACATTTTTTAACATTAAATCCCAGCTGCCAAATTTTAGACCATTCTTCAAGCTTAGCTAGATCCCTCCTCATGTTATCTACACCTTCCTGGGTGTCTACTCTATTGCAGATTTTGGTATCATCCGCAAAGAGGCAAACCTTACCTGACAGCCCTTCCACTATATCACAAAAAAAGATGTTAAAAAGAATCGGACCAAGGGCAGATCCCTGGGGCACACCACTGGTAACTTCCTTCTCCTCAGAGTGAGCTCCATTTATTTATTTATTTATTTTATTTACATTCTCTTATATACCGCGCTATTCTGCATCAGTGCGGTTTACATTGAACAAACTGAAATTACATTGAACAGGGCATTATAACTTGGAGGTAACTATTTTACAGGGAACATGGGCTATGCAGGGTTAAGTGGCTTGCCCAAGACCACAAGGAGCACCTGTGGGACTAGAAACCCCAGTCCTTCCAGCCCAAGGTTGCTGTCCTCTAGTGGGATTTGAACCCCCGACCTTCCGGCCTGAAGTACCTTGCCCCAACCACTAGGCCACTCCTCCACTCATTTACCTGTACTCTTGTACAGGTAAAGAGTACTCATTTACCTGTACTCTTGTACTCCACTCATTTACCTCCACTCCTCCACTCATTTACCTGTACTCTTTGTCGCCTCCCACCCAACCAATTTCTAACCCAAGCAGTAACTTTAGGGTCCATCCCTAGGGTACTCAATTTGTTTATAAGTCGCCTGTGAGGAACAATGTCAAAGGCTTTACTGAAATCCAAATATACCACATCTAGGGCTCTCCCTCCGTCCAAATCCCTGGTCACCCAGTCAAAGAAATCAATCAGATTAGTCTGACAAGACCTGCCTCTGGTGAATCCATGCTGCCTCGGATCCTGTAATCCGCTGGACTCCAGAAACCTCACTATTTTCTCTTTCAGCAGCGTTTCCAATAATTTACTCACCACCGAAGTTAAACTAACTGGCCTGTAGTTTTCAACCACATCCTTACTTACGCTTTTGTGTAAAGGCACCACATGAGCCTTTCTCCAGTCCTTTGGCACCACTCCCGACTCCAGCGAGGCATTGAAAAGGTCAGTCAGTGGAGCTGCTAGATCGTCCCCAAGTTCCCTCAATATTCTAGGGTGTATCCCATCCGTCCCATCGCTTTGTCCACTTTAAGTTGAGCTAGTTTCTCATGAACATAGTCTTCTGAAAATTGTTCAAGATGTCCCTCGCTTCTGTTCCTGTTTGTGGGTGTTTTCTGAGGTCCTGCTCTTGGTTCTTCATCTGTGAACACAGAACAGAAATATTAAGCAATTCCGCTTTATTCTCATCAGCTTCTACATATTCCTCCCCTGCACCCTTGAATCTGACAATACCACTTTTGCCCTTCCTCTTCTCATTAACATAGCTGAAAAATGTCTTATCCCCCCATTTTATTGCATTGGCTATTTCCTCCTCCTTTTGAATCTTTGCCTTCCTGATACTTGGCTAGCTTCTCTAAGTTTTTCCAAATATAGATGCCTGTCTTCCCCTCTCTGTGATCTCTTGTATTTCATGAAGGCCTCCCTCTTTTTCTTCACCTTTTCAGCTACTTCTTTCGAAAGCCATAGCGGTCTCCTTTTCCTTTTACCTTTATTTACCGTTTTAACAAAAAGGTTGGTTGCCCTTAGAATATCCCCTTTCAGTTTTGCCCACTGTTTTTCTACATCCCCCAGCTGTTCCCATCCCACCAACGACTCCCTGAGGTATTGGCCCATAGCGAAGGTTGTTGATTGGTCTTCCACCAGTCTTCACACCTCGGTTGTCTTCATACTGTCCTGCTTCTCTGATGATTTGTTCTGCATATAAATTAAACAGATAGGGGGAAAATATGAAGTTTTGTCATACACCATTGCTAATTTTAAACCATTCTGTCTCTCCTTATTCTGTTCGAACTGTTGCTTCCTGATCAGTGTAAAGTTTGTGCAAGAGAATTATTGGGCGTTATGGTATACCCATGCTTCTTAATGCGGCCCAGAGTTTATGTTGAGTTCTGTGATTGCCTTTTTCTCCTCTGGTTTTAGCTTCTCTGCATTTTTGGGCAATTTTCAGAGTTTCTTCGGTCATTCATTGTGGCCTTTTTTGCTTTTTCATATTTCGTAGAGACTTCTCCCTTTCTTCAAGCATAACTTTATTGATGTAATCCCATAGCTCTTCTGGTGCTCTGTCATTTGTATCCACAGCAGCAAATCGATTTGCAGGCAGTCTTTAAATTCCAGTGGTATATTCTTAAGGTTATATTTTGCTACATTCATGAGTGGATTGCTCTTTTTCAACTGTTTAGAATTTGCATACTAGTGGTTGGTGTTCTGTACCACGGTCTACTCATGGTTTTGTCTTTGTTGATGTTATTGAGCTTTTCCAATGTTGACTTCCATAGATGTAGTCAATTTGATTTTTGTACAATTCATTGGGTGAAGTCCATGTGTACAGTCACCGCTTGTGTTGCTGGAAGAAGGTGTTTGAGATGAATAGATTGTTGGTCTTGCAGAATTCTTTCAGTCTCTCTCTGGCTTCATTTCTGTTGCCAAGCCCATATTTTTCAACCACTTTGCCTTCTTCTTTGTTGCCAACTTTTACGTTCCCGTCACCCATGACTATCTGGAAATCCTGTTTGCATGTTCTGTCAATTTCAGCTTGTACTTGTTTTGTAGAACTCATCCAATTCTTCCTTTTGTGCAGCTGTTGTTGGAGCATATACCTGAAGAATAGTTGTGTTAATGGGCATTTCCTGTAAACGAATAGAAATTAAGCGTTCACTGATTGCACTGGATTTCATTACAGTTCTTGCAAGTTTCTTCTTAGAAGAAATGATGTTGCATTTATAATTTTCTTTCATTTCCAGCATACTATACCATGTGATCATCAGATGCAACGTGCCCAATGCCAGTCCATTTCAGTTTGCTGACACCCGACAGATCGAGTTGTACACGTTCCATTTCATTCCTGACCTCCTCCAACTTCCCTTGGTTCATACTTCTTATGTTCCATGACCCAATATGTAAGACATCTTTGCAGCTTCTGACTCTCATTTCATGCACAGCTACATCAGCAGCCAGACATCCCGAGGGCTTTGATCCAAACACATTATAAATGCTGGCATTACTCTGAAAGGTTTTCAGCTCATCCTCAGTAGCCAGTCTAGTGCCTTCCGACCTGGGGGTCTCATCTTCCAGCACTATAGTGCGATTTGTGTTTTTGTGCCTATCCTTTGGGTTTTCGTAGCAAGATACGGAAGTAGATTGCCAGGCCTTTCTTCCACGTAGGTAATACTAATGTTGCAGTTGTCACAGGAATGTGATCCTCTGCTGCCAACACCGTCCTATTCTGCTGCTGCTCAGATGTTTTGTTTTAATCCTCTGCTTTGTTTTAATCCTCTGCTGCCAACACCGTCCTATTCTGCTGCTGCTCAGATGTTTTGTTTTAATCTGGCATCTCGGGTGAGACCTATCCATCTTGGGAGACCTTGCCAGTAGTTACACTACCTATAGCTTAGTTCTCAGCATCACTGATGCGCACAAGCCCTCACAGCATGACAGGCTGCGAACCAACAAATGTCTGAGGGGGGACCGAGCTACACTCTTCCCAGGAGGATGCCTACCCCTGATACATAACAGATACGCTGAGGCAACAGGCTCCTCGATCCAGCGCCCCAGGGTAGACTTGGCAGTTGCGCCACTTTTGTGTGGTCCCACAAACAGCACAAATAGATGATCTGACTTGCGAAAGGAGTTGGTGACCTTAAGATACTGGAGAAGCACTCTCCTGATTTCTACTAGATGAAGGTTTTATCCTTCCTTTGGCACCACTCCTTAGTAAAGGAGGGTAGACAGACCATCTGATTAACATGAAAGGATGACACCACCTTGGTCAAGATGGAGGAGATGGGACAAATGTACAGGGCCTCCTCCAAGAATGACAAGTAAAGATCCTTGCATGACAGTGCCTACATTGGAGAGATACATTTTGCTGAGCAAATTGTGACCAAGAAAACCGTCTTAAGTCCAGATCTTTAAGTGTGGCCTGCTTCAGGGGCTCAAAAGGCTCCAATATCAGGACCTGGAGAACTAGGCAGAGATCCCAAAAGGAAACAACTAAACGCAGGGGAGGATACAAGTGCCGTACATCCGCGTGCGAGGCTATAGACCACTCCACCACTGGTTCCCTGAAGCATGATAAGGTGACCACCTGAATAAAGGCAAGCAAGGAAGGCAAGTCTGCCATTCTAGACCCAATCTGATGCTCACGGCACCAGTGCTCAAATAGGCACCAGACAAATACGTAGGGAAGGCTGGTAGAACCTCTCCTCATCTTGAAGAGCATGGAAACCACAGCAGGAAAATAATCCTTACCTGCTAATGATCATCTCTCAAGAGCCAATCCATAAACAAGAAGGGAGCCGGGCATTCCAGAAGGACTGGCCCCTACCATAACAGTCCCTGTGCAAGAAGGAGGTCACAGAGGAGGTTCCTGCAGAAGCCACATCAGGTCCCCAAACCACGGCCTCCAAGACCATTCCGGCACCACCAGGAAAACTGAGCCTGGATGTCGCTCTGTGTGGCAAAGCACACGCACCATGAGCAGCCACAGAAGAAACACATACAGCAGATACTGCTTTGGCTAAGGCTGAACAAGGGCATCGATACCCTTGGAGATTGCTTCCTTGTTGTGACTGAAAAATCTGTGCACATTGGCATTGGACCGAGTCGCCATCAAATCCATCTCAGGATGAACCCAGAGGTCCAGATTCTGCTGAAATGCCGACTGACTCAATTCCCACTTCTGGAATCGAGGGAGTGGCAACTGAGGAAGTCCACCTCCACATTGTTGACTCCTGCAGTGTGTTGCGCTGAGAGAACTAGGAGCATCCTTTCTGCCCAGGAGAACAAGAGGGTAATTTCCCATGACCACTGTAGCACTCTTTGTGCCCCCTTGCCATTTGACAGTCTGAGAATACCCAGACCGTTTTGCCCCAGACTAAGAATCAGAAGTGCAAAAGGCCAAATGAATGGCCCTTGCCTCGAGACGGCTGATGGGCTATTCCACCTCCTGGCTGTCCCAATAGCCCTGAGCTGTATGGCTCTCGCACTGGGCTCCCCAGCCAAACAGACTTGCATCCATCAACAGGAGGACCTTGAAGGATCATCCAGTGGCATGCCCTCTTCAGATAATGGGGCTGCCTTCACTAATGCAGGCTGGACACCACCAACGATGGAGGAGAAAACTGGCCTCAATGTCCTGAGAGCTTGGAGACCAGTGAGACAGCAAGGACCTCTGCAGTGGCCTCATATGAGCTCTCTCCCAAGGGACTATGTCAGTCAATGCTACCATCAAGCCAAGAAGCTGCAGATAATCCCAAACTATGAGTCTGCTGAGTCCAGAAGGCTGCCAGCTGTGACAACTCCTCCCCCCTCCTCGAGTTGCTAGTTGCTTCCCAAGATCTGCCTCCTCCAATTCATTATATCCCATGGCATCCAGGAAAACTTCCACATGAGCATCACATGCTTTCTTATGAAAGGAGTTCTTCATCTGGTGTGCCATGCAAAGCCAAGATCCATTTTGGTGCCCATTGAATACCATATTCCTATATCTCTACCATCTCTACTAGCTAGGACTCCAAAATGTCCTCCATTAAAGTGTATCTCAGTGCCTTATTAGCTTCCTATGTTCTAAGCAATAGATCTCTGGCTTCCCAGTTTCCCATTGTGTTCAAGTTTATGAATGGTTAGTTCACATGAAGGCAACCAATCTAGAATCCACCAGTCCCCTAGGACTTGAATATTGTCTTTTCAGTTCTCATGAAAGTCATTTGAGTCAATAGAATCTCATTTCTAAAGCAGCTCACATGGAAATTTCTTTTCCCCGTGGCAGTAATTGAAAGGCATGAACCAAGAATTACAGAACGTCAAACATTAGTCACTTATGAAGTGTATATTTATGTATATTTAATTTCATAATATCAAGGGAGTCTTTCGGACCCATCTGAAATTAACTCCTAAGGTGGTATCGCCTTTTCATATTAACAAGGAAACTATTTAGAAGTGGTTTTGTAAAGGCTTTATTGTGCATATATGCTGCTTATAAAATTGCCCAGGGCATACAAGAATACACAGTGGCAAGAAAGCATATACTGTATGCTACTGGTGTAGGCATGTTTGCGAGCAGGATATGGGCGTAACACAGGCAGAGTCACAATTTATACATACATTTGTGTGTACATTTACACCAGTCCTGCGCTGGCATAAGAACATAAGAAATGCCATACTGGGTCAGACCAAGATCCATCAAGCCCAGTATCCTGTTTCCAATAGTGGCCAATCTAGATCTCAAGTATCTAGCAGGTTCCCAAAAAGGTACACAGGTTCCACAATGCTTGTCCTGGGGTAAGCAGTGGATTTCCCAGGTCCTTTTTATTCTCCAGGACCAAGCAGGAAGTCAGTCCTCACATATGGGGTGTCATCGGCGCCGATGAAGCCCCAGCGGAGCATTTCCCCAGCTTTCTAAGAAAGCCTTTGGGAATGCAGGCACGCATGCACGGTTCCCTTCCCGCCTAAAGGTGCCATCTTACCTCAGTCTCTTTTTTTCCGTGAAGCCCACCGGACGTGTCCAGTATTCCCGGTTAAAATTTGATTTTTCAGCGATTTTTTTCTGCTATTTTCTTCCGGTTTGACGCCGGTTCCCCTCCTGCCGGGTTCGGTACACCGGTATCGAGCCCGATTCTTCTTTTTCGGTTTTTGCCCTTCGTGGCTGGCGTTCGCGCCCCTTTTTCTCTTTTCCCTGGAAGGCCGGTCTTTTGACCTCGCGGGGACTCTTTTTTCCCCGATGGCTTCCAGTGGTTTTAAGAAGTGTGATTGGTGTAAGCAACTGATGTCTCTCACCAACACACACGACTGCTGCCTTCGGTGCCTCGGCCCCGACCATGATCGTAAGTCGTGCGGGGCCTGTGGGAAGATGTCTTCCAAGGCACTTCGAAGTCGCCAGCAGCAAAAGGAAAGACTTTTCTCAGACTCAGCCTCCGGCCGGGCCCGGACCTCATCTGAGGCCTCGACATCTCGGGATTCAGATCCCGAGCGCCGTCAAAGCTCCTCGGACAGGGGGTCCCCCGACCGGGAACGCAAGAGGAAGAAACGGCTCATGAGGGCGTCGTCAGAGGAGATCCCTGGCTCCTCGAGGCCCAGGTCTAAGACCCCCGACCGTCGCCCCGGGCCTGTGGAACCGGAGAAGCCTGCCAAAGTTCCTCGTGTGGAGCCGGAGTCTGCTGGACACGTAAGCCCCGTAGTCCTCGTGGACTTTCCTCCCAGGGAGCCGACGTCGGGCCCGACGCCGCCGGCGCCCGAGTCGGTGGCTGCTGCGTCTCCCGAGCTGAGTCTCAGGATGACAGCCTTGGAGAGCAGAATGTCTGCCTTCATGGAGCAGCAGTGGGCACTGATGGCCAGCCTGTCTGGTGCATCTGCCCCGACCACCGGGACATCGACGTCCAAGTCGACCCCGGAGACCGAGCCGATACTAGAGTCCATCGTGGCTTGGAGTTGACCTCGGTCGCGGTCGGGAACGAGGGTGTCGACGCCGGTGCTTCCGGCATCGGGGCGGGTGCTCCAGGGCCCCGCGGGGTCGGACCCCGACTCTTCCTCGGATGAGTCGGCTTGGGAGACGGAGGACGAGGAGTCTCCTGACACCTTTAAAACTCGGTGCGTCCCTTCGGACTCACCGCAGTCTGAGCCCCGGAGTAGGTCCCCCCTGGAGGACACCCGGTTCTCAGAGTTCGTCCGGGATATGGCCACTGCCTTGGCTATTCCGGTGGATCCCGAGGAAGAGCCTCGAGCTGAAGAGCTCGAGGCACTACAGTATGACTCTCCTCCGAAGGAGGCCTTTACTGTCCCAGTTCCTACGATGCTGGAACGGCTCCTCTTCCGTATGTGGGAGGCACCGGCCTCGGCACCGGTTCTTAGCAAGCGGGTCGATTCGATCTATCGACTCCGTAAGAGCCCTGGTTTTCAGAAAGCACAGCTACCACACCATTCCATGGTTGTGGAATCGGCCATGCATCGTCTGAAGAGTCAGAAGATGCACTCCGCGGTGCTTCCTGGCAGGGAGGCCCGAAACCTAGATTGCGTCGGTAGAAAGTGTTTTCAGGGCTCGATGCTTGCTTGCCATGTCCAGTCTTACCAGCTGTATATGGGCATGTACTTGCGGGATCTGGCCAAGGAGTTGGCCGGATTCTCTGCTGGTCTCTCCAGGGAACCCTTGCAGAGATTTAAGTCCTTGTCCTCGGGGATTCGGGACTGTTCGAAGTTCATGTCCCGCGCCGCCTACGATGGCTTCGAGGCTTCAGCCCGAGTAGCGGCAGCCGGCATCGTGGCTCGACGCCAGGCATGGCTGCAGTCATCGGACCTCGAGCCATGGGTTCAGGACAAGTTGGTCGATGTCCCTTGCCGAGGTGAAAACCTGTTTGGCAAGCCCATGACCGAGAAGGCCGCTCAGCTCGAGACCGAGCACCTCACCCGGACAAGGCTGTCAAGGAAGACATCTGCCCCTTCTCATAAAAAGAAGGGCTCGGGTAAAAAGCCCTTTTACCCGAGGAAGGGCACTGCCTACAAACAGTACCCACAGTATCAGGCTGCCCAAGCTGTCCCCCAGGGTCAGCAAGCCAAGGGCCAGGGTAATGGGCCCCGTAGGCAGAGGACCCCCCAAGCCTCAGGCCCCTGCTACCACTCAGCAGGGTGGGGGCTTTTGACTCCTTGAGCATAGCCTCTCCTCCACTGCTCTCCCAGCCCTGCACAGGAGGTCGTCTCGCCCTCTTTGCCCACCAGTAGCCCCTTATCACCGGGGACAGTCGGGTGCTGGACATCATCCAGAGGGGATATGCCCTCCATTTCCACCAACTGCCACCCCCTTATTTTCCAGGGGAGCCTCCAAGGCCTCCTCTACACACAGACCTCCTCCGTCAGGAGCTTCAGGGTCTGTTGGTGGACAGGGCGGTGGAGCCTGTGCTTCCCCAATTGCAGGGTCACGGATTCTACTCCAGGTATTTCCTGGTGCCAAAAAGAACCGGTGGCCTTCGACCCATTCTGGACCTCAGGAACCTCAACAAGTTCCTAGTGAAGGAAAAGTTCAAGATGCTTACTCTTGGAACCCTTCTGCCCTGCCTCCAGCAGGGAGATTGGCTATGCTCCTTAGATCTAAAGGATGCGTACACTCACATCCTCATTCATCCAGACCACAGAAAGTACCTCAGGTTCATTGTGGGAGGAAACCATTATCAGTACCTCCACCCCCAGAGTCTTTACAAAGTGCTTAGCAGTGGTGGCGGCCTACCTGAGGAATCAGGGCATCTTTGTCTTCCCCTATCTGGAAGACTGGCTCATCAGGGGTCAGACAGGTCAGGAAGCCAATCAAGCCACCCTCAGGACAATTGCTCTTCTACAACGCCTGGGGTTTGTCATAAACTTCGCAAAGTCCACTTTGCTCCCCTCCCAAAACTCCCAAGGTTGGACTCTCTGCTGGCAAAGGCTTTCTTGCCAGCAGACAGAGCTCAAAGGTTGATGGCCTTGGCAAATCAGTATCTCCAGGAACAAGCAGGAATGAGTCTTCACATATGGGTACATCGGTACCGAAGGAGCCTGTGCGGGAACGCTCCCCAGCTTCCCAAAAAGGAAAGCTTTTGGGAGCATCCCACAGCGCCTGCGTGCTGCCTTCCCGCCTTTCCTAACCAGCTCTCCTCAGTTCTTCTTTGCCGCGGAGCCAGCAGGTCGAGCCCTGTCACCGCTGAAGAAGTTCTTTATTTTATTTTCTTTCTTTGGTCGCGTGTCTGCCTTCCCCGACTCCGGACCGGTACCGCCGGTCTTTTTCTTTCTTTTTAAAAAAAAAAAAAATATATATATATATATTTTTCCTCACTTAGTGTATTTTTCTTCTTGGGTCTCAGGGCCCACAAGAAAATTTCCCTCATGGAAAAACCAGCCTCTGGGTTCAAAAAATGTACTAAGTGTAGCGGTACTATTTCTGTTACAGATACCCATGAATGGTGTCTTAAATGTTTGGGTCCTGAACACTCCATTCCGGATTGTCCGTCCTGTTCTCTAATGTCTAAACGGGGTTTACAGAACCGAGCAGCTAAGCTCCATGTGCTGTTTCCCGCTGATGCAGCGTCGGTAGCATCGACATCTTCCAGGTCTTCTTCTCCTGATGGATCTCAGGTAACCAAACATAAACCTAGCAGGTCCTCGAAGGGTAGATCTCCCTCTAAGCATCGAGATGCCTCCGGGCTTGCCCTCGAGGATCCTGCACCAGCAAAACAACCCTGGCGGGAAGCTCCGGCTTCCAAAGCTCCTCCTATGGGGTTACAGGTTGACATCGATGGCACGGCTTCGACCGATCACCTATTAGAATGCTCTGGGGTACCGGCACAATCTCCCGGTACCGATTTCCAGGCATTCATGGCGTCGATGGATCAGAATGTTCTGTCCATGCAGCGGGCTATCACGGCCTTCATTCAAGCTGCGACGCCGATGGTACCACAACAAACTCCGTTGTCGGTATCAGCTCCAGTACCGGCACCAGCGCTGATACCGGTACCGACTGCATCGACATCTACCAGGATACCGGCTGCAGCGGTTCCTTGTCCAGGGCTACTTCTCGGTACCGATCCGGTACCGAGGACGCCCGATGTCGATACCGCTCGATACGCGTATAGAGCGTTAGAAGAGCACCCTGACAGGCGATACTTCGATTCCTCTGGTGATTCTGATTCATCAGATGAGTCTCCTGAAGTATCCATAGCCCTTCCTGAAGAGCCTTCTTATCCAAAAAGAAGAATGTCTCCTCATAAGAGAAGTAGCTAAAGGACTTTCTATTTCAGTAACCTCTGAATCAGAGCCTAGAGCAAAAAAATTAGATATTTTAGGATACTCTAAGGCTCCTAGAGAGGCAGTCACCTTACCAATTCATGAGATTCTTCATGAACACATGATTGATTTATGGGAGACTCCTCTCACTCTCTCTCCTCATTCTCGCAGATTGGACACTATGTATCGTGTCCCTCCTTGTCCTGGATTTCAGAAAACTCAGCTTCCTCACCATTCCATTGTGGTGCAGTCAGCTATGAAGAGGATAAAGAGTACAAAGAGACACTCTTCTGCTCCTCCAGGAAGAGAATGCAGGACCTTGGATGCTTTTGGTAGGAAAATCTTCCAAGCCAGTATGCTTATTGCCAGAATCAACTCATATAGCCTTTACATGGGTATGTTTCTAAAAGAAGTTGCACAAAAACTGCACAACTTCCTCCCTTTTCTTCCAGAAGATAAAAGGGATGAATTCCTCATTTGGCTTAAGCATACTCAAGACATTTCAAAGTTTTCCAACAGGGCAGCTTTTGACTCCTTTGAAGGTGCCAGCAGAGCCTCAGGCATTGCCATAGCTGCTCGCAGAATTGCTTGGCTCCAGGCTTCTGATTTAGAACCCCGGGTTCAAGATGGCTTAGGAAATCTGCCCTGTACAGGTGAAAATCTATTTGGCAAAGAGTGGCAAATAAAAGCCACTCAAATGGATGCAGAGAACTCTGCTCTGGATAGACTTTCAAAGTCAACCTCCATTCCTGCCAAGAAAAAAGATTTTTAAAAAGTCTTTTTTCAAAAAGGGCAGATTTCCTTCTACTTATGGCCAACAATCTTCTACAGGTCGCTTTGCCACTAAGCGTCAGCAACCTAAGCAGGCCAGGCCTAAGTCTACAGGGGCTGCTGCAACTCAGCAGCCCCAACCTCCTCAGGGTTTTTGACTTGATGCTAGAGAACGTAGCCTTTCTGGCTCTACAACAGCCAGAACCTCTCACCATTCCAGGAAGGTTAGCTCATTTTGCTCCCAGATGGGAGCAAATCACATCAGAGCAGTGGACCCTCTCCATCATAAGAGAGGGCTACAAACTTCATTTCTCAGACCTTCCTCCCCACACCATGGTGAGACACTTCAATTCTCCCACATCTCTTCTCGACCTTCTAGGTCAGGAGGTGACTACCCTTCTTGCCCAAGGGGCAATAGAAGAAGTTCCTCTTCTTCAACAAGGGTCAGGGTTCTATTCCCCCTATTTTCTCATTCCGAAGAAGACAGGTGATACAGACCCATCTTAGATCTCAGAGAATTGAACAAATTTCTATGCAAGGAGAAGTTCAAGATGCTTTCTCTGGGCACTCTCCTTCCATACCTTCAAAGTCAGGATTGGCTTTGTTCTCTAGATCTCAAGGATGCGTACACACATGTCCTCATCCATCCATCTCACAGAAAATTCCTACGTTTTCTTTTCCAAGAAAAACATTACCAATACAGAGTGCTTCCTTTTGGTCTGGCCTCTGCTCCGAGAGTGTTCACCAAATGCATGGCAATAGTTGCTGCATTTCTACGCACTCTGGGAATATTTGTCTTCCCATATCTGGACAACTGGCTCATCCGAGCTCCATCTCAGTCAGAGGCCCAGATTTCCCTGGACCGCACAAGGCGCATTCTGCAGTATCTGGGACTTGTGGTAAACCTCCCAAAGTCCCAGCTCACCCCTACTCAGTCCCTGGAATTCATAGGGGCCTGGTTGGATACCACCACTGCAAGGGCCTACCTTCCTCAGGCCCGTTGCCAATGTCTAGTGCAGTTAGCCTCCCAGATTCAGTCAAAGAACCACTTAACTGCCCGGGAGATGCCACAACTGCTAGGCCACATGGCTTCCACAGTACATGTGGTACCCTATGCTCGCCTACACATGAGAGCAGCTCAATGGACTTTGTCCACGCAGTGGACTCAAGCTTCAGGAGCTCTCTCAGACCAAATAGCAACCTCCAAACGTCTCTTTTGGTCTCTCCAATGGTGGATGTCCACTCAAAATCTGTTGCTGGGGTCCCCCTTCCAACAGTTGTTGCCCTAAGCAACCCTCACAACAGATGCCTCCCAAACAGGTTGGGGAGCTCATCTACAAGACCTCTCCACTCAAGGCACTTGGTCCCCACAGGAGACCTCTCTTCATATCAACCACTTGGAACTTCGAGCAGTTTTTCTAGCTCTCAAGGTCTTTCATACCCTCCTCAGCTACAAGACAGTCCTCATTCATACGGACAATCAAGTAGCCATGTTTTACATAAACAAGCAAGGAGGGACTGGCTCTCTGTCGCTTTGCAACGAAGCTTTAAGATTATGGGCCTTCGCCAGAGAGCATCAAATCCATCTCCTGGCAGTCTACCTCCCAGGAATCCAAAACTCTTGGGCAGACAGACTCAGTCGAGTTCTGCTTCCACACGAATGGTCCCTGCATATGGATCAGGTACTCAGAATCTTCCAAGAATGGGGAACCCCGGACATAGACCTCTTTGCAAGTCCGTGGAATACCAAACATCCCCGGTTCTGTTCCAGAATTCCGTGTCAGGGAGTTCAGGCCAAGGATGCCTTCCTCCTTCATTGGGGTCAGGGCTTCCTGTATGCCTTTCCACCCATTCCCTTGATTCCCAAGACTCTATTCAAACTCCAGAGGGATCAAGGATCTATGATCCTCATAGCTCCACGCTGGCAACGCCAAGTGTGGTACCCTCTACTTCTGCATCTCTCCCAAGCCCCCTCCCTGGACTTGGGAGCTGCTCCAGACCTTCTGTCCCAGGAGGAAGGGACTTTGTGGCACCCAAACCCCAAGTCCCTTCACCTCAGAGCTTGGTTACTGAAGGCCTAGACCTTCAAGGCTTGAATCTTTCTCAGCAAGTGAAGGATATCCTCCATGCTTCCAGAAAACCTTCCACCAGGCATTCCTATGCTTTTAAGTGGAAAAGATTTTCCATTTGGTGTGCTGAAAAGGGTCTTGACCCTCTAGCACTACCTTTAACTTCTCTGTTAGACTATCTCCTGCATCTTTCCAATGCAGGACTTAAGACAAATTCAGTAAGAGTCCATTTGAGTGCTATTGCAGCGTCCCTTAAGCCCATCAATGGACAACCTATCTCCTCCCATCCTCTCATTGCAAGATTCATGAGAGTCCTAACTTTAACTAAACCTCCCATTAGGCCTCCTCCGGTGGCATGGGACTTAAATTTGGTTCTTGGTCAGCTTATGAAGCCACCTTTTGAACCCTTAGCCACTACCTCCTTGAAATTTCTTTCTATGCAGTCCATTGCAGTGACTTCTGCTCGCCGCATCAGTGAACTGCAGGCCTTAGTGGCTAATCCTCCTTATACAAGGTTCCATCATGATAAGGTAGTCCTTAGGACAAATCCACACTTTATGCCTAAAGTGGTCTCACCTTTTCATCTTAATCAAGAGGTATATTTACCTGTTTTTTTTCCAGCTCCTCATGCATCCAGTGCAGAGAAGAATCTTCATACTCTGGATTGTAAAAGAGCTCTTGCTTTTTACTTACAAAGGACACAGCAACATAGAAAGTCTTCCCAGCTTTTTGTTGCTTTTGATCCTTCTCATTTGGGACTTCCAGTCTCTAAGAGAACACTGTCCAATTAGATTGCTCAGTGTATTTCTTTCGCCTACCAGAGTAAGAACCTTTCTCTGGAGAGCCATGTCACAGCTCATAATGTGAGGGCCATGGCCACCTCTATGGCTCATCTAAATTCTGTGTCCATCGACCAGATCTGTCGAGCAGCCACCTGGGCCTCGGTTCATACCTTCACAGCCCATTACTGCTTGGACAAGGACTCCCGCCGGGATGCCTTGTTTGGTCAGGCTGTCCTCAAACACCTGTTCCATTCTTAAACAACTCCTACTCTCCTTCCCTGGATGGATGCCTGAGATCCATAGGAGGACGTAGAACCCTTCCCAGGGTCTCATATCCTTGGGGATCTCCCAGGCATCTTAGCTAGGGAGTCCCCATATGTGAAGACTCATTCCTGCTTGTTCCTGGAGATAGCACAGTTACTTACCTGTAACAGGTGATCTCTGGGAACAGCAGGAATAGGTCTTCACAACCCTCCCACCTCCCCTAGGAGTTGTACCTCTTTTCTATCTTTCTTTCCTCTCTCTCTCTATTGTCTCAGCTTTAAACTCGAACTGAGGAGAGCTGGTTAGGAAAGGCGGGAAGGCAGCGCGCAGGCACTGTGGGATGCTCCCAAAAGCTTTCCTTTTTGGGAAGCTGGGGAGCGTTCCCGCACAGGCTCCGTCGGTACCGACGTACCCATATGTGAAGACTTATTCCTGCTATTCCCAGAGATCACCTGTTACAGGTAAGTGTGCTTTCTCAGCAGGTCCCTGGTCTCCGCCAGACTCTGCCTGAGGCTTCTGGGCCACATGGCTTCGACAGTACATGTGACCCCCAATGCCAGGCTCCACATGAGGCCTGCACAGTGGTGCCTTCGGACCCAGTGGTCACAGGCCACTGGCAGCCTCAGAGACAGAATAAGGGTGTTGTAAACGGGGGTGCTGGTTGTGAAAGTCCACAATCTTGGCAAAGGCAGAATTTTATATGACTTGCAAAGGATTGTGGGTGTTGTAGTTCATTCACACCAAAATCAGCCGTTCAACAAAATAATGAATTGTAGTTGCTTGAGTGTAAGCAGAAAACAGATTTTATTTATGGGGATTATTCCCTCGCACAGATATGCTTGGTAACATCAATAGGATACTTTCTTCAGGAATTGTAATCAGGAAAAACAAAACAACTGTATAAGGCAACTGAAATACTTAGGCAATAACTCAATAAAGACCTTGATGGAACAGAAAAGGTCTTTCTGCTAGCCCCTGCTAATAACCTTCTTAGCAGTGCTTAAAATGAAAAACAAACCCAAAAGGAAAAACGTTCTTTATCAAAAAAACAACTTTCTTCCATTCATGCTATATGCTATAAACCCTTGCTGGTCCACTCTCTCTACGTGGCTCTAACTTACCCTAAAGCTTTCATTTAAAGAAACTTTTCTGGGTAGTTAAAAAACACATTACAGTTCCTTTTGGTGATTGTTGCTTTACTGAAGATTACTTTACAACAGCAGCTTAGACAGAGAGCAATCCATGCATTCTACTTGCTCATTTGATATTTCCCCTTGCTCCTGAAATATCATGGAATCATTATCATGCTCTGGCTCAGAGGAATTCTCTAACCGATCACTCTCAGGATAGCATTTGTTTCCCTGCTGTCTTCCTTGTGAAAAGCTAGGGAACAGATCAGAGTTCATACCTGAGATCACGTTGCTATTATGTTTCCTCTCTGGGTATCCTGGCCAGTAGGTAGTCCAGCTTCTATGCCCAGCTCTCCAGTCAGAATCTCTGGACTTTAGGTCTCTTTTCCCATACCTCCTTGAATAGGTATCAGAGCTCCTTCTCTCTCTAGATGCAGCCGTCTCCTTTACAGGTGCTCTCTGGGGGTTCCTGGCTCTATATCTCCAAGCCTCTGGTTTCTTCCAGTCCAATGGAGAATGCTTGTCTCTGGAATCACTCCCAACACACGTACTGCTTTGGGCTCCTTCCTTAGACCTCCTGGACGTCTTGCTGTTCCTCCTTCTGTGTTCTCTCTGCTGTTGCTGTTGTCATCCTCTCTCTTGCCATTGCCAGCCTTGCTGTAGCACTCCTTTCTCTCGCTTCTTTAGCTTCTCCTGCTTCTTTCTGTGTGAAGAATATCTTTTACTTTTAAAGTGCCTAGATGGACACTCCACCCTAACACAGTCCAGGTGTGCTGAATCAAGCCCTGCCCTAGGAGATGGGTGATTAGGGATTACTTCATAGCTTCCTTGATTAGGTACACGTTTCCCCACTTCAGCTCTCCTAGAGGCGTTCTGTAACCTAGTGCATTCTGGGTCTGGTAGTCTTTTATGCAAACACTCTGCTTTAGTGTTTTTACCAGCAAGCACAGGTTGCTTGTTCAGAGCCATTTCACCTCTTGTATTGTTCCTTCCTGAAATATGATAAGCTTCCTTATCACAGTGTCCAAACCATTTCTACACTCCCTCAAATGGTGGCTACACCCATCCAATCTGCTGAAGGGAATGCCCTTTCAGGTTCCAGGTTACACAGTGATTCTCACAACAGATGCCTCCCTGCAAGGCTGGGGAGCGCATTGTCTGGGCAAGTGCACCCAGGGTCTATGGTCCCCCTGGGAAGCTGCACAGCAGATCAATCTCCTAGAACTCAGAGCTATTCGCTTAGACCTCAAAGCTTTCACTCCTACCCTGGCTCAACAGTCTGTCCTGATTCAGACCGACAACCAAGTTGCCATGTTTTATGTGAACAAACAGGGCGGAACTGGGTCCAGGATCCTTTGTCGGGAGGCTCAGGACCTTTGTTCTTTTGCCCTCAAGCACAACATGCTACTCAGGGCTGTGTACCTTCCGGGCCAGGACAACTACCTGGCAGACAGATTGAGCAGGATACTGCAGCCCCACGAAAGGCAGCTGCATCCTTTAGTAGTTCAGAGGATCTTCCTGAAATGGGGTCTCCCTCTGATGGATCTCTTTGCCAGCCCCATCAACAAGCAACTGCCAAAGTTCTGCTCCAGACAACCACATCCTCTGCGAATAGCAGCGGATGCTTTTCTGATATCTTGGTCTCAGGGCCTCCTCTATGCGTTTCCTCCCATGCCCTTGGTGGCCCGAACCCTATTCAAGATTCTCCAGGACAAGACCTCGGTTCTGCTGGTAGCTCCCAGGTGGCCGAGACAGCCTTGGTTTCCTCTTCTGCTTCAACTGGCGGTGGCTCCTCCACTGCCTCTGGGGTTGCAACCCGACCTTCTCACACAGGACCAGGGTTCCCTTCTGCACCCCAATCTCAAGTCTCTCAATTTGATGGCCTGGAGGCTGCAAGGGTAGTTTTGGCTCCCTTGGGCCTATCTCAGGAAGTGGAGGAGATTGTCCTAGCCTCTTGGAAACAGTCCACTAGGAAAACCTATGCTCTCAAATGGAAGAGGTTTTCTGTGTGGTGTCAACTACGTACAGAGGATCCTTTCTCCTGTACTGTGCCAGTAGTTCTTCAGTACTTACTGCACCTATCCAATCAGGGACTTAAGTCCAATTCTGTTCGGATCCACCTCTCAGCTCTAGCAGCTCACCACTCATTGGTAGAGGGACAGTCTTTATCTGGTCACCCCTTGGTGTCCCGCTTTCTCAGGGGCTTGCTTTTGCTCAAGCCTCCCATCCGTCCTCCTACACCTGAGTGGGAGCTGAATGTGGTCTTGCAGCAACTGACTCGCCCACCTTTTGAGTCGATGGCTACTTGTCCACTACGCTTCCTCTCCTGGAAGACACTCTTCCTAATAGCCCTTACCTCGGCTAGGCGAGTAAGTGAGCTTCAGGCCCTGGTCTGTGATAGGCCTTACACCAGGATTTATAGAAACAGGGTAGTCCTTAGGACTCATCCAAAGTTCCTCCCAAAAGTTGTCTCCTCTTTCCACCTCAACCAGGAGGTGGTTCTTCCAGCATTCTTCCCTAGGCCTCATGCAAGCCAGGCTGAAGCAGTCCTGCATACCCTGGACTGTAGGAGGGCCTTATCCTTCTACCTTGACCGTACGCAAGGGCATAGAAGGGCTACTCAGCTCTTCGTATCCTTTGACCCCAATAAGTTGGGGTTGGCTGTGTCCAAGCGTACCTTGTCCATCTGGGTGGCTGACTGTATCACCTGGGCTTATAAGGCGGCTGACCTTCCTTTGCAGGGTAGGGTCACGGCCCATCGTGTCAGGGCAATGGCTGCCTCAGTGGCTCATCTCTGCTCTGTGCCCTTGGTAGACATCTGCAAGGCTGCAACTTGGTCTTCAAGCCAGACCTTTGCAGCCCATTACTGCTTGGAGAGGGACAGTGCTTTTGGCCAGGCAGTACTCCGGAATCTCTTTGAGGTTTAGGCAACTCCTGCCCTCCTGCCCTCTGTTGGGCTACCGGTGGAGGTTGTGTCCTTGAAAAGCCTTTCTTTGCAGCTGAGACTAGAGGGAGTCCTCTTGTTCAGCCTGGGTTCCTCGGTAGCCCAGAGCTAGGGAGTCACCCATATGTGAGGACTGACTTCCTGCTTGGTCCTGGAGAAAGAGTAGTTACTCACCTGTAACAGGTGTTTTCCAGGAGCAGCAGGAATCAGTCCTCACAACCCTCCCTCCTCCCCTTGGAGTTGCAGTTGTACATAGTTTATTTTTTTTATTTTTTTCAAGGGAAGAGTGGCCTAGTGGTTGGGGCAAAGTACTACAGGCCGGAAGGTCGGTGGTTCAAATCCCACTAGAGGACAGCAACCTTGGGCTGGAAGGACTGGGGTTTCTAGTCCCACAGGTGCTCCTTGTGGTCTTGGGCAAGCCACTTAACCCTCCATTGCCCATGTTCCCTGTAAGTATTAGTGTGTGTGTCTCATATCCCCTCGTGTTAAATGTATCCCCCAACCGCTTTGACCCGGTGAAAAGCGGGATATAAATGCAGCTAAATAAATAAAATAAATACATTTTTGTGTGCTGTTCTTAGCTATGTCATTTAACTGAGGTAAGATGGCACCTTTAGGCGGGAAGGGAACCGCGCATGTGTGCCTGCATTCCCAAAGGCTTTCTTAGAAAGCTGGGGAAATGCTCCGCTGGGGCTTCATCGGCGCCGATGACACCCCATATATGAGGACTGATTCCTGCTGCTCCTGGAGAACACCTGTTACAGGTGAGTAACTACTCTATAATGGCTTATGGACCTTTCCTCCAGGAACTTGTCCAACCCTTTTTTAAACCCAACTACACTAACAGCTTTTACTACATCCTCCGGTAACGAATTCCAAAGTTTGATTAAGCGATGAGTGAAAAAATATTTTCTCTTATTAGTCATAAATGTGTTGCATTGTAGCTTCATTGTGTATCCTCTAGTCTTTTTACTTTTTGATGGCATAAACAACCGATCTACGTTTACCCATTCCTCTCTATTCATTAATTTATAGATCTCTATCATATCTCTCCTCAATTATCTCTTTTCCACGTTGAAGAGCCTCAATCTTTTAAGCTTCTCCTCAGAGGTATCCTTCCATTCTTTTTACCATTTTTGTCACTCTTCTTTGTACTTTTTCTAATTCCGCTATATCCGTTTTAAGATATGGCAACCAGAACTGCACACAATATTCAAGGTGCACTTGCACCATGGAACGATACAGAGGCATTATAATATCCTTTGTTTTATTCTCCATTCCTTTCCTTATGATTCCTAGCATTCTATTTGCTTTCTTGGCAGCCACTGCACACTGGGCGGAGGGTTTCAATCTATTATCCACAATGACGCTTAAATCTTTTTCCTGGTTGGTGGTTTCTAAGGTGGTATCTGTCAGCATACACCAGCAGGACATCATGCCTAGCAGAGGTGTCAGGGCTGTTCCCATTTAATTTTCTCCTTTTCTAATCCATCTCTCTGTGCTTTGAGCTCCTGAAAGGGAATGTAACCTGAGGAGTTTCTAAAAGTACCTCTGCTTTGTCCTCTCCAAGGTGTCTGTCCTCGGTATCCTTTGTCTGTGTTTTTTGTGTATTGGGAGGATCCCTCAGCTTGCCACTTCCGTGCTTCTGATACTGTTATGACCTGCGAGGGCTGGGTCTTCCAAACAGACCCAATTCTGAGCATTAAAGTATCAAAAGGGGTTGCTTTAGGGTCTTCAGAAAAGAACAGAAGGTGTTTTGTAATCTCAGGGGATAGCAATTCTAATAAAAATGTTTTATGCGTGCTCTCCCCATAATCGTCTGCATTGGGCCAGGACTCCGGCTCATTAAGAACTGCTTTTAAATTCCAGGCTCTATATGCAAACTCTTCCAGTGTATCATTTGGTAGAGGTGAAATAATTTTAAATACTTGCATTGGGGAACAGTGAAATAGTATCTCAATGCCCCTTTTAACCAACTGGTATGGGTGAGTGAGCGAGCCAACTTTATAATAGTGTGGCCCCAGAGCCAGATGCATAAGTCTATCAAAGTCTGATTGTTTTCTTCTGTATTTCCCTAGACCCCAATGAATCAGAATATCAATGGCCCATTTGCACCAATCATTTACATTAAAAGGCATAGGGTCAGTTTTCTCAACTATTCTTTCCATGTCTCTATCTTTTAAATTGTCCTGCAGCATCACTTTAACTAGTGCTCTGAGTTCAGTACTGGGTGCCGGGTCTGAGTCATCTGAATTATCCTCCTGACACAGGTCCTGGTTATTGCTCTGTTCTGGCTGAGATAAACTATTAGGATTTTCTTCCTGTGATTCATCTTTATTTTTTTCATTCCTAAGTCCAGCTATGCATACTTCTGTATTCTTTTGTTTCTCAATAGCTTGGATGCATGGCTTATAGGGTGTGTCATAGGCATAGGGGGTGAGGGAGAAATGGGTGTTGGTCAGGACGTATATTTCTTTTGTCTTTCAGAGGCCAATTGATCCTTAACGTGCCTCAATTCAAGTTTAAGTGCTTCTAATTGCTCACTAACAGTTATAAAAGAATTTGAGGCTTGTATCACCTGAGCCCTTTGCATAGAAATGCAAATTTGTGCCTCCTCAAGGTCTTTGGTCAATTGGGTACAATGAGAAGTCAGTTCAGTATTGTCCTGTTTCATGCTAATGAGCCCCCTGCACATGCCTTGGATAAAAAGGCATTTTCTTTTATTTGTTTTCTTTTTGAATTCTTGATAATGGTTTAACATTTGTCTTTGAATATTATACCATGATGACTCAGGGAATTCACCTTCAAAGGGACCACCTTTCCTCTTACAGTATGTCAGTACTATTTGTTTCAGTTCTTTAAAATCAAAGGCTTCCATATTTGAGACTGCAGAAAGGCTGTAGTTGGACTATCTCAAATGTGCAACCTTGGAAGGAGGAATGCTCACTTTTATGAAGAAGTGAGACTTAGAATTATAGTTGGAATGGCATAAATTTTATGGGTGTTCAGTAAAGAGTACTGGCATAAAGACCATGCCTTAAAATTATACCTGACTAAAAAGTGGTTACCACCTTTTAACAGGGTGGAAGTTCAGGATGAAATTATAGTAAGAAGGACGTTAAGAGATTAACAGAATTGTCAGTTATACCTGACAGGAGACTGAGAAATAAAAGGCAAGACAGGAGGTAATAGTGTTACCAGGAAAGATGTATATTGTATTCAATGAGGGAATGTTTACCTGTGTACCACTTCCAAACTAAAGCTGGACTATCTCTCTGTCTTTTCTTAGCAGCTCAAGTACTAGAGAAAAATCTGTGCCTTGTAACAAACCGTAACAAGCCTCTACCTACAAATAAGAAAATTGCAAGCCACTCTATGTAATGCCCCTAGGTGTAGGTAATATTAAAATTCTGGATTATTACAGAGCCTTTGGCAATAAAAATCTCACCTTGTCTAACCCACAAAACAAAGGTATCACTGGAACCTTTCACTAAATCCAGCCTGTAACCAAAATTGTCAATTGTACATGGTCACAAGGGCTTTTGATTTTCCTGTCGCACCCTGTCTGAAATCCACTTTAATGTATCAAACAAAATTATTACTTACCCAACTGGAGATCTGCTGTGAAGTCCGAGACGGCCCCCATAAAATGTAATCTTCTGAATATGTAATCTTCTGGTCTACTCTCCGTTTGGTCCTGGGTTCATTTCACAGAGACCGTAGGGTAAGCAGCACAAATAAGACAACCAAAACTGGGGTGGCTTGGAAAAGGAGTTTTATACAGAAATAGGCTTATTACATAGGTACAGAACAGAGTTATATAGTGGTTGTTAAAGAGCTGCTTCAGTGTGCATCAATGAATCTGTGTGTGTGTGCATGTGTGAAGTGTGAGAGAGAATAGAGTATATGAAAGACTCTATGTGTGTGCATGTGTGTGTGAGAGAGATCAGAGAGAGAGAGAGGGGGGAGGGGTTGAAGAGAAGTGATTGTCAGAGCCTCCTGTCCTTCATGTCCTATGAATAGAGAGAGAAAGAGGAAGTATTTCTGTCCTTTATAGTGAATTTTCTCTAGCACCTCCCTTTGAGGTCTGCTATTGTTTCCAGTCACCTCCCTTTGAGGTCTGCTATTCTTGATTTAGCAAGGAGGGGCTGCAGACCAATCTCATCAGGCCCGGAGACTGACATTACCAGGGGGTCAGAGTTAATCTCATCTTGTAAACTACCCTCATTAAGTTTGGAGACTGATATCACCAGAGTAACAAAGCTGCTTGAAATCCAAGGTCTGGGAACAGCCCTGACACCTATGCTAGGCATGATGTCCTGCTGGTGTATGCTGACAGTATCTTGCATCGTGTAATCATAGTTACTTGGGTTGTTCTTTCCTAGGTGCTTTGCACTTGTCCACAATTAAATTTCAGCTGCCATTTGGACATTCAGTCTTCCAGTGTTTCAAGGTCCTCTTGCAATTTTTCACAGTCCTCTTGTGTTTTAACAACTTTGAATAATTTTGTGTAATCTGCAAATTTGATCACCTCACTCGTTATTCCTATTTCCAGGTCATTTATGAATATGTTAAAAAGCAGTGGGCCAAGTACAGATCCCTGAGGTACTCCTGTATTCACCTTTTTTCATTGAGAAAATTGGTCATTTAGCTCTACTCTCTGCTTTCTATCTTTTAACCAGTTCCTGATCCACAATACTACACTGCCTCCAATCCCATGACTTTTTAATTTCGCCAAGAGTCTCTCATGAATGACATTGTCAAAGGCTTTCTAAAAATCCTAATACACTATATCAACCGGCTCTCCTTTTGTCTATCTGTTTATTCACACTTTCAAAAAAATATAACAGATTAGTAATCCAAGATTTTCTTTGGCTAAATCCATATTAACTTTCTCCTATTAAACCATGTTTAGTAATTTTATTCTTTATAATGGTTTCTACCATTTTACCTGGTACTGATGTTACCCTGGATCCTTGTTTAAAAATTGGAGTTATGTTGGCCACTCTCCAATCCTCAGCTACTACCAATGAATTTAGTGGTAGTTCACAGATTACTAGTAGGTCTTGTAATCTCATATTTCAGTTCTTTCAACACCCTTGGATGTATGCCATCCAGTCCAGGTGATTTGCTACTCTTCAGTTTATCAAACAGTTATAATACATCCTGCTGGTTTATCAATATTTCTTTCAGTTCTTCTGCTATATCACCTTTATATACCATTTCAGGCACAGGTAACTTCCCTACATTTTCTTCAGTAAAGAATTCATTCATCCTCTCCACCATGGCCTGGTCCTCCCTTAGCTCTGTTAGTACCCCTTTTCCCCCTCTATATCCAATAGTCCAGCTGATTCTCTTGCAGTTTTTTTGCTACGATTGTATTTGAAAAATGTTTTATTATGTGTTTTTGTTTCCATGGCAAGCTTCTTTTCAAATTCCCTCTTTGCCTGCCTTATCAATGCCTTGCATTTAACTTGTCAATGCCTATGTTGTTTCTGCTGTTCGACATTAGGCTTCTACTACTACAGTTAATCATTTATATAGTGCTACAAAGCTTATGCCGAGCTGTATATCCACATGTAAAAAGACAGTCTCTGCTCATCAGAGCTTACAATCTAAAGAAGATAGACGATACAATATCTGAGAATAGGGGTACAAGTAGGGAAAGGTAGGAGACATGGGGAACAAGGGATCCAGGATCCAAAAGCAGCCTCAAAGAGGTAAGTTGTTAGCATAGATTTGAAAATTGGCAGAGATGGGGCCTGATGTACAGATTCAGATAGTTCTAGGCATAAGGCGCAGCAAGGTGAAAGGATCGAAGTCTGGAGTTGGCAAAGGAAGAAAAGAGAGAGACCTTTTCTCTAGAAACTTGTCCAAACCTTTATTAAACCCAGCTACACTAACAACTTTACATACTCCAGTAATGAATTCCAGAGTTTGATTACGTGTTGAGTGAAAAAAATATTTTCTCTTATTAGTCTTAAATGGGCATTTGTTCATGGCTTCATTATAGCCATGATTTCTGCAGCTTTTATGGGGCAGTCTTATAACACACAAAGGCACCTTTGTGTCTTTGGACAAGAGGCTTAAAATAGGTGCCCGCTTGACCTCGCAACAAAAACCTGTTGTAATGTTATCTTCCATGCTAGCTCCATGTATTCAGCTCTGCTATGATCCAGCTGCTTTCCTTTGACCAGCTAGTGGTCAAAGTGATCTAATTCAATTCACTGCTGCCGCAATAGCTTTCTTAAGATCTGCTTCACTATACAGTATTAACAGAGCAGCTACGTGGTCTTCACTGCCTACATTCACATCACACTACAGCCTTGATCAGGCTTCAGTCGGAGACGGTGCATTTCATCAAGCATTTGCTGAGCAATCTATCTTTATGTACTAATCAATGAGTATATTAATCTTTAAACAACAAGATGGCAAATTAACAGAATCTGGAGAAACCCTGAGCTTGGTAGTCTCCTTCATGTGTGTCTGGTTCAGTTCTGCTTGTTGACTGAAAGCAAAGTTGACTAGCTGTAGCAGGTGTCCTCCATAAACAGCAGGATTAATCGGGCACAGAGTGCCACCCGCCTCACCGAGAGTTGATCTTGAGCTTTGGACTAACTGAGGGGCCTGCTTTGTATGAGTTCTAAGCTCCGGGAAAGCAGTTTCATCCCAGTGCCTTACGATAACTTCACCCACTTGCATGCCTGAACAATCCTGATATCTAGGGAGAAATACCCGTTACAGATCAGCAGCTTTGATTTATATGCATTGAAAAAAATTATAGGACTACTCTAGCTGGGCTCACTTTCTAAGCAAACAGAACAGTGAACCCAGAAGGACAAAAGTTTTACCCGGTCCTCCTATCTTGCATATAATCAATCCTACATGTTAGTGTAACACTCAAAAGCTTTTTTCATTTCATCCTTGTACTTTGATGAATATGTTATGGGAGGGGGTATTCAAAGGCATTTACGCAGTTTGCAGACCTGTAAACCACATAAATGCCGCTCTGCGGGATATTGCTGCTGAATATCCGTGGATGCTGCCACCACATGCCCCGATGTCAGCCAGTTAGCACCGAGGTGTGCCGGGGGCATTCTGGGGTGGCACCCCTCGCTAACCGGGCACTGGTGATATTGAACCACTGCCTTGTTAGCGATACGTGGTGAAAGTCAGGCTCCGGAAGCCCTGGTCTAACTTTCACCGCAGAAGCTAATGGGGCAGTGGCTCAATATTGCCGCTGCCTGGTTAACTTCATGGCAATCTGGGCAGCCCGGATATTCCACGCCAGAGCCCAGATATGCATCCAGCATTGAATATCTGGGTTTAAAGTTCAGCGCCATCAGCTAGCTGCTTTAGCAGGCTGTCCTCCGGCACTGAATATCAGGCCCTATATTTTTATAGTGCTAAACTGTTGGTGTATCCGAATTGTAGTGTTCTGAAGGATAGTGATCCTTGTAATATTAATGATTGTATGAAACATGGGAATCCTTTTTCATTAGTACAGTCTGCTGATAAAAAAAAACAAGTTTATGATTACACAGCTTTGTTGTTAAGAATATATTGCAGATGTGTAATGGAATATTCATGATGAATATACTTTAATTGTGTTTTGTTTTTGTATTTTAATCACGAAAAAGGGTGGTCATCCTGATGACAGCCATAAAGAAGGAACTTTGGTCTCATGGGAAGGGTAAGAGACTTCAAACTTTACTCTTTGTTTTATTTGTTATAGTTGTTGATACGGAGTTGGCAGGCACTTACACCCTCTAACTGATCATCATAATTTGAATAATAAGAATAGACTGCTGAATGCAATACTATACATCTGCGAGAAGTCATAATGATAGTCAAAAGCACTTATGCAGTAAGCAACAGGCACTTAAAATAGAGGTTGGAGTGGCACATAGAGTCTGGGATGTCACCCCCAGCAAAAGCAAGTCAGTAGTGGGGGGAAAAGAACAAAATAAACAATCTTAGCTACTCAGCAAATGCTCATAATCTAAATAATACATTTCCAGATCTGCAAGCCCTAATGTTATGGACAGACTTAGATGTTACTATTTCAGAGACCTGGCTTATTGAGTCCCATGAATGGGACACTGCCATACCAGAGTATAATCTCTTTAGGAGACACAGAGCTGGTGTGGAAGAATGTGGAAACCAGTATTAAAGTGACCGCAATGCAGGGGGCTCGGGGAAACGAAGAAGCAATATGGATCATCTTGAAAAGAGAAGATGGAACTACTACTATTCATTGTCTACAGACATCTAGCTCAGTCAGAGAAACTTGACAAAGACCTGGTCATGGATTCAAAAGTTGGGAAGGAAAGAGCAGCTGCTTTTGTTGGAAGATTTCAATCTTCCGGATTTCAGCCTCTGCAGAAAGAAGTAGGGAGATCTTGGATGTTTTTCAAGGTGCTTTGCTCAGACAAATGATGAAGGAATCCATGAGAGAAGGGGCGACGTTGGATCTGCTACTTAAAAATAGAGAAAGTGTGTCTAATGTCCGGGTGGGTGCCCATTTGAGCAGCAGTGATCGCCACAGGGTATGGTTTGAGATAAAAGCCACGGCAAAGTTATCAGAGCAAATGTTTGCCCAAAAAGGGTACTGGATGCCTGGAATGCCCTTCAAGTGGAGGTGGCAGGGGACTAACACAATGACGTAATTTTAAAAGGCATGGAATAAACATAGTGAATCCATATATAGCAAGAGGAGCATTCCTGCTTAGTGCAAAACTTAAATGACTTTTACATTTCAAAAAAGGCACAGAGCAAGGATAACTTGCATTTTATTTATTTATTTATTTTATTTATTTATTTAACATTTCTTCTATACCGCGCTATTATAATCAGCGCAGTGTACATCGAACAAAAACATACTGCAATGCATACAGGCAATATTGAGTTTACAATGAAACAGGAAATTAAACATGGGATAAACCGGGAAAACTATGTACAAGTTAACTCTATACTATGTACAATACTCTAACTCATTTTGGTGTTACATGTGCATTTGTGGGTGGATAGAACACGTGTGATGCTTAGCGGTTGGGCTTATGTGTAGGCTGATCAATTTCTGTTTGTATTAAGGTGTTAGGGCAGCTGGGGCATGTGGGTAGCTTGCCAGTTGTGTGTTTACCTCGGATGGTTTCTGGGTAGCATTTTGTGAACAGGTGGTGTTTCAAGGCTTTTCTGAATAGGGCTAGACTTTTGATGCCACGGATTTCATGGGGAAGGGCATTCCAGTTTAAAGGAGCAAATATGGAGAAGGCCCTGTTGGAGGTAGTCTTTGTGCACTTAGTCGTCATCTTGGGGACTACTAAGGTGTTCATTGTTGTAGGTCTCCTGTTTCTATTTTCCGGGGTACCGTGGATTAGCTTGCTGATTGGCGTAGGGGGGTGGTTATTTAGGGCTTTGAAAGTAAGGACTATTGACTTGTATTGGAGTCTGGCATGTAAAGGTAGCCAATGCAGATCTTTCATGATAGGCGTTATGTGGTCAGATCTTGACGATCCAGAAAGGATTCTTGCAGCTGCATTCATAGCTAGGCGGAGCGGATTTAAGGTTGATTGTGAGAGACCATGGAGGATGATGTTAGCGAAATCCAGATGTGGTAGGACTAATGCCTGGAAGGTTGTTCGGTAGTCGGTGAAATCCAGTAGGGGGCGGAGGTGACGCAGCGTTCTGATCTTATGATATATTGCCTTTGTGACGTTTTTCACATGTGTTGTCATATCCAGGTGCTGATCAAGCGTGATGCCAAGATAACGGATTGTGGATTTGGATTTCAACTCTACATTGTTGGCATGTAGTGATGGGGGAGGTATGAACTTTCGGTTTCTCGTGACGAATAGAACATCAGTTTTGTCATGGTTGATCCGTAAATTTTGTGTCAACAGCCAGTCCAGCTACAGCTTCAAAGCATCTGATTATTGGGGAGAGCACTGGTTGGTCGATTGTGAACGGCATGTAAAGGAGGATGTCGTCTGCGTAAGCAAGGCATTGTACGTTGAAGGATCGGATCAAATCACATATCGGCTGCATGTAGATATTAAACATCAGTGCCGATAAGGACGATCCTTGAGGCACCCCCTGTGTCTGCAGAAATGGTTCTGAGGAGGTGTGGCCTGCCTTGACTTGTTGCCACCTATTGGATAGGTAGGATTTGCACCATTCCAGTACTGTGCTTTGAATCCCCTTTTCTTTTAGGTGTTGTAAAAGTATGTCATGGTTCACAGAGTCGAAGGCGGCAGAGATGTCCAGAAAGATGAGGATGAATCCGTGTTGGATGTTGTTTATTCCTGTGACCAATTCGTTGAAGAGGGTTGTAAGGACGGTGTCGACTCCGTGTGCTTCCCTGAAGCTGTGTTGGGATGGATCTAGCGGTGCTTCAGTATCGATATGATGCTGGATTTTTTGTTGGGCAGCTGCTGGAGTGGCAGTTGCAACCTACAATAAAAAGCACCTTACTGGGCAGACTGGATGGGCTATGCAGGTCTTTATCTGACATCATTTACTATATTACTATGTAGATGCATGCATTTTATAAAATACTTGCATAAGTGCTGATTCCATGCGGCCCATTCTCAGGCCCTGTGAACACCTACGCATATATCGCATAAACGGAAATACTATATTTTCTGAATGCCTGCTTTTATGGGTGTATACTTTTGGCCAGTTTTTATAAAAGTGGAAGATAGAGGGAGGGGAATGTGTCTGCTTTATGCTATGCTATGCATATAATCGATTATGGAGCTTATTTTAGAAATATCTACATGTGTAATTAGTGGCATTTACACGTGTAGATGATTTTAGAAAGCTGCCCTTTACATACGGAGATCCCCGTCATGGAGAGATTTCAAGTGGATTGTGGTTTGGCCTTGGTTCAGAAGGGCCAAAAGTACCGATGTGTATTCCCTATTTTACAAGGGGGATGTACATGTAGACCAAAAACATTACACATTGGCTTTTACACCTGCCCCAAGACACACATAGGGAGCAGGTTCATAGGCTGAAGGAATCCCTTCCCCCTTATCTTTCCGTAGCCCTGACATCAATAGTACCTCCCCCCCCCCCAACATCATTTTTACCCCCATTGCCTCCTCACAAAAGCAGAACCCCTCCCCTGATGAAGAGCCTTCACCCTTGACCCACTGCCAGGTCTTATCAGGGAACTTCCTGGTGTCTAGTAGAGGGCACTTGGTTGACCCCTAGCAGTAGTCTCATGATACTACCGCTACAGGTCCAGCTGCCAAATAAGAGGAATAGCCTAGTGATTGGAACCACGGGCTAAGAAACAGGGAGGCCAGGTTTCAAATCCCACTGATGATCTTTGCGTCTTGAGTAAACTCTCCATTGCTTCAGATACAAAATTGGACTGTAAGGGCCTGATGATCAAAAAAAGCTGGGCTCCTAAGTTGGGTTCTTAAATTTGTGCCCTACTTTCAGCCACACTTAGGAGCCTAAATTTTCAGCTGAAAAATCATCCCGATTTAGGAGCTTAACATTTATGCTCCTAGATAGTCCTCCGATCATTTGCCTAGATTTCGGATCCTAATTTAGATGCTTAAAATCAGTGCTAAGCTCCCAACTGCTTTTGCCCACCTTAAATCTGCCCCCATTGTTGCCCGCTTTTTATGCTTCTAAATTTAGTTTAATGAAAATTTAAAAAAATATTTAGGAACTCAGCCCTAGCAAATTTTCAAAGAGGCTAATTTAGAAGCATAACTCTCAAAGTTAAGAGCAGAAATCCTTTGAATATTGGGCCCTAAATTCTCTGGGTACAGAGAAGTACCTACTGTATCTCAATGTAACTCGGCTTGAAGTATGACTGAACAGGCATGAGGTAAATACAAAAACATACTTGATTGCCCACTTGAGTGCATAAAATACTGTTCTGCATTCTTAAATTCCTTGTGGTAATTTTAGAATGGTTTTTCAGTGAGTAAAGGTTGAGTTCAATGCAGAAAAGACCTCTTATAAAATGTTTCCATGGTAAATGCATATACAAGTATGTGCATTCACTAGATGGTCTGTACTTATATGCCTGCTAAGTATAGGCATTCCTGGAGGTATAATTTGGACGGAGCAGGCATGGAGTTATTACGTATCTGTGTGTATTATAAAATACGAATACACACGTAGAGTGCGCACACATATTTACACCTGCTCTGAAGCGCATGTAAATGTGTGCATTGGTATTTAGGCACTGCAGGGGCTGGTTCTAGTAGCCTCTTTTATAAAGACACAGGAGTGCTTATGTTGTCAGTTTAAAACAGGCCTAGCTGTTTTGGACGTCACACATAGATGTCCTGTCATAAAAATACTTTCCTTATGTGTATCATAAAAATGTGAAAGGAATGCAGAAATTCCAGAAATCAGTATTTTAAAATTTCTTCCAGTATTGAAATTTTGCTTGCTTTAGAAGAGTTGAAACACACGTGGAATCTAACATAATTTGTTTGAAAGACGTTTCTACATTTAAACATTTTCATGTTACACAGGGCAGTGAAATAAAATCAGTAACCATGATGCATGCACTTTACAGCTGTCAATATTTATTTTATTTTTTTTTATTTAGCTGTATTTATATCCCGCTTTTCACCGGGTCAAAACGGTCAATTGGGGGATACATTTAACACGAGGGGATATGAGACACATACACTAATACTTACAGGGAACATGGGCAATGGAGGGTTAAGTGGCTTGCCCAAGACCACAAGGAGTGCCTACAGGACTAGAAATCCCAGTCCCTCCGGCCTGAGATTGCTGTCCCCAGGTGGGACTTGAACCCCCGGCCCTCTGGCCTGAAGTACCTTGTCTTAACCACTAGACCACTCCTCCCTCCCTCCAATATTGTACAAAACATCTCAAAAGTTTCCTAGGGGACTTTCAAAATGTGTTTTACTGACAGCATATTAGGTCCTGTTCTTGCTGCTAGTAAGAAATGCAAAGATCACAAGGTGGCCCTTTTTCTTTACTCTCTCTCTCAGCCAGCACATAGAAAGCACTGTCCGTCAGGTGGGGAGGCAGCCTTGTCAGTAACACTTGATGTTTCTGTTAACAGTGAAACCCTACCTCAAACTCAGATGCAAGATGAGGACATTACAGAAGATGATCTTCGTCTTATTGAAGTGAGGGAGTCTTCCATTAGACAACTTGAGGTAAATAAACAGAAGCCGCATTTCCTCAACCTCATGCTTAAATTTAAGAAAGATTAAGAACTGTAGAATTTTCCATCTACACTAAAGAAGTTGTCCTCATAATGATCAGATCATTTAAGAGTAAAATCCGTTTTTACCTACAGTAATTGTCAGAGGCTTTCTAATCATGAGGACCAGCAAAAAAGCAGGCAAGTGAAACGGGGTTGCAGATATCATGGGTTGTGGGATGCTAAGGCGTTGCCTAAGAAATTTGCTGCTGGAAACATTAACACCAGCAGCTCAAAAGCTTGTTGCTTTGGAATTCTCTGTTTTTGTCATAGGAGTAAAATATGTAGACACAACAGATAAAATAGTAGGGGCTGATATCCAGTGGCAACATATCTGGTTAAAGTTAACCAGATAACTTATCCGGTTAATGTCAAGTCTGTTATTTATAGTCTTAGAGGTCTGTCTACTAAACAGAGTTAGCTGCAAAAGCCTGACGTTAGCTGCAAAATGCCTGTGGTATCTGCAGGGTGCATTCCTAGCACTTCTCCTGCAGATACCATAGAGGAAACGCCGGCTTTGTGGGGGGAGAGCTTCGTGAATGCAGCTATCGCTACCCATTCAGGTGGCGGTAGCTGCATCCATGAAAACTGCAAATCACAGCAGCTGCCATGTGACACAGATGTTGTAGCTGTGCCTGGCAGGCCTGCCCTCACACCTCTCACTCTCCACCCTAATCTTACCTTTGCCAGCAGCTACTATGGAAAGTGCAGACTTCATGGAAATGCTTTGTGATGTATGCACTCTCCCCGCATTAGCTGCTCCCACTGGGTAGCAGCTAACGCGGTTTAGTGGAGAGATACCTTAATAAACCAGTTAACCTCGAGTGGATAGTATGGAATATCAGCATCATCAAGTTAAAATTAAACATTGCCCCTGCCATGCCTCGAAATTGAAAAAGTGTTACATATCAGCTAATTTCCAAAGTTAACCGGAGAAATGACTGATTATTGCCCCCCTTCACTGTTTATTTTTGAAATAACTTACTCTCTAGCCCAGTATGAGTTTTATAAGCAAGTTGAAGAGAGACCATTTGACTAGTCCCCCTCGTCCTGCTCAACTGGATCCCTTCCTACCTGTGCTGAGGCAACCCAAAAATTTATTTGTAACTATCTGGAAGTTAGTATTATAATCCCCTCTCCCATCAAATCCAGTCCCTGTAGTGATGATCTGAACATGATTTCCTCTGGAACACAAAACGAGTGCCCTTTGGAGCCAGTAGATTCTTATGCGATGGCCACCCCATCCTCTAGGAAGTGTGAATCCTGCCTCTCTAGAGCAGAAGCCAGATCTGAAAACTAGATCTCCAGTCCCAAATGGCAGCACACAGCGCTCTCTCTAGGCTATAAGGTACGCCTTGCCAGAATTAGATATTCGCTTCTTAAAATATTTATTTTGTAAAATAAAATCTTCCAATATTAAACTTTTCAATTGGAATGTCTAAATCAAATTTTAGAAATATAAATTCATCACTCAGTTTTTTTTACACAAAGGACTTTTCACACACCGTTTATATTTAAGCTTTCCACAACATGAACAATTTTATAACAATGATACTGTAATTTAATTCTGCTAATAGCCAAAAAACACATACAAACAGATCTTTGGCGAGTGAGACAGTTTTCATTCTTTCTGCTTCCTGCAATTACTAAAGATGCTTGTCCGGGCAAGAAATTTGTAAAAACAATGGATTACCTGTTAAATTTGTACTGTATGTTTAATATAAATAGAGAGGAATTTTAGAAGAGATGTCCAAGTGCATTCTGGGATGTCTAAAACCAGAACTTCTAAAAAACAATGCATTCACGTCCAGGTGCAGACATGCTTTCACAAACATGGACATGCCTGATATAGACGTCTGAGGGGACGTTTACATAGACATTCCCAGAATAGTATTCCAGAACCTGGATGTCTAGTATAGCCTAATAGTGTAGTGAGCTAAGATTGGGGATACCAGGCGTTCCAATCCCACTGCTGTTATCATTGTGATTGTGCTGAGTGATGGAGTGCCTTTTTCTCTACACCCTCTGGAGGTTTTTCAGCCAAAACGAGCACCTTTCAGGTGCCGGGAGCAGGTCTAAACCTAGATGCAACACCAGACGTCCATGATGTTTCTGAAATCAGGCAGAGATGTCCAGGTTCCTGGGAAAGCCCTGGACATGCCTCCGCCAGGTCCTCGTTTAGACTTGGACGTCCTCACACTGGGGATGTCCATAGACCCCGCATCTAAAATAGTTCTGGAGACGTTTTTGAGCTTTGGATGTCTCTATGCCCATTTTTGAATGTCCAAAGCATGAATAGGGTTTCTAAAATGACCCCCATAGTGTGTGTGAAAATCAAGGGTAACCGATGACAAGACGTTTTACTCAGAACGGAGGGAACCTGCTTTCTAGGCTTCATATGTGCACATATTCACGGCTCAGACACATATGTGAATGCGAAAAAATTGCACATATTCACAGCTCAGACACATATGTGAATGCAAAAAAATTCCATACTTGTCAGTGTTCTTCTGTCCCTCTTGATATGTCCTGAAAATTTTAGGGGGATAGGATACGAAGCATGCATACAAGCATGCATGCACTCACACCCACATACTCAAAACAGACTTAATAAACTCAAAAGAATTCTTTTCCTTTGAAAATTTGGGTCAAAATGTTTTAAAAGAGCTTGCACAATTTCTTTCTATGATTTAAAACGCATGTCCATATTGAGGGGCAGATTATATGCTGTTTTTACATTTAACTTACATATGCACACTCTCTCTGCTAAAATCAATATAGATTTTCAGACATTTTCATTTCCACTTTGCTATAGCCATATAGACAGCCTTTCTAAAATGTGCCTTCACATGTATGTACATACAGTACGTGCAAATATTAAGACCACCCATAAATCGTAACTCTCCCTGCACTTCACCCAAATTCTGCCCTGAGCATGTCTACACCAGATTCGCATACAAGTACATGCATTCTTGTTATAGTATGTATTTGTATGCCAGAGCAATTTTAAACAAAGTATTTTATGTGCATATTGGAGGTAATTTTATAAAGGATTTTTCACTTGTATGCCTTTTATAAAATTGCCTCACATGTAAAAGGATGTGCTGTGCAATTAAGTATGTACTTGTCTGTGATTTTAGAGTAGGTGTGTTTAGGGATGGAGTTTGAATGGAGCATGTGGAGTTGGGGTTTACATGTGTATTTTATAAAACACATACATACTTTATGCATTAACATTTATGCCTGCTTCTGAGCAGGTATAGATGTCCATGGCTTCAGTCTAGCTGCTATGACTGACATATTTTGTACTATTTTATAAAGACAGATAGGCCCCTATGTGTCTTTATAAAATAGGTTAAAAATAGGCACCTACATAGCCTTCACATACAGACGACCTGTTATAAAACTGCTTTCATACTGGCATATTTGTGCAAAAAGGACTGCATAAAATTACTTCTCCAGGAAGAAGCAGGAAGTTAGCCCTCGCATTTGGGAGACATTGGTGCCGACGGAGCCTGTGCGGATCATTTCCCAAACTTTCAAAGAAAGCCTTTGGGATATGCTACCATGCATGCGTGGTCCCCTTCTCGCCCCAGGGTGCCATCTTACTCAGTCTCCTTTTTTTCGCAGAGCTCAACGGATGTCTGTCCTTTTTCCCCTTAAAAAGCCTTGCTAATTATCCTTAAAATAATTTCCCAGTTTGCGTACCAGTTCCTCTTCCCACCGTGAGTCGGCGCCATCACCAGCGCTGTTCAAGACTCCTTTCATATTTTTTGGTCAAGTCTTTCCTCGACCAGCGTTCGTGCCTTTTTTGCCCAGGGGTTGTCGACCCCATCTGGGTGTCCCCCACCATGTCCCCTGGTGGGTTCAAAAAATTTGACCACTGCAGTCAAACAATGTCAGTAACTGACACCCATGACTGCTGCCTACGCTGCCTGGGCCTGGATCATGACAGCACCTCCTGAGACCTGTGCTAGGCCATGACACCTAATACCAATAAAAAAAGGTTGGAGTTGCAGGAAAAACTGTTCCCCGGGTCCAACCCGGCACTGGCCTCCCCGACACCAAGCTCCAGCACTTCCCGTGAGGCCTGAGCGTTCTCAGAGTCCTGCAGCGGCGGCTCCTCCATGAAGACCTTGGACCCCGAGAGAAAGAAGTAAAGGTCCTCAAAGTCCACCGAGGTTGCACTGGAGAAACCCGGTAAAACTGCCCAGAGGGACTTGGACGGCTCCGAGAAGTGCCCTACCATGATCCCCCAAGAAGGATTCCTCAGCCGACGGAGACTGTGCAAAGTTCCTCAATACTGTAGTCCTCATCGAGGACACACTCGCGAGAGTGCCAGCGCCAGGCCCGAGATCCTCGGGGCCCGTGCTGAAAGCTGCGAAGCCTTCTGACTTGGAAACCAGAATGGTGGCCTTGGAGAAGAATATCACTGCTATCCTGGCCCTGCAGCAGGCAATGATAGTTGATTTGTCCACATCGTCTACCCCGAAGGCCGGGCCCCTGACTGCGGGGGAGTCCCTGGTCGTTGAGCCAAGCTCCCAGCGCCATCAGCCTCGGGTAAGCCCTCGTCGCCGATCAAGGTCTCGGTACCATTCCTTGGGCATCTGATCCTCCCCGGCCAGTTTCCGTGAATTGGACCCCAGGTCTTCCAGAGTCCGCCAGCCACTCTGCCCCGGCCTTGACATTATGAGTTGTGGGGGCCTTGGATTCTTCATCACCGCTTGACTCCAAGTGGAAGACCGATGACAAGGCTTCCCCGGAATCAAGCGGCACAGAGATATTCCCTCGGACCCATCTCCCCCGGTGCCATTCTCTTCCTGGCTGCAGTCTTTGGACCTCAAGAAAAGGGTCCAAGACAAGCTGCTTGATGTCCCCTGCACTGGGGAGTCTCTGTTTGGCAAGCCTATGGCCAACAAGGCGGCCAAGATAGAGACCAATGTGGTGACATGACAGAGCTCTCCAAGAAGATATGGACCTATTCGCCTCTCCAGACAACACACAACTACCCTTCTTCTGCTCCTGTCAGCCTCACCCGTAGAGAATGGTGGCAGATGCCTTCCTGATCTCGTGTGCCAAGGACCTACTCTATGCATTCCCACTGACCCTCTTCAAAGTCCAGAGCTAAAGGGCATCAGTTATATTGATTGCCCCCAGGTGGCCCAGGAAACCTTGGTTTTCTATGCTGCTTTCCCAATTGGCAGCGCTCCCAATCCCACTGGGCCAAGCCCCGGACCTCCTGGCCCAGGAGGAGGGCTCCCTCCTGCAGCCCAATCTGGGTTTGCTAACACTAACAGCATGGCTGCTGAAATGGTAGTGTTGGCCCCTTTCAATTTACCAGGAGAAGTCGAGGAGAGCCTGCTGGCCTCCCAAAAATCCTTCACCAGACAGGCTTATGCCTTTAAGTGGAGAAGGTTCTCTGCCTGGTGTGTGGAAAAGGAGGAGAATCCCTTCTCCTGCCATGTGCAACTAGTACATCAGTACCTACTGCACCCGTCTCACGAGACCATCAATACTTTGACTTTCTGTCGGAATTGGACTCTACTTCCTCCGATTCCGACGATGCATTGGAGGGCTCCAGGGGAACCAAGGATCTGCCTTCCAATCCATCCTCCCCTCATGAGTGCTGACAGTCCCCACCAGAAGACATGTTTTTCCAAGACTTCATTCAGGACATGGCAGTAGGGCTGCAGATTACCGTGGCATTGGAGATGGAACCGAGGGCAGAGGAATTGGAAATCTTCTAGTACCCTTCGGCGCCAAAAGAGGCTGCCACGTTACCGGTGCATCTCATCCTGAAGAATCTAATGCTACATATGTGGGAGCGCTGCTAACTGTTCTGCCTATTAGCAAACGACTTGATACCATGTACCGAGTTCCACCATGCCCTGGCTTTCAGAAGCCTCAACCACCACACCACACCACTCCATGGTGGTCAAATCGGCGATGCGTTGCATCAAGAGTTCTAAAAATCATTCTTACATGCATCAGGGCAAGGACTCCAGAACTCTAGATGCCTTTGGGCGTCTGTGCTTTCAGGCATGCATGCTCACTTCTAGAATTACTTCCTGCGTGCTTTGTATGGGCATGTATCTTAAGGATATCTCCAGTGATCTAGAGGACTTTGCCTCTATCCTTTCTGATGACAAACATGCATTCCAGGCCTTAATCAGGCAAAATCAGAATACATCCAAATTTCTTACAAGAGCATCTTTCAATTCTTTTGAATCATCTAGTAGGGCTTCAGCAGTCTGCATCGGTGCTCGCAGAATGGCCTGGCTCCAGACATCTGACCTTGATAAATTGGCCAATATCCCCTGCTCTAGAGAGAACCTCTTTGGAAAGGGGTTGGAGAGAGAAGGCCAGAGAGATTGATACAGATGATCTCACTCTCAAACGTCTTTCCAGAAAGATGTCAGACTCCTCTAGGAGAAAGACCAATCCAAAGAAGTCTTTCTATCCTAAGAAGAAGAGATAATATCCTTCTTATCCACCTAAGCTGCTTACCAACCTCAGCAACAACAGCAGCGACAGCAAGGCCTTCGCCAGCTCAAAAAACCTAAGATGCCTTATCCACAAACAGCAGCACAGCCACAACCAGCACCTGGTTTTTGACTTCTTCCTAGAGATCATAGTTACTCTGTCTCTGCAGAGTCCTCCACCCCTACACATAGCAGGCAGACTCTGTTCCTATGCCCACAGGTGGCACCTCATCACATCAGAGTAATGGACTCTCAACTTGTCCAAGAGGGCTATTTACTTCATTTCCAAAGCTTACCCTCCACCACTTTTACAAGAGATTATCCCATAAACCCCTTGCAACCAATCTCCTATCAGTTAAGGTATCCACTCAGTTAGCTCAGGGGGCCATAGAATAATTCCACCCACCCAAGAGGGCAGGGGCTTCTACTCTCCTTACTTTCTTATCCCTAAGAAGACAGGAGGGTTCAGGCCTATTCTAGATCTAAGGGACCTAAACAAATTCCTCCTTCGAGAAAAATTCAAAATGATTTCCCTCGGTACTCTTTTGCCATACCTTCAGAGGAACGAGTGACTAACTTCTCCAGACCTCAAAGAGGTATACACACATTTGCTGATCCACTCTAAACACAGACAGACTCTGCATTTTCGGTTCCAGCAAACCCACTATCAATATCGGGTGTTCCCCTTTTGAGTTAGTCTCCGCACCCCAAGTGTTCACAAAATGCATTGCAATGGTTGCTGCCTACCTTTGAACTTTTGGGGTCTTTATCTTCCTCTTCTTAGATGACTGGCTAATCAGGGGAGAATCCCCACAAGAGGTAAAGCTGTATCTTCATCGCACCATCACTGTGCTTCAGGATCTGGTATTTGTCTTAAATTTTCCCAAATCGCATCTGGTGCCATCCCAACAGCTCAAATTCATCGGAGCACTTCTGAACACTCGTCAGGCCTGAGCTTTCCTTCCACAGGACCATTCTGCCCATCTCATCGAGCTGACCCACAGTATAAGGATCGCAGTGCCTTGACAGCTCGAGAAATGCTGCGCCTTCACAGGCACATGGTCTCCACAGTCCATGTCGTCCCCTATGCCCACCTGCACATTCGGCAAACCCAATGGACTCTATCATCTCAATGGATCCAAACAACCGGGAGTCGCTCAGACGGAGTCGCTCAGACAAGATCTGCATCATCCTTCCACTTGTCAACTCCCTTCAGAGGTGGTGCTCCCCTCAAAACCATCTCAAAGGGTCATCTTTTCAGATGCCTCTATCTCAATGCACCTTGACAACAGATGCTTCCAAACTCGGGTGGGGGCACATCTGAATAGTCTCACCATACAGGGACAGTGGATACAGCAGGAATCTTGGTTGCAGATCTCCTGGAGCTATGTGTTCTCACAAATGCCCTTTGGGCTTTTCAACCCCAACTCTTAGGCAAACAGGTCTTAGTCAGAATGGACAGCTAGGTGGCCATGTTCTATGTGAACAGTCAGGGGTGAATGGGTTCCTGTCCCCTCTGACAAGAAGTCCTTCATCTCTGGTTCTTCTCCATTGCACACCACATCCATCTCAGGGCAGTCTATCTCCTGGGCAAACTCAATCTCCTTGCAGACAGACTCAGCCATATCCTACGCCCACATAAGTGGGCTTTAAATCGGGAAACAGCACCTTGGATCTTCCACATGTGGAAGACCCCCAGAATAGATCTGTTCACCACCCAGGAGAATGCACAACTTCTGCTGTTCCCCTCAAGACTTCCCTCCCTGCACAGCCAGGCAACAGATGCCTTTCTTCTACACTGAGGACGAGGCCTCCTTTATGCATTCCCCCCACCCTCTTGATACCCAAGACCCTGTTCAAGCTGCAGGCCGACAGGGGCTTCATGATTCTAATAGCCCTTTACTGGCCCCGTCAGCCATGGTTTCCTCTGCTATGTCAATTGGTACAGACTCCACCTCTCAGCCTGGGACATGTACCCAACCTCCTTTCAGGATCATGGGATGCTTCTCCATCCCAATCCACAAGTCCTCCATCTCACGGCGTGGCTGCTGAAAGCATAATCTTTGCAGACCTCAACCTTCCACAACAAGTCAAGGACATCTTACTTACATCACGCAAGCCATCTACCAGAGGTTCATATGCCTTCAAATGCCAACAGTTCACTCTCTGGTGTACCCCGAAACATATTTACCCCTCTACCTTGCCCAGTGGACTTCCTTTTACAATATCTCCTCAACTTGTCCTCAGCAGGTCTCAAGACTAACTCAGTCAGAGGTCATCCTAGTGCCATCTTGGCCCATCACAGGCCAGAGGACAGGCAGCCCATTTCTTCGCATCCCTTGGTGCAACGATTTATGCAAGGTCTCCTGCTGTTCGGGCCACCAGTCAAATCACCACTGGTGGCCTGGGACCTCAACATGCTCCTAGCTCAATTTCTAAAGCCTCCTTTTGAGCTTTGGCCGCCACGTCTTTAAAATTCCTGTCCTGGAAGGTAAACTTCCTCATCGCTCTCACCTCAGCTTGCCACATCAGCTAACTGCAGGCTTTAATGTCAGATCCTCCGTACACCTGGTTCACCATAACAAGTTTGAATTTCTTGCCCTTGTGGCTGAGCTTTTGCTAATTTTTTCATCTGCCTGTCCTCGGTTAGCATTTTTTCTTACCTTTTGGGTGTGTGTTTATTTCTGTTTTTGCACCTTTTGGCATCTTTTTCCCCTTTGGAGGGGGTGTTTCCCCACCCATGGCCGTTTTTCAGTTTGATTTTGCGGTATTTTTCAGAATGTCTAAAGCCAGCTGGTGGCTTTAAGAAATGCAACAAATGTGGCAAGATCACCTCTGCCACAGACCGCCACAATTGGACCTGACCAAGAGCCGGCATCTTGCAGGCTCTGCCTGCAGATAATGCATTGAGGGCTGAAGGGTCAGGAAAAGCATAATGAATTCCTCTTCAGCTCATCTTATTCACTGTCCACACCTGAGGTGGCCAAGGGGAAAGAGCGGGGGGTTCAGTCGGAGCAGGGGAGTTTGGGCGGAGAGAGGAAACCCTCTGCAGATACCCCATTAATATCAAAAGGGGAGCACAAGGAGAAAATCCACATGCAGCGCTACCACAGCCCCTCTAGGCACGAGACGAACATGAGGGCCTGGAGCAACTGACCAAAGTTCACAAGCGGGAGGACCCAACCTGGAAGGCAGAGTCCATTCCCAGTACCCAGGAGGGCAGCCGGATGTCTCCCAGTGATTCAGTCTTCGTGGAGTCCCCACCCAAGGGATCACCGGCGATGTCTGTGGCATTGACATCCTCATCAGTGGTGGTTCTGGAGGAATGCCTATGAGCATTGGAAGCTCACGCGGCAGTGGAAGCTCTGTGGAATGCGTCCTTACCGCACTCCTTCCTGCCAATCCTGAAGATCCATGCCCTGCCCATTGCAGCTTGGACATCAGGTGGGAGATTGTTATCAACTCCGGTGATCAGAGCTGTCTCCTTCTTCAGTGTGTCAGAGTCCGAAGCCCAGGGGCATCCCCATCGGTATGCTGGGCTCAAGGGGGACCATTGATGTTCACCCTCTCCTGAGCCACACAGTTGGCATTTGGAGGAGGCTCGGCATTACTTTGACTTCCTCTTGGAGTCCAAATCGGAATGGGAATCTGAGATGGAATCAGCTGTGTTGGAGCCTCAGGCCCCAGACCACCTGTCTGAGTCGCCATCCCCTCCAGATCAGTGCAAGTCGCCCCCAGAAGACATGTCCTTCCAGGATTTTGTTCAGGACCTGGCCAAGGCTATCCCCTTTTCTCTGGAAGTGAAAGAGGAACTGAGAGCAGAGGAACTGAACTCCCGCAGTACCCCTCAGCCCCCCTTGAGGCGATGATGGTCCCCTTCCACCATGTCCTACAGAGGCTGCTGTTGCTGCAACTATAGGAGGCACCGCTTACACTGCTGGTCATCAGCCACTGGCTGGACTCCTGTACAGAGTCCAGAAGGCCCCAGGATTCAAGAAGCTTCAGCTGCCCCACAATTCCATTGTGGTCAAGTCTGCCTTGAATCAGGCAGAGTGCTAAAATACACTCTTCTGTGCCGCCCTTGTGGGAGGTGAGGACCTTGGACTCCTTTGGGAGAAAGTGCTTCCAGCGTTCCATGCTGATATCCCGGATCCTGGTCTACCAGACTTACATGGCCACGTTCCTCAAGGATGTCATGCTAGACATGGAGAACTTTGTTCACTTCGTTCCCAAGACCCTGAGCAGAGGAAACAGGCCAAGAAGGCCTTCTTCCCACACACATGTTGGAATGTTCTGTCCCAGCTGCAGATACAGCCTAAGGCCCAGACTCCCTTCTCGCAACGGAGGGAGAAAACCCCTTAGGCACAGCTCGTTCCCCAGCCCTAACCGGATGGAGATTTTTGAAAGGGTCCTCAGGAGCATAGCAAGTTGACTATTGCACGCCAAGGTCCCCCCACATATGGGGGAGGCTTGTCCACTTTGCCCACCGGTGGCCTCTAGTCATCTTGAACGTCTGAGTGCTGCAGATCATCCACAGTGGAGATTGGCTGCATTTCACCCAGCTGCTGTCCCCTTACAATCCCAGGGAGTAGCCAATGGACCCAGTGCCACCGGAGCCTGCTGCAGACAGAAGTCGTGGTCTTGCTGGCCAATCTTGCCATCAAGCCAGTTCTCCCAGTCCAAATCAGGCAGGGCTTCTACTCCAGGTATTTCCTGGCCCCCAAGAAGACCGACGGGTTCTGCCCCATTCTAGATCTGCAAAATCTCAACTGGTTCCTGGTGCACGAAAAGTTCATGACGGTCTCTTGGGGAAGCTGCTCCTGTTCCTCCTCCTCCATGATGACTGGCTATGCTCCTTGGATCTGAAGGATGTGTACGCGCACATTCCGATCCACCTGCATCACAGACAGTACCTTCGGTTCATGCTGGATGACTGGAAGTATCAATACCAGGTACTTCCCTTCGGGCTGGCTGCGGCCCCCAAGGTCTTCACAAAGTGCCTGGCAGTTGTTGCTGCTTTTTTTCAGACCCTGGGGGGTCCTTGTTTTCCCATATCTGGACAACAGGCTCGTAAAGAGTCCCACACTGTCCAGCATACAGCAGTCCACTGAATTTACCAGTCGGTTGCTCGGTTTCGTGATAAGCTATCAGAAGTCCCACCTCCAGCTGATGCAGCAACTGGAGTTAATCGGAGCCTTCCTCGATACCACTTGGACGACAACATCTCTGCCGGCGGATCACCTGCAGTGTCTCATCAACATGGTGGGCACATTGCAGCACCAGCACCGCACTACAGCCCATGGGCTGCTGAGATCCCTTGGGCACATGGTGACCACGGTGCATGTCACTCCCAGGCCTGTCTCCGCAAGCGGCAAGCTCAGTGGAGTTTGCGAACGCAATGGTAGCAAGCCTCAGGCTGCCTGTGGGACAGGGTGGCTGTCACTGCACCTCTTGCACAGTCCCTTGAGTGGTGGCTCGTACCTGAAAACTTACGCCTGTGTTGGGAGACTGTTCACCTCTGGAAGTTTGTCTTGCTCCATGGCATGGACCTCAGGGTGACATATTTGCCCGGCGAGAGCAACGCCCTAGCGGATCGCCTCAGCTGGGTGCTTCAGTGAAACAAGGGGACCCTCAGGAGGGACGTGGTGGAGCGGATCTTCCAGGAGTGAGGCACCCCTTCTTTGCAATGACACTGAATATTCAGGTAGCTTGGTTCTGCTTTCAGAGGCCAGCCAGCGGCCACCTGGGCCCAGATGCTTTCCTGCTATACTGGGGGGTCAGCTTGCTCTACACCTACCCCCCGATACCGCTCACTGTGAAGACATTCCTCAAGCTCCAGGCCAAGGGGGGATCCATGATTCTCATCACTCCCTACTGGCCCCTGCAACAGTGGTTCCCATTACTGCTGCAGCTCTCTGAGGAAGCCTCTTTGCCTGGGCTCCAACCCCGATCTGATTTCTCAGGAGAGCAGCTCCTTGTTGTACCCCAGCTTCCGCTCTCTGGTGCTCATGGCGTGGATGCTGAGCAGGTAGCCCTTGCAGAGCTCTCCTTTCCTGAGGACATTACCAAGATCCTCCTGGCATTCCGCAAAGAGTCAGTGCATAAGGCCTTTGCATTCAAGTGGTGCTGGTCAGGCGCTGGACCCCTTTACTTGCCCCGTAGACCATCTTTTGGAATATCTTCAGCATCTCTCCGATTCTGGGCTCAAGTCCAACTCGGTGCATGTTCATCTCAGCATGATAGGAGCCTTCCATCGTGGGTGTGGGGAGAAGCCTGTGTTGGTTCACTCTGGTTGTCCATTTCATCCGGGGCTTGCTTCTTTTGAAACCCTCGATTAGTAGTGGCAGGGAAGGGCACAGATAAAAGGGGTCTTCCAGAGGAGCGGAGTTCCCGAGGAGGAGTATAGAGTGAGATAAGAGAGGAAAGGTAGTGAGGAGCTGCAGAATGAATGCACTTGTAGGTAAGTAGGAGACGTTTGAACTTGATATGGAAATGGATAGGGAACCAGTGAAGTAATTTGAGAAGAGGGGTTACATGAGAATAGTGACACTGGCGGAAGATAAGCCGTGCAACTGAATTTTGAATGATTAAAGGGGAGAAAGATGATTCAGAGGGAAACTAGTGAGTAGCAGGTTACAATAGTCAAATGTTCCTTGCAATGTACCGTATATCATTTCTACCAAAAGCTACAGTAGTAGTGGGAACAGAGTTCTAAGAAGAGGGTGAGCCAGAGTTCCACATCTCCTGCACACAGATTATTAAATCCTTTTCAAAGATCCCCAGAATTATGCTCATACTAAAGGTTTCTGTAGAGGTGGGGAGGAAGTAAATGGAGGACACTGCAGCAAAACACTGCTGCAAAATCTCCCCAGTAAGGTTTGTGAAAAAATGTTTAAGGTGAAGCATTTGGAAAGTTAGGCAGCCTGCTTGCCTACTTATGTAAATATAGTGTTTTGTTGGTTGTTTATATTAGTACCCATTGAGAATTGGGATGCAGGCAAGTAGGAGCCACCAGGCACTCACATGTGCTGGCCCAGCTCTGTACCAAAAGGGACATATAAAAGTGGCAGAGTCTGACACACCAGGCCTGTGGGGCGCAGCGCTGACAGCCTCAAGCCTCTCGCACACACATCCCTAAGCTTTCTGCATGACTGAGGGAAAAAGGTGCAATGACAACTAAAGAAAAATAGAGATTTAAAGAAGAAGAGGTGAGAAAGTGATTTTAAAGAAGGGTTAATGACTGACTGACTGATGACCAGTGTCTCTGCCTCAGTGCAGCTCTATGTTTCAGTGCTTCACTAGTAGTAGTACTGTGTCCTGGAGCCAAATGTGTGCACAAGACATCCTTTCCTCCTTATACCCAAATCAGGTCATGAAATAGAGGATCTCACATGCAGCCGCTTTCCATTGAGGGGTACATGTGACATAATTTCCTCTTCCTTTGTGGGGGCGGTAGGGCACTGGTACAGCCTGCAGCAATTAAAGCTGGAAACTTGGTGAAGGGGTTGGCGGGGCTGGCTTCTTTAACATGATTAAAGAAAACAAAGGATTGTGTCTGCATTGTTTGCTGGTGAATCTTACGTCATGCGATCCTCAGGTGGCCACTAGATGATGGATAATCACCTGTGCTGATGACCTAATCGGTAATTCAGTTGTGCATTGATTCAATTTCTCCTAATTTAATTGTGTTTTGATTGAACTTGCTCTTTGTGCTCTGATTTTTGCTGCCCTTAAAACCTTGCTGCCCAGTTCGCCTAATGCTAGGGCCAGCTCTGACCATCTGGGACCCAAATGTCTTCTATTAGAGTGCACCTTAATTCTCTCTAGGCAGGGCCGGTAATATCATTAATCAAATTAGGCGGTCACCTAGAGCACCAGTGAGCGGAAAGTGGTCCATTGCCGCCACCTTTCTGAGACCTGCAGCAGCAACAATTACTTGTAAACAGTGACACAGTGCTTACCATAACCTCTGGTGCTGTGTGCTGTTCTACCTCCTCTGATGCAAACTTACTGTTTGCATAGGGGTGGAAGCAGGAACAGCACACTGCCCCAGAAGTTATAGTAAGTGCTGCATCACTGTTTAAAAGTACTTGCCACTGCTGCAAGTCCTGAAGAGGGGTGGCAATGGGGGCTGGGATGGGAGCAGGGGGCTGCAGGAATGAGGTTCATCTAGGGTGCCTCATATCCTTGCACAGCCCTGTCTCTAGACCTGTCGCACTTTAATTGGAGCATCTCAATGGCATCTTATCTCATATTTCATGAAATAATTGATTCCGTGTTAAGACTTATGTTATAGAAGCTCTCTAAGTCTTTGGACCCTAATCTGGATCCCCTCTGCAGCCACCTTTTTGCACCATTGGAGTCCTATTCTCCTAATTTCCTCACATGGTAGATCTCTTCCTATTTGTGCTTACCTCAGCCAGAAGAATCAGTGAGTTCAGGTTTATCACTTTATAACTTCATAATGGGTTTGTTCTCTGAACTCACCCTAGGTTTTTTCCTAAGATCATGATATCTGCACATCAGTGAGGAAATAGTTTTTCCTTTGTTTTGCAACCCCATAGATGGTCTATGACAGTGATGGCTAACCTTTTTGAGCCCGAGTGCCCAAACTGCCGCACAAAACCAAAGAATTTCCTCAAAGTGCCAGCACGTCAATTAAACCTCAGCTCAGTTACACATGCAGAACATAGACCATCACCAAACAAGGAATCACAATTTAGAAACAGGAAGGCAATAATTAAACTGGGAACCCCAAAAGCCAAACTTGGAATGTACAACACTGTAGAAATAAAACTATAAATTAATTTCCTCTTGTACCAAACAAAGCACAGACGTTAATGATGCACATTTCCCAGAGGTTTCATATTCCAGTTAATAAATTCAAAATAAAGAGATATCTTTCTACCTTTTGTGCATTTTTTTTCAGTTGCAATTGCTCCAGCCACTTTCTTCTGGTTTCTTCATGTTTTCTGCTAACTCTCCATCGTCTGCTGTCCATTTGTTCTTTCTTCTCTCTTCTAGTCTTTTTTTCCATTCTCTCTCTCTACATCTGCTTTAACATACTAATCTTTCTCCTTTTGCTCTTTCCTCATTCCTATTTCATCCACACAAATTTTACCGCTCCATCCTCAATCCCCACTTACTCTCCCAATACCCGGCCAATTGTAGATTTTTCATTCCTCCCACACAAAATATTTTTCCCCTCTCCATTTTACTCTCCCAGCCCCATCCCATTCTAATCCTCCCCCAACATCAGCTCCCTTCTAGTTCCAGTCTCACCCAGCATCCATTCCTTTCTAGTCCCTGCATCAGCCCATTTCCAGTCCTAGCCCCCCATCAACCCATTTCCAGTCCTAGCTCCCCCATCCATTTTCAGTCTGAGTCCCTTCATCAGCTCATTTCCAATCCTAGCCCCCCATCAGCCCATTTCTAGTCATTTCCTAGCCCCATCATCAGCCCATGTCAAATCATAGCTCCCCTCCACTCAGTACAATTCCAGTCCAAGCCCCCCCCCCCCATGAGCCTACTTCTTCTAGCCCCTCCATGAGTCCATTTCAATTCAAGCCCCCACCACAGCCCATTTCCAATCTTAGCTCCCCCCAACAGCCCATTTCCAGTCCTATCCTAGCTGCTCCATCAGCCCATTTTCAGTCCTAGCTCCCTTCCCTCACAGCCCATTTCCATTCCAAGCTCCCTCCCCATCAGCTATTTGCAGTTCAAGCTTCCCCTTCCACTCAGCCCATTTCCAGTCATAGCAACCCCCCAACCCATTACCAGTCCTAGCCCCCCATCAACCCACTTCCAGTCCTAAACCCCCATCACCCCATTTTCAGTTTAAGCCCCCCCTATAACCCATTACCAGTCCTAACCCCCCATCACCCCATTTCCAGACATCCCCATCAGCCCAAATCCCATTACCAGTCTTAACCCCCCATAGCCCATTATCAGTCCTAACCCCCCCCCATAGCCCATTACCAGTCCTAACCCCCCATCAGCCCATTTCCAGTCAGCCCCCCACAGCCCATTGCCAGTCCTAAACCCCCCCCATCAGCCCACAGCCCATTACCAGTCCTAACCACATCAGCCCACCTCAAGTCCTAACCCCTCCCCATCAGTCCATTTCCTGTCCTAGCCCCCCCCCCTTAGCCCATTATCAGTCCTAACCCCCCCCATAGCCCATTAGTAGTTCTAACCCCCCATCACCTCATTTCCAGACAGCCCCCCATCAGCCCACAGCCCATTACCAGTCCTAACCCCCCCATAGCCCATTACTAGTCCTAACCCCCCCACAGCCCACAGCCCGTCCAGTCCTAACCCCTCCCCATCAGCCCATTTCCTGTCCTAGCCCCCCCCTTAGCCCATTATCAGTCCTAACACCCATCCACCCATCTCCAGACAGCCCCCATCAGCCCAAAGCCCATTAGCATTCTTAACCCCCCATAGCGCATTACCAGTCCTTACCCCCCATCACCCCATTTCCAGACAGCCCCCATCAGCCCACAGCCCATTAGCAGTCCTACCCCCCTTAGCCCATTAGCAGTCCTACCCCCCCCAGCCCATTAGCAGTCCTACCCGCACCCCCCCCCAGCCCATTAGCAGTCCTACCCCCCCTAGCCCATTAGCAGTCCTAACCCCCCCCCCCCCCCCCATGGCATATAAAGAAAAAAAAAAGCTGGCTTTGGCTGCTGCTGCCGCTGCTGCGGCAGCGGCAGAATGCAATGTCCCGCGGGGCCCCCTCCGCCCGCTAAGCCCCTCTGCAAGGGCTTTCAGATTCGCGAGGGAGAGCTTCTCCCTCGCGTCTCTGTTAAGCCCGCAGGGGCTAATGGGAAATTTCCCATCAGTCCCTCGCGTCTAAAGGGGCTGATGGGAAATTTCCCATTAGCCCCTGCGGGCTTAACAGAGACGCGAGGGAGACACTCTCCCTCGCGAATCTGAAAGCCCTTGCAGAGGGGCTTAGCGGGCGGAGGGGGCCCCGCGGGACACTGCACTCTGCCACTGCCGCGTCCGCGGCAGCAGCCAGAGCCAGCTTTTTCTTTTTTGCGGACCTACCCGCGTGCCAGCTGCAAGGCCTTCGCGTGCCACAGCTGGCACGCGTGCCATAGGTTCGCCATCGCTGGTCTATGAGAATAGACATTCCATGCTCTGGACTATAAATAGGCTCTTGCATAATACTTTAAAAAGTCTGAATTGCATATAGAATCTGTGTAGTCATTTTTTTGTCTCCTTAAATCTCGTGGAGGGGGACAATCAAATATTACTGGTATTACCAATCACAAAAAGAGCTTTAGCAAAGTGCCTTCAGTCAGCTTGTCCTAGTCAATCCATTTGTGTAAACTGTCAACTCTCTCATTTTATGCAAAAGAAACAAGTAGCCCTAAGCTTGGGATTCACCCACTTGTGTGTCTCATTCAATCCTGTTTGTCGACAGAAGAAGCACTGTTGCTTACCTGTAACAGGTGTTTCCATGTCAGCCACCACCCAAGAGTTGCCAATATTCTTGCTCTTTGGAAACTGAAGAGCTGAGAAGACCACTATTTGTGTGGGGAAGGGGAGGCATGCAAATTCAAAACTTTACTCTTGAGTTCTGAGCTGAAGAAGAGCAGTAATTTCCATATGCTGTCTGAAGATGTCACCCCCTCATGTGCCTCATCAATCCTACTGTCTACAAAAAAACACCTACTACAGGTAAGCAACATTCCTTCACCCTAGTTTAAAACATTATTTTCTGAGGGACATCGTATCTTTATCTTTATTGATACACTTGATATACCGCCCACGTCAAGACATTAGGGCAGTTTACAATAAAAGCAAAATGCTGCAGAAAAGAACGCCATTGTATAATAGGAAAGAGGTAGAGAAACGGTATAGGTCAAACAAAGACAGAAAGTACAAAAGGAAAAATACTGAAGTGGTGCTAACAGTTGTTACATTTGGTTTACAGTCATACATCAATACAAAATATATAACAGAACATCATCTATAAAATAGAAAAGAGATAGGGAATATAGTGAGAGGAAATTAAGAAGATACAGCAGTAGTAGGGTGACTGAGCGGCTACCATATTGACCAGGTCTTATAATGCTTGTTATCAATTATGCTATCTTTCTTTATTCTCGCCACGGTCCTACGCCTAAGGGCCATGCCAAAGGGCTCTCTGGCGCGGGCCCGCTAGGTGCGGGCGCGCCCCTGCAGTGGCGGTTTGAAGCCAGTATTGTGATCTGATTGGTAGGCTCCGGAGTTACTTTTTGGCTGTATATTACCATAAGTTAATTCTAATTGGACTAGCCAATGTTTCATGGTACACGAAATCCCTCAGTACGCTCTCATTGCTAACAAAAGATGGTTCACTAAATGGAATGACTTTTCTCCATGGACAGGCAGGAATGAGTCCTCACATATAGTATGGGTAATGTCCCTGACAGAGCCCTGCACGGGAACGCTCCCCAGCTTCTGTTGGAAGATTTTGGGAGGCTCCACTGCACCTGTGTGCCTCCTTCCCACCTGCTGCGGCGGCCATTTTGATCCAGTCCTTTGTTTTCTGCAGAGCCCCATGGACACGTTGCAGACACCTCCATTGGTAAACTGCTCTATCTTCCTCCACAAGGTTTTTTTTCATCTCAGGTTTTTTTTGTCCAATTGCCCGCTGTCGCAGTTCTTTCCTCTCTTTTACTTTTTTTCTTCTTCGATGGATTCTTTTATTGCCACGGCATCTCAGCCCTCCTGGCCGGTGTTCTGATGGGCCTCTGTCCTTGTCATTGAGCCATTCAACTTTACCTATTTTTGCAGATGACATGTCCCAGAAACCCACCAGCTGGTTCAAGAAGTATTCCGAGTGCTCTAGGACCACATCAGTCACAGATACCTATAATTGGGTGCCTACAGTGCCTGGGGCCTGATCTTCATCCCTCTTCTTGTAATTCATGTTCAAAGGACTCAAAGGTTGTGAGAAGCAGTACAAATCACTTTTTGGCGATCAAAAGTCTGATTCATTGGCATCAACGGCATTGGCCTCTAAGGCTGCATCAGATGCTGGTGGTGCATCGATGCCGAGGGGCTCTCAAGCTTGACTGGAGCTGAGCACCCATAGTGCCCCAGAGCATTGGCCATCAATCAAGCTACACCCAATGACAAGGAAGGATTTGACCATGTCATCTTCGACATCAAAGGGTGACCACGCCGAAATCAGGTTAAGGCGGTGCATCGGCGTTGGCTCAAGAGCGATGAAGGCCTGCGTGAGCACCCCTTGAAGGTGCCCCGAAAGCAGGAAAGTTCATCCAGGATATCAAAGGGGCACGATAGCCTACCGACATAGAAACATAGAAATATGCAGAAAATATGCAGAAAAAGACCACATGGCCTATCTGGTCTGCCCTTCCAGATCAACTACAATAGTCCCCTTTATTCCTTTGGAGATCCTCTGTATTTGTCCCATGCTTTCTTGAATTCAGATACTGTTCTCGTTTCTACTACCTCTACTGGGAGGTTATTTCACGCATTTCCCATTTTTTCCGTAAAGAAATATTTCCACACATTACTCCTGAGTCTATCTTCTTTCAGCCTTATCCTATGTCCCCTCATAGCAGAACTTGCATTCAGTCGAAAGAGGCTCTCCTCTTGTGCATTTATGCCACGGAGGTATTTAAACATCTCTATCATATCTCCTCTATCCCGCCTTTCCTCTAAAGTATACATATTAAGATCCTTAAGTCTGTCCCCATATGCTGTATAACGAAGACCGCTAACCATTTTAGTATCCATTTTCTGCATGGACTCCATCCTGTTTATACCCTTTTGAAGGTGTGGTCTCCAGAATTGCACACAATACTCCAAATGAGTTTGCACCAGGGACCTATACAGAGGCATTATTGCCTCCTTTTTTTGTGCTGGCCATTCCTCTCTCCAAGAATCCTTCTGGCTTTCACTGTTGCCTTTTCTACCTGTTTAACTGTTTAAAATCATCAGAAACAATCATGCCCAGGTCCCATTCTTCTTCTGTGGACAGCCTAGACCCAGCCGCCGATATCCCTGTACACCTACTGGGTACACTGGTCAAAATTTCTCAGGCCCTTTAGCTTTTGGAATTGGCAGCCATGGAGAAGCGCCTTCTGAAAGCGCTCAAGGAATTCATTGCGGCAGTGTTGACGATGCAGAATGTCGGGGCCTTGACATCGGCTGCATCAGCATCAGGCACTGTATAGCCAATCCTTGAGATGCATGCCCTGCCTCCAGGAGAGGCATCAACACTGGGGCATCAAAGAACCTTGACACAGATGCCTGCCCGACCACTATCTCTAGTGACTCCAGGTCTGATGCACCCTCATGATCTAGAAGGGTATCAGTGTATCATCACTCCTGAAGGAGCTCCTGATCCCCTCGAAGCAGGAGCGTGATCCAGGCAGAGATTCAGAAGTACTTTCATTTCCTCTCTGCATCTGACTCAGAAGTCTGGATCACCAACGTGTAATCAGAAAATTTGTCGGAGGGCAGATCCCCTGAACTCCCGTAGGACCCTTCTTTACCTCATGAGCAGCAAAAGTCTCCTCCTGAGGACATGACCTTCCAAGAGTTTGTGAGGGATATGGCCAAGGCCATCCTGTTTTCTTTGGAGACTGAGGATGAGCCCAGGGCAGAAGAGTTGGAGATCCTACAGTCCTCCTTGGCCCCTAAGGAGGCAGTGACATTGCCTGTGCATCGCATCCTGAAGAGGGTACAGATGAGAATATGGGAGAACCCTCTCACTGTACCTCCAGTTAGTAAAATACTTGATTCCCTGTACAGAGTTCAGAAGGCTTCCAGATTCAAGAAGCCTCAGCTTCTGCACTGTTTTTTGGTGGTCAAATCTGCCCTAAAGAGAATCAAGAGTATCAAGAATCATTCCTCGACATCATCAGGGAGGGAGGCTTGGACATTGGACTCTTTAGGGAGAAGATGTTTCCAGCGTTCCATGCTTGTTGACCACATGGCCTCTTACCAGCTCTACATGGGGATGTTCTTGAAGAACATCATGTGTGACTTGACTGATCTGGCCCAGTTCCTCCCTCCAGAGAAACTGGATCAGTATTGTTCCCTAGAGACCCATGGCAAGGACTGCTCGAAGTTTATAATAAGCAACCTAGCATATCTTTGAGGCACCTGGAGACTCATTTGGCTCCAGTCATCCGACCTGGCACAATCAGTGCAAAACAAGCTGGCAGTCCCTCCTGAAGCTCAAAACAGATGGCAGCATGATTCTAATTGCTCCCTACTGGCCCAGACAGCCTTGGTTTCCCTTCCTGCTGCTGCTCTCCAGTCCAGAGATTCTATGACCTGGCCATGCACCAGATCTAATAATGCAGGAGAGTGGGATGATACCACACCCCAGCATCCAATCCGTGGCCCTCACGGCATGGATGTTGAGAAGCTAATGTTGTCTGAGCTCAACCTACTGGAGGGTGTAACCGACATCCTTTTGGCCTCCGTGAGGGCCTCTTCGAGAAAGTCTTACTCTTGCAAGTGGAAGAGGTTTGCTGTCTGGTGTGAGGGCCAGGTCATAGATCCTTTCATCTGTTCCACGCAAAAACTACTTGATTATCTTCTACACCTCTCTGAGTCTGGACTTCAGTCCAACTCCATCAGGGTCCACCTACATGCGATTGGGGCATATCATCGAGGTGTGGAAGGAAAGTTCATCTCGATGCTGTCTTCAGTAGTTCACTTTCTGCAGGGCTTGCTTCTCTTGAAGCCTCCCTACAAGCCTCACACAGTGTCTTAGGACCTCAATGTGGTTCTTCCGCAACTCATGAAAGCTCCATTTGAGCCACTCAATTCCTGTCCTCTGAAATTCTTGACCTGGAAGGTGTTATTTCTGGTGGCGGTCACTTTAGCACAAAGAGTGAGTGAATTTCAGGCTCTAGTAGCTCATCCACCTTACACCAAATTCTACCATAATAGAGCGATCCTTCATACTCATTCTAAATTCCTTCCAAAAGTGGTATCGTATTTCCACATTAATCGGTCAATTGTTCTTCCAACATTTTTCCCAAGACCTCATGCACGCAAAGGCAGGGCTGGCCCAAGGGTTTCTACTACTGGCCCAAGGGTTTCTCAAACTGGGTGATAAAATTGTAAATTATTGTGATCAATCAAATGTATATTTATAATCTGATCAATCAAATGTATATTTATTAGCTCATTTGTGGCTCAAACCTGGATGATCAAAATGTAATATATATTTGTAATTTCTATGTGATTGTGGTGTACCCCTCCCTCAAATCATAATGTATCTTTATTTCTGATTCCATACTTTACTCCTTTGTATTTTACACCATTGGTCCGCTGCTGATCGCTAGAAGTGGCGGCTTACAAATGTATACCAAATAAATAAATAAATAAATAAAATACTACCCCAGGCAGAAACCCCAGCCGTATCGGCCTCCCCCTCACTGTCAAGCTGCCACCGCTGAGCCACTCCACCACGCCCTGCTGCCACTGATTCCATCTTGGGGGGGGGGGGGAGAGGCAGGCAGCGGCAGTGGACATATTTAAAAAATGGCAGCTTTGTGCCGCTTTTTTGTTGCCCGTGGCAGGCCATGTGCTTTTGCACACACTGTCTGCTGCTTCTGAGCCCCCTCTGACAGTAAGTTGCCTTGGAGGGGGATCAGAAGTGACAGGTCATGTGTGCCAAAGCACATGGCCTGCTGCAGGCAACAAAGCAACAGCAGAAAGCCTTGATGGTCATGTCACAGCTTACAGTGTCTGAGCTATGGCTGCCTCACTAGCCAATTTGTGCCCGGTCTCCATGGAAGAGATGTGCATGGCTGCAACATGGTCTTCAGCCCACACATTCACAACTCACTACTGCCTAGATGGGGATTCCAAACGTGACAGCAAGTTCGGCCAATCTGCACTCTGGAATCAGTTTGGGGATTAGAATCCAACTCTATTCCCCCTAGGCCCATTCTATGTTGTCCAGACTACCAAAAAAAGGGGGGGGATGTGGAAGAGAGAATCACTGCAATTATGCATAGTTGCCATGCCACAGTTGAATTTGCTCCTGTTGGGCTTCTCATTGGTCTCCTCGGGTTTTTGGTAGTCTGTAGCTTGGGAGTCCCATATGTAAGGACTCATTCTTGCTTGTCTCCTGTAGCAAGTGTTCTCCATGGACAGCAGGAATAAGTCCTCACAAACCCTCCCACCTCCCCGAGGAGTTGTCTTCTGCTACAGCTATGTTATTAGACTGAATCAAGATGGCACCGTGGCAGCAAGCAGGAAGGAGGCTCGGAGCCTTCCAAAAGCTTCCAGTAGACGTTGGGGAGCATTCCTGCGCGGGACTCCATCGAGGAAGTCACCCATATGGGAGGACTTATTCCTGCTGTCCACGGGGAACACCTGCTACAGATGAGTAGCTTTTACTGCTGGTGTGGAAAGAGGCAGAACTGAATACAAAATGTTCAAAGTGAAATCCATGCTGTAACAACTTCATTTGCATAATATTTTGAACTTTTAAGCACAGCTGTTTTGTTCATTCTAGATGCTTACGTAATATTTTTATATGCTGCCACTTGACCTACTGCCAAGAAAAAGACTTTCACGTGTTTTCTTCAGCTCTACCACATGCTTCATTCTCGAGAGTTGAACTTTTCACTTTCACAGTTAATGCAACTTTCCCTCTACAAAACTAACCCTGCTAGACTGGGCATCCTGACAAAAACAATCCTGGACCGCAGAGATTCTTACTTAAGATAGCAAACAACAAAACAGCAAAATTAAACAAAGAGACAGTACAGTATTTAAAAGGCAAGCTGGGGAAACTGTACAACTTCTTCACCATTTTTCCAATAATGACCTCCTGCCAATGTACCCGCTAAGCTGCTTGTTGCTGCATGGGAGTCCTCCGCAGGCGTTTCTGCCAGTAGGAGGTGGCGCAGTGCAGTCGCTTTTAGAATCGCAAGGCACAGGCAGATCCCAGCAGTAACCAGCACCACTCTACTGGTAATGATGGTGATCAGTTTTCTATCCAGATTAGCTATCTGAATGAAGTCTTTGCTATGCTAACTTCATCCAGATTGTTATCTAGATAGCGAATTGAATATCGCCACTAACTGGATATCTATCATCTCCACCCTTCCTCCTCCCTTGGACCCTCCCTCACACTCTCTGGATAGTTCCAAGGTGGTCAGGGGCATTTTCAGTGACACATCCAGGTGACAGGTATCACTGTCTGGATGAGTGCTTCTGAATACTGACCTCATAGTTTTTAATAACTTCCTGAACATTATCATATTCACTTTGCCTCTTAGCTTTTTCAGCAATCTTTCTCTGGGTCATCTCCAGCCTGCCTATAGCCTGTCAAAAGATGCGGCATCCAAAATTCGAACCGACTGTTGAAGTTGAGGTTGCATCAGTGACCTGTACACTTCGTTTTTTAAAAAAGTTATGCTTCTTTCTAGCTTTGTCTCTGGCCACCACAATGCTGCAATATGTTGCTACTTTGACTGATCATATCTAATCACTCTCCTGCTCTGTGGACGTCATTCTCTTCCCCTCTCTTTCCCACCATTGTATGCCACTGCCTTGGATTCCTGTACCTGAAATGCATAACTCTGCTTCTTTTTTTTTTTTAATACTGAAACTTAACTACCAAGCAACTGACTATTTGTTTTCTTGTGGATCATTTCTTCTGTTGTCTACTTCATCGGGAGTGTCTTCTCTATTGCAGATCTTAATGTGGAAAGGGCAAACCTTTCTTCCTAACCCAGTATCAGTGCAGTATCACGTACTAAGATATTGAACAGATCTGGCCCCAGAACTGAGCTTTTCTTCAGAGTGAACGTTGTTACTACTCCACTCCGTTGTCTGTCTCTCAACCTGTTTCTAATTAAGTCCATGGTCTTAGATCTTACCACAGGACTGTTTAATTTATTTATGGGCCTCCTGTGCAGTACAGTGCAAAAATGTAGAGTCTTCTAGTGATAGTCATTGAAAGACATTGATATTCACTGAACTGTGGAACTTTCCAGGTTTGTGTGGTTAATTTTATTCATTTATGTATTTAATTACATTTGTAACCCATGGGACCGATATTCAAAGCGTTTTAGCTGGTTAGCAGACCTGCTAAAATGCGCTGAGCCTGAAATTCAGCGGCACTAATGGGTTAGTGCCACTGAGTATCCCCACAGCCCATGTAAAAAAATGCCCAATTAAAACTGGGATCGAGAGTGCTAATTGCTATCCAGTTAGTGGTGATATTCAACCCCTAACCACATAGCCTAACTGGTTAAAATTAGGTCATCTGAATGATTTTCCTAAATTTAACTGTTTTTTGCTAACCAGATAGTGATGCGCTGACTAGCAAAACCAGATATTCAGCACTGGACGCCATATAAGTTCCAGTAGCTGAATATTATTATGTTTATTTATCATTTGATATACCGCTCAGGCCAAAAGGCATTAGAGCGGTTTACAATACAGTATCATTTGAGAAAATAGAAAAGAACGCCATTTATAAGATAGGACAGAATAGAGGACAGAAACAGTCAAACAGATAAGAAGAGGAGGAGAACAGGAACAGCAAGTTACCATGAATGCAGGCATCTCAATCCAGTCCGTGATATCAGTGTATACTCCAGAGACAGATGCCACGGTCCGGGTATAAATAAAGCGACAGCAGCTAGGCACTTCAAATAGCCTACCCACTGTCACTGAGTATCAGCTCCTACATCTCTACATGGGGCGCAATATAAATTCATCAATATTTGCATAGTCTCCCAACAGAAACATGCATTTATTTATTTAATTCTTTTTATACCGCGCTCTTATTAATCAGTGCGGTTTACAATGAACATTACCAACTACCCCTCGTCTGTTCCCAGCATAATTTTTTAACCCCCACCTAAAAGTACCCCAGCTCCCTTTCATTCCTCAACATAATAGGGAGTGCATCCCACAACCAAGAAGCTTGTACAGAGAAGGATCTTTCTCAGTGGCAAGACGTCCTCATAAAGCTAATACTGGGCACATATAGCAATCCCTCTCTCTCTGCAAACAAAAAGTTCTACATATCTAAGGACACAAGTAAATAGTGTGAGGAAAGGTGCATGCTATTTATGCGGGTAAGTTCCTATTTTCAAGGGTTTACACATGAATGGGCACTTGCGTGCATGCTTACAGAATAGCGACTACCATAAATGTGTGTGTATGTGTCACTGCATGTAAGTGCCATGGGGCATGCACAGGAGTGATGCTTAGTTGGAGTATAGATGTGGCCTTTGTTGTTGTTAAGTGCCGTCGACTCATGGCGACCCTCTGGATAGTTGTCCTAAATTGTGTTCAGTCTTCAGTCAGGCGGCTCATTGTTGACAGACTGGTACCTGTAGCTGCTGTTATTGTATCGATCCATCTCATTGCTGGCCTTCCTCTTTTGCGTTGACCTTCTATCTTGCTAAGCATGATGTCTTTCTCTAATGATCTCTCTCTTTGCATGATGTGTCCAAAGTATGAAAGTCGAAGTCTTGTCATCTGAGCTTCTAAAGAAAGCTTAGGTTTGACTCCTCTAGTACCGACTGGTTTGTTCTTCGGGCAGTTACTGAAGTGCATAAGTTATAAAATACTGTGAGATACGCATGTCAGGTCGCCGATCTAGGCATGGCAAGTTACATCTGTTCTTGAGCAGGCGTAACTGACGCACAGGCTTTACTTCATAAAATAGGTCCAAACTGCACACATGCTTTGCCTGCATGGGCATATACAAAATTAACGTCCACATAACTCGGAGCTAAACCATGCAGAGACTTAAAAACCATCAATAATAGTGTATACTCGATCTGGAATTTAATGGGAGCCAGTAGAATTGAACCAAGGTTGGTGTGACATAATCTGGCTGCCTAAGACTCTCTCTTAATGAGCTTCTCCACAGTGTTCTATACCAATTGCAGATATTAGATATTTCTGGGGTAGCTCTACCAAAACTGCTCAACCAAAATAATCCAGCCCCAGAAAAATAAGTGCTTTTGTAATCAAGAGAGAGAGAAGAAGCATTAATCCCTCTCAAATGGGGGAGAAAGATACAAAATGGAGAGTCAGAGACCAGGGTGTGAATTCTGATTGGCTGAAGCACTGCACCACTCTGCAATGTTTTCTGACCAAGAGGAGTGGCAGGAAGTTAATCACTTATGGAAGATGGAACGTGAGAGAAAACTGGATCCCTGAAGTAGATGATATTTCAAAACATAGTGCTGCGTCAGACATATTTATTGGAAGGACCTTTTGGGTTGCACAGTAAATGTCATGACAATGAAGGCACAAATGATTCAAATACTTTTTATTTTACATTCCACAAGTGTTTGCGATTTGAATAAGCTTTAAAAAAAGTATTAAATTAAGTGATATAGTGACCCATGATTATAATAAACAAAGAGTGAGGACTACTAACAGCTCTTTGGATTATGACTGTCCCAAAAAATTATGTTCAAAAGTCTTTAAAAATTGTTGTCATAAGTGTTTAGTTTTATTTAATTAATTAACTATTTATTTGGGTAATTTGCCAGATCTCTAGTGACAGCCGCAAAGGTTTGCATCCTAGTAGTTTACAGACCTGGTATTAAAGATGAACAGACATACAAGAGTACAATCACAACCAAAGCTAAAATGCAAAATTTGTTAACAAAAACATTAAGTGATGGCTTATAGGCAAATGACAAATGAGGAAGGGAGGTTATTAGAACAATAATTCTCAAGATGACGCTGAATTGCAACAAGCACAAGCTATATAAGGGAGGGATGGGAGGAGGACAAAGTATTTTAGTGCAAGTTATTCTTATAAGTAATCCTGGAAGGTCTTCTGGAACAGCCAGGTTTTTATCTATTTTTTAAATTTCTTATGAGGGATTTCTGAGCAGATATCCAGAGGGAGGGGGAGTTCCAGAGAGCTGGGGCATTGTAAGCAAAATGGGTACTTCTGATAGTATAGAAAGTGATAAGCATATTGCTCAATTCATAGACCTGACTAAAGAAAATGAAAAGCTAGAGGAGGCCTCAGGAGAAAGAAAACAGGAGCTTTTCTAACCGTAAGATAGAGCAGTGAGTCGGAGGAAGTTTCTAAGAGTTAAATTCAGGTTGGCAAAGGACTTGAAATGAAAGGGATTGGACCTGAAGCTATGGCTGATCTCACCTGGCGATGAATGCTGTTCTATTTTTGAAGAGGAAAGGAGTCAGTTTTTGGAAAGAATCTTGGGAAACCCAGAGCAGAAGGACAGTGCCACTGGTTTGAAGTAGAGTATGTTGGTAAAGTTACTGGTTTTTGCATTAGTACTAGATAACTGCTGGAACTCTGGCTATGATTGTTGAAGTTTTTGTGGTTTACCAGGTCTCCACTAAAATCAGGCTCTTGTAATTTCCAACTTCTTCTATCTTATGACCTCTATGAAGAGAGATAACATCCACACTTGTCTAGTCCCAGGGAATCACTTCTGTTTCCAGCAAATCCATTGAACAGGTCCTTCAGCAGACTACTGGAACCTTTTTGACTTCCCTTAACATCCAAGTCTATATCCCATGTAGACCCAAGACTCTGTCCACTTTTCATTTTTTTAGTTTCACATGAACATTTTCTTCTGTAAATGGCATGGTAACTACCACAGCCAATAATCATTAGCCCTTCTCCAGTCCCTTCGTAAGCGCAAACTGACATATTAGTTTAAAATTTCTGCTTTTTGTGTCCCTCTCCACATATTTTTCCATTTTCTCTCTTACTAAATCCCACTCAGATTTTGCAATTAACACGCATTATTAATGCATAGTAAGTGTAAAGCCTCCACATTAACTATTGGGGGCGTGACCAGCATGTTCCTGGCAGCATTCAAATTCATATGCTAACGTGCAGCACGATTAATGCGGGTACATCTATGATTCCCATAGAGGTATTGTTAGATACATCTGCATTAATTGCCACTTTAACAGTGATCATGCGCTAATGTGCTCTGCACACCCACATTTCGCTCTTAACCCACCCACTCTCCATATTAATATGTGATTGCTTGTCAACGTGCATTTTAGCATTAGGGATACCCATGCGTTAGTGTTCACCGCAGCCAGTTGTTGCACACTGGAATGTGTCCCTGTGAGGTGTGCTATACCTCAACCCTGGCTGTCCTCAACAATCTGCTATCTACGTTCTTGTGTCTGCTCAGCTGAGTGCCTTTGGCTTAAATCCCATGCCCTTGCTGATTTCCTAGATTTCAAATTCATGCTAACCTCTTCCCAGTCGGCCATAGCATTTTCCAAGCAAGAGTACTATGCCACCTGACTAATTCTCTTGCCTCTGACCCTCGCCATCTCTCCTTATGGTGCCTCCTCTTCTGCCCAGACTCTGGCTGACTATTTCATGACAAAGTCCACAAGTCTTGAATTCTCCTCAGGGCCACCTCCACCCCATCTTTCCCCCTCTTCAATCCCAAACCCTTCCTTCAACTTCTGCACCCTTTCTTCCTTTCCTAAAATCACTGAGGAGGAAACTGTAAATCTCCAGGAACAAGCAGGAATGAGTCTTCACATATGAGTATCGTCGGTACCAACGGAGCCTGCGCGGAAACGCTCCCCAGCGTCCAGTAAGAAAGCTTTTGGGAGCATCCCACAGCGCCTGCGCGCTGCCTTCCCGCCTTTCCCAACCGCCTCTCTCCAGTTCTTCTTTTCCGCGGAGCCAGCAGGTCGTGTTCCTGTCACCGCAGAAGAATTCTTTATTTTTTTCTTTATTTTTCTGTGTCGTGTCTGCCTTCTTCGACGTCAGACCGGTACCGCCGGTCTTTTCTTTTCTTTCTTTACAAAAAAAACACAAAAAACTTTTCTTTCTTCAACTGTGTATTGCGGTTTGGGCCTTAGGCCTGAACATTTTTCTCCTCATGGAGAAGCCCGCTTCCGGGTTTAAAAAGTGCACGAAGTGTGGCGGTACTATTTCTGTCACCGACACCCATGATTGGTGTCTAAAATGTTTGGGTCTTGACCATTCCATCACGGATTGTGTGTCCTGTACCATGATGTCTAAAAGAGGTTGGCAGAACCGAGCAGCCAAGCTCAATACCCTGTTTCCCTCTGATGCAACCTCGGTGACATCGACGTCTTCCAGGGCTGCTTCTTCCTCCCATGGATCTCAGGTAACCAAACATAAATCTAGCCGGTCCTCGAAGGGCAAATCTCCCTCTAAGCATCGAGATGCCTCCGGGCTTGTCCTCGAGGATTCTGCACCGGCAAAATTACCCCAGCGGGAAGTTCCGGCTTCCAAAGCATTGTCTATGGGGTCACAGGTTGACATCGATGGCTCGGCCTCAACCGATCACCTGTTGCCGTGTTCTGGGGTACCAGTGGCCTCCACCGGTACCGACATCCAGACTCTGGTGGCGTTGATGGATCAGAAGATTCTGTCCATGCAGCGCACCCTAACGGCGTTTATGCAGGCTTCGACGCCTTCGGTACCGCATCAATCTCCGTTGCCGGTAGCGACTCCGGCACCGGAATCATTTCCGGTGCCGGTACCGATTGCATCGGCTTCGGTGTCGACTGCAGCGGTACCCTGTCCTATGATGCCCATCGGTACCGAACCGGTACCGCTTACTCCCGATGTCGATCCCACTCGGTACACGTATCGGGCTTTACAGGAGCATCCAGACAGGCGATACTTCGATTCCTCCGAAGTCTCTGATGAGTCGGAGGCTTCTGTCGAGGCACCGGTACTTCTTCCTCAGGAGTCTGATTCTCCAAAACGAAGAATGTCTCCTCCAGAAGACTTGTCTTTTCAAGACTTCATTAGGGAAGTGGCTAGGGGCCTCTCCATCACAGTGGCCCCTGAGTCAGAGCCTAGAGCCAAGCAATTAGATATTTTGGAATACCCTAAGGCTCCTAAAGAAGCAGCCACCTTACCTATTCATGAGATTCTCTATGATCTCATGTTGAGCATGTGGGAGACTCCTCTTACTACCTCTCCTCATTCTCATATGTTAGACACCATGTACCGTGTCCCTCCTTGTCCTGGCTTTCATAAGTCTCAGCTTCCTCACCACTCTATTGTGGTAGAGTCTGCCATGAGGAAAATAAAGAGTGCAAAGAGACACTCATCTAATCCTCCAGGATGTGAATGCAGAACCCTTGATGCTTTTGGCCAAAGGGTTTTCCAAGCTAATATGCTTGCTGCCAGAATCACCTCCTATAGTCTCTATATGGGGATGTTTCTAAAAGAAGTCACAGATCATCTGCAGACTTCAGCACCTTTTATTTCAGAAGATAAAAGGCACGAATTTCTCACTTGGCTTAAACATGCCCAAGATGTTTCCAAATTTTCCAACCATGCAGCCTTTGACTCTTTTGAGTGTGTAAGCAGAGCCTCGGTTATTGCCATAGGTGCACGCAGAATTGCTTGGTTACAAGCATCTGATTTGGAACTCTGGGTCCAAGATGAACTGGGAAATCTTCCTTGTACAGGTGAAAACCTTTTTGGCAGAGATTGGAAAGCAAAGGCCACTCAGATGGATCCTGAGAACTCTGCTTTGGATTGACTTTCAAAGTCTACCTCTGCTCCTGCTAAGAAAAGATTGTTCAAAAAGACACCTTTTTCTAAAAAGGGAAGATATTATCCTGCTTATGGTCAGCAGGCATCTTCTGCAGGTCGTTTTGCTGCAAAGCGTCAGCAACCACCTAAACAGGCCAAGTCAAAGGCTGCCAGGACTCCCAGGGCCCAGCAGCCTCAGCCTCCTCAGGGCCTTTGACTTGCAACTAGAGAACTTAGCCTTTCTGGCTCTGGAAGAACCAGAGCCCCTCACCATTCCAGGAAGGTTGGCTTATTTTGCTCCCAGATGGGAGTAAATCACAGCAGAGCAATGGACCCTCTCCATTATAAGGGAAGGGTACAAGCTTCATTTCTTAAACCTTCCTCCCCACACCATGGTGAGACAGTTCAATTCTCCAACATCTCTCCTCAACCTTCTGGGTCAGGAGATTGCTACCCTTCTTGCCCAAGGGGCAATAGAAAAAGTACCCCTTCTTCAACAGGGCTCAGGGTTCTACTCCCCTTATTTTCTTATTCCAAAGAAAACAGGGGGCTACAGACCCATATTAGATCTCAGAGAATTGGTCAAGTTTCTATTCAAAGAGAAATTCAAGATGATTTCTCTCGGTACTCTGCTGCCATACCTTCAGAGTCAGGATTGGCTTTGTTCTCTAGATCTCAAGGATGCGTACACCCATGTCCTCATCCATCCAACACACAGAAGGTTCCTTTGGTTCCTTTTTCAAGGAAAGCACTACCAATACAGGGTGCTTCCTTTCGGTCTGGCCTCTGCACCAAGGGTGTTCACGAAATGCATGGCAGTAGTAGCTGCATTTCTACGCACTCTAGGAATATTCGTTTTCCCATATCTGGACGACTGGCTCATTCGAGCTCCATCCCAGTCAGAGGCCCAGATTTCTCTAACCTGCACAATGCATGTCCTTCAGTATTTGGGACTGGTAATAAACATCCCAAAATCCCATCTCACCCCTACTCAGTCCCTGGAGTTTATAGGGGCCTTGCTGGATACCACAACTGCAAGGGCCTATCTTCCTCAGGCCCGTTGCCTACGCTTGGTGCAGTTAGCCTCCCAGATACAGTTAAAGTCCCATTTAACTGCTCGAGAGATGTTACAACTACTAGGCCACATGGCATCCACTGTGCATGTGGTTCCATATGCTCGCCTTCACATGAGGGCAGCTCAATGGACTTTGTCTACCCAATGGACTCAGGCATCAGGTTGCCTGTCAGACAAAATAGCAAACTCCAGTCGCCTATTTTGGTCTCTCCAGTGGTGGAAGTCCCCTCCAAATCTGTTGCTGGGGTCCCCTTTTCAGCAGTCGCTACCCCAAGCAACTCTAACAACAGATGCTTCTCCAATGGGTTGGGGAGCTCATCTGCAGGATCTCTCCATCCAGGGCATCTGGTCTCCACAGGAGACTTCTCTGCATATCAATCTCTTGGAACTCAGAGCAATATTCTTAGCTCTTAGAGTGTTCCATTCCCTGCTCAGCTACAGGACAGTCCTCATCCATACGGACAACCAAGTAGCCATGTTCTATGTAAACAAGCAGGGCGGGACTGGCTCTCTGTCGCTTTGCAACGAAGCTTTGCGACTGTGGGCCTTCGCCAGAGAGCATCACATCCATCTTCTGGCAGTATATCTTCCAGGCGTTCAAAACTCTTGGGCGGACAGACTCAGTCGAGTTCTGCTTCCACACGAGTGGTCCCTCCACATGGACCAGGTAGCCAGGATCTTTCGAATTTGGGGAACCCCAGACATAGACCTCTTTGCAAGTCCGTGGAATGCCAAACTTCCCCGGTTCTGTTCCAGAATTCCGTGTCAGGGAGTTCAGGCCAAGGATGCCTTCCTCCTTCACTGGGGTCAAGACTTCCTTTATGCCTTTCCACCAGTTCCCCTAATTCCCAAGACACTATTCAAGCTTCAGAGAGATCAAGGGACCATGATCCTCATAGCACCACACTGGCCATGCCAAGTGTGGTATCCTCTACTTCTGCATCTCTCTCAAGCTCCTTCCCTGGACTTGGGCTCTGCACCAGACCTTCTGTCCCAGGAAGAGGGAACTTTGTGGCACCCAAACACCCAGTCGCTCCATCTCAGGGCTTGGTTGCTGAGGGCCTAGACCTTCAAGATTTTCATCTCTCTCAGCAAGTCAGAGATGTTATTCATGCCTCTAGGAAGCCATCTACTAGACGTTCCTATGCTTTCAAATGGAAAAGATTTACCATTTGGTGTTCAGAAAAGGGTCTAAACCCTCTTGCAATACCTCTGAATTCTCTACTAGAGTATCTCCTGCATCTATCCCATGCAGGCCTGAAAACGAATTCAGTAAGAGTCCATTTGAGTGCTATTGCAGTGTCCCTCAAGCCTCTCAATGGACAACCTATTTCCTCTCACCCTCTTATAGCAAGATTCATGAGAGGCCTTCTTTTAACTAAACCTCCCATTAGACCACCATGGGACTTAAACCTGGTTCTTGGCCAGCTTATGAAGCCACCCTTTGAACCTTTAGCCACCACCTCCTTGAAATTTCTTTCTTGGAAAGTTGTTTTTCTCATTGCAGCCACCTCAGCACGCCGCATCAGTGAGTTGCAAGCTTTGGTGGCTAATCCACCTTATACAAGGTTCCATCATGATAAGGTAGTCCTCAGGACCAATCCACACTTTATGCCTAAAGTGGTCTCGCCTTTTCATCTGAACCAAGAGGTATATTTACCTGTCTTTTTTCCAGGACCTCATGCATCAAATGCAGAGAGGAATCTTCATGCCTTCGATTGTAAGAGAGCTCTCGCTTTTTACTTACAAAGAACACAGCAACATAGAAAGTCTTCTCAACTCTTTGTTGCTTTTGATCCTTCTCATTTAGGACTTCCAGTCTCTAAGAGAACACTGTTCAACTGGATTGCTCAGTGTATTTCTTTCGCCTACCAAAGTAGGAACATTTCTCTGGAAGGCCATGTCACAGCTCACAATGTGAGAGCCATGGCAGCCTCAATGGCTCATCTAAACTCTGTGTCCATCGACCAAATCTGTCGAGCGGCCACCTGGGCCTCGGTTCATACCTTCACAGCCCATTACTGTTTGGACAAGGACTCCCGCCGGGATGCCTCGTTTGGTCAGGCTGTTGTCAAACACCTGTTCCATTCCTAATCAACTCCTACCCACCTACCCTGGTTGGATGCCAGAGATCCATGGGGGGAGGTAGAGTCCTTTTAAAGGACACACAACCTGGGGTCTTCCACTGGCATCTGCAGCTAGGGAGTCCCCATATGTGAAGATTCATTCCTGCTTGTTCCTGGAGATAGCACAGTTACTTACCAGTAACAGGTGATCTCTGGGAACAGCAGAAATAAGTCTTCACAACCCACCCACCTTTCCGGTTGGGAAAGGCGGGAAGGCAGCGTGCAGGCGCTGTGGGATGCTCCCAAAAGCTTTCTTACTGGACGCTGGGGAGCGTTCCCGCGCAGGCTCCGTTGGTACCGACGATACCCATATGTGAAGACTTATTCCTGCTGTTCCCAGAGATCATCTGTTACAGGTAAGTAACTGTGCTATCTCTCCTTCTCCAAACTCATTGCCTACTCCTCTGATCCCCTTTCCACCCGTCTACAAAGCTCTGTCTCTTCCGCTGTCGTTCTTTCCATCTGTCATATCCTTAACCTATTGTTTTCCACTGCAACTGTTCCTGCAACCTTCAAACATGCTGTGTTTACTCCTTTCCTCAAAAAAGCCTTCACTAGACTCTACCAGTCCTTCTTTTATTGGCCTCTCTTCCTCCTTTTTGCTTGAAACTACTCAAATGAGCAGTTCACAGCTACTGGCTTGACTTTCTTTGCTCTCAAGCCATTCTAGATCTACTACAATCTGGCTTTTGTCTTCTACATATGTTCGAAACAGCTCTTGCCAAACTCTCTACTGACTAGTTTTTTGCTAAAGTCTCCACTGACTTGTTCCTTGCCAAATCCAAGGGCCTTTACTGGATCCTCATCCTTCTTGACCTTCTCCTCAATATCTTGTTCTTTCATGGATTTAGGGGTTCTGTTCTGTCCTCTTTTAATTCTCTGTCCCATCACACTTTTAGTGTACAGTGTGTTCTGGTGGATCCTTCTCTACTGCCATTCAGCTATTAATTGGTGCACCTCAGGGCACTGCCTTGGGACCTCTCTTTCTCTCTCTACACTCGGTCCCTTGGTGCACATAACTCCTCCCATGGTTCTCAGTACCATCTTTACACTGACACTTCTCAGATCCTACCTCTCTGCATCTGAAATCTCTCCAGAAATCTAGTCCTGTATCCTCTGCCTGCTTATCTGACATTGCTGCCTGGATGTCTCACAGCTGTCTGAAATAGAACAAGGCTACGGCCGAGCTCCTTATCTTTCCTCCTAAACCCACCTCTCCCCTTCCCCCTCCCTTTTATTTTTCCATGGATAACACTATAGTCCTCCCTGTTTCCTCAGCTCACAACCTTGGGATCATCTCTGATTCTATTCTCTCTTTCTCTGCACGCATTAAACAGATAGCTAAAACCTGTTGCTTCTTTTTCTATAACATCAGCAAAGTTTGTCCCTTCCTTTCTGAACACAGTACTAAGACCTTTATCCATTCTTTAGTTACCTCCCATGTTGACTATTGCAACCTGCTCTTTGCTGATCGCCCTCCGAATCATCTCTCTTCCCTGCAGTCTGTTCAAAACTCAGCTGCGTGATTTATCTTCTGCCAGTGTCACTGTGCTCAAGTAATCCTTCTTCTCAAGTCACTTCACTGGCTCCCTATCTGTTTCTGCATCCAGTTCAGACTTCTGCTGACCTACGAGGAGGGGCTGATAAGTCCCTGGCCTTGAAACGAAACAGAAAGCTACGGGCACGCTTCAGTGTCTGTGATCCGAATGATCTCTCTCTGGTTTCGTTTTATTTTATACCAGATAAAAAAAAACACTGCAGAAAGATCATTCAGACTACCGGAACTGAAGTGTGCCCATAGCTTTCTGTTTCATTACAAAGCCAGACACTTATTAGCCTACCCTCGTAAGTGCATTCATTCGGTGGCTCCTTACTAGCTTTCCCATCTTCTCACCCTATACCCCTTCTCAGGAACTCCATTCTTCTGGCAGATCGCCTTTATCTCTGCCCTTCTCTGCCACTGCCAATTCCAGACTTCCATCATTACACCTTGCTGTTCCATATGCCTGGAACAAACTTATCTGAGTCAGTATGTCAGACTCCTCCTCTAGCTTTTTTCAAATCCAGGCAAAAAAACTCACCTCATCAAGGCTGCTTTTGGATCCTGATGTCTCTCACTCTCTTGTTCACCACTTATATGTACTGTACCATACCAGTTTATGATTTTGTTCGTCTTGATTAGATTGTAAGCTCTGATGAGCAGTGACTGCGTCGTACATGTATATATGCAGTACTGCGTACGCCTTGTAGTGCTATATAAATGATAAATAGTAGTGGTAGTAGAACACACGTTAACCAGTTAGCGTCAATTAGCAAAAGAGCCTCTCAGTTTTACACTCCCACCTCTGCCCTTCCTCCTTTTGTGTCTTTAGCCACATAAGAACATAAGATATGCCATACTGGGTCAGACCAAGGTCCATCAAGCCCAGTATCCTGTTTCCAACAGTGGCCAATCTAGGTCATACGTACCTAGCAGTTCCCCAAAAGACACAGGTTCCGCAATGCTTGTACTGGGTCAAGCATTGATATCCTGGGTCCCTTCTTAATAATGGTTTATGGACCTTTCCTCCAGGAACTTGTCCAAACCTTTTTTAAACCCAGCTACACTAACAACCTTTTACTACATCCTCCGGTAACAAATTCCAGAGTTTGATTACACGTTGAGTGAAGAAATATTTTCTTTTATTAGTTTTAAATAGTTTACCCTGTAGCTTCATTGCATGTCCCCTAGTCTTTCTATATTCTGATAACGTAAACAATCGATCTACGTTTACCCGTTCCACTCCGTTCATTAATTTATAGACTTCTATCATATCTCCCCTCAGCCATCTCTTTTCCAGGTTAAAGAGCCCTAACCTTTTTAGCCTTTCTTCATAGGAGTATCCTTCCATCCCCTTTACCATTTTGGTGGCTCTTCTCTGAACCTTTTCTAATAACGCTATATCTTTTTTAAGATACAGCGACCAGAATTGCACACAATATTCAAGGTGCGGTCTCACCATGGAACGATATAGAGGCATTATAATATCTTTTGTTTTATTTTCCATTCCTTTCCTTATGATACTTAGCATTCTATTTGCTCTCTTGGCTGCCGCTGCACACTGGACTGAGGGTTTTAACATGCTATCCACAATGACGCCTAAATCTTTTTCCTGGGTGGTGGTTCCCAATGTGGAACCTTGCATCGTGTAACCATAGTTTGGGTTGTTCTTCCCTAGGTGCATAACTTTGCACTTGTCCACATTAAATTTCATCTGCCATTTTGATGCCCAGTCTTCCAATTTATCAAGATCCTCTTGCAATTTTCCACAATCCTCTTGGGTTTTAACAACTTTAAATAGTTTTGTGTCATCTGCAAATTTGATAACCTCACTCGTTATTCCACTTTCCAGGTCATTTATGAATATGTCAAAAAGCAGCGGACCCAGCACAGATCCCTGGGGTACACCACTATTCACCTTTCTCCATGGGGAAAATTGGCCATTTAGCCCAATTCTCTGCTTTCTATCTTTTAACCAGTTCTTGATCCACAGTAGTACACTGCCTCCTATCCCATGACTCTTTAGTTTTGCCAAAAGTCTCTGATGAGGGACCTTGTCAAATGCTTTCTGAAAGTCCAGATACACTATATCAACCGACTCACCTTTGTCCACCTGTTTATTCACACTTTCAAAAAAACATAATAGATTAGTAAGACAAGATCTTCCTTGTCTAAAACCATGTTGGCTGTCTCCCATTTCTTCCTTTGCACTTTTTCCATCCTTACTATTTTTCCTGCACTTACTGCCTGTTGAAAACACACATGAAGTTTAAATTATTGTGTCTGCTCTACAGAGCTCTCTACAAGGGTATCCATGGTATTTACGTGACAAGATTGTGCCTGTTTGTTGTGATCTTCGCAAAGGGACTGTTATTGATGCGATTCCAAAGTTTATTGGTCTAATATAACAAATTCAGTGTTTCCGTATCAGGGCCCTCACCCATGGAATCAGCTCCTGCAAGAGCTTAGAGAGGAGCTGAATTATCTTAAATTCCACGAGCTATTGAAAACACGACTCTTTACCCTATATGATGACGAAGAATGAATTTTTATGAAATGTAATTTTTGTAATGTTGTTTTTATGGGGGCTTGTTTTGTTATTTTATTGATGTTGTGAACCGCCGGGGTGCTGCTGCCGGGAGGCCGTATTCAGAAAAAAATTCATTCATTCATTGATATTCCTCCCTGTGCTTCTCTTGATCAGGTGCCTTGTATGTTTTCTCTGATATTTTTTGCCATTACATTTTCAGCCACCTTTTGTGAACATCATATTAGTCTTTTTTGCTTAATTTTATTTACCATCTTAATTGCTGCCTGTAGCTCCTTTGAATTTAACCCACTGTCCCTCCACTTCACCTGTATCCTCCCACCCTTTGAGTTCCTCATTAAGATATTTCATCATTTTACCATCTCCTTTTGGAGTGAGAAAACCTATTTTGCTATAGATTAGGGGTTTTATGGGAAATAGCATACCATATATTAAATTAAGTGAGAGCAACGTTCAGCCAGCTACAAAATGTATAACTTTATATAGATCACTTATCTGTATAAAGTTTCACCAGCTATTGCTGAAACCAGACTTGCACGTGTTGATATTCTAAAGGGTTTAACTCTACAGATAGCTAGCAATATTCTGCTGTCATTCAGCAAAAAGACTGTCCTAAATTAAACTGCATAGCTGAATAATGCCGGTATCCGCCGAGCTGAAACTGGTCGTTGCTTTCCACATATATTCAACACCACTCGCTATCCAGATAGCAGCAATGAATATATGTATTCTGTTTAAGTGGCACAGCCAGCGTTTTAAAAAAATGCCTGCAATATTTCAAATGTTTATCTGATAGGTTAGCTGGATAGCAGCTGGATTTTGTTGCTCTCGCCTCTCTAGTCACTATGGGCCCGATTCCATCCCACGAATAGCGGGGTTGAATGTGCCCTCCCTCCCGGTATCTAACCTCCCCGCCGGTTGTACAGGGAGGTTAGATGGGAGCAGGGAAGGGGTGGATCGGGGCGAAGTTAGGGCGGCGATGGACGGTCACCGGCTCTGGATGTACAGGGCCAGTTCTAATGTCGGCCCTATATGTCCAGGACGGCGACTTATGCAGGGCCATTATTCCACCTCTGAGGTGGAATGACTTCCCTGGATGTTTCTTTTCGGCAGACCCGAGGTACGGATGGGGCAGGGGGGGGCCCGAGGACATTCCTCGCAGCCCGACCCTGGCCTTAGGAGGCCGAATCGGAGGTCGGGCTGTGGGGAAAGCCTTTATCAAGCTGGCGGCCTGGATCGCAGCTTTACAATGGAGCCGCAGTGCCATGGCAACCGGACGCCATAGCGCCGCGGCTCCATTGTAAATCCCTGACTGAGTTAGTCGGGCTTTTACTGTACGTGCAGGACGGGCTGAATTGCAGTCCCAGCCTGCATGTACAGGGCTGTTCACGATTCTTGTCCCACGGGGCTAGATGTGCCCTGCGGGATCAGAATCGCAACCCCCTCTGTATGTCCAGTTCAAACCGGACGTACAGAGGGGCTGAACGTCTGGGATGGAATGAGCCTGTATGCATTTTGGCTGCATAATGACTTACATGGTCAAATCTTGTTTATGCAGTGGCTGGCAACATTTTTAGACGAGCACTTACTCAGTTGGCACCTGCTGCCGACCACTTAAGTGTTGTGAAAATCACCCTGTATGTTCCACACTGAAAGCATGGATTTGGTAGATGTTGCACTTAGATTAAAGGCGATGAAGGTTTTCGGGGAGATATTCCAAGGCATTTCCATGATTTGCAGAGCTGAAAATCATATAAGTGCCACTGAGCTGGATATTCAATGACAGTAACACGGTTAGTGCTGCTGAATATGCATGGATGCTGCCGCTACACACCCCTACGCTAAGCACTTAGCATGAGGGCGCTCTCGGGCAGGGCAGAGGCTGCACTCCTCACTAACTGGGCAGTGGTGAGCAGCAAATGTGACTAACCCAGATATTTAATGCCAGGCCAGATACGATCCCGGTACTGAATATCCTGGTTTAGATTTCAGCGCCAGCAGCTAGCCACATTCACAGCACTAGCCACCGGCGCTGAATATCTCCCCCTTCTTCGATTTTTTACTAATTTCAAAAACTAGATTCCAAGGGGTTAAATGTAAAATTGATTGGGAAAGCGCTGCTCACATTAAACAAATTCCTCTTGAATCGCTTTTCTGTAAATGCTAAAGAAAAGAACAGAATGGAAAATGTTAAAGAACTGTTACACCACCAGGAGTCTGGTTTGTTTTAATCAGGTCTCAGTGAAGAAACACAGTTTTTAGACTGATTTTTAACAATGGTTTCTTTACCGCAGAGTGATATTCTGAACATAAATGAAATATTTAAAGATTTGGGCCTGATGGTACATGAGCAAGGAGACGTGATAGGTGAGTTTGTTTTAGGAAGATTTGTGTATAGTTTATATCCACTGTATAAATGCTAAAGTTAATATCACAGGGGTACAACACAATATAGGGACAGTGTTCAAAGGGGCTTCCATGAGTAAGTAGACTTTTAGCTATGACATTCCTCCTTTGAAAAGTGCCTTTCCCCCACTGTGGAGAAAATGGGCAGAGATGGGACAGATTGTTGGAAGTACATATGGGAATTTTATTTTACAATTCCCACCTACTTTTTCCATATATCTTTGCTCTTGCAAAGTCTGTGGGAAGAAACCTCCCCCTCTCTTCAACAACTAGGCACTTTTTGAAAGGGAAACTCCATTGGAAGTCTCTCTTTGAAAATCAGTTTGCAGGTTTCAAGGTACCAAGTACCCACAGGCATGCAGACTCTGCCGGTTCACTGAAAATTGCCCTCTGTGGATCTGATTTTATAACAGGACCATGCTTTTGAAGCCTGTTTTGTAAAGCAACATAGCCACCAATGTGCATTTATAAAATAGACTCCTAGAAACGGCCCCCGGTAGTGTGGCACAGGTGTGAATGGGGATGTGTGTGTGTACTCTATATGTATTTTATAAAATATATGGGTACATTGCAATCCTTCACCTGCTTTGTTAAAACTATACTCTTGGGAATGTTTGTGTAATATGCCTTGGTTCTATAGTATGCACATATTCAAAATAATTTATCTCCAGCTGCTTTTTCTTGCACCAATTTTTATGAGCAATTTGTTTTAACACCGTAAATTCCATAACACCACTGATGATGGAATAAAATTATTCTTTAGGGTGTTTTGCTTAATATTGTGTAAAGAACTCATAAAAGTATAAAGTAGGTAAAACCTGTTGGTAAATCCATGTCGTAGATTTTGTAAGACTCTGATTGTCTTTATTGTCAGAATAGGTAATTTTGTTGTTGTTAAGTTCCGTTGAGTCAGTGTCGACTCATGGTGACCCTCTGGATAGTTGTCCTAAACTTTCCTGTCGTATTCATCAGGGCCGGCCCAAGGGTTTCTGCTGCCCTAGGCAGAAACCCCGGCCTCACCGCTCCCCCGCTGATGCCACCCCCCCCCCCCTTATAACTTCACCCCCTCTCCAGCTATCATCGCCCCCCTCTAGCTGCTGCTGCTGCCACCCCCCCACCTGCCACCAATTCCATCTAGGGAGGGGGGGAGGCAGGCAGTGGCAGTATTTCTAAAAGTGGTGGCAACTGCCACTGCCTGCCTCACCTCCAAATGGAATCAACAGCAGCTGGGGAGGGGGGCCAGCGGCAGCCGCCCATGTGTGCCACTGCCGCTGCTGCCCAGCTGGGCCGGCCGCCTAGCTTGCTTAGTGGATGGACCGGCCTTGCTATTCATGCATCCACCTTTTCACCCCCATGTAAAGAGAACTAAATAATGATTATGATATGTTGGGATGCACAGGCATGCTAATAACCTTTAGGTCCCCATATGGTAAATGCGAGCACTGCATGATTGCAGACAAATCTAATTGATGATCAAGTGTATGTGCATTTTCCTTCCTCAACCTAAGAATGCCTCTTTTAGTAAGACTAAGGGGTATGTTTACTAAACCGCGGTAACGTAACAGCGGCTATGTTAATGCACGCTAACGTTATCAGATGCAACGTTAACGCACGCTAACGTCTTCGGCCGCGGTAAGTCCCGCAGAGGATGGAGAGAGGGCGGAGAGAAGGGGTCAGTGGGCGGGGAGAGGCTCCTGCTACACTTAACGTGGGGAACTGAAGGGCCGAACATTACTGCGAGTGAAAACCCGTCATTAGATGCACATTTGCAGGGGAGAGAAACCATTTCAGTGTCAGCAATGTACAACATAGGCAGAGAGTCCAAAAAAAGTGATAGTAGTGCTACATGTGCAGCAACAGCATAGTGCCCAAGTATGAAAGGGCACTATGATGATGTTGCAAATGGGGCATATGGGGCAGCTGGGGTACAGAGTGGACTAGGCGGAACATAGGAACGCAGAAACTGGAAAGCAGCAAGACAGCAACTGACCAAGGTCAAACATGCCCAGGAGTCTGTCCCACAGTGTCCCATCCAGGGGACATTACCCAGCAGGTACCCCAAAGGGCACATAACATTTGGCAGGCAGTGCCGGGGAGAAGCATGGATGTCTATATAGGCACCCCTACCCCAGACCCCATACCCTAGGCAGCTGCCTACCTGCACTGGATGGCCTGGGACTGCGCACCACCAGCATATGGGCATGCCAGCATGGTGGGGGAGGGGTGCTGGTGGTGAAGGGGGCAGTGGCATCTGCTCGCAGCAGACCAAGGCCAAGCCCTGTTCAGGTGGGTGGCATGCAGTGCAACAGACAAGGTCTGTCTGATGAACAGTCATGGTATCCCCAGGGACTGACCTGTCTCTGTGGCAACGGTATGGTGCAGTACACACAGCCAGTGTGTCCTGGGGCAGAAGGTCACAGGTTCAAGTCCCAGCTGGGGCTCCTGCAGACCATATCCCTACATTTTAGCCTACATAGCACATACACCATAAACATGTGCACTCCCTGAGCATCAGCCAACAGGGGCACAAACACCCACACACACAGGCTCCACTATCCAAAACCTCATGGAGAGTCAGGCTGTTGGGCCCGGTGCAGAGCAGCAGTTACCACCAAAGCATTACTACTAGCTCCTGCTTACCTTAGCAATGCCTGCACTGTGCTCAGGACTAGTGTGGCGGTCAGGGCTGCCAACCACCACTATCTTTGCACAATGCTGAAATAGGAGTGGGAGTGTGTGTATGTCTATCCATTGTTTTGTGGCTGCCTACTCCTCACTGGGCCCACAATGCTTACACTGTTTCCAGCGTTAGCCTGCCAATGTGCATAATGAGGAGCAAGGTATTGTGGGTATTCTCCAGACAGGGCGTTCTGGGCAGGATGCATCTGCACAGAGTGTAGGGCAATGGCTGGGACATTGTAGTGCCCAACCACCACCTGCATGGACAGGGTGGCCACAGCATGTCATGCTGGGAGGTCACTCTCACCCTGACTGAGCAGTGACCATGGCATGTCTAGCTTCTCACATAGTGCTATACAGTGTTTCTCTCAAGTGATATCTGTGTGTTCCCTTTTCTGGGGCCCAGTCACTGAGATACCTGCTTGGTGTCTGTACTTACATCCCCCTTCTGGGTGCACATAGTTCCTCTGGGAACATGCACTATGGACTAGCTAGTGGACTGTCTGCAGTTAGCATATGTATGGCTGGAACACCTTGCAGGGTGCAGCAGGTGCAGACTGTGCTCTCTGCTGGTGAATGTTAGATCGTGGTAGGGGGCAGCTAAGCTTTTCCAGGCCTACTGCCTGTCTGCCAGTGCCCTTGTGATAAGTACAGATCTGCATCAACTGCCTTGGATGGCACCCTTTCGCCAGCAGGACTGGGGTTGCTGGTCCCACAGCCCTTCATCATGTCCCTCTACTGCCTCCATTGCAAAGAGGCAGATTGTGGGTCTGTTGGGGGCAGATCCTGTCCACCACCTTGACCCAGAGAGTGGATGGTTTGGTAGGTGGTGCTATATAATCCACATGTGAGTCCAGACACCCCCTTGCTCTTATAGCAAGTGACCATGGCAACCTCACTGGATGTGCACTATTCTGGGTGTGTCATAGTCCACAAGGGCTAGACGTGACTGGGGAATATAGATGGACACAGGATTATCCTAGGTGTGTCTGCAAGGAATACCTGTCACATACTGGTACTGATGGGGACCTGCAGCAAAGCCTATCTCAACCAACCCGGGTACTGCGGACCTGGTGCTGGGCACCCCACCTCACCCTCAGGGTGAGCACAGGCCCTTCACAATGGCATGGTCTGTAGCTACTCTGTGCCAGTAACCCACATGGTCAGTTCCCCTTACCAAGCTGAGGTGCTATAGAGGTGCATACCCCATCTGGTGATCAGATGTAGACTGCTGTTCTGCATGTGCATTGTATCATGGGTACTGGTGGGTCTACCCTATCCTGGTAACCACAGCAGACATTTCGTGCAGTGACCTGCTGTCTTTCTGTAGCCAGGCAGTGGTGTGATAAAGGCCATAGAGGTGTAGCCCACTGGTTAATACAATGACTTCCTAGACAGTGGTCATGGGTTCAGTTCCTCTTTGTTCTCCTTTTATATGCCTGTCCCACACAACTACTTGTCATTCCTGTAACAGTCATATCTCTGCAGATCTGTGCTGCCAGCACATAATACCTTCAGCACAGTTGCCAACCATCCTTCTGTCCGTCTGTCTGTGTCTGTCAGCTGTGTAGCGTCCTGTCTTCATGTGCAGGCTGCTACCCCATGTCCTACACTGGTACCCTTTTCTGCATTGCGGCTCTGCATGCTTGCCTCTCCTGTATCTGCTCTGCATAGCAGTACTATTCCTCTGTCCTCCTATCATTGCAAATGTCTTGCCACCTCTACCTCCACTGGCGGACATGTATTCCCATCCTCTTCCACCCACTGCCATTGTAGCACTTTACATTGCCAACACCCTGTGCATCGGTACAGCTGCCTCCAGTATGTTTGTCCATTTTGCCGGCTGCCACATCGGCTGCACGCAGATTTGGCAGGTCCATCAGCTCCCACCTCTACTTCCTTCCATCACTTGTCCATTGCCTTTCCTTGGTGCTCTGTGCAGTGTTAGGGTTACATCTGTGTTTTGGCCTTACATTTCATGCTTGTCAACTTGGGGCACCTTACTGCCCTTGGGCACCATATCTTGGGTCACCTTAACATCCTTAGGGCACCTTATATGGCACCTTATAAAGCGCCTTGTCAGCCTTGTAATGTGCTTTGTTTCTCAGCTTTAACGTGCAGTGTCCCGTTAGCGTGCGCTAACTGGCCAAGGCGCCTTTTAACGCACATTAAACAGTCATTGCTACCTTGCTGCCAGTACGCCCACTTACTTATATGGCATTGCTCATGTTAACGCTGCACTTAATGCCGGTAACATTACCGTGGTTTAGTAAACATACCCCTAAAAGTGTGTGCAGCGCAAAGGCTACATGTACTCCGCATTTGAAGAGGGCAGTATGCAGTCAAGCCAGTTTATCTGGATAAATGGTTTTAAAAACTGCCCTCATTTTCTTTGTCTGTTTAGTTTTTTTCTGACTTTCTAAACTGTTTTTTTAATGTTTTCCTTTCCTTGCTCTTCCCTTCTCTTTCCAGGCACTCTCCTTATCTCTCCCCCACACCATATAACCTTCCTTGCTTCTTCCTCCTCCTAAGCCAGCTTATTCCTCTCGAGACACCTGTACTCTGCAGGCTGGACCCCTGTGGACACCTATACTGCAGTACTTGGGCCTTGCCAACAGCAGCTGACACAGTGCTCCACTACCCTGATCCTGCCACATCTCTTCTCTTATTTGCCTGGAATCATTACAAGCCCTGTTTAGTATGTTTTCTTTTTCTAATTTGTGTGGTCACTAGTGGCTTTATTTATTTAGTATTTAGCTAATATCTTTGCAGTAGCAGTTCAAGGTGGGTTGCATTCAGGTACAGTAGTTATTTCCCTGTTCCTGGAGGGCTTACAATCTAAGTTTGTACCTGAGATAATGGAGGATTAAGTGTCTTGCCCAAGGCCACAAGGAGCATCAGTCTGATTTGAATTTTGGTCTTTCCAGTTCCAGGCTGCTGCCCTAACCACTAGGCTAGTCTTCTACTTCATGAATTACTTTCATACTTAAATCCATTTTTCTCACTGCAAGATGTTCAGAATCTGAAACATACTTCACAAGTATGATAGCCTTTAAGGTTATGTAGACCCAGCATCAGTGTAGTCCAGTTCTGATAGTTCTGGTAGCCTAAAGGAGCAGAAGACAAACGCTGCCAAACCATAAAAATAAAAAAATAAATCCTACCTTAACAAATGTGTCCTAAATACATGAATTACTTGAAAACTTGGGTGACATATGTTTTGAATGTGACCAGGTTGTATACACTAGTGGTCAAAATTGTGGATACACTAGCAATTCATTCCCTTCATGCATATTTGAGGTCTCTTACTTGCTTCCCTCATCTATTCCTGTTGATATAAAGTCTATGGTTGAATGTGTTATTCTTTATTGAATCAGCTGAGACCTAAAAAGCATACTTTTACTCTGAAAATTTGTGGGTTTAACTCCTGCCACTGCTGAAGAAACTCTTGCCTTCACCGCTTAGCGCTCAATACTTCTAATTTCTTTTTTGTATCCTTTATTTTTTCCCTTTCTCTTCTCCTTTGCCTCAACCTCTTCAAGGGTGTCATCTGGTTCTCCAACCTCTTAACACTCTAAAGAATCCAGGCACTGGTAGAAGAGATCTAAAACCTCCTCTCCTTCATGCCCAAAAGAGGACAAGTCTCTTCCCCAAGAGCCCTCTGAGATCACGAAGGATCCAAGTCGGAAGTCCAAAGACCCTCCCGGTAAGCCTAGGACATTGAGGGAGTGATTTCATGAACATTCCTGCTCACACCGGGAGTTGTTTCAGACTTCATCCGACTCCAGTCATAGGTCCAGGCATCCCCAGCGGGAGGACTTGTCCTCCAAAGCCTCAGTGGGGATTCGAGAGGTTCCCGAGGCTTCAACGTCCGCCGAACCCTCGATGCCGTGCCCCGGTATGATGGCAGCCAGTCTTGCTCCATCCGGTGACCAGGCACAGGCAACCTCCCTAGACCAGCACATGCTGGCTCTAGAATGGACCTTAGCAGCTCTACTGGTGGCCTCGGTGCACCTATCGCCCTCGGCCCCAGAGACCCTGCCATTGACTTCGACCTCAATGCCTCCACCGATTTCGTCCCAGCAGGCACCAATGGTTCCGATGTCCTCGATGCTCTCGATACAGCTCCTGTGCACGGAGATTACGATACCGATTCCATCTCCGTTGCCACCAAGCACGGATCCTTCGTGGTCCATGCATCGAATGAAACCAGAGGACATCGACTGACATCACCACGATACTCAAAGCCGGCACTACCGCTACTCTGGAGTCTGATACCAATTCCTCAGACACTGATCATCAATCTCTAGACTCCGATAACCTCCAAAATTTTGTGCCAGAGACCTCGCCTCTACAGCCAAGCACCTGGAGGAAGTCCCCACCGGAGGACATGTCATTTCACGATTTCATTCATGACATGGCAGCAGGACTTTCCATCCCAGCAGCTTTGGAGCCGGAGCCATGGGCAGAGGAGCTGGAGATTTTGAAGTACACTACCACACCTAAGGAAGTCACCATCCCTCCAGTACTTCGCATCATCCACAACTTAATGTTGAGGATGTGGGAGATGCTCTTAACTATCTCCCCCATAAGTCCCTGAATGCCCGGTCTTTCAGAAGCCGCAGCTTCCCCACCATTCCATGGTGGTGGAATTGGCGATGCGCCTCATTAAAAGCGGGAAAAACCACACATCCCTTTCTTCAGGCCGGGAATCGAGAACCCTTGATTCCTTTGCTTGCCGTATCTTCCAGGTTTCCATGTTAGCTAGCAGAATCAACTCCTACATCCTGAATGTGGGGATGTTTCTCAAGGAGCTGAATAACGACTGGGAAGGCTTTCTACCTTTCCTCCCAGAAGAAAAATGTCCAGCCTTTCAAGCAGTCTTGTCTCACAGAACGTGTCAAAATTTATGAACAGGGCAGCTTTTGATGCGTTTGAATCCTCTAGCAGAGTCTCATCCATAGCCATCGGAGCAAGGTGACTAGCATGACTCCAGGCCTCTGTCTTAGAGCAGTGGGTACAGGACAAACTAGCTAACATTCCCTGTACAGGTGAGAACCTTGTTTGGAAAGAACTGCCGTGAGAAGGCTGGTGAACTGGAGACCAATGACACTACCCTCAAAAGACTGTTGAGGAAAACATCTGACCCCTCTAAGAAGAAGGTCCAACCTAAAAAAGCCTTCTATCCCAATAAGAGGAGGTTTTACCAGTATTCCCAGCCTACCTATCCTTCACACCAGAAACATCAGGGATCCAAGCAGACCAAAAAGCCCAGGCTGTCAAAACAGCCTCAGCCAGCAGCCGCCACATCGTCTTTACGACTCCCACTTAGGGAGCATAGCCAGTCCATCCCATTTAGATACACTGCCCATTCCAGGAAGACTCTCAAAATTCATCACACAATGGAGAATCACCACCTCGGAGATATGGACTCTTACCATCATCCAGAATGGATACATCTCAACTTTCAGGAGCTCCCCCCCCCCCCCCCCCTCACCACTTCAGAGATCAAGCTCCATCAAAGGCCTCCCTCAATGCCTTTCTAAAACAGGTTACCTCTCTCCTAGCCCAGGGAGCCATCAAACCGGTACCACCTCAGGAACACCATAGAGGTTTCTACTCCCCCTTCTTCCTCATCCCAAAGAAGTCAGGAGGCCTCAAGCCCATTCTGGATCTCCGAGACCTCAACAAGTTCCTAGTAAAAGAAAAATTCAAGATGATCTCGCTGGGAACCCTCCTTCCTCATCTCCAAGAAAACAACTGGCTTTGTTCTCTGGACCTCAAAGAGGCCTACACTCACATACTCATCCACCCTTCACACAGGCAATATCTTAGGTTCATATTCCAAGGAGTGCATTATCAATACAGAGTTCTTCCTTTCAGCCTAGCATCAGCACCAAGAGTTTTCACAAAATGCATGGCCATGGTTGCAGTTCATCTTCGCATCAGTAAAGGTTTTGTTTTTCCTTACTTAGATGACTGATTCATAAAGGCAGACACTCCTCAATAACTCTGTTCAGCCCAATCCCAAACCATAGGACTTCTACAATCTCTAGGTTTCATAATAAACTTTTCAAAATCACACCTCATCCCCATCCAGCGGCTGGAATTTATAGGAGCCGTCCTATACACCACCCAGTGCAAGGCCTTTCTCCCACAAGACCGAATGCAAAGACTCTTACTCTTAGCAAACAGCATGCGTCAACACCATCGTGCCCCAGAACACTCCTTCTTAAAGTTACTGGGACACATTGCCTCCACTGTTCATGTAGTCCCACATGCCAGGCTGCAAATGTGACAAACACAGTGGACCCTATCCAACCCAGTGGTCCCAAGCCACAGGAGATCTACATGCTTCCATTCAAATAATGCCTCCCATGGCACACTCTTTCCAGTGGTGGTCCATCCCAGAAAATCTCCTCAAAGGGTCACCATTCTGACCCCCCAATCTGCAGCATACCCTAAATACTTCAAAGCAAGGTTGGGGAGCTCACCTAGAGACTCTCTCCACGCAGGGCCTTTGGACTACTTAAGAGTCCAGGCAACAAAGAAATCTCCTGGAACTTCGAGCAGTGTCGATAGCTCTCCAAGTCTTTCAGGACCATCTCTCCAACAGTTCTAGCCTCATACGCATGGAAATCAAGTAGCAATGTTTTACATAAACAAACAAGGAGGAACAGGCTCCCTTCCCCTATGCCAGGAAGCTTGCCAAGTATGGAACTTTGCCACTCAACACCACATACAGTTGAGAGCAGTCTACATTCCAGGTCAGGACAATCTGAAGGCAGACAGCCAGTTGCTCCAGCTTCATGAGTGGTCTCTAGACCGTACAGTGACCAACCATTTGTTCGACACCTAGGGCACTCCATGGATCGACCTCTTTACCACTCAACTGAATGCCAAACTTCCCCGCTTCTGCTCGAAGATCCCATCAAGACTCAGCCTAGTGGCCAACACCTTCATGATCCATTGGGGTCAGGGTCTGCTTTAAGCATTTCCCCCTACACCCCTAATCCTGAAGACCCTCTTGAAACTGAAGGAAAACAAGGGCTACATGATCTTCATAGCCCCTCACTGGGCCTGCCAACCATGGTTCCCTCTCCTCCTACAACTCTCTCAGACCACACTGATCCATCTAGGATCCAGTCTGGGTCTCCTCTCTCAGAATGACGGAACACTCCTCCTTCCCAGTCTTCGGTCCTTTGCCAGACGGCATGAGTCCTGTGAGCTTAGCATTACACCACCTTCCTCTGTCGGCGGAAGTCAAAAATATCCTCCTCTCCTCCAGGAAACCATCCACTAGGAAGGCCTTCTCCCTAAAGTGGTGTAGATACGCCTCATGGTGTTTCAACTATACTCACAGTCCCTTTGAGGCATCTGTTCCGACACTGCTACACTACCTATGGCATCTCTCCTCTCAAGGACTCAAATCCAACTCGATAAGAGTGCATCTCAGCGCTATCTCAGCTTTTCATACCCCTGTGAATGGTAAACCAATCTCTACTGCCCCCCTAGTAGCGCAGTTCATGAGAGGTCTCCTCCTAACTAAGCCGTCTAACCACACACCACTAGTGGCGTGGGATCTCAATGTGGTTCTGGCTCAACTACTCAAACCGCCCTTTGAATCACTGGCTAAAGCACAGCTCCGCTATGTCTCTTGGAAGGTACTTTTCCTCATAGCCCCAACCTCTGCCAGACGTGTCAGTGAGCTACAGGACCTAGTAGCTCCCGCCCTTTACATCCGCTTCCACCATGACAAGGTGGTCCTATGGACACACCCGCACTTCTTTCCGAAAGTGGTCTCCACTTTTCATATCAATCAGACAGTCAACCTCCCTGTCTTCTTCCCCAGACCACATGCCTCCCAGGTGGAAGCCTCTCTACATACCTTGGACTGCAAAAGGGCTTTGGCTTTCTATATACAGAGGACAGAAACCATCAGGAAGTCCTCTCAACTTTTTGTATCCTTTGATCCAGCTCATCTGGGACTACCAGTAACCAAATGATTCCTTTCCCACTGGATAGCGGACTGCATATCTTTCTGCTCCGAAATAGCAGGACTCTCCCTAACAGGGAAAGTCACTGCTCACAATGTCCAGGCAATTTCCACCTTGGTTGCAAACCTCTGAGCAGTCCCCATTTCTGAAATATGCCAAGCTGCTATGTGGTCCTCCATCTACACCTTTGCGGTCCACTACTGCTTGAACAAAGACTCCTGTCAGGATGCAGCCTTTTGCCAGGCGGTCCTTTAACATTTCTTTGGGATTTAGCACAACTCCTACCCCAGCCCACTTCTATCGGCTACAGGAGGTCGAGGCCAACGATTCACAGGCAGCCCTGAGATCTCTCAGCTAGGGAATCCCATATGTGAAGACTACATTCCTGTTTGTTCATAGAGATAGCGTACTCACCAGGAACAGCAGGAATTTAGTTCTCACAACCCGCCCACCTCCCCAAGGAGTTGTAGCTCTTTCTCCCTCTCTCTTTCTACTCAACTTTCTTCAGCTATACATTCAACCGAGGAGAGTCAGTTAGAAGAACGGGAAGGCACTAGCGCATGCACAGCGGACTGCTCCCAAAGACTTTCCTATTGGTAGCTAGGGAGCTTCCTGCGCGGGCTCCGTCGGTACTCGATGTCACCCATATGTGAGGACTAAATTCCTGATGTTCCCAGAGATCACCTGTTACAGGTGAGTAACTACGCTACCTCGAGAAACTTGTTAAATCAGTGCCAGAAGATACCAAGCTGTCATTGATGCCAAAGGGTTTCCAACACGTTACTGACTTTAATGATGTAAAATGGTTCCCATTTAATAATACCCCACGGTGATGCACTTCTGACACTGTATATTCATTTTTTTGGACAGAATAAGACTTAAATTGATGATTTTTTTTATTTCAATATAGTTTCTGAATCAATATTGTGTACTTTCCTTCCTAAAGCACATAAAATGTTTGAACAATTGAGCACATATTGCTAGAAATGAACTAAAAGTCAAGATGTATCCACAATTTTGGCCACTACTGTATATGTCCTTTAGACACAACTGGCAGTGTCTCAAACTCTGAAAATAGTACATTTTCATGTCCCTTTTTTATCAGCTTTGATAATGTTATGTCTCAGATTAATCTTAAATGTCTGTACTGCATCATAAACTTAGGTTTGCGTCTAAATATTTCAGAGACTAAGATATTATGATTGACTGCCCATAATGCCAGTTGAGCGGGCACACTGTCCATGCTGCAAATCATGACCTGGGGATTATCTTGGATAGTAATATGAAAATGTCTTCTCAGGTCACTAGTTAGTACAGGGTTCAGTCCAGATCAAGCAACTGCATCCCTGCTTGCCACAAGCCAAAGGCTGTGATTTGAGCACTCATCTTGCTGTGTTTGGTTTATTGCAATGCTCTTATGGTGGGTCTTCCACAGAGAGATGTCTAGTGGGTACAGTTGGTGCAAAACACAGCAACTAGACTAGTGAAACGCCTCCATAGGTTTGATTATGTTCGGCCAACTTTGCAGGACCTTCTCAGACTCCCAGTCAAAAGCAGGTGAATTTTAGGATTCTGCTTCTAGTTTTTCGAGTACTTGTATGAGTTGTCTCTGGCCTATGGGACCCTTTTAATAAAGGCATTGCATCCATTTAAATAAAAGGGCTATGTGCACTTAACATGTGTTTTAAAACCTTTAGTAAAAGAGCCCTTATATGTCTGATAAATTATGTTGTTATGTCCCTGTGAGGGCATTACATTCTCAGGGCAAACAGTTGCTGTTCATTCCTGCTATAAGAATTGTGCAGCAGTCTTATCATTGGGAGAGGGCCTTTTCAGTTAAGGCTCCACTTTTGTGGAATGGATCCCCAAGTGCTTTGTGGGTGCTAGATGATTTGAAATGGTTTTGGAGGGATCTGAAAATGTATTTGTTTAGACAGGCTTACAATGAGGGTGAGGATTGAGGGGGTGATCACTGATTGTGTTTGTTGTATTATTGTTTTTGTTTTTTTTAATGTGTAATTTTGCACTGTAAACTGCATTGAGTGGTTCGCAAGAGTGGTTTATAAAAGTAAGTAAATAAATACATGGTTTTACTATTCTCTGAGAACAAACAGGATCAAAAGCCCTCACAGATGAATGATGTCTTCAACACAGGCCATCATGGTAAAAAGTGTAGCAGATCTCTCTTAAGTTTGTAAAGCTCTCTAATATGTTGATTCATGCATGTGCAGATTTCCCACACTGGCATTTTGATGTGGAATCAACTCATTTCTTTTACCACATGGAGCCCTTCACATGTGCATTTTTCATCTCTATGGGTCAGTGTTTCAGAAGTTTGTAAAAGTTTTCAGGGACCTGTGAGATCTTCTCAGAATTTCTATTCTTTCCTATTAAAATGCCCTTAGATTTCTCTGACATTTTAAAGTTTTCTTTTAGCTTGGCTGCAGTCTGCACTGGCATCAATTGGGGATTTTGATAGAATCGTTTGATTTCATGTTGACTATTTTTCTCCTGATGTCCTAAAAACTGAAAAACACCAGCAGCTTCAAGAAGCACAAATGGCGCAGCAGGACCTTATCAGTCACTGATATACACGGTTGGCACCTGCCGTGACACAAGATCTCCATCTGCATCAGTTACCAAAAGATTATGGCTGGTTCTCTTTGTGGCAATCAAGAGTATAAGTATTAGCTCTGTGATTCATCTGAGCACAACCTAGCTGCATCAGTATCAGAAGCATCAACTTTAAGGGACCCAGGAAGTACACCAGATGCTTCTGATGCATTAACATCAAGAAGGCATTGGTTACCCTCAAGGTCCATCAGATTTGACCAAGTGCTATCTGGAGAAGGAAAAGGATTGCACTACTTTCAGTATTTAGGAATCCTCATGTTGAGCAAAGGCTAAAAGACATCATTGATCTTCATCATAACATGATGCCAGGAGAATTGATATTTTGATGACGGTCATTTCTCTCGAGCAGCCCCACAGAGGGGATCACTTCCTCAGTCATATCTGAGGGAGTGCAACAGTATCCAAGGGAAAAGCCAGTGTTAAGAAATGCTGGAACCCATTATAGAAACTTGGAAAAGGGCCCAAAAGCCTGCCATTAGACTGTGCTTCCTTCAGATTTGGATCAGCTTGCGGCCTCCTATAATATGGGGATCCAGGATGATCATCCTGGTTTCCCTCCCCACCAACGCCGACCCTATCCCAAGGGTCCTAGGTCTGACCACTGATGCCCCTTAACCCTTTGAAGGCCTACTTTAAATTTTTAATCCACATTCTGCAGCCGGGTTAATTTTTGCATATTTCAGGAAAATTGTACCCGTCTTATTCAATATGTTCTAATAGTGATTTTCCTTCTGCTATGGTCATGTATTATATACCATTTGATAGGAATATTTAGTCAGAATTTTTGATCCCGAGAGTTTTGGGCTCGGCCTGGAAAGAGTTAAGGAACCCAGGAAGACATTTCCACTCCTCCTGCAGCTCATCCAGAGTTGACCTTTACAGTCTTTAGTGAGGAGTTAAACAGGAGAATTGAGGAGACCCTGAATCACCATCTGGATCAGATCCATGCATGAACCCTGACTGCATCAACATGGGTGCAGATGAGGTGAGGCCAGGTCAGTCCTGGAGATTGTTAGTACCTGGAGGCATGGCATTGAAGGCTATCCATAATAGCTGCTCCAATGTCAATCTAAAATATATTGAAGGAGGAAACTTCAATAGGGCACAGATTTGCATCAAAGTCTAAGAATCAACAGACAAGGGAAGTCTTCACAGAGGCCTTGTCTGCTAGCTAGGCACAAACTAGGAGGGAGGAGTGGCCTAGTGATTGGGGCAAGTTACCTCAGGCCGGAATGTCGGGGGTTCATATCCCACTAGAGGACAGCAACCTTGGGCTGGAAGGACTGGGGTTTCTAGTCCCACAGGTGCTCCTTGTGGTCTTGGGCAAGCCACTTAACCCTCCATAGCCCATGTTCCCTGTAAAATAGTTATCTCCAAGTTATAATGTCCTGTTCAATGTAATTTCAGTTTGTTCAATGTAAACTTCCTTGATATCATGAAAGGCGGTATATAAGAAATGTTAAATAAACTCAGTGCACATCATACTGAATATTTTTCTGACACAGAGTCTATGTAATCTTGAGTTTCAGTTTACACAACAAAAGAGAATCAACTGATCTCTCTTCAGACATCTGTCCTCCACAGAAAAGGAGAAAGTCTCTACTGGAAGACTTCTCTCACACATTTTGTTAACAAAATGGGTAAGGTCATTCATTTCATTTACAGTAGAGGAGGAGGAAGAATCCTGGGCAGAAATATTAGACATATACTCTTCCTTGACCATGCTCCCCCAGGAACATAAGTAACATAAGATTTGCCATACTGGGTCAGAACAATGGTCCATCAAGCCCAGTATCCTGTTTCCAACAGAGTCCAATCCAGGTCACAAGTACCTGTCAGAATCCTAAAGAAAGGCATGAACGTGCTCATTCAAAAAATGTTTTTAAGAATGTACAGATGAGAATATGAGAGACTCCTTCCCCAACTACCAGCAATTAGTAAAAAGGCATACTCCTGTACAGAGTCCAAAAGACTCCCAGAGTTGTAAAGAAGCAGCTTTATACCATTTAATGGTGATCAAATACACTCTCAGGAAGTCCAGGTGAATGAGAATCCACTCCTTGATTCCTCCTGCTCATACCCCTAGACCTTTTTGTGGAGAAAATTCTACAGGATGATATGCTTAACTCCTACATAGTTTCTTCTGATCTCTTCATGCGAAACATTCTGAGCATGGCGGAATATGTGTTCTTCCTCAAAGTCAGTAGGTAGATGAGGGCAAGAAATGTGAAAAACACATGGTCAGATTGGCCTTTTAAGTTTGATATGGCATCAAGAGCTTCTGCTCTGAATATCAACACTCCCGGTAACCTATTGATGGGATCTTCAGACTATGCAGGCAAAACTCCCTGATACGCTCTGCAAGGGAGGAAATCTCTTTGAAGATGAAGTTAAGAAGCAGTTGATCAGACCAGAGACCACTGTACTATATTTCAGACATCTCTGCAACTACCTACTATGGAGGAGACACATCAAGAGGCGTCGATGCCCGGCCCCACCAGCGCATGCGCTGAGACTGCAGGGACCTCAATGCCGATCCTCGATCTCCATGCCTCGAGCCGATCCTTGGCGAGGGTCTCGATCCCGCTCCCAGTCCTTGGGCGTGAGATCCTTCCCGGCAAGCGCCTCTGGCCCCGGCCAAGCCTCAGTCGTGGTTCATCGAAGGCCAGATCCAATGATGCCCTTAGAGCCATCAGGCCTCAAGTCCTCAATGGACTACTCAGATTGGGAGTCCAAAAATGAGGCTTCCCAGAGACATGAGGACACCGTGACCTCCCCTCGGAAGCGTCCCCGCCAGCATCGAAGCGTCGGTCCCCGCCTGAGGACACCTCATTCCTCGAGTTTGTCTGGGATATGGCAAAGGCACTATCCCTCACCATGGAGTTGGAGGTGGACCCCCGCACGGAGGAACTCTAAATCCTCCAATAAGGGGCCCCACCCAAGGAGGCCCTCACGGTCCCCATCCCCTGCACTCTTGGGCGCCTCCTTCTCCGAATGTGGGAAACACCGGCATCAGTGCTGATTATTAACTGATGCCTGAACACCATACCGGGTCCAACGAGGGACTGGCTTCAGAAAGGTGCAACTCCCTCACACCTCCAAGGTGGTTGAGTCAGCCATGCATCGACAGAAAAGCCCAAGACTCACTCTTCGGTGCCCCCGAGCAGGGAGTTCCGAGCCCTTGATGCCCTCAGGCATAAATGTTATCAGGGTTTAATGCTGGCATGCCGCATACAAGCATATCAGCTGTATATTGGTATGTTTATTTATTATTTTATTTAGCTGGATTTCTATACTGCCTTTTGCTGTGTCAAAGGGGTTTACATAGAACATCAGTGTTATATTGAACAGTAAACAGTAGAACTATATACAGCATGCATTACTTATCAGGTTTAATCCTCTGAGACCTAACCAAAGAATTTGGGGGTTTCTCGGCAGATCTCAGCGGAGACCACCTCCAACGCTTCCAGACCCTCACAAAGTCTGTCAGGGAGTGCTCAAAGTATTTGTCTTAAGCGGTCTACGATGACTTTGATTCTAACGTGAGGGTGGCTGCTGCAGGCATCGGTGCTCTATGCCAGACCTGGCTACAGGCATCAAACCTTGAACAATGGGTCCAGGAAAAACTCCTTGACGTCCCTTGCCTTGGTGAAAACCTCTTTGGCAAGCTGATGGAGGACAAGGTGGCGGAGATCGAGACCGAGTATGTCACCAGGACTAGACTCTTGAGGAAGACTTCCACTCTTCCCAAGAAGAAACCATCGAGGAAAAGGCCTCCCTTCCACCGGAAAGACCAGCCTTACCAAGATTATCCCCCATACCAGGCCACCCAGACCTCTCAGCAGGGTCATCAAGGGCAAGGGAGCAGGCCAGGGTCTCAAGCCCCAGACACCAGCTCCAGCCCACACTGGGTCGGGATTTTGACTTCCAGAGCATAGCCTCTCCACCCATGGGGGACCAGCTACCGACAGGGGGGCCATCTACACAGACTCCTGGACACTTCAGGTAGTCAGGAAAGGTTATCCCCTCCATCTGGACCAGACGTCTCCCTCTTTCTTTCCAGGAGAGCCCCCTTGGACTCCCCTGCACCCAGTCCCTGCTACTGCAGGAACTTGCAGGCCTTCTCAGGGACATGGCTGTGGAGCCCGTACCACACTACCTAAAAGGAAAGAGGTTCTACTCCAGATACCTTTTGGTCCCGAAAAGAACAGGAGGCCTAAGGCTCATTCTGGACTCGAGAAACCTGAACAAATTCCTGGTGCGGGAGAAGTTCAAAATGCTCTCCTTTTGAATATTGATGCCCTATCTCCTGCAGGGAGATTGACTATGCTTCTTGGACCTAAAGGATGCTTATACCCACATCTTTATTCAACCCAGTCACAGGCAGTACCTGGTTCATAGTCGGGGGTGATCACTACCACTACCCTTCGGCCTAGCCTCTACACCAAGAGTCTTCACCAAATGTCTGGCAGTGGTGGCCACTTGCCTCCATCTCCAAGGGACCTTCGTCTTTTTTCCATACCTGGATGACTGGCTAGTAAAAGGAGACACTGCCTCAGAGGTGCAACAGATCATGGCCTACACCATCAAGGTCCTACAACACCTGGGGTTCATGATAATCCACCCAAAATCCCATCTCACTTCAACACAGGACCTGGAGTTCATAGGGACTCGCCTGGACATCCTCCAAGTCAGGGCCTTCCTCCCCCTGGATAGGGTGGATCGCCTCAGGACCCAGACGACCGAGGTGCAGCATCATCACGCCATGGTGGCACGGTCCATGCTCCGCCTGCTTGACCACATGACTTCCACAGTCCATGTGGTCCCCAACGCCTGCCTCCACATGCGGGCAGCTCAGTGGTGCCTCTGCTCACAGTGGACTCAGGCCACAGGCAGGCTCTGGGACAGGGTTTTGGTGTCCCATCAACTAGCAGTGTCACTCAGTTGGTGGCAGGACACACATCACCTGCAGAAGGGCATGCCCTTTCAATACCCAAACCCCCAGAGGGTCCTCACTACGGACGCCTCCCTACTGGACTTGGGGTGTCCACTGCGGGGAACTGTGCATGCAGGGCAACTGGTATCTCGAGGAGAGCCAGCAGCAGATCATCCTGCTGGAGCTCAGAGCCATTTTTCTGGCGATCAAGGCCTTCAAACACCACCTACAGCATCAGTCGGTGCTGGTCCAAATGGACAACCAGGTCGTGATGTTCTACCTGAACAGACAAGGGGGCACAGGGTTTCATTGCCTCTGCCAGGAGGTAGTAGCCCTCTGCTCGTATGCAATCAGTCGGGGAATGCTCCTCAGGGCAGTATACCTTCTGGGCCAGGACAATGCCCTGTGGACAGACTCAGCAGGGTCCTCCAGCCACACGAGTGGCACCTAGACTCCAGGGTGGCACAGAAGCTATTCTGACTATGGGGAACCCCAAGTCTGGACCTCTTTGCCAGCCCAGCCAATGCTCATCTGCCCCGCTTCTGCTGTCCCCAACTGCACCCATCCCGAATAGCATCGGACACCTTCCTCATCTTGTGGTCAGAGGGCCTTTTGTATGCCTTCCCTCCTACATCACTAATCGCGCGGACCCTCTTCAGGGTCCAGCAGGACAAGGCTTCCATGATTCTGGTGGTTCCGTGGTGGCCCAGACAACCTTGGTTTCCCCTGTTACTCTGCCTCTCGACAGAGCTCCCAGTCTCTCTGGGGGAGTTCCCCAGGACTACTGACCCAGGAGGAGGGTTCGCTTCTCCACCCCAAACTGGGGTACCTGTTGCTAACAGCATGGCTGCGGAACGGATTGTTCTAGTGCACTTCAACCTCCCCAGGGAGGTGGAAGAAGTCCTCCTGGCTTCTCATAAGAACTCCATGAGACAAGCCTAAGCCTTAAAGTGGCGCAGATTCTCGGTATGGTGTGCAGAGCAACGGGTTGATCCATTCTCCTGCCAGGTGCATATGGTGTTGTAATACTTTCTCCACCTCTCGCAAATCGAACAAGTCCAACTCTGTCAGGGTACACCTGAGCACACTCCATAGAGGGCAAGCCACTTTCTATGCAGCCCCTCATTACCCAATTCATGCGGAGCTTGCTGCTCTCTAACCCCCTCCCCCCCCATCTAGCCGCCTCCGGCAGAATGGAATCTCAACTTGGTTCTGACACAGCTTACCAAGCCGCCCTTCGACCCTTGGCTACCTGCCATTTGCATTACCTATGTTGGAAGGTTGTCTTCCTGGTGGAGCTCACCTCTGGCTGCAGTCAGTGAGCTTCAGTCCTTGGTGCCTGAGCCACCCTACACCAGGTTCTACAAGAACAGGGTCGTGCTTTGCACCCACCCTAAATTCTTTCCAAAGAGGTACAAGCCTTCCACCTCAACCAAGAGGCAGTGCTCCCTACCTTCTTTCCCTGGCTCCATGCCGACAAGGCAGCGGCCATTCTCCATACTCTGGACTGCAAAAGGGCCCTGTCCTTCTACCTGAAGTGTACTCGGGTAGAAGGACAAAGCCTCACAACCTTTCGTTTCATACAACCCCAGTCGACTGGGGGAGGCTGTCACCAAGCTGACCCTGTCCACTTGGGTGGCGGACTGCATTGCCTTTGCCCATGATCAGGCTAGGCTCTTGGAACGCCAGGGCTATGGCAACCTCAGTTGCGAGCCTATACTCTGTCCCTATGGCAGACATCTGCCGGGCTGCCACCTGGTCCTCAGTCCACACCTCTGCAGCTCACTACTGCCTGGAGAGGGAGTCCCGACAGAACAGTGCCTTCGGTCAGGCTGTACTCCATAATCTGTTTGGGGTTTAGGCAACTCCTGTCCTCCGACCCTTCTTGTTCAGGCTACCGGAGCCATGGTTCTCCCTAGACACTGGGGTCCTTTGAGTCTGTCCTCAGATTCGCTTGCAGCTGCTTACAGCTAGACTGTGTTTTGTTTTCTTCTACAGGTTCCCAGTAGCCTGTAGCTAGGGAATCCCATATGTGAGGATTGACTTCCTGCTTGTTCCTGGAGAAAGCATAGTTATTCACCTATAACAGGTGTTCTCCAGGGACAGCAGGAATCAGTCCTCACATCCCTCCCTCCTCCTCTTGGAGTAGCTGTACTATTTTTGCCATCTTCTTTTGTCTGCTCTAGCTATGTCATCTGACTGAGTAAGATGGCACCCTTGGTCAGTAAGGGGACCACGCATGCACGGTGGCATCTCCCAAAGGCTTTCTTTGAAAGCTGGGGAGATGCTTCCGCAAGGGCTTTGTTGACGTCACCCATATGTGAGGACTGATTCCTGCTGTCCCTGGAGAGCACCTGTTACAGGTGAGTAACTACGCTTTATAAAATATACACATAAGTGCTACTTTGTGCCATTCCCCCATGCCCATACTTTGCCCCTGGGAATGGCTAATGGTAGATCGCATAAAAGCAGATGCTACATTTTCTGCATGGCCACTTTTATGTGTGCATGCAGTGAGGCGACATAAGTGCCTACTGGAGACTGTAGAAATACTGTTCTAGGTACTCAAATCAATTATAACCTCCCCCCTCCCCCCAAACAAAAAAGATTACATTACTCAGTCAGCCAACTAACCCCACAGCCCACAAATGAACTGGAAACCAATTTCAAACCAAATAAATGTATCCATTCAAAAATACACACTTCACGTTTCAACTTGAAAGAGTATTTCCAAACCAGTTTCAGACTCATTGAAGTGAAGGAGTGCAGATGCATTTTTAATTGAGAACTAACATAATTGTTTTATCTTTTAGATAGCATAGAGGCCAATGTGGAGAGTGCAGAGGTTAACGTCCAACAAGCAAACCAACAGCTGGCAAGAGCCGAAGAATACCAGGTAATCTCAGTGTACAACAGCTTTCTTCAAATTGCTTTCCTCCCCAAACTACTCTTTAGGGTTATCTTAGTACAAAAATGGATATTTCCACAAAGATTTAAAGGAGGGTGACAACTGGTCTTAATTGCAAGGTTTTTTGTTATTTTAGAATAGTTTAAAAAGAAATTAACCATGCCATATCAGAAATCAGTTTGATTCCGTTTAAATGTATTAAAGTGTAATGCAAAGAATCCAGGACCATCGCTAAATTAAATGAAAATAATATGGTTTCTTGCAAATAAAAAAGATATGATAATCATGTTTTGAAGTATCACAGCAACAGTACACCCTTGATGAAACATGCATTTTGTGAAATACTGGACATCATGGGCTTTGGAAGTAAACTCTTTTTTTCAAGTACAACAGAGATAAGTCTAGTTTTTGATACTAAAGTTTTGATACTACGTAAAAGTTTGAAAAATTAAGAATATGCTATGGGGGAGTTTTTTTCTGATCTTTGAGGATTAGTCCTGATATTAAACTGGAAACCATAAGTATGAAAGGTTTCAATGGTGGAAGTATGTTTTAGAAGTATGTTTCCCAATAATTTTTATGATTAAGTGACTGGTATTATATATTTTTCAGTACTTTAATTTTTGTTTGGGTGAAGTAGATATTTATCACTGAATCTGTGGGATTGTTGGTATTAAAGCTAGAGGGTCATTCCGATCAGGACGTCCAGGCCCCTCTGCGCCCGATCAGAATGGGACGCACAGGGGTAGACACGGTTCTGATCCCGCAGGGCATGTCTAGCCCCCGCGAGATCAGAATTGCGACTAGGCCTTTATGTGCAGGCCGGGACCCAATTCCTATCAGCCTGCACTTACAGGTCCCTCAGTCAAGGCTCATGAATGGAGTCGCGGCACCATGGCGTCCGGTTGCCATGGCACCGCGGCTCCATTCAGGAGCCGTGATTCCCAGCTGCCGATGACAGTCTCCTTTCCCTGCAAACCGACCTCCAATCTGGCCTTTCATGGCTAGGGTTGGGCTGTGGGGAATTCCCTGCACCCACCTCACCTTTTTTCCATGGCTGGAGCTCCTGTCCCTCCATGACTTGCTTCTAGCAGCCTTTTCAGAAACCCAAGCCCTAGCCCTAAGAAACAATACATTTTATCTTCTCCAATTTCTGGGCTTCATAATTAGCTTTCAAAATCTTCATTGCATCTTGTGAATATTATTTTTCATAGGCACCATACTAGACACAGTTCAAGCAAAGGCCTTCCTGCCGGTGGACAGAAATCAAGCCTTCATTTCACATCTTCAGGCCATACAAACAGCACCAAAGGTCATATTCATGGCCTACTTGCAGATGCTGGGCCATGTGGCTGCAGCAGTACGTTTAGTCCCTCTAGCCCATTGCAAGATGACCTCAGTGGGAACTCTGATTCTAATGGAATCAATGTGCCCAGCCTCTTTTGACAATTTTGTCTACCTACTCAACTCTGAACTACGTTACAATAATAGACCTCCAAATCCAATCTTGCAACAAGTGTTCTTTTTGTACCGTGGTAATATTATTTAGACCTAGCTACAAATGATCAAGCTGGGAATGTGGAGCTCATATTGATGGTCATCACTCGCAAGGAATGTGATCAAAGTCCAAGAAACTTTACATCAACCACTTGAAGCTCCGGGCAATTTACTATGCCCTTCAATTTTTTCTTCATCAGTCTTAATTCAGATAAATTAAGTGGTGATTCATAGTGTCAGTAAACAAGGACGGATGGGATCTCTACATCTCAAACGAGAAGCAGCTAAGATTAGGAACATTGCCATTACCAATCACATCAAAATACAAACTGCCAATATCCCAGGAATGCAGAACCTTATACTGTAGCTGACAAGCTCAGCAGAATTCGTCAACTTCATGAATAGTTTCTAGATGTACCATGGAGTGGAGGAGTGGCCTAGTGGTTGGGGCAAGGTACTTCAGGCCAGAAGGTCAGGGGTTCAAATCCCACTTGAGGACAGCAACCTTGGGCCGGAAGGACTGGGGTTTCTAGTCCCACAGGTGCTCCTCTTCATCAACAGCAAAAATGCAGAGCTTCATCTCTACTGCTACATCCACCCATCCTCCGAATGTCTAGCTGTAGATGTCTTGGTGAGTCTGTGGACCTGGTCCCTTCTATGCACACATCCCTCTGTTCTCCTCATAGCAAAGACCCTTCAAAAATTGCAACAGCAGCTAAGCACCATGATTCTCATAGCACCATTTTAACCTTGGCAGAACAGGTTTCCACTTCTAAAAAACTAGCAATTTTCTTTCCTTGCAAACTCCAGGAATTTCCACCATTAATCCCACAACATGATGGCCATCTTTTTCATCCATACTTGAAGTCCCTAACTCTCGTAGCATGGAGATTTAGTAGTATTTAGTTTCTGCTCCAGGGTTACCAGAACCTAACCAGAGCATTCTTAAAACTGCCAGAAAACCATCCAGTAAGCACACTTAGACTTTCAGATGGAAGTGATTTTCCATCTGGTGTTTTACAAATGGCCACAACTTTACAACATGTCCACCTACTACTCTTCTACAGTATGTCTATCATTTATATCGTCTGAAGCTCCAGATGGCTTTCATCAGAGTGCATCCTAGTGCTCTTAGTTTACCATATTTCAGTTGATAGCCTTCCAGTGTTTCGGTGTTATGTTATTTCATGTTTCATGAAGGGTTTTCTTGATGTCAAACCATCCTGTGCTATGGGACCTTAATCTGGTGCTAATTTCTCTTCTGAAACCATATTTTGAGCTTTTAGAGTCTATTTAAGTTCCTTACATAGAAGGTACTCTTCCTAGCAGCAGTTACCTTTGCAAGAAGCAAGCTCCAAGCACTAGGAATCTATAAGCTATACTCACAATTTCATCATAACAAGGTGGTTTTCCAAACTCACCCTATATTTCTACCTTGAATTGTGACACCTGTCTAAATAATGAGGAAATAATGCTTCCTACCTTTTGTCTTAAACTTCATAAAAATCCACACAAAGAGGCCCTTCACAATCTAACTTGTAAACAGACTCTTGCATACCACCTTAAAAGAACGGAATCGCTTAGGAGTCTACTCAGTTTTTTGTCTACTTTGATTTCAACAGAACTGGCATACCAGTCCCAAAAAGAACTCTAGCAAATTGGCTGGCATTTTGCATTCAATTCTGCAATGAACATATAGGTGCTCCTCTCATCTCTAAAATAAAGTCTGTCAGACGGCTGCCTGGGTGAGAATCTTCACACTCTTGGCAAGTGCATATATCTATATGATTGGCAAGGTATTGTGGGCAATGTAGTTCATTCACACCAGACACAGCTGCTGACAATAATTTAGTTGTGCTCTTGGGTAAAGCCAATAAGATATTTATTTATGGGGTTATTTCTCCCAACACAGATATGCTTGGTAGCACATAAATTAGGTTACTTGCTTTCAGTGTTAACTTGGAAAAACAAAGTTAAAATCAGGAAAACAACAAATGAAAAGTCACAAAGCAAGAAACAAACTGTTCTTTTCACTCCCCTAGCTCACAAGCAATTAGGTAAGGCTTAATTGCTAGCAGTCACCAGCTGAAACCCCTTAGCTGGCTTGCCTTCCACTGTGTGGGTCAAATCCTGCTTCAGGAGCTTTTCTGAGTAGATTAAAGAACAAATTTGTATTTCTTTGTGATGGTTGCTGTACTTTATAACAGAAAGTTACCAACGGAGTTTAGATAGAGAGCAGTCCATATAAACAGGATCCTCATCTGCTATTATTCCCCCTTGTTCAACAAGCATGGGTTCAATATCATGGATTGGCACAGATGAATCTCTCAATGGAGCATTTTCAGGAGAATACTTGTTTCCCTGCTGTCTTTCAAGGTTATAGCTAGGGCATAGATCAGTGTTCATACCTGAGCTTCCATTGCTGCTAGAGTTCCTCTCTATATAGCCTGGCCAGTATGTAGTCCAGTTCTTATGTCCAGCCTTCCAATCCAGATCCCTGGACACTGGATCTCTCTTCACATACCTTCTGGCACAGGTCTTAGGGTCCCTTACACATGCAGCCGTCTCCCTCACAGGTAGCCTCTAGTGATTCCTAGCTTTGCAGCTCCATTCCTCTGGCTTTCCCCAGTCCAATGGTGTATGCTGGCCCTTGGAATACCTCCCAGTATACGTACTGCTTTGGACTCTTCTAGACCTCTCAAAGGCTTTTCTCTTCCTTCTTCCAAAGGGTCTCTTTCCCTCTCTGTCCGTCCGTCCGGTTTGGCTTCTGCTTCTGATGATCCTTCAGATGAAACTGATGATCAAACTCATGCTGATTCTCAGGATACTGAGGACAATTCTCTGGATATCCAAGGTGATCATGAAGATGGTCATCTGTAGAATAAACTCTACTCTTATTCTGCTTGGATGAGTGATCCTCCCTAATACAGCGCAGCTGTGCTGAATCAGGCCCTGCCCTTTGAGATGAGTGCTTAGGGATTACCTCATAGCCCTCCTGATTGAACACACGTTTCCCCACTTCAGCTCCTCTAATGGCTGTTGGAAACCTGGTGCATTCTGGGACTGGTAGTCTTTTATGGCAAAATTCTGTTTTCTCATTTCTACCAGCACTGACAGGTTGCTTGTTCAGAGACACTTCACCTTTTCTATAGCTCCTTCCTGAGCTATGATAAGCTTCCTTATCACATACCCCCCTGCTTAAGTTATTACGGACTGGTGTAACTGGTGAAACTTCTTCTCTACAGTCCGTAATCCGGGAAAGGGCATCCGCATTCTTGTGTAACTTCCCAGCACGATGTTCAACTTGAAAATCAAAGGCCTGTAAGGCCATGTACCAGCGTGTCAACCTGGCATTGTGGTTCTTCATTTGCTGCAACCACTTAAGTGGGGCATGGTCCGTGACCAACTGGAACTTTCTCCCTGTAAGGTAAAACCTTAACGCCTCCACTGACCACTTGATAGCTAAACATTCTTTTTCTATTGTGGAATACTTTTGTTCAGCCGGTGACAACTTCCTGCTCAGGTACATCACTGGATGCTCCTCCCCATCATGACACTGGGATAGAACCGCTCCTAGCCCTACATCCGATGCATCGGTTTGAACCAGAAAGGGTTTCTTGAAGTCCACCCCTTTCAGTACCGGTCCTGTACACAATTTTCCTTTTAAGACTGAAAATGCTTTTTCAGCTTCAGGTGTCCACTTTAGCTGGTTTGGACAATTCTTCCGCAGCATATCCGTGAAAATTGCACTTTTCTCTGCGAATTGCGGTATAAACCTGCGGTAGTATCCAATAAGTCCTAAGAAACTTCTTAGTTGTTTCTTTGTTGTTGGAGGAGGAAAATTCCTGATGCTATCTACTTTACTCATTAGAGGTTTAATTTTTCCTCTTCCCACTAGGTGGCCCAGGTATTTTACCTCCCTATTTGCAAAGGCACACTTCTTCGGGTTTAAAGTGATTCCCGCTTGCTTCATGGAGCACAAGACTGCCCTGATCCTCTTTAGATGCTCCGCCCAGGTGTTACTATGGATTATGACATCATCCATATATGCAAAAGCATAATTTTGGTGGAGTCGAAGTACCTGATCCACTAACCTTTGGCAGGTAGCCGCTGCTCCATGCAGTCCGAAAGGCATCCTCTTGAACTGGAAAAGGCCAACGGGGGTGCTGAACGCAGTCTTCGGCTTCGACTCCCTGGTGAGAGGGATTTGCCAATATCCTTTTGTCATATCAAGGGTGGTTAAGTATTGAGCCTGTCCCAGCTGGTCCAACAGCTCTTCAATTCCTGGCATTGGATATGCATCAAAAACTGATATGGCGTTTACCTGCCGGAAGTCAATACAAAATCTTAAAGATCCATCAGGCTTCGGCACCAGGACTATGGGGCTATTCCAGGGACTCTTTGACTCCTCTATTACTCCCCTGTCCAACATCTCCTGGACTTGTGCCACTACTTCCTGTCTCTTGGCTTCAGGCAAGCGGTATGGCCTTTGACGAACTAATTTCCCAGGTGGAGTTATTATTTCATGGGCAACCAAATGTGTCTCCCCAGGTATGGTGTCAACACATCTGGAAACTCTTTGAGCAATTTCCTAATTTCTTCCTGTTGTACCACTGTCAGGTCCTCACCTATTTGGGGCTCTGATTTTTCTTTACAATCAGATACCTGGGGTCCCAAATCTTCCTCTTCATTCACCTCCCTCTCTCGGGCACAGGTGGCAGCTAGGCTTTTAACCCCTTTGACATCAGTAGAACCAAAGCCTTTGGTTCCACGTTCAGAATTCTCCAGGGATGTGACCTCCTCCACAGGTGGAAAACCCAGCCTCTCACAGATCAATTGGGCAATTCTGTCTCCTGTCTTCACGTGATAATCATTCTGTCCAAAATTAAACAACAGAACTTTAATATTGCCCCTATAATCGGGATCAATTACTCCCGCACCCACATCGATGAAATATTTAAGGGCTAATCCGGACCTTGGGGCTACTCTCCCATAGCATCCAATAGGTATTTCCACTTGGAGACCAGTGTCCACTAGGGCTCTCCCTTGGCTAGGTACAGTCACATTTTCTATGCTGCACAGGTCAAACCCAGCAGCTTGAGGGGTTGCCCGCTTAGGAGCTTGGGCCTTCTCTGTGACCCTATGGTACTTTAGGACGAATGTCTGCTTTGGGGTAGCTTGGTCTTCTGGACGCTTAACCATCTTTTTAGCTGGGGTCTGAGGACTTCCAAATAAAGGCCCGGGAGCTATTACCATTAAACCTTCTCCTTCCTTCTTTCCTAGTCCTTCCACTAGACCCTGCTTAAATCTTGGCCAGTCTCTTCCTAGAACCAAATCAAAGGGTAGCCTAGGCACCACTGCTAACAGGAATTCCTCTTGTCCCCCCAGGCACTTAACCTTTAGCCTATAGGTGGGATATGATGTTGCAGCACCATGAATGCATCTGATGTGAACTTGGCTTTCAGGGGTTCTAGGCACAAATCCTTCTTGGGCCTCTATCCTCTTCCAAAGCCTTTTTGACGACATACTCTGGTCTGCCCCAGAGTCTAACAAAGCATTTGTGGTAATTCCTTGCACATCAACCATCAAAAGAAATCCTTCTTTGGGCTGTTTTAAATCCACACCCACTAAGCTAGTGTGTGTCTGGCATCTCTTTTCTAAATGTCCCCATTTTCCACACTTGAAACATTTCTTTCTATTCCATTGTGTCATCCGGTTTGATACAGTACATTCATTTTCAGAAACATTTTTAATTATTTTCTTTTCTGATACAGCACATCTAGCCTCAGCACCAATCTTCAGAGGGCCACCCATTCTATGGCAAGCCTGCGTGGCTTCCAAGAATCTCTCTGCTAGCATGGTTGCCTCTCCAAGATTTTGGCAATTTTGCTGTATAAGGAAAGTGTGCAAATCTTTAGACACCCCAGACATAAATTGTTCAAGCATTATAATATCTAATAACATTTCTACCGTCTTTTGCTCAGGCTCCAACCATTTTACAGCTAAACCTCTGATTCTCTGACTCAGAGCCCTGGGTATTTCACCCACTCTCAATGTAGTAGCTCTAAATATTCGCCTATACTCTGAAATAGACAACCCTAGGCGATCTCTAATAGCAGCCTTTACATCCTTATAAATCAAAGCCTGGGCTGCTGGCATTGCTCTATACGCTGCAAGCGCCTCTCCAGTTAATGAGGCTGCCAGCCTTACTGCCCACTGGGTCTCTGGCCATGCTAATGCCTGAGCCACTCTTTCAAAAGACTCTAGAAAATCATCAACATTATCATCTGGAATTAGCTTCCCAAAACTAAATGCCCCAATGCCTTGATTGAGTCCCACACTGTCCACATGTGGTGTACCAGTATTTACTGCTGGTCTTGCATCTGTTCCACTTTGGTTCTTCAGCTCAACTAGGGCTTGCACCAGATCAAGCACTGGTCTCTGCTGGTCCATTAAGGCTCTCATAGCAGTGTCCTGAGCCTGCTGTGCTAGCTCCTGCTGCCTGCTGAACTGGGCTGCCATCCACTGAGCTAGTTCCTTTGAATCCATCTTGAACCCTGTAAGAAAATACAAAGAAAAAGAAAACACAGTGCACCACCTTCCAAACAGATGTTTTTTTCTACACTTTTTTTTTTTCAATTACCCTGTGCTTACTCCCATCCACCACTAGACATGCCCAGGTACTTATTACCTTGTCTCAGTGATGAATCCAGCTCTCCACAGGGTTTTTTCCTCCTGGGACAGCTTCTTGGAACAACCCCTTTTCCTCCAAAGTGTAGCTGAGGGAAAATATTTTTTTCCAGCTTTAAACTTGAACTGTAGTTGTAATCCTCAGCAAGTAAATCCCCTTTTGTGCAAAAGCAATCCTGCCAACTACGCCATTTGTCAGACGGCTGCCTGGGTGGGAATCGTCACACTCTTGGCAAGTGCATATATCTATATGATTGGCAAGGTATTGTGGGCAATGTAGTTCATTCACACCAGACACAGCTGCTGACAATAATTTAGTTGTGCTCTTGGGTAAAGCCAATAAGATATTTATTTATGGGGTTATTTCTCCCAACACAGATATGCTTGGTAGCACATAAATTAGGTTACTTGCTTTCAGTGTTAACTTGGAAAAACAAAGTTAAAATCAGGAAAACAACAAATGAAAAGTCACAAAGCAAGAAACAAACTGTTCTTTTCACTCCCCTAGCTCACAAGCAATTAGGTAAGGCTTAATTGCTAGCAGTCACCAGCTGAAACCCCTTAGCTGGCTTGCCTTCCACTGTGTGGGTCAAATCCTGCTTCAGGAGCTTTTCTGAGTAGATTAAAGAACAAATTTGTATTTCTTTGTGATGGTTGCTGTACTTTATAACAGAAAGTTACCAACGGAGTTTAGATAGAGAGCAGTCCATATAAACAGGATCCTCATCTGCTATTATTCCCCCTTGTTCAACAAGCATGGGTTCAATATCATGGATTGGCACAGATGAATCTCTCAATGGAGCATTTTCAGGAGAATACTTGTTTCCCTGCTGTCTTTCAAGGTTATAGCTAGGGCATAGATCAGTGTTTCATACCTGAGCTTCCATTGCTGCTAGAGTTCCTCTCTATATAGCCTGGCCAGTATGTAGTCCAGTTCTTATGTCCAGCCTTCCAATCCAGATCCCTGGACACTGGATCTCTCTTCACATACCTTCTGGCACAGGTCTTAGGGTCCCTTACACATGCAGCCGTCTCCCTCACAGGTAGCCTCTAGTGATTCCTAGCTTTGCAGCACCATTCCTCTGGCTTTCCCCAGTCCAATGTGTTATGCTGGCCCTTGGAATACCTCCCAGTATACGTACTGCTTTGGACTCTTCTAGACCTCTCAAAGGCTTTTCTCTTCCTTCTTCCAAAGGGTCTCTTTCCCTCTCTGTCCGTCCGGTTTGGCTTCTGCTTCTGATGATCCTTCAGATGAAACTGATGATCAAACTCAAGCTGATTCTCAGGATACTGAGGACAATTCTCTGGATATCCAAGGTGATCATGAAGATGGTCATCTGTAGAATAAACTCTACTCTTATTCTGCTTGGATGAGTGATCCTCCCTAATACAGCGCAGCTGTGCTGAATCAGGCCCTGCCCTTTGAGATGAGTGCTTAGGGATTACCTCATAGCCCTCCTGATTGAACACACGTTTCCCCACTTCAGTTCCTCTAATGGCTGTTGGAAACCTGGTGCATTCTGGGACTGGTAGTCTTTTATGGCAAAATTCTGTTTTCTCATTTCTACCAGCACTGACAGGTTGCTTGTTCAGAGACACTTCACCTTTTCTATAGCTCCTTCCTGAGCTATGATAAGCTTCCTTATCACAAGTCTCATCAGATTAGAACCACTGCAGCAATTGTGGCTCTCCTAAAGTCTGTTTTATTAGATACCGTCTGCAGAGCAGTGACATGGTCCTTGCTTCATACTTTTTACTTTGCACTACTGCCTGGATCAAGCTTCAATAAGCGACAGTGCATTTGGTAAATTTGTGCTAGCCAGACTCTGTCCTTGTGAACCAGCAACTCTCACACTCTGTCAGTGTAGACTGTTCCTAGGAATGGTACAATGCAAAAGGTAAGCAAGCAGACCTAAGCTTTGGAGAGGCCCAATTTTGTGCCAGACTCAGTCCTGCTTGTCAGTGGAAAAGGCAGTGTTGATGACCTGTAACAGGTGTTTTTCATAGATAGCAGGATTTATCAGGCACACAGTACCTCCCATCCACCTCCCTGAGAGTTGCCTACAGTCATGCAGAGCTGGCCCGAGGGATTCTGACATCCTAGGCCAGTGATGGCTAACCTTTTTGAGCCCGAGTGCCCAAACTGCCGCACAAAACCAAAGAATTTCCTCAAAGTGCCAGCACGTCAATTAAACCTCAGCTCAGTTACACATGCAGAACATAGACCATCACCAAACAAGGAATCACAATTTAGAAACAGGAAGGCAATAATTAAACTGGGAACCCCAAAAGCCAAACTTGGAATGTACAACACTGTAGAAATAAAACTATAAATTAATTTCCTCTTGTACCAAACAAAGCACAGACGTTAATGATGCACATTTCCCAGAGGTTTCATATTCCAGTTAATAAATTCAAAATAAAGAGATATCTTTCTACCTTTTGTGCATTTTTTTTCAGTTGCAATTGCTCCAGCCACTTTCTTCTGGTTTCTTCATGTTTTCTGCTAACTCTCCATCGTCTGCTGTCCATTTGTTCTTTCTTCTCTCTTCTAGTCTTTTTTTCCATTCTCTCTCTACATCTGCTTTAACATACTAATCTTTCTCCTTTTGCTCTTTCCTCATTCCTATTTCATCCACACAAATTTTACCGCTCCATCCTCAATCCCCACTTACTCTCCCAATACCCGGCCAATTGTAGATTTTTTATCCCTCCCACACAAAATATTTTTCACCTCTCCATTTTACTCTCCCAGCCCCATCCCATTCTAATCCTCCCCCAACATCAGCTCCCTTCTAGTTCCAGTCTCACCCAGCATCCATTCCTTTCTAGTCCCTGCATCAGCCCATTTCCAGTCCTAGCCCCCCATCAACCCATTTCCAGTCCTAGCTCCCCCATCCATTTTCAGTCTGAGTCCCTTCATCAGCTCATTTCCAGTCCTAGCCCCCCATCAGCCCATTTCTAGTCATTTCCTAGCCCCATCATCAGCCCATGTCAAATCATAGCTCCCCTCCACTCAGTCCAATTCCAGTCCAAGCCCCCCCCCCCATGAGCCTACTTCCAGTTCTAGCCCCTCCATGAGTCCATTTCAATTCAAGCCCCCACCACAGCCCATTTCCAATCTTAGCTCCCCCCAACAGCCCATTTCCAGTCCTATCCTAGCTGCTCCATCAGCCCATTTTCAGTCCTAGCTCCCTTCCCTCACAGCCCATTTCCATTCCAAGCTCCCTTCCCATCAGCTATTTGCAGTTCAAGCCTCCCCTTCCACTCAGCCCATTTCCAGTCATAGCAACCCCCCAACCCATTACCAGTCCTAGCCCCCCATCAACCCACTTCCAGTCCTAAACCCCCATCACCCCATTTTCAGTTTAAGCCCCCCCTATAACCCATTACCAGTCCTAACCCCCATCACCCCATTTCCAGACATCCCCCATCAGCCCAAAGCCCATTATCAGTCTTAACCCCCCCATAGCCCATTATCAGTCCTAACCCCCCCATAGCCCATTACCAGTCCTAGCCCCCCATCAACCCACTTCCAGTCTTAACCCCATCAGCCCATTTCCAGTCAGCCCCCCACAGCCCATTGCCAGTCCTAAACCCCCCCCATCAGCCCACAGCCCATTACCAGTCCTAACCACATCAGCCCACCTCAAGTCCTAACCCCTCCCCATCAGTCCATTTCCTGTCCTAGCCCCCCCCCTTAGCCCATTATCAGTCCTAACCCCGCCCCATAGCCCGTTAGCAGTTCTATACCCCCATCAGCTAATTTCGATACTGCGTGCGATCTGCCCAAAGACCATTATCTGTCTTAACACCCCCCCCCATAGCCCATTACTAGTCCTAACGTCCCAAACAGCACACAGCCCATCAAGTCCTAACCCCTCCCCATCAGCCCATTTCCTGTCCTAGCCCCCCCCCATAGCCCATTATCAGTCCTAACCCCCCATCATCCCATTTCCAGACAGCCCCCATCAGCCCACAGCCCATTAGCAGTCCTACCCCCTCTAGCCCATTAGCAGTCCTACCCCCCTTCGCCCATTAGCAGTCCTACCCCCCCCAGCCCATTAGCAGTCCTACCCCCCCAGCCCATTAGCAGTCCTACCCGCTACCCCCCCTAGCCACTTCGCAGTCCTACCCCCCCCACTAGCCAATTTGCATTCCTACCCCCCCCAGCCCATTCGCAGTCCTACACCCCCCCTAGCCCATTAGCAGTCCTAACCCCCCCCCCATCCCATGGCATATTAAAAAAAAAAAAAAAAGCTGGCTTTGGCTGCTGCCGCTGCTGCGGCAGCGGTAGAATGCAATGTCCCGCGGGGCCCCCTCCGCCCGCTAAGCCCCTCTGCAAGGGCTTTCAGATTCGCAAGGGAGAGCTCCCTCGCGTCTCTGTTAAGCCCGCAGGGGCTAATGGGAAATTTCCCATCAGTCCCTCGCGTCTAAAGGGGCTGATGGGAAATTTCCCATTAGCCCCTGCGGGCTTAACAGAGACGCGAGGGAGATGCTCTCCCTCGCGAATCTGAAAGCCCTTGCAGAGGGGCTTAGCGGGCGGAGGGGGCCCCGCGGGACACTGCACTCTGCCGCTGCCGTGTCCGCGGCAGCAGCCAGAGCCAGCTTTTTTTTTTTGCGGACCTACCCGCGTGCCAGCTGCAAGGCCTTCGCGTGCCACAGCTGGCACGCGTGCCATAGGTTCGCCATCGCTGTCCTAGGCAGATTCTCCATGTCGCCCCCACAAAGATTGCGGTGCTGCCCAGCCCATCATGTCCCCCCCCCCCCTCATCCATCTTCTCAACTTGGGGAAGGGAGCAGCATGGCGATGCCTCCACTGCATCGGGCTTTAAAGTGCCCATGCTAACGCACTCATGGACTGCTGCTCCTGCCCCCCTCCGATGCAACTTCCTGAATCCATAGAGTTCCTGCACTACATACTGTCCTCACAGACGGGTGCAGATAGATTCCCAGAAGGTGGAAACAGTACACCACTGGGAGACCCTACAAAGCATTTGAGATATTCAGTGCTTTATTGGGTTTGCACATTTTTTACCATAGATTCATACAGAATTACTTCAAGATGTGTTACAGTCATCCTTACTAAAGAAACTAGACAAATTCCACTGGACCTCAGATGCACAACAAGCCATCTCCAGGAACAAGCAGGAATGTGGTCTTCACATATGGGTATCGTCGATACCGACTGAGCCTGCGCGGGAATGCTCCCCAGCATCCAGTAGGAAAGCTCTTGGGAGCATCCCACAGTGCCTGTGTGCTGCCTTTCCCACTCTCCTTCGTCAGTTTTTCATTTTTCGCGGAGCCGGCCGGTCACAGACCCTGTCATCACAGAAAATTCATTCTTCTTTGTTTTTTTGTGGTCGCGTCTGCCTTCATTTGTCAGATTCTGGTCTTAAGACCAATTCAGTAAGAGTCCATCTATTTCCTCTCATCCACTCATAGCAAGATTTTTGAGAGGTCTTCTACTGACAAAATCTCCCATTAGACCACCACCGGTGGCATGGGATTTGGACTTTGTTCTCGGGCAGCTCATGAAACCATCCTTTGAGCCTTTAGCCACTATAGCTCTAAAATTCCTTTCATGGAAGGTGTGGTGACGAGACTGCAGCAGAACCTAGGAAAATAGCTAGAAATAAAATTTTTTCCTATGAGCAAGGGAATAGCTCAGCCAAGCATACGTACAAAACTGCAGGCAGAGGAAAAAACCACACAGATAGAACTACTGAGTTCAGACCACACCCAGGCTCCATGGCAACGTAGGGTGGAGATAGGAAGTACCTGTGGGAGGAGCTAGAAGGGGGAAGACGCTCAAACACATTTAAGCTCCCAGAAACAGAGAGGAGGGGGCACGGGAACAGAGCCAGCCACAGCAGCAGTGACGGAGCCAGTCACAAGCCGTCCAGGAGAGAGGGACTGAGGAAGCTGGCCACAGGCAGTGGTGAAAAGCAAAGAGTGTCTGGGGATAGACACAGGAGAGACTCTCAGAGCAGCTGTTATTCAGGAGACTGCACTTCAGAGAGAAGCCCTTGCTGTGAAGAGATTGCAGCACGGTTTGAAGGTAGGAGGCATAGTCCTGGGGGAGCCGTGGATTACAGCTCAGATACCAGAGCAGCCCTACAAGACTCTGAAGGAGAAGTTTTACCTTTTGAAAGGCCTGTAAGAAAGAGTGTTCCCAAGAGCAAGGTGAGACAGCTAAAACCTTTGAATGTTTTAGTCAGAGATAAAAAGCCTTGCAGCCATTATAGAAGCCCAGAGGAGAGGAAGAAATATCACTGGGAAAAGTTGTTTAAACTTTTAAAGGAAGTTAAACCTGCATTCTCAGAGCCGGTTATAAACCCAGAGGCACGTGAGTCTGAATATGAAGATATGGAAACGGAGCCCTGTGAGGTGGAACAGGACTCTGTTGATTCTTTGATGGATTGCTCTTTATGCCTAACGTCAGAGTGAAAGGGGGCCACGGTTTTTAAGCTGGAAAAACCCAGAGCCAATGTATTTAAATGTCCTGATACTCTGAGTGTTGGATACCTGGGAGAGAAAGAGAATTGCTAATGTTAAAGCCATAAGAAGTGTTACAGTGTGAAGTGAAGGTTACAGAAGCAGCTATTCTGTGGGTAATACAGACAAGCACAACGGAGCCTTGTTTTAAACCCTGAACAGTTGAAGGGAACTAATGTCTGTGCTGGATGGTAATAGCAACCAGTAAGCAACAGTTTCAACTGTGGCTTTGGAAGAAAAGAAATACCTTCTGTTGTATATAAGCTGAATGAAGCAAGTTTATTTTTATCACTGCCAGAACACTGTTTGTATGATACCTTTTTGAGTGGAGAAAAATATCCTTCATTTTGTGTTGTCCTGTTCACAACTTCTAAAGAAGATTTTGTTTTCCAAGTTTAGACCACAAAAATAAATTTCCTGTGTTTTGCCTCTAAAATCACTCGGACTGTTTTATTTGCACACAACTACAATCCCAGAAGCCTTGGCTCTGGGCATAAAGCAATAAAAGGAACATTAGATGGCACGCTGTCTCCTATAGGCAACCGCCTAGACGGGGTGCAGCGCCACAAAGGTCATCTTCCTAATTGCAATCACATCTGCACGACACATTAGTGAGTTACAAGCTTTAGTGGCTGATCCTCCTTATACAAGATTTCACCATGATAAGGTTGTTCTTAGGACTCATCCTCTCTTTATGCCAAAGGTGGTCTCGCCTTTCCACTTAAACCAAGTGATTTACCTTCCTGTATTCTTTCCGAGGCCTCATGCCTCCAATGCAGAAAGGAATCTTCATACCTTAGACTGCAAAAGAGCCTTAGCCTTATCTCCAGGAACAAGCAGGAATGAGTCTTCACATATGGGTACGTCGGTACTGACGGAGTCTGCGTGGGAACACTTCCCAGTGTCCAATCAGAAAGCTTTTGGAAGCATCCCAACATGCCTGCGTGCTGCCTTCCCAACTGCCTCTCCTCAGTTTTCATTTTTCCGCGGAGATGGCAGGACGTCTTCCTGTCACCGCAGAAAATTCTTCTTTTATTTTTTAGTTTCCTTGTGGTCGCGGCTGCCTTCCCCGACGCCACCGGTACCGCTGGTGTTTCTTTTTTCTTTTCTTGTAAAATTTTACTTTTTAAGGAATATTTTTTCTTCCTTAGTGTCTCACGGTTTCTCAGGCCTTCTAGGCCTCTCCATTTCTTTCATGGAACCGCCAGCCACTTTCCCCAAGAAATGTACAAACTGCGGCGGTACAACTTTATTTTTAGACACTCACAATTGGTGTCTAACCTGCTTGGGTCCTGACCATTTTCCTTCGGAGCCCTCGGGCAATAGTATTGTGAGAAGACGTTTTCAACATCGAGTTCCCCTCGACACGCGGTTCCCCTCCATCTTCAGGGCACCGACCATATCTTCTTTTCCACAGGATCAGGTAACCCAAAAACAGTCTGTTAAGACTAGCCAGTCCTCGAGCGGCAGTTCTCATGCACAGCATAGAGATGCCTCCGGCCTTGTCCTCGAGAATCCACTGGCTTCAAAACCCCGGTGGGAGTCTTCGGCCTCCAAAGCCTGTGTGAGGTTTCAGGTTGTTCCTGAGGTTCACCCCTCACAGAACATACCTGAGCCATGCCCGGTGGTGGCATCCGCTTCGAGCGGTACCGATACCCCGGCATCGGCACTGGTGTTGGATGAAACATTCCTCACCAAGGATCGTCGTCTGGCGTCCTCGGTACCTACGGGCCCGGTGGATACGCTTTAGACTGACTTTCCAGTATCGGTACCGACACCGATACTAGTACCGACGTCGGTACCCTCCAGACGTGCATCGATAGACTCGCTTCCTTCGATGCTGAGTCTGGAATCGATCTCCAGTCTGGAGGACTGGGTACCGACTCGCGTTGGTACTGACTCCCGGCGGTACCGAAGGCTCGGTTCCAATACTTCGGATCCGCAACTCTCGGTTCCTCCGATACCGTTAGAGTTGCCACCGGCTGGCCTTCATCCACCGGTATCAGATACGGTACCGAAGTCGGTACCGATATCCACATTACTTTTGTTGTCGGTACCTTCCATGCTTCTCTCGTCAGGCTCGCTTCCCTCGATGCCGAGTTTGGAATCGATCCCTAGCATGGACAATCTGTTACCGACTGTCGCTGGTCCTGACCTGCAGTACCAGCGACCACCATCTAAGGATCCCATACTGCACCATTCAGGATCTTCTATTCCTATATACTTAGATAGATCCCTCGGTGCCAACGCTAGTTCTTCATCAGATCTAGCCTATCCAAGGGAAGTTCCCTCTGGGGATCCTTCTTTCCAGACTTTCCTCCTGGATATAGCAAAATCACTTGCCATTCCTATTCCTGGACAAGATCCTACACATGGGAATACAGAATACCTCTCTGTTCCTAGCAAAGCAAAGGAGAACATAATGCTTCCTTTGCATCATTCTTTGCAGGATCTCCTTCTACGAATGTGGGAAGCTCCTTTAAAGGTACCCCCACCTTCTAGAGCAACTGATCTTCTATATCAGGTGTCCCCCTCTCCAGGGTTTCAAAAGACTCAACTTCCTCATCATTCCATTGTGGTAGAATCAGCAGTGAGGCGAGTGAAGAGTAATAAAAAGCACTCTTCTTGTCCGCCAGGTCGTGAGTCTAAGACACTAGATGCCTTTGGACGTCAAACCTTCCAGACATCCATGCTTTCAGCAAGAATTCTCTCATATATATTTTATATGGGTCTATCTCTTGAGGAGGTCACAAAGCAATTACATCTTTTGACTCCTTTTCTTCAAGAGCCCAAATGTACAGACTATTCCTCACTGGTTAGTCATACTTAAAATATCTCTTGGTTTCTTACTCGTGCTACCCTAGACTCCTTTGAGTCTGTTAGCAGGACGTCTGCTATAGCTATAGGGGCACGACGTAGAGCCTGGCTTCAAGCCTCAGACTTGGACAAATGGGCACAAGAAAGACTGGGAAATACTCCTTGCACTGGAGAAAATCTCTTCAACCAAGGAGTCTTTACTTCAGGTTACTCAGTTATCCACTGACTTTACTTTTTCCAGAGGCTGTTCTACGCCTCCTTCTTTCCCAGTAGGTAGGAAATGTCCTACCAAACTTTCTTCCCCTAGGGGGAGAAGGTTTTACCCATCATCTGCCCATCATTCAGATGTTCCCAAACAGGGGAAACATCGCCCTGGTCTGAAGAATCCACAACCTCAACAGGGTCAACAAACCCAGCAGTCGCAGGGTTTCAAATAGATCATTGTCCCTTTTATTTATTTATTTATTTATTTAAAGTCTCTTTTATACCGCGCTATTCAGCATCAGCGCGGTTTACAATAAACAGTGAACATACACATTTCCAATAGTACTTTGTGTTTACATATGAATAGGATAATCAACTTGGCTAACAGGGTAACTATGTACAACCATAAAATATACAATATATACAATTTGTAGGCTGATCATGTGTTTGTGTGGTTTTAGACAGTAGTGATTTGGGTGGATTCGGCAAATGGTGCTGAGTTTCTATTAGGTTCAGGGTAATGTATGAGGAAGAGGTAGTGTTTCACGGCCTTCCTGAATTGGAATATGTCTGGGATTGATCTTTTGGTTGGGGGTTAGGATGGCAGTCTGCTTCTTTTCACTTGAAGTATCTGCACTAATTTTTATCCTAACCTACCTAGATATCTCTTCATGAGACATTTTTCTCTAACTCTAAGAGTCTTTATGATGATCATGCCCATAATCAATAGATTTCCTCTTCCTCTTGGAGGAAAGAGAGGTAGCAACTAACAATAGACAGTTGTTTCCCTGTACTGGCATGTATCATCTCATCTGTCCGAGACCTCCTCCATAGTCGGTCTCTTGCAACTCTGTCTTACCTCCCTCTTACTACATCATTTGCTTTGTAAGAGTGGCTCTTTAAACGGGTAAGCCCCTATGGTCCTCTATCTGTTCTACCGGGGGATTCTCCCTTCTGGAGTTGTCTCCCCCCCTTGTTACCTTACAGCAGCTCATCAGACAATAGGAAGTCCTACCATGTCTGTTGTTTCTTTTTCCCAGTCTAAAAAAGGAAGAGGGGAAAGAAATGTTCCATGCTGCCCTGGTAGTTGCTGCAGATACAGCAATTCCTAGGGGTTAACCCACTGGTTTTGTTCACTACACAACCAGGGATTCCCCTCCACTAGCAATCCTCCTCGCCTCAGTGCGAAGTTCCAAACAGGTTATCAACCTCGTTTGGGAAACCCTATTATCACAGTCTGGTTGGTTAACTGCTATTCTTCGCCCCCTTGTCCTTGGCAGAATAGCTGGTTACCTGTTGGCTTTTCACAGCCAGTTTTTTCTTCTAACCAACCTGCAGCATGCTCTCTGCATCTCTACAGAGTAGCTTTGCACTATGGGCCCTTGCTAGAGAGCATTAGTATCTTGCCTAGCAGATAACCCCAGATGGTTAGGGGGGGTTCCCCCAGTCATGTTCATGTCTGGCAGGTATTCCCTACCCTTACCATCTCATCTTAAATCTCTTTTGAGGCATAAGCCTCAGGCCTTTTATTACGTGAAAACCTAAAGGAGGGCCAATTCCCTGGCTTGGCCCATATCTCCTTGGGTCTTCTCGTCTAATACCCATCTTGCCCTCATAGGCGGGTCACTAGGGTATCTTCCTCCAGAGGTGTCCTCTATCCATTCTCCATTCTGCAATTCTGGAGATATCTGGACTTCCTGTCTGCAGACTGAAGTTATCCTCTGCAATTTTCACGCAGGCCATCCTGGTTATTCAAGAGCTCAAATTCTGCAAGGAATTCAGACTTCTTCTTGTCAGGGAGACTTCTCCTCTGACTCTGCCAGTCATAACCAGGAAAAGAGGATTCTCTATGTCTCTATTCAAGCAGGTATCAACCTTCTTGCTGTCAGATAAATCTTTCTCTCTCCCTGTATCCCTAGGGGGGATGAGGTTTTATGGACATCTCTCCATCCTTATACCTGGAGACATGTGTCTATATGCCTGCCTATTCATATAGGTATATATAGATATATGTATATATACATATCTATATCTATCGATGTGTCTTCTGCCCATACATATCTCTTATAGTTCTTTGCCTATTTACCCTATAGGTGTATATATTTAAATAGATATATATGTATATATATATTTATATATACATATATATTTATAGATATAATGAGATATATTTTTAGATAGATCTGTATTCATCTACTTATCTATCTGTCTGTCAGGTTCAGGTATCCCTACATTCCTATGTGAGCCTGACAGATGGGCACTACCCCTATCAATGCTGTGCCAGCATACTTAGGGGGCTACATCTATAACCACTTCCTGTGGTAATTAACAAGATTTTTCCTTACCATAACCTTTTCAGGTTAGGTACTGCTGAAGCTCTCCATGTACCTTTTTTCTTTCCTAATTGACCCCATTTAGGAAAGACATTGCGGAGCTTCAGTTGTTCTAAGCTTAAGCTTTCTTTAATAGTACCTTCTGCATCTCCGCTGAAGCTCTACCTCTTATCCTACCCCAGTTTTCCCCTGGGGCTATTTCTCACCCTGAAGGGTTCTGACCTCCACTTGTTTTTCTTCCACTTATTACCTCTACTTCTCAGTGAGGTACCCCTTGAGCACATTCACTGGCTCTCCTATCAGATCCAGATGTAGCTCAGTGCACTTGTGCTATGCCAACAAGGGAGGCCCAGATTACAATATTTCATTACTAAATGCCCTCGATACAGGGTCTTCCCCTTCTGAAGCCCTGTTCTAGCCAGCTGTTCCACAGCTCCTTTTCTATATTCAACTCCTACCCTCCATCCCCAGGATGCCTGAGGTCCTGAGGAATAGCATGGCTCGTTCTAGACTTGCAGCATGCTAAGACTCCCTCCGGGCATCTGAGCTTGGGAGTCCCCCATATGTGAAGACTCATTCCTGCTTGTTCCTGGAGATAGCACAGTTACTTACCTGTAACAGGTGATCTCTGGGAACAGCAGGAAAAAGTCTTCATAACCCATCCACCTCCCCTAGGAGTTGCATTTCTCTATCTCTATCTTTCCCTTCCTTGCTCTCTCTCTTTGTCTCAGCTTTAAAACTTAACTGAGGAGAGGCAGTTGGGAAGGCGGGAAGGCAGCACGCAGGCGTGTTGGGATGCTTCCAAAAGCTTTCTGATTGAACGGTGGGAAGCGTTCCCGCGCAGACTCCGTCGGTACCAACGTACCCATATGTGAAGACTTATTCCTGCTGTTCCCAGAGATCACCTGTTACAGGTAAGTAACTGTGCTTTACCCGCAAAGAACGCAGCAATATAGAACATCTTCTCAACTTTTTGTTGCTTTTGATTCTAGTAATTTGGGACTTCCAGTTTCCAAAAGAACTCTCTCTAACTGGATTGCACAGTGCATATCCTTCGCTTATGAGAGTAAGGGGCTTTCTCTCGAAGGCCATGTCACAGCTCACAATATGAGAGCCATGGCAGCTTCTATAGCTAACCTTCATTCTGTGTCTATAGACGACATCTGCTGAGCAGCTACTTGGGCTTCAGTGCACACTTCTATAGCTCACTACTGTTTAGACAAGGACTCTCGTTGGGATGCCTTGTTTAGCCAAGCTGTTCTTCAGCATCTCTTTCAGACTTAAAGCAACTCCTACCTACTGTCCGGGTTTGGATGCCAGAGATCCATGGGAGGAAGCATGACCCATTCTCACCATGGGTTTGCAGCTTCTTGGGGCCATCTCCCTGGCATCTCTTAGCTGGGGAGTCCCCATATGTGAGTCCCCATATGTGAATTCCTGCTTGTTCCTGGAGATAGCATAGTTACTCACCTGTAACAGGTGATCTCCAGGAACAGCAGGTATTTAGTCTTCACAACCCACCCACCCTCCCCTAGGAGTTGCCTCTCTCTCTTTTTCTCCTTCTCTCCTTTTGTCTCAGCTATAAACTCAACTGATGAAGGAGAGTGGGAAAGGTGGGAAGGCAGCATGCAGGCGCTTTGGGATGCTCCCAAAAGCTTTCCTATTGTACGCTGGGGAGCGTTCCCGCGCAGGCTCCGTCGGTACCGACGATACCCATATATGAAGACTAAATTCCTGCTGTTCCCAGAGATCACCTGTTGCAGGTGAATAACTGCGCTTTCTACCAGATAAAGAATGCCTTTACATCTGTTTTTCTACTCTTCCATCCTGACCCTATATTCCTGAAGCAGTTTTGTTGCAATAGGGTCCCTGACAGGATATGCACCTCTGTTTTCTTCTCTGGAAAGCTGTTGCCTACAGAGTGAAACTGCCACTTTACACAGGAAAATGCTGACTACAAAAGCTACTTTTGGGAATGGTGATCTTACCTTGAGGGAAGTGCTTTCCAAATTCAAGCACTCATTGACCATCATAATCTGGAATATGCCTGGATAGCCAAAGCCCTGATCTTGTGATGGTTATTTTGGACACCTTGCTTTATTTGTTGTGACTTTCAGAAAATGTACCGCCCAGGAGCCCAAAATGGGAAGACTGATGCCCTGTCTTGAAAAGAAGAGTACTACCATATCAAGAGGTTCTCTTGATCCAGGATTCATCCCCTATGTGAAAGTTTATAATAAGAAAAAAAAAGCAAATTACATTTTACCGACTACCAAATTTAGGGGCCGTTTACTAAAGTGCAGTAAGCATTTACACTGGTTTTAACACAGGTAACTGGTAGCACAGGTCTGCATTAACAGTGACGTGGCCAGCAGTGACAGCTGTAGTTTGGTAGGTTACCATACATTAGCTGTCACGATTGCTAATAGTATGGTCGCACTTAATGCTACCTCAAAAGATGGCTCAGGTGGCTTGGCCATTGCCCAAAGGATTTTAAAGAAACACTCACACAGCCAAGTAACTGTCCAATCCAGTCCTCCCAACAAGACCTTCCCCCTATCTATGATCCGATCCCCATCCGCGATCAGCATCCCCCCTCAAGACCTCCCAGGATCAGGCATCTCCCCTGTAAACAAGACCCTCCCCCCAAATCACACCCTCCAACATTAACCACTCTCAAGATCAGCCCCCCGCCCACAGGAACCCTCCTGAACAGAAGCCCCTACCCCAACTCCATACCCTGACCCTTTCCCTACCACCTCGCCCCCTGGTTTCCATAGTTGCCCAATGGACTGGGCAGGAGAGGTCCCCTCTGCTCCCATCCAGATAGCTGCTGAATTCTAAAATGATAGTGATGACCCTTGCCGTAGTCTTGTAGAGAGAGTTCCTGATCTGAGGGTTTGCATTGTGGGGTTCTTGCTCTTGGGTGGGGGTATTGGATGATTGTGGAGGGGGACATGTTCAAGAGTGGGGAATTGTATGGAGGGGTCAGTTTGCACAGCTAAGGCTGCTAGTTTTTGCTTATCTCCAGGAACTAGCAGGAATGTAGTCTTCACATATGGGTATCGTCGGTACCGACGGAGCCTGCACGGGAACGCTCCCCAGCGTCCAATTAGAAAGCTTTTGGGAGCATCCCACAGTGCCAGCGTGCTGCCTTCTCGCCTTTCCCAACTGCCTCTCTCCAGTTCTTCATTTTCCGCGGAGCCAGCAGGTCGTTTTTCCTGTCACCGCAGAAATTATCCCATCTTTTTCATTCTTTTTTGTGGTAACGTCTGCCTTCCTCGACGCTGTATCGGTACCGCTGGTTCTTTCTTTGTTTCTTTAAAAAAAAAAAAAAATTTTGTAATCTTTTTTTCTGGACTTTCCAGTCTTTTTTCTGTCAGGTGCCACGCGCCAAATTGGGCACTAGGCCCAACATTTCCTTCAGAATGGAAAAACCCGCCTCGGGTTTTAAAAAATGTTCCAAGTGTGGCGTTACCATCTCCGTCACTGACACCCACGAGTGGTGCCTTAAATGTTTAGGTCCTGACCATGCAATCTCGGAGTGTGTTGCCTGTGGGATGATGTCGAAGAGGGGTCGGCAAAACCGAGCTGCTAAGCTTAGCACCCTTTTTCCCTCCGATGCAGCATCCGTGGCATTGACATCTTCCAGGGCTTCGTCTTCCTCCCATGGATCTCAGGTAACCAAACATAAATCTGGCCGGTCCTCAAAGGGTAGATCTCCTTCTAAGCATCGAGATGCCTCTGGCGTTGCCCTTGAGGGACTTGTACCGGCAAAATTGCCCCGGCGGGAGGCTTCGGCTTCCAAAGCACTAACGGGGCTCCAGGATGTTCTCGAGGCCTCTACCTCGGCAGAACTACTGGTGCCATGCTCTGGGGTACCGGCCGCTTCGTCCGGTACCGATACCCAGGCATCAGCAGCGTCAATAGACCAGAGGTTCTTGGCTATTGAACGCAGTCTGGCGGCTCTCCTTGCAGCTTCGGTGCCTTCGGGACCACTTCAGACGGTTCAACCGGTATCGACACTGGTTCCGGCACCGATATCGGTACCGGTATCGACAGCATCGACATCGGCGATTGTGTTACCGACACCGAGTCATGCTGTTTCCTCCGGTATCGACAGGCCGGTACCGGACCCCTCCGTTACCGACTTTGATCGGTACCGGTATCGTGCTTTCCAAGAGCACCCGGACAGGAGATATTTTGAATCCTACGATGAGTCTGAGGCTTCTGACAGCTCTGTCAGTACTGGAGCACTTCTCTCTGAAGAGCCTTCCTCTCCTAAACATAGGATGTCTCCTCCAGAGGATATATCCTTTCAGGATTTCATCCGGGAGGGGGCTAGAAGTCTTTCCATCACAGTGGCTCCTGAAATAGAACCCAGAGCAAAGGAGTTGGAGATTTTGCAATATCCTAAAGCTCCCAAGGAGGCAGCTACTTTGCCTATTCATGAGATCTTGCATGATCTCATGTTAAGAATGTGGGGAAACACCTCTTACCACCTCTCCCCATTCTCGTAGGCTTGATACCATATATCGAGTGCCTCCTTGTCCTGGATTTCAAAAAACTCAGTTACCACACCACTCCATGGTGGTGGAATCAGCTATGAGAAGGATCAAGAGTGCAAAAAGACATGCATCTAATCCTCCAGGATGTGAATGTAGGACTCTTGATGCCTTTGGGCGCCGAACCTGCCAGGCTTCTGTGCTTTCTGCCAGGATTAGTTCCTACATCTTATACATGGGCATGTTCCTTAAGGAGATTACAGGAGATCTAGAGCTTCCTAATGATAAGAGGCAAGATTATCTTACACTTGTCAAACATGCCCAAGATATTTCCAAGTTCGTTAATCGTGCAGCTTTTGACTGCTTTGAGTGCATAAGCAGAACCTCTGCCATTGCCATAGGTGCTCGTAGGATTGCCTGGCTCCAGGCATCTGACTTAGAACTCTGGGTACAGGACAAACTGGGGAATATCCTTTGCACAGGCGAAAATCTCTTTGGCAAAAATTGGCAAGAGAAAGCTAATGAGCTGGATGCTGATAACACCACTTTGGATAGACTTTCCAAGGCTACAGCTGATCCTGCAAGGAGAAAATCCTACAAGAAACCATTCTTCTCTAAAAAGAAGAGGTTTTACCCCTCCTATACCCTGCAGGACATTCTACAGGTCATTCTGCCCGAAAGGGACAGCAGCCACCAAAACAAAGAAAAACAAAGTCTGCTAAGCCTCAACCAGCCCAACAGACTCAGCCTCCACAGGGGCTTTGACTCCCATCTAGAGAACTTGGCCTTCCTGGCCCTCAACGGGCCAGAGCCCTCCACCATTCCAGGAAGGTTATGTTACTTTGCTCCCAGATGGCAGCAGATAACAGCAGAAGAATGGACTCTCTCCATTGTAAAGGAGGGGTACAAGCTTCATTTCCTCAGCATGCCCCCTCCTACAATTCTAAGAGGGTTCAATTCTCAGACTTCACTCGAGAATCAGTTAGGTCAAGAGATCAATTTACTTCTTGCCCATGGGGCAATAGAAGACGTACCCATTTCCCAACAGGGTACAGGGTTTTACTCCCCCTATTTCCTTATTCCAAAGAAAACAGGGGGACACAAACCCATTTTATACCTCAGAGAATTGAACAAATTCCTGTTCAAAGAGAAGTTCAAACTGATTTCTCTAGGAACTCTTCTGCCATATTTCAGAGTCAGGATTGGCTTTGTTCTCTAGATCTCAAGGATGCTTACACCCATGTTCTCATCCATCCAACTCACCGAAGATTCCTTCGGTTTCTATTTCAGGGGAAGCACTACCAGTACAGGGTTCTTCCTTTTGGCCTGGCCTCAGTACCAAGGGTGTTTTACGAAATGCATTGCTGTAGTGGCAAGAATATTCGTCTTCCCCTACTTAGACGACTGGCTCATTCCTGCCCCATCAGAATCAGAGGCCAGAATTTCTCTATCTTGTACAATGCGTATACTTCAGTATTTGGGCCTGGTCATAAACATCCCAAAATCCAACTTAACTTCCACTCAGTTTCTAGAGTTTATAGGAGCTATGCTGGATACCAGGAAAGCAAGGGCCTATCTTCCACAGCCCCGCTGCCTTCGCATTGTGCAGTTAGCTTCCCAAGCAGTGTTAAAAACTCATCTCACTGCTCGGGAAATGTTACAATTGTTAGGCCACATGGCATCTACCGTGCATGTGGTTCCCTATGCTCGCCTCCATATGCGAGCAGCCCAATGGACTCTATCCACTCAGTGGACTCAAGCATCAGGTTGCCTATCAGACAAAATAGCAAACTCAAGATGCCTTATTTTGTCCCTACAATGGTGGCAATCAACCCAAAACCTGTTGGTGGGGTCCCCTTTCCAGCAGCCCCCACCCCAGGTCACTCTAACAACAGACAGATGCCTCACAGGTGGGTTGGGGAGCTCACCTGCAAGATCTCTCTACCCAAGGCACCTGGACTCCACAGGAGACCCATCTACACATCAATCTCTTGGAACTCAGAGCAATCTTCCTTGCTCTTCGAGTGTTCCACACTCAGCTGAGCTACAAGACAGTCCTAATTCAGACGGACAATCAAGTAGCTATGTTCTATCTGAACAAGCAGGGAGGAACAGGCTCTCTGTCGCTTTGCAACGAAGCTTTGTGACTATGGGCCCTCGCCAGAGAGCATCAGATTCATCTCCTTGCGGTGTATCTGCCAGGCATTCAAAACTCCTGGGCAGACAGACTCAGTCGAGTTCTGCTTCCACACAAGCGGTCTCTTCGTGCGGACCAGGTAGCAAAAAATTTTCAAATTTGGGGAACTCCGGACATAGACCTCTTTGCAAGTCTGTTGAATGCCAAACTTCCCCGATAATGTTCCAGAATTCCGGCTCAGGGTTCTCAGACCAGGGATGCTTTCCTCCTCCATTGGGGTCAGGACTTCCTATATGCCTTTCCACCCATTCCCCTAATTCCCAAAACCCTATTCAAGCATCAGAGAGACAGAGGCCATATGATTCTCATAGCTCCACATTGGCCATGGCAGGTGTGGTACCCTCTGCTCCTACATCTCTCTCAAGCTCCATCTCTGGAGTTAGGATCTGCTCCAGATCTCCTGTCTCAGGAGGACGGGATGTTGTGGCATCCCGATCCCCACTCTCTGCATCTCAGGGCCTGGTTGCTGAGAGCCTAGACCTTCATGGTCTTAAACTGTCTCAACAAGTAAAAGATATCCTTTATGCTTCTAGGAAGCTTTCCACAAGACGCTCTTATGCTTTCATGTGGAAGAGGTTTTCCATATGATGTTCGCAGAAGGGTCTTGACCCCCTGGCGATACCTCTGGAATCATTATTAGAGTATCTCCTTTATTTATCTAATGCAGGGCTTAAGACTAACTCAGTAAGAGTCCATTTAAGTGCTATTTCAGCTTCTTTCAGGCCTTTAAATGGACAACCTATTTCCTCTCATCCTCTCATAGCGAGATTTATGAGGAGCCTTCTTTTAACTAAGCCTCCCATTAGGCCACCACCGGTGGCATGGGACCTAAATCTGGTTCTTGGACAGCTCATGAAGCCGCCTTTTCAACCTCTAGCTACTACCTCCTTGAAATTCCTTTCCTGGAAGGTTGTCTTTCTCATTGCAATCACACCAGCACGTCGCATTAGTGAGTTGCAAGCATTAGTGGCTGATCCTCCTTATACGAGGTTCCATCATGATAAGGTAGTCCTTAGGATTCATCCACACTTTGTCAAAGGTGGTCTCACTTTTTCATTTAAACCAAGCAGTTTACCTGCCTGTATTTTTTTCAAGGCCTCATGCTTCAAATGCAGAAAGGAATCTTCATACTTTGGACTGTAAAAGAGCACTTGCTTTTTACTTACAAAGGACACAGCAACATAGAAAGTCCTCTCAACTCTTTGTTGCTTTTGATCCTTCTCATTTCGGACTTCCAGTCTCCAAGAGAACATTGTCCAATTGGATTGCACAGTGTATTTCTTTTACCTATCAGAGTAAGAACCTTTCTCTGGAAGGCCATGTCACAGCTCACAATGTGAGAGCCATGGCAGCCTCAATGGCTGATTTTCACTCTGTGTCTATTGACCACATCTGTCGAGCAGCTACTTGGGCCTCGGTTCATACCTTCACAGCCCATTACTGCTTAGACAAGGACTCCCGCCGGGATGCCTTGTTTGGTCAGGCTGTTCTACAACACCTGTTCCATACTTAATCAACTCCTACCCACCATTCCCGGTAGGATGTCAGAGATCCATGGGGGGAAGAGGAGCCCTTTCACAGGGACACACAACTTCTTGGGTCTCTTCCTGGCATCTGTAGCTAGGGAGTCCCCATATGTGAAGACTACATTCCTGCTTGTTCCTGGAGATAGCATAGTTACTCACCTGTAACAGGTGATCTCCAGGAACAGCAGGAATTTAGTCTTCACAACCCACCCACCTCCCCTAGGAGTTGTATCTCTCTTTTCTTTTCTTTCCCTTTCTCTCTCTTTGTTTCAGCTTTAAAACTCAACTGGAGAGAGGCAGTTGGGAAAGGCGGGAAGGCAGCACACAAGTGCTGTGGGATGCTCCCAAAAGCTTTCTAATTCTAAATTCCTGTTGTTCCCGGAGATCACCTGTTACAGGTGAGTAACTATGCTTTCTGTTTCAGCAACAGGGTGAAGATCAGCTGAGGCATGTAACACAGCTCGTGCAGTAAGTGCCTGCTGCGATAAATGGAGGGCAGATGTTGGGCATTCCCCCTGCATTTACCGCATAGACTATCGCATGTAATATTTAGCACATAACGTATGCAAAGTGCAAAACCTACTGTACTTTAGTACTTAGACTTTTGTAGAGTATAATTTCATTAGTACAAGAAAGGCAATTAAGTTCAAAATGCTTGAGTCAGGTGCTAGGTGTTTATTTTGCAATTTCTACATTAAACCTTTGTCCATTTGTTCTTCTCTGCAGCGTAAATCCCGAAGGAAGATTTGCATCATCATTCTTGTACTTGCTGTTGTGGCAGTAGTTATTGCACTTATCATCTGGGGAACTTTGAAAAATTAAGACTGTAAAAAGAGGCTCTGGAACATTCTAGCTTTTAAATTATGCCAAACAATTGGCATAATTGTGTTTCAATGTATGGCACTGAGTGATTTTGCAATCATGGATGAGGATTTTCCACCCGATTTAATGACTGAATCAACAACAGAGCATTTTGCTGTGTATCTTTTAGGTTGTCCAGACTTAGTCTGGAGCACTAAAAAATTCAGAATTAGAAGGATGAAATTTTATAGTTTGAATGGTTAACTGCGAAAATGAAATTACTCATGTTTTGTTGCCTTAAGTAGCTAATCCAATTTTTGTAACCAAATACCAAGATTTGCAAATTAGTGGCTTGCTTCAGATATAGTCAACTCTATTATATCACCATTATGCAAAATATCAGTTTTTTGTGTGAGAAATTTATGTCAGTATCTTCAATAAAATCCGGCCCAAGTATTGATTCATAGTGTTGGCACCCCAGGCAAACCTTAAGCCTTATGCCCCCCCGCCCCCCAGCTGTCAGAATCTTTTGTTTAGCTTTGAATGCCTTTCTCTTTGCCCCCTCCCCTCAGACGCTGCTTCCCTAGGTGATCACCTGGTTTCTCCGATCGTTGGATTGGCCCCGAGTAAAATGTATTAAAATCTACAAAACTTCATACAAGTTGCACTCGACCAAAGTCATTCCAAAACCTAGCAATACTATTTGCACTAACCTTAAATTCTGCATGGTAGAATAAATCATTGCTTTGACTGGGGGGAGAGAAGAGTTGTGATTTTTTTGCTGTAATCTGTGAATTTGTCTCTTTGTTTTGCAAAACCTTGTTGATATAAATCATATAATTTCAACTTAGTATCTTGTAAATTCCGAAGTACAAACTCGAATGGATTCTTTGCATTTAGAAATATCTACCACGTTGATCAATTAAAGCATAACAAACTGTACTACCCCTAATATTCTGTAAGTTACCATGTGACTTTTAGTGAATTGGTCCTATTGAAAATAGGCTAGTGGCAATTAATGCACACGGTAACCACTGGCAGGGGCAGTGGAACACATTTTAGGTTGGCGGGGCCAAACAAACCAATCTTTGGCTCCGCCCTCAAGCTCTCTACTTGCTGATGCTTTGTTGGTCAAATTACATACCCAGTAGCCCACCCCATCCCACTGCCTATGCTAAAATGGTAGCGCAGGTTGCCATGTTTTAATGAATCTACCCCTGTATGTGTCAGTCTACATGCTGACATGATTTAATGAAGATTTTTTATGTGAGTATACATGAAGATAATTTTATACGGTTCTTTGCATAATGTTTTGTGATAATCTCAACCGCTGATTATAGTGAACAGAAATGTTGAAGTTAATTTTGAAAAATATCAATGAAATGCTGTTATTGCTGAATTTGTTTATATGTAAGCCTTTATGATTGGTGTTACTGCTCATCACTTTCATTCTTACGCTAATTCACTCTCTGGGCCTGTTTTAGTAAACATTACTCCCATCGACACAGAATAGGAGAAAAGCCTTATAAAATCAGGCCCCATGTTACCATGCGTCCAATATATACACGCATGTTTTCAGTCTGAAATACTTACATAGTTTGCTTCTATTCATCCTATGCATTAGGGTTCAGATAGAAAACTAAACCTGCTGCTCGAAGCAGGTCATTCTAAAGTTTGTACATCATCAAATAGGGATGTGCATAGGCCAAAGAAATTTGGCTAGCTTTCTTTTTTTTTCCAAAAATGTTGCCCACATTTTGGGTGTATTTTTTTGTTTCATGCATTTGTTTTAATAGGAAATTTTTAGTATACACTGAATTGATTAAAACATATACTAACTGACAAAGTACGTTAAGTTGATTAGTGCATGTTAAGCCAATTTAGCGTGCACTAACTTTTTAAGGCGCAATAACTAATGCACACCTTGTCAGACTATTTAAAAAGACTGAAATCAGTTCTCTAGTCATTAAATTACCATGGTGCAGCAGTTTGCTGTAGAGCAATGTTTCCTAACCAGTGTGCCTTCAGATCTGATCAAATGCCATGGAAAGAAACCACCACTGCGTGAAGCTCAGCACAAGGGCTGGGGTTTCAGCACGTTGCACCAAAAAGAGACACCAGTGGTGGCTCTTCAATGTGCAAGATCTCCTTTCTCTCTCAGCACTTGTTTAGTTACACATGCCACTCTCCCCCTAGATACAGCATGAGCCTCAGAGGGGGTGGGCATTAACAGCCAGCATATAGGGCATACATTTCCAGACATTGCTTTGTAAAACAGACAACATTATTCACAGCACCTCTTTCTCTTCCCCCTCTTGAGCCTCCTCCTTTGAGTCTTTCCAGCCTCTGCTCAGGCTTTCAGTGCTTCCCAGTCTCTCATGTCCACAGTGCCCACTCCATGGAGACTGTTGTGTCCACATTTATAGAAACATGATGGTAGAAAAAGACCACATGGCCTATCTAGTTTGCCCTTCCATATCAACTACAGTAGTCCCCTTTTTACCTTTAGACATCCTCTGTGTGTGTTCCATGCTTTTGAATTCAGATACAGTCCTCGTGTCCACTGCCTCCAGTGGGAGACTATTCCATGCCTCTACCACTCTTTCTGTAAAGAAATATTTCCACATATTACTCCTAAGTCTATCCCCTTTCACTCTCATCCTATGTCCCCTCATAGAAGAGCTTGGCTTCAATTGAAAGAGGCCCTCCTGTGCATTGGTGCCACGAGGTATTTAAGTGTCTCTATCATATCGTCCCTATCCCATCTTTCCCCTATGCTTCATAACAAAGACCTCTAACAGTTTTAGTAGCCACCCTCTGCAATGACTTCAACCTGCTTTATATCCTTTTGAAGGTGTGGTCTCCAGAATTGCACACAATACTCCAAATGTGGTCACACCAGAGACTTATACAGAGGCATTATCACCTCATTTTTTCTGCTGGCCATTCTTCTCCCTATACACTCAAGCATCCTTCTGGCTTTTGCAGTCTTCTTTTCTACCCATTTAGCTACTTTGATCGTCAGACACAATTACACTTCTTTCGTGGACAGAAATACCTCACCCCCTACACTGTACAGCTCCTTTTGATTTTTGCAGCCTAAATGCATGGCCCTGCATTTTTTAGCATTTCATTTCAGTTGCCAGTTTCTAGACCATTCTTCAAGTTTAGCTAGATCCCGTCTCATGTTATCGACTCCTTCCTGTGTGTCTACTCTATTGCAGATTTTGATATCATCTGCAAATGAGCAAACCTTACCCGACAGTCCTTCTGCAATATCACTAACAAAGATGTTAAACAAAGTTGTAAATCTAAGTGTGCCTTGGGCTTGAAAAGGTTCAAAAGCACTGCTGTTGAGGTCACTCAACTCAGAGCAGCATTGTGCCTTGCCAAGTGGAGATCCTAGGATAGTAAACACAAAGTTTACTAATTTATACACCCTATTACATGTTGCACACCATATATAATATGAGAATGCTAGGAGTCAATACCAAGATTTTTAGGGTTGTGTAGAATATAAAGGTTTGGAGGTGCTCATATTTCTAAATAATAACGGCATAATATTAATCATGTCTAATGATTTGAAAGCATTTATAATCTTGAGATTTCCCCTTCCCCTCCCTATTCACAATTGCTATAATGTTCTTGAGATGGAAGGAGAGAAAAGTAAACTGGAAATCCACCGTCCAAAATGGGAACTGGTAATATGCACACCCAAACCAAAAGCACACACAATAGGACTTACATGTGTGCCTACAGACTAATGACTGCCTAAAGCATGCCATACTTTAGAATAGGTACTTGTGCTTGTTACTATTGTGTAACTTTACACATGCTCTTCATAGAATTACCCCTACTAATATGTGCTAAAAACATATTAAAACTCATTATTGCTAATGTTCATGTGAGTATTACTACTATTGCTGAAATATTCCAACAAATACATGGAAAAGATTAATGATCTGTGTTGCATGCAAAGCAGCTCACTAATACTGTATTTATAAAAGCCTTTATACAGGTTGAGATAAGCCTTTCAGTTCATGATAACCTCTGAAAGTTAATTACACCTCCAGAGCTGTAGTTAACATTCAATTCCTCCCCCAAAGGCATTAGCAACTATTATGCCTGTCAATGCTCTTGAGTCCTACCCCAAGGATCCTAAATGGGGTAGTAATCTGAGTAACTCCTACCCTTCTAGTTACGGAAACCTCACAGCAAAATCCACCCCACAAAGCAGATTTCTGCCGTAGTATTCTCCCTAGCATGTCACCTCATGCTCCCAAAGGTAGTTTTGCCCCTGCTGTAGATCACACACTCAAATAACACAAACATTCCTTTCCCACCCACTTCAATCCTTACTCCCCTTTGATGTCTTATCAGATGCTTGGAGCTCCTGGGACCTGAATCTAGGAAAAGTAAACCTCAGACATTCCTGCGCCCCCCCCCCCCCCCCCCCCGGTGCTGAAATCCAAAATGGTGCTGGTTCACCTTATTTATTTATTTTATTTTATTTAGTATACATTTGTATACCGCTACTTCCAGTGATCAGCAGCGGTTTGATTACAGATTGGAAATTGTCAAATCATGACAGGAAATAATCTCCCCTTTGTCCCTAAGATGTGGAGGAACGGAGAGCCTTGGGTCAACTAGCACAAACTTATATTTCAGCAACATCAGGACAAAAACAACCGGGGCTCTCTCGTTCCTGATTAGGGATCCAGGTGTTATAATGAGTTAATAGGGGGGTGATGACAGGAGTGTGGTGGGGGGGGAGGGATTCTTCTGGCATTGAGTAAGAGGTAGGGTTTATTGACAGGGGTCAGGGTCATCCAGAGCTAGTGCAAAGATATTGAGTGCCCTAGGTGAATTTTCAGCCTTATGCCCCCTCCCCCCGATTTTGATTCTTAAACACAATAATTGTGATCATCAAACATCATACTTTTCAGTATTAAAATTTTCTTTGTATGATTGTGTGCCTGTTCTCCTTATGGGTAAAAGAGAAACTCGGAGCCATAAGCATATTCTAACTTCCAGGATCTAATGTTTTGCTTTGGCTGTTGCAGCTCTTTCTTCGGGAAAAAGCAGGAAGTCAGCCCTCACATATGGGTGACTTCAGCGCCAACAGAGCCCGTGTGGAAGCATCTCCCCAGCTTTCAAAGAAAGCCTTTGGGAGATGCACCACGCATGCTCAAGGGTGCCATCTTGCCTCAGTCTCCTTGTTTCTGCGGAGCCCATCGGACGTTGTCCAGTTTCCCCCAGAAAAAGTCTGATTTTGTTAAGTTTTGTCTGTTTTGCATACCGGTTCCTTCCCACCCCCAAGCCAACTCGCTTTGGTGCCGCTCCTTGGGTTCATCCATTCGTATTTCTCATTTTTTCATCGAGGTGTTCCTTGATCAGCGTTTGCACCCTTTTTTACTCGAAGGGCTCGGACCCCTGCCAGGAGGCAGGAACCCTCTTTTTCCGATGGCCTCCAATGCCTTCCAAAAAGTGTGACTGGTGTGACAAAATGATGTCACTCACACGACTGCTGCCTCCGATGCCTTGGCTTAGAGCATAATGACTCTGACTGTGAACTCTGCAGAACCATGACCTCAAAGGCCTTAAAGAGTCGCCATCAGCAGCAGAAAATTTTTTTTCAGAAGTCCGACTCCGTGCTGGAGTCTCCAAGGCGCTCCCTCTGATACCTTGGTGCCCTGCGAAGCCAGAGCCGCCTCGGAGTCCTGCAGCCACGGTACCTCCAAGCAGAAATCCCTGGAGGTGGAGCACAAGAAGAAGAAACCCTCGAAGACCGCCTCAGAGGATGGATATGGCAAGAAGGGGAAATCCCACCCCAGGACCCGCAGTCCCAGGCATGAGTCCAAGGAGGTGGGGAAGGAGCTTGCATTGAAGGATGCAGAGCCAACTGGTATGGAGCCTAGAATGACCGCCCTAGAGAGCAATATATCTGCCTGAGTGGCCATGCAGTGGGCGTTCATGTCCAGCTCATCCAGTTCATCCACCCTGACGGCGGGACCCTTGACATTGAGGACATCCACGGATGTCGAGCCGGTCCTCAAGAGCCCCCAATACCGGATGAGGTCCCAGTCCTCAGGACACCGGTCCTCCCCAGCAAGCGCCTGTGGCTTGGAATGCAGATCCTTTTGAGGTTGTGGACCACCCAGAGTGACCCTCAACTGAGGTGATTGCGTGGCACCGGATTCGTACTTGGACTTCAAGTCTGAATGGGAGACACAGGACAAAGAGTCCCCGAACATGAGGCAACACAGAGTCGTGCCCTCGGACCCATCTCCCCCGATGACCTAGTGCCGTTCCCTGCCTAAGGACGTCGATTTCCTTGATTTTGTGTGGGACATGACCAAGGCTCTCACTATTGAGATTGAGGCCGAGGAAGACCCGCACACCGAGGAATTGGAAATACTCCAGTACAAGGCACCCCCAAAAGAAATCCTTATGGTCCCAGTGCCTCCAATTCTCGACCGCCTCCTCCTCCTCCGAATGGGGGAAACACCGGCATCGGTACCAGTACTTATAAGGCGCCTCAACGCCAGGTACCCTGGGATGCCAAAGCCCCGGGTTCCAAAAAACCCAGCTTCCCCACAACTCCATGACTGTGAAGTCGGCCATGCGCTTGCTCAAATGCCAAAATACTCATTTGTCCGTCCCACGCAGCAAGGAGGCCCAAACCCTCGACGCCCTCAGCTGCAAGCCATTTCAGGGCTCGATGCTAACTTGCCGGATCCAGCCCTACCAGCTGTACATCGGCATGTACCTGAAGGAACTGTCGAAAGAGCTTGGTGGATTCTCGGCAGGCCTCAATGGGGAACCCTTACAGAGGTTTAAGACCCTGATCATGGCAGTAAAAGAATGCACAAAGTTTTTGTCCTGAGCAGCCTACGATGGCTTCAAGTCATCAGCCAAGGTGGCCGCCACAGGCATCTGGGCACGACACCAAGCATGGCTTCAATCATCTGACCTGGAACAGTAGGTGCAGGACAAACTGATTGATGTCTCCTGCATAGGAGAGAACCTATTCAGGAAGCCCATGGTGGCTAAGGCAGCAGACATTGAGATCGAGTTCATGACGAGGACCAGGCTCTCAAGGAAGACCTTGGTGCAGCCCCGGAAGAAAGCCCTGGGGAAAAAGCCCTTCTTCTTGAGGAAGAAAGGGGCCTTTAGCAGTACATCGTACTTCCAGGACTTTTCGGCCCCTCAGCAGGGCCAGCAACATGGTCCCAGAAAACAAAGGACTACAAAGTTCCAGGCGCTGGCTCCAGCCCAGCCCTGGGGGGAGCTTTTGACTCCCTGGGCATGACCTTCTCTCCCCCAGGAGGTCCCCTGCTGCCCACAGGGGGGCGCCTAGCCCTATTTGCCCACAGGTGGACAGTCATCACCACCGACACTTGGGTGCTACAAGTGGTCAGAGAGGGCTACCTCCTCCACCTAGTGAGCGCCACCCTTGCACTTCCCAGGAGAGCCCACCAGAGCTCTCCTTCACCAGACCCTGCTTCTCACCAAGCTAGCAGGCCTAATCCAGGACAAAGCAGTGGAGCCAGTCCCGAAACAACATCTCTGGGGCACAGGCTTCTACTCCAGGTATTTCCTCATCCCCAAGAGGACAGGTGGCCTCAACAGGTTTCTGGTCCAGGAAAAGTTCAAGATGCTTTCCCTTGTTACACTGCTTCCATTCCTTCAGCAGGGCAATTGGCTCTGCTCCTTAGACAGACATAAAGGATGCCTACACACACATCCTAATCCATCCCAGCCACAGAAAATACCTCCGGTTCATGGAAGGGGGACAGCACTACTAATACAGGGTGCTGCCCTTTGGTCTGGCCTCATCACCAAGGGTCTTCACAAAATGTCTCGTGGAGGTTGCAACCCACCTCCAGCTTCAAGTGGCCTTAGTCTTCCTTTACCTGGACAACTGGCTCATAAAAGGGGACACAGCTACTGAGGCACGATGCACCATCGGGCACACCATAAATGCTCTGCAGCAACTGGGGTCTCACCTCACTCTGGCCCAGCGCTTAGACTTCATAGGGACACAACTAGATATCCTCCAGATGAAAGCCTTCCTCCCTCAGGAAAAGTCAGTACACCTCAAGGAATTGACCGTAGAGGTACACCGATGCCAGACACTACCACCTGGCTCCTACTCCGTCTCTTGGGACACATGGCCTCCATGGTTCACGTAACCCCATATGCCCCACCTGCATGTGAGGGCATCCCAGTGGGGTGTCTGCTCTCAGTGGACACAAGCTGCAGACAAGCTCATGGACAGAGTCAAAGTGATTCGTCAGCTGGAAAACTCCCTTGGATGGTGACAGATCCCACATCACTTTCAGGCAGGTTTGCCTTCCAGGCACCCATCCCCCAGAGGGTCTTCACCACGGACACCTTCCTACTTGGCTGGGGAGCGCATTGCAAGAGCCTCCAGACACAAGGCTGCTGGTCCCAGGAGGAATCCTGGCTGCAAATCAACCTGCTGGAACTACAGGCAATATTCCTGGCTCTCTGAGCCTTCCGCTACTAGCTACAGCACCTCCCAGTGCTGATCCAGACAGACAACCAGGTCGCAATGTTCTATGTGAACAAACAAGGGGGGGCAGGGTCGTATCTCCTCTGCCAGAAGGCAATAGCCCTCTGTGCCTATGTTCCTAAGAGCGGTTTACCTCCCAGGCCAGGACAGTGCCCTGGCGGGCAAACTAAGCAGAGTCCTCCAACCGCACGAGTGGCATTTGGATCCAGTAGTAGCCTCCCAGCTGTTCCGCCTCTGGGGTGTCCCCTCGATGGACCTGTTCGCCAGCCCGGACAGCACCAATTGCCCTGATTCTGCTCCTACCAGATGTACCCTTCCCGGGTGGCAGCAGATGTGTTCCTATCCCGTGGATAGAAGGTCTCCTGTACGCCTTCCCACCGACATCACTGGTCACCAAGACCCTATTCAAGGTCCAGTGCGACAAAGCATCACTAATGCTGATAGCTGCTCGGTGGCCTAGGCAGCCCTGGTTCCCCCTGCTCCTCTCCCTATCGGCGGCGTCGCCAGTTCCCCTGGGCAGAGCCCTAGGGCTACTCTCACAGGAGCAAGGTCCTCTCCTGTACCCCAACTTGGGGTCCCTATCACTCACAGCTTGGCTGCTGAAAGGATAGCATTTGCTCCCTTCAACCTCCCATGGGACACGGAGAAGGTTCTTCTGGCCTCATGTAAAGCCTCCACAAGAAGGGCGTACACCTTCAAGTGGCGCTGTTTCTCGGTTTGCTGTGCATAAAGATAGGTAAATCCATTTTCCTGCTCGGTACAATCAGTTCTCCAGTACCTGCTCTACCTGTCACAGTTGGGAGTAAAGACCAATTTGGTCAGAATACACCTGAGTGCCCATTGCAGCGCATCACCATCCCGTTGAGGGAAAGTCCATCTTGGTGCAGCCCCTTGTGTCCCATTTCCAGTAGGTCCTCATGTTATCCAAACCCCTCCTCTGCCCTCCAGCGGCGGAGTGGGATCTAAACATGGTGCTCTCACCGCTCACGAAACTTCTGTTTGAGCCTCTGGCGACCTGCCACCTGCGGTACCTTTCCTGGAATGTCGTATTTCTTGTAGCACTCACATCAGCTTGCAGAGTCAGCGAACTCCAGACTTTGATGGCAGAGCCCCCCCTACACAAGGCTCTACAAGAATAAAGTGGTGCTTCACACACACCCCACATTTCTGCTGAAAGTGGTGTCCTCGTTCCATCTCAACCAGGAAGTGGTGCTCCCCACCTTCTTTCAGAGGCCTCACGCAGGCAGAGACTGTTCTCCATACTCTGGATTATAAAAGGGCACTGTTATATCTGCAATGGACTGAGGGCCACCACAAAGCACCTCAGCTTTTCGTATCCTATGACCCCAGCCATCTGGGGCTCCCAGTGACTAAGCAAATTCTGTACGCTTGGGTGGTGGACTGCATTGCCCTTGCCTATGAGCAGGCAGGGATTTCACTGGACCAGAAGGTCATGGCGCACCGCATCAGGGCCATGGCTACTTCCATGGCAAATCTGCATTCCGTCCCCATGACTGAAATCTGTCGGACCATCACCTGATCTTCGGTCCATACTTTCGCAGTTCACTACTGCCTGGAGAGGAAGTCCTGACGGGACAGCACCTTCGGCCAGGCTGTACTCCCTAATCTCTTTGGAGTGTAGGCAACTCCTGCCCTCCGACCCTTCTGTGTTCAGGCTACCGGTGCGCTGATTCTCTGCTGGATACTTGGGTCTTGTGAAAGTCTCTCATTAGGAACTCAGCTGCTGCTGATCACAGCTCACCCTTTGCAGGTCTTTGTGGCATTTTTTCTTTACAGCTTCTCAGTAAACTGATATGTGAGGACTGACTTCCTGCTTGTTCTCGGAGAAAGGGTAGTTACTCATCTCTAACAGGTGTTCTCCGAGGACAGCAGGAATCAGTCCTCACAACCATCCCTCCTCCCCTTGGAGTTGCTTCTTCACCGTATTTTATTTTTGCCATCTTAGCTATGTCATTGGACTGAGGCAAGATGGCACTTTGGGCGGGAGGTGGACCTGCATGCGTGGTGCATCTCTCAAAGGCCTTTTTTGAAAGCTGGAGGGATGCTTTTGCAAGGGCTCTGTCGGCATCGACGTCACCCATATGTAGGACTGATGCCTGCTGTCCCCGGAGAACACCTGTTACAGGTAACTTACACTTTCTTGCCCCTCAGAAGCTTCTGCCCTAGGTAACTACTTAGACTCGTTAATGTTTGAACTGGCCCTGGGACCACATCTTGGAGGGGATTGATATGTCAGGGGTCCTAGGAAAAAATCAGCTGGGGCAGGGGAGATTTTACAGTAGGGTTTTCATGTGTTGCGGTGGGAGGGAATTGCTAAATGCTAGCTACCCCTTTAAGGGTAATGGCTCAGGATACGAAGAACATACACTTTCTCCGTTGGCAAGCAGGAATGAGTCCTCATGTATGGGTGGCATCCTCGACCAGTGCCCTGTGCGGGAATGCTTCCCAGCTTCTATTGGAAGCTTTCGGGAGGCTCCACTGTGCCTGTGCACCTCTTTCCTACCTGCGACCACAGTGCCATCTTGATTCAGTCTTTTTGTTTTCCGGGGAGCCCCATGGATATGTTCCAGATATCCTCCATTTGGTAAACGTTTTTTTTCTCCCAATGGCGTTTTTTTCTCCTCGGGTTTTTCAACATAGTCACCTGCCTTCATGGTTCTCTCCTTTACTTTTTCCTTCCTCCGGTCATGTGTGTTATTCTTGCTGCGGCATCTCGGCCCGTCCAATGCCGGTGCTTGGGCTGGGCCTCTGTCTTTATGATTGAGCCGTTTGACTTTGCCGCAGCTATTTTTCCAGATGACTTGTCCCAGAAACCTGCCAGCGGGTTTAAGACGTGTTCCAAGTGCCCTAGGACTATATCTGCCATGGATACTCAAAATTGTTGCCTACAGTGCCTGGGACCTGATTATCAGCCCTCTTGTAATTTGTGTTTGCATATTGACAAAAACAGAACTCAAGGGTCATGAGAATCAGCACAAATCACTGTTTAGTGCTCACAAATCTGATCCATCGCCTCCAGCATCGACTGAATCAGTCTCTATGGCTTTCAAGGCTGCATTGGATGCTGGCAGTGCATACACATTGAGAAGCCCTCAAGCTCAATCGAAGCTGAGCACCTGTAGTGCCCTGGAACATCGGCCATAGATTGATCTCCATTTGAAGAGAAGGAAGGATTTGGCTGCGTCTTCGATATCAAGGGGTGACCATGCTGAATATTGGGTGAAGACTGTGGTGCACTGGCATCGGAGCCTATTGAGGCATGGCGTCAAGAGTGATGTGGGTCTGTGTGGATGCCCTGAAGGAAGGAGAGCTCATCCTCTAGGACATCAGAGGAGCACTGATAGCCAAGACCCAGCTGCCGATATTCCTCTACACATACCGGGTTCATCAATCAAATTTGCTCAGGCCCCGCAGCCTTCGGAATCTGCAGCCATGGATAAGCGCCTTCTGCAAGCGCTGAAGGAATGCATTGTGGTGCTGCTAGCGATGCAGCATGCTAGGGCCTCGACATCGGCTTCATCGACATTAGAAACAGCTGCATGGTGGCAAAGATGTACATACTGCCTGCGGAAGAAGCATCGACATCAGGGCATCAAAGGACTCTGACACTGGTGCCTGCTCAGCCAATATCCCTATCTAGTGTCTCAGCGTCTGATGCATCAATGCTCTTCTAGATTTCGAGGGCGCATCATCGCTCTTGAAGGAGCTCCCAATCCCTTCAAAGCAGGAGGGAGATCCAGGCAGACACACAGAAGTACTTTGACTTCCTCTCTGAGTCTGACTCAGAAGGCTGGAATGGGAGGACTTGTCAGAGAACAGGTCCCCTGAGCTCCCATCGGACCCTTCTCCACCTCATGAGCGACGCAAAACCACTCCTGAGGACATGATCTTCCAAGGGTTTGTGAGGGACATGGCCAAGGCCATTCCTTCTTTGGAAACTGAGCATGAGCTCAGGGCAGAAGAGTTGGAGATCCTGCAGTACTCCTTGGCCTCTAAGGAGTTGGTGACAGTACCCATGCATCACATCCTGCAGAGGGTACAGTTGAGAATATGGGAGAACCCCATCATTGTATTCTTCAGTTAGTAGAAAGGCTTGACTCCATGTATAGAGTTCAGAAGGCTCTCGGGTTCAAGAAGCCTCAGCTTCCTCACCATTAATTGGTGATTGAATTCACCCTAAAGAGGAGCAAGAGTACCAAGTCTCATTCCTCAGCGCCTCCAGGGAGGGAGGCACGGACATTGGACTCTTTATCTTTATTCAGTTTCTTGATAAATCGCTCAGGCTGGAGCATCAGAGCGTTAACAATACAAAGGACTGCAAACAGAATAAGAAAGAAAAAGGAATGCCATTATCTTACAGGACAGAGAAAAAGAGTATAGAGAGAGCAAAGTACCAGGCGAGGGAAACCTGGGGTGGGGTTTTGACCTGCGGAGCATAGCCTGTCCTCCAATGACAGCAGTAGAAAACTCCCTGGTTGGGGAGAGGCTCACTCTTTTTGCAGAAAGGTGACCCCTCATAACCTCAGACTTATGGGTTCTACAGATCATCAAAAGCTGTTACCAAATACCACCAAATTGTTCCCCAAGGGTGCATCATCTAAACCCTCTACATCAGAAAATGCGTCAGAGAGAAATCACCACCTTTTTGTCAGATCTTGCGATTGAGCTCATGCCACCAAATCAAAGGAGTGAAAGGTTTTATTTCAGGTATTTCCTGAACCCCCTCAAGAAAATGGGCAGATACCATCCCATCCTAGATCTAAGAGATCTGAAGAAGTACTTGGTAAAAGAAAAGTTCAGAATGACTTCTCTAGCACCCTGCTTCCTTACCTTCAAAAAGGAGATTGGCTATGCTCCCTGGATCTGAAGGATACTTATACCCACATTCAGATACATCCCGCTCACAGGAAGTATTTCTGATTCATCCTGGGAAGACAACATTTCCAGTACTGGGTGTTGCCATTTGGCCTGGCCTCAATGCCTTGCGTCTTCACAAAGTGCCTCACGGTAGTAGCTGCTTATCTTCAGATGCTAGAATGTTTGTCTTCCCCTATCTGGACGATTAGCTGATCAAGAGTCCACTCCAGATGGAATCCAAGAATCAACATGATTGACCATTCGGTTGTTGGAATTACTAGAGTTTATTGTAAATTACTCAAAGTCCCAACTTCAGCCCACCCAACATTTGGAATTCATAGGAGTCCTGCTCAACACCATGACTTAGGTGAGAGCCTTCCTGCCACATGACAGACTTCTCAGATTGACAGCACTTGTGCAGGAAACAGAATTGAGTCAACAGGTAACAGCTCACAGGATGTTGATTGTGCTAGGCTACATGGCCTCCATGGTACATGTCTCACCCTTGGTATGCCTCCAGATGAGGCAAGCTCAGTGGACTCTCAGCACTCAATGGACCCAGGTCACAGTTTGACCTAGAGATTGTCTGTGTGTCACTGGCCCTCTCATTCAGTCATTACACTGGAGCACAGTCCACCACAATTTGCTGAAAGGTCTTCCTTTCCAAATTGCTCCACCCCAAAAAATTCTGATGACAGATGCAACCAAGCTGTGTTGGGGAGCTAATCTCAATTGATTGCACACCCAGGATGATTGGTCCATCCAAGAAAGTCTCTATCAGATAAACTTCTTGGAACTAGGAGCAGTGGCGAACACTCTAAGGGATTTCCAAGATAGGCTTGGCCAATCAAATTCTGATTCAGATTGACAATCAGGTTGCTGTGTTCTACATCAACAAGCAGGGAGGAACAGGGTCATACCTCCTGTATTGGGAAGCAGTCAGGTTGTGGAAGTTTGCCATCATGCACGGGATGGACCTAAGAACCACATACTTGCCAGGCAAAAAAAAACCCACTCTGGCAGACAGATTTGAGTCGAGTCCTCAAGTCACATGAGTGAACGGTGGACAGGGAAGTGGTGAATCACATCTTCCAAGGGTGCGTCCCCTCAATAGATCTGTTCGCCACCCACAGAATGCCCAGGTGGATCAGTTCTGCTCCAGAGTAAGATCACACAGCAGACTAGCATCTGATGCTATCCTCCTTCACTAGGGGGGGAGGGTCTTTCATACGCTGATCCTCCATTATCTCTCATTGCCAAGACCCTCCTGAAGCTCAAAACAGATGTCCACATGATGATTCTCATCGCTCCCTACTGGCCCACACAGCCTTGGTTTCTGTTCCTGCTGCAGCTCTCTCCATTCCTGTCCTCTGAAGTTCTTGACTTTGAAGGTATTGTTTCTGGTGGCGGTCACTTCAGCACGCAGAGTGATCAAGCTTCAGGCTCTAGTGGTTCATTCGCCTTACACTAAATTCCACCATAATAGAGTAGTCCTTCATACTTATCCTAAATTCCTTCCAAAAGTGGTATCAGATTTCCACCTCATGCACACAAAGGGGAAGCTGCATTGCACATGTTAGCTGCAAGTGAACCTTAGCCATCTACTTGGAGCGGACAAAAACCCATAGAAAATCCATCCAGCTTTTTCTTCTTTTGACCCCAATAAGTTAGCTGCTGCCTTTTCCAAATGCTCTCTTTTAATTTGGCTGGCAGACTGCATCTCTTTTGCTTATACCTAGGCAGGCCTGAGCCTTGATGGTCCGTGTCAGAGCTATGGCAGCATCGGTGGTCAATTTACATTCAGTCTCCATGAAAGAGATCTGCAGGGCTGCAATGTGGTCTTCTGTCCACACATTTACATCTCACTGCTGCCTAAATGGGGATTCCCAATGCAACAGCAACTTCGGCCAGTCTGTACCCCGAAATTTGTTTGAGGATTAGAATGGCCTACTCAGTTTTTGGTAGCCTGTAGCTTGGGAGTCCCATACATGAGGACTCATTCCTGCTTAACCATGGAGAAAAGGTAGTTACTCACCTGTAGCAGGTGTTCTTTGTGGACAGCATGAATTAGTCCTCACAACCCTCCCACCTTCCCAAGGAATAGTCTTCTGCTACAACTTTATCAGACTGAATCAAGATGGCACCATGATAGCAGGCAGGAAGGAGACGCAGTGGAGCCTTCTAAAAGCTTCCAATAGAAGCTGGGGAGTGTTCCCTTATGGGGCTCCATCGGGGATGTCACGCATACATAAGGACTAATTCCTGTTGTCCACGGAGAACACCTGCAGCAGGTGAGTAACTACCCTTTTGTGACCATTACTATGCAAGTTTCCATTCAGATGTCCTTTAGTGAATCTTACATTCATGGAAGAGAGGGCACAATAAAGCACATTTTAGCACTGGTAGTTCCTTACAGAATCTAAGAGAGCATAGGATAGGTACAGAGACTCCTTAGTTATAGGGAAAAGAGGGTAAAGCAGAAGTTTTAATCTACAATATATAACATCAAAGGAAAATGTAAAGGCTATATATGGTTTATACTATTTATCTGATGTCAAAGTTTAGAAGCCTGATTTGTGTCTGAAAATTATCTTTAACACACACAAATCCCGTCCAGGGCCCCATGATGATTATAAAACGGGCCCAATGTACATATGTCTGCCCTAATCAAGTCTAAGATGCATTGGGGCATGTCGCCAGGGCAGGAACAAAAAGATCAATGTGTATCTCCTATTTCACAATGGTGCTGCATGTTTAACCCACCAGCGGACACGTCTATATATAAACCTGCTCTTTGGCATGACTAGGTATTTCAAAAGTGCTTGTTCAACCAACTCTCAGTAGTTGGGATGATACGGGCATTCCCTCTTATGCCACAATTTTCTCCCCCTCAGAAGGGCAGCAGGTGTGAATATGAAGGTCTGTTTGTATACTGCCATTGCATGTCTCTATTTAGAAAATGGCACTCAGGTGTGTATATGGTGACATATGCAGGTGTGTGTTCTGAAATGCTGCTGCAGATTTGTTGGTGTTACTGGTTCTGCCAATGTCCATGCACCTTTCTAAAATCACCCATTTCCCTGAATATATCGGGTGCTTTATTCTACACATTTCCATTTCCTTGTATGTTGACGGAGACGTTAATCTTTTGGGGTAGAGAGAGGTTGATTTTAGAAGACATTTACACGCGTCCACTTTCTCTGCTGCCCCCCCACTGAATTTCAGACGTTTTGACTTATATGTCCCAAGGGTCACCTAAACGGCCTTTCTAAAATGTATCTTTTAAAAAAGAGCTGGCATACACTTGCCATTTATTTACCTCATACTCAGTCTTCCAGAAAAAGAAAAGAAAGGTGGAAAAGGTTCAATTGTAAAATTAGTACATAAGCTGCACTCTAATTAATCTCACGCTACATAAACAGCAAACTCTGCAAAATGGCTAGCAACATTGAATAGATTTGAGACTAATGCAGAATAACAAGCTATATTATCAACACTGAAGTGGCGTCTTCCTCTGTTATTGAATAACAGTTGAGCTACAATTTTTTTATACAGTTTACTATTTGTGCCATATCAGTAAGGCTGGGTGTAGTCACAGCCAAAATAATGTCGTGGCAAGGTGTTCTTATGGTGGTGCTACTCCATATCACAGCATGGACAACTATCCACAGGGTTGCCAGGCGTCGATATAGATTTCATGGAATGTAACAACAACAAAACATAATGCCTCCCATCAGAAGACCCACAAACATCTCATTTAAGTAACATGCAGCACTGTGGATGTTTTTATGTAATTTGTAAGATTTTTTGGGTGCTGTGATTTCCCAACCAAATGCCTGACCTTTATATTGGTTATTGTTGAAACATTAGTAAGATATCCTGCCAGCTAACCTTTCTAGCAGTTAATGTTGTCAGCTGGTTTTTCACTGTTACTTTAGAGCACTAATCAAGCATGTAGAAAATCTTCATTAAAAATGATGTGCTTCAGAATAAAACTGTGGATTGGGGGCCAATTTTTACTGTATGATATTACACATTGTTAATGGAAAACTGAAATATGAAACGAATACATTTTCACATTCATATGTAATTATAATCAGAAATAAAGATTGTAAAAAGTGCTTTAAAAATTTTTACATTTTTATTCTTGAGTCAGTTTGAATTTTAAATTTTTTGTATTGTGTGTACTCTGTATTTAATTACGGAATTTTTCCTGCTATCTGTAACAAAGCCATACACAGTTGAATATAATTTCAAAGACTGGTATAAGCATATATATGACAGAATTAAGCAGTGGATTCTCGTTTTGATGTCGAATGAGTTATTAAAAATTAGAATATAGAAGGACTGGGATGTTTTCATGTATGCTGTTTTAAGTTATTTGTGTCAGGTATAACACATTCCATTGCTTTTTGAAAATGCATCTGACAAAACCCACAGCATTAAGGATTAAAACTGAGTGAATCATAAATAGTGAAGCGTTGGACTCAAGATGGCTGAACCCACACTGTGGGGCCTGTTCTATAATTTATTCTGACAGATTCTTACCTCTGTGGCTGTTTTGTTTTGTTGGAGTTTTATTTTGTTGTTTTGCCAGCTTGAGGAACACAAAATGCAAAATGAAAGGCAGTCCCTCTGGGGCATTACTTCCTAATTTGGAGTTGGGTGTTTTGTAGACTACCTTTCCATGATGTGGGAGCCCCAGTTCTCAGCAGCCCAGATCACCCACGCCTGGAAGTATCTTTTTGAGTCCTGAATAGCAAAGCTCCCTTAGTTAGGCTAGCTATTTATGTGGTCCTATTTAAACAAGTGATGTTATTCAGATATCACTGAATAACTGCATTTTCTCCGTGGACAAGCAGGAATGAGTCCTCAAATATGGCTGACATCCCCAACAGAGCCCTGCACAGAAATGCTCCCCACCTTCTTTTGGAAGCTTTTGGGAGGTACTACTACTACTAATTATTTGTATTGCACTCATCAGAACTTACAATCTAATCAAGATGAAGAAACCGCATAGGCTCCACCACACCTGTGCACCTCCTTCCTGCCTGCTGCTGCGCACCATTTTTATTTAATCTTTCATTTTCCGCAGATCCTCATGGACACGCTTCAGTCATCCTCCGCTTGGTAAAACCATCAGCCCTCTTGTAATTTTTGTTTGCAGATGATAAAAAGAGGACTCAAAGGTCATGAGAAGCAGTGAAAAGCACTCTTTGGCGCTGAGAGGTCTGATCCTTCAGCATCGATGGCACCAGTCTCTATGGCTTCCAAGGCTGCATCGGATGCTGGTAGTGCATTGACATTGAGGAGTTCTCGGGCTCAGAGCTGAGCACCTGTAGTGCCCTGGATCATCAGCCATAGATTGATCTCCACCAGAAGATGAGGAAGGGGTTTGGCCTCATCTTTGATGGCAAGGGATGATCGCACTGAACACCGAATGAAGACTGGTACATAGGCATCGGAGCCCATCAAGGCATGTCATTGAGAGTGATGGAGAGCCACGTGAGCACCCCTTGAAGGTACCCCAACGGGAGGAGAGCTCATCCTCCAGAACATCAGAGGGGCACTGACAGCCAAGACCCAACCACCAATACTCCTGTACAGATACCGGGTGCAATGGTCAAAATTGCTCAGGCCCCGCAGCCTTCAGAATCTGCAGCCATGGAGAAGCACCTTCTGCAAGCGCTTGAGAACTGCATCGTGGTGCTGTTGTCCTTTATGTTGGCTGCATTGACATCGGCAACCATACAGTTGATCTTTGAGATGCTTATCCTGCCTGCAGAAGAGGCATTGACCTCAGGGCATTGAAGGGCCCCAACACTGGTGTCAGGCAGGCCGATATCCCTCTCCAGCACTTTGAGGTCTGATGTGCCCTTGAAGTCTAGACTGGAATTGGTACATCATCACACCCAAACGAGCTCCCAATTCCTCAGGGCAGGAGAGAGATCCAGGCAGAGACTCAGAAGTACTTAAATTTCATCTGAGAAGGCTGGGTCACCAACATGAAATCGGAGGACTTGTTGGAGGGCAGGTTCCCGGAGTTTCCCTTGGACCTTTCTCCATCTTATGAGCAGTGTAAGTCCCCTCCTGAGGACATGACCTTCCAAGAGTTAGTAAGGGACATGGCCAAGGCCATATCATTTTCTTTGGAGACTGAGGATGAGCCCAGGGCAGAAGAGCTGGAGTACTCCTCGGCCCCTAAGGAGGCAGTGGCGGTGCCCATGCACCACATCCTGCAGAGAATATAGATGAGAATGTGGGAGAACCCCCTCACTGTGCCCTCCAGTTAGTAGAAGGCTTGATTCCATGTACAGAGTTCAGAAAGCTCCCGGGTTCAAGAAGTCTCAGCTTCCTCACCATTCCTTGGTGGTCAAATCCACCCTAAAGATAATCAAGAGTACTCTGCCCAAAGAAAGGAGGCCCAGACATTGGATTCTTTAGAGAGGTGTTCCCCTCTTACCAGCTCTACATGGATATGTTCTTCAAAAATATCATGTGTTACTTGGTTGATCTGGCCCAGTTCCTTCCTCCGGACAAATTGAATTAGTATCATTCCCTTGTGGCCCAAGATAAGGCCTGCTCTAAGTATGTGGTATGTGTGATCTATGATCTCTTCGAAACGACATCCAGAAATGCTGTCACAGGTATTGGCTCTAGTCATCAGACCTGGAATAGTCAGTGCAGAATAAGCTGGTGGACGTCCCATGCCTCAGAGAGAATCTCTTCGGTGAACAGGTCGAAGAGAAGGCTGGCTATATTCAGAAGCAGCATGTTACTCTAACCAGACTATTCAGGTACATGTCTGAGCACGCCACCTATTGTAGGTGGTACCAAGGTGGGAACCAGAAAGACTTGACGTAGTACTTTCCTCCCAACCCAAGCGGGCCCCTTGCCAACAGCAGTGTCACAAGAAGCCTCAGATAGCCCAACCAGCTCCTCAGCCAAAACCTTGGGGGGGGGGGGGGGGTTGACTGGTTGCTTTGGAGCATAGCCAATCATCCAGTCACTGCAGTAGGAAACTCTCCAGTCTGGGGAAGACTCACTCTTTTTGCACAAAGGTGACTTTTCATAACCTCGGACTCATGAGTTCTACAGATCATCAAAAGCAGTTACGAAGTACATTTATTGCAACTACCACCAAATTGCTTCTGGATGATGCATCATCTTGACCCTCTGCATCAGGATTTACTTCAGAGAGAAATCACCACCATCTTCTGAGATCTTGCGATTGAGCTCGTGCCACCAGAGGAAAGAGGTGGGGGTTTTATTCCAGGTATTCCTGATCCCCAAGAAAATGGAGGGATACTGTCCTATCTAGATCTAAGAGATCTGAACACCTACTTGATAAAAGAAAATTTCAGTATGATTTCTTTGGGCACCCTGCTTCCTTATCTTCAACAAACAGATTGGCTATGCTTTCTGGATCTGAAGGATGCATACACCCACATACAGATATATCCCGCTCACAGGAAGTATTTATTTATTTATTCTATATGCTGTTTTATCTAAGTAACCAAGGCAGTGTAGAAGGAACAGGTGTCAAATACTGCTCTAGGCGGTTTACAGTAAACAGTTTACAAGTAACGAGAAACATTTTGGTTGGAACTATATACAGCATTGACTAGCAGTATGACAGTCTTACATCATGTGCTGGCTGAGATACATTGATTTATATAGAATGAGATGATTATGTTAAATATTTGTGGAATTTACTACCCAGATAAAGCTGCAAGTAAGGTAGGCATGCATTCAGTGGGAGGTTTGATCTTGTATATTTATGTTGTCTGTGGTGGATACTCATAGGAATGTCTTGAGATGCTTTCTGCACAATGTTAAGTCTTTTATTTCCCTCAGATAGTTGGGCAGATTATTCCATAGGGCTGGGGCAAAGAATGAGAAAACCCTGTTGGTTGTTGCTTGGATTGTGTTTCTGAATCTCTTCGGTGTGATTAGTATGTTCTTCAGGTTCTCTTCTTCTTCTTGTGTCATGTTGCATCTTTATAAGAGTGTTAAGGTATGTTGGTGCTATATTGTGTACTGTTTTGAAAGTGGTCATTGGAGCCTTGAATTTGATCCTTTGTATTATAGGGAGCCAATGGAAGGTGGTACAGTATAGGTATTATGTGTTCATATCTGGCAGCTTTCATTATTGTGCATGCTACCATGTTCTATGCCATTTGCAGGGGTTTCAATGTCTGGGAGAATGATGTTACTATTATCAAAATGAGGGCATATCAGCGCTTGTGCTATAGTGCGGAAGTCATCTGGTGAAAGGAGGGGGTCTTAGGTATTGTATCATTCTGGTTTTGTTCTTGTCATATTAATATGTTTGACCATATTGAGGTTTTGGTCTAGGAAAATCCCCAGGTATTTTATTTCCTTTTTTACCTCACGTGAGGCATTGTTTACTTGTAGTTGTTGAAGTGAGTCAAATGCTTTGCTCCTGGTGATGGTTAGTACTTCAGTCTTTTTTAGATTTACTGAAAGGTTAACTCAGTTGAGCCAGAGTGAGACGTCATTGAAGCAATTGATGATTTTCTCAGAGTTGGGGTTCGTTGTTTCAAGTGTTGTGAATAACATTATGTCAACCGCTGTCGTCAGGTGCCCCCAGTGGACAGTGGCTGTAAGGGCATGCTGATGCATTTTTATTATTTTTAAGGAGTGAGGGCTCTTTAAGGCCCAAGTGCAGTTTGGTCCTTGGAGTTTTAGCTCCTTGTGAGAACAAAATTATATAAGCCAAGAGTGGAGGGTAATAAGGCTTTATTTCCCCTTTGACGCAAGGGTTCACTAAGACATAAGAAAATAAAGACGGTCCTTCTTTATAAAGGGTTCCACCAAAATAAGCAGACAAACAACTGTTATAAGCTTCACAATTGATTGCAGGAATTCTTTTATATTTACAGTTCTACTAAGGACTCACGGCTAGTAGCACCACAAAAGCTACAATCCATAGATTCATCTTGAGGGATGGGAATAGTATTCTCAAACTCTATTTCCATGGACTCTGCGTCACTGGCTTCTCCCTCTGAATAAGTGCTTTCCCTTGTGGCTACAACTTTACAGGGTCTGTCTCTGTTTCTTTGCTTCCAGTAAGACTGTCCTGTTAAGCCCTTAGGTATTGTTTTGAAAAGCTCTGCTTTGTTCCCCCTTCTCATATACCGAGCGTCTGCTTTATCAATGTCTCTAGGAGCAAGGCTTTCTTTTAAAAGTAAAGAGCCACCATACCTTGGCTTCCTGCAGCTGCTACACCTGGAGCTTTCCCTCTGACGTACTTCTCTCTGGAGACAGGTTTTCTTGTGCAGTGCTTTGCCTTCCTGAAGCCCAGGAAAACCTGGTGAGGATTCCCAACCTCTGTGCTTCTGTGTAAAGGTAGCTTTGCTATAGGAACCTCTCCTGGTACCTTGTAATCCTGATCCAGGGAACTCCAGTGAATGTAGGTTTCTCTCAAAGCATGGCTCCTTGACTTTCGGTGCTCCTCTTTCTACTGTTACTATTCTTGTCGTGCTGCTTGATCCAGCTACGTTACTTGGGCTGGGAGTGTCACTCCTTCCAGCCAAACTGCTTCTCCTGGCAGTCTCTCTCTGGACTCCGTCTCTCTGTGCTCTGCCCTGCCCCTCTGAACTCTATCCTTCTGGATACTCTCCGTCTGGATTCTGTCCCTCTGGGCTCGCTCCGTGTGGACTCTTTCCTTCTCCACACTCCTTCTCCTTCCTTCTGGCTAAACTGCTGCCGGCTGAGTTCCCTCCGAATGGATTCCTCCTGACTGGATTCCTCCTCTTCCTTCTGGCTGTCTTTCCTTTATAAAGGCATTTTGCCTTTGAAACTCCCGGGCTTACCTCAAGGTGCAGCTGGTTAACACTCATACAATCAGTGGCTGGGCATGTTGACTCAGCCTCTGTAGGATTACTCCTGCCCCCTCTAGCTGTGCTGCGAGGTAATTGCATCTTCTGCACATCCACAGCTCTATGAAAGACAGGGTTTTTTTCTAAACCTGCACCTTCCGTGGCTTCAGCCTCATGACACTGCATATATCCTGTGATCCACGTTGTGTGCTCTGATAATGTCGCAGATTGGCTGAAGATAGATATTGAAAAGTAAGGTGGATAATGCTGATCCCTGCGGGATACCTTGTGTCTGGTTGAATTGTTTGGAGATGGTGTTGTTCAAGTTCACCTGTTAAGTGCGGTTGGAGAGATAGTCCTCAAACCATTGTATTATGTTGCCTCCTATAGGATTTTATGATTTATGGTATCGAATGCTGAAGTTATGTTTAGGAATATGAGGATAAAGGCCTGTTATGTGTTTTCAATTCCTTGTATAATCTATCTCAGATTCATCCTGGGGGATGGGGGACAGGGGACAAGGCTTCCCTTACATAGAAACATGACAGCAGAAAAAGACCACATGGCTTATCTAGTCTGGCTTTCCTTATCAAATACTAAAGTCTCTTCTTTTCCTTTAGAGATCACTGTTTGTGCCATGTTTTTTTGAATTCAGATAGTGTCCTCGTCTTTGCTACCTCCACTGGGAGACTATTCCATGTATCTACCACTCTTCTCAAAGAAATATTTTCTTGTATTACTCCTGAGTCTATCTCCTTTCACCCTCATCCTATGTGTCCCCTCATAGCAGAGCTTACTTTCAATTGAAAGAGGCTCTCCTATTGTGCATTTATGCTATGGAGGTATTTAAACGTCTCTATCATATCTCCTCTATCCCGTTTTTCCTCTAAAGTATACATATTAAGATCTTTAAGTCTGTCCTCATCTGCTTTATAACGAAGATCACTAACTATTTTAGTAGCCACACTCTTCACTGACTGCTTCCTGTTTATATCCTTTTGAAGGTGCGGTCTCCATAATTGCACACAATACTCCAAATGAGGTTGCACCAGCCTTATACAGAGGCACTATCACTTCCTTTTTTCTGATGGCCATTCCTCTTCCTATGCACCCAAGCATCCTTCTGACTTTTACTGTTCCCTTTTCTACCTGTTTTGCCACCTTAAGATCATTAGAAGCAATCATGCCCAGGTCTCTCTCTTCTTTCATGGACAGAAGTACTTTGTGCCCTACACTGTACCGGCCCCTGGGATATTTGCAGCCCAAATGCATGACTGCATTTTTTAGCATTAAATCTCAACTGCTAAATTCTTGACCTTTCTTCAAGCATAGCTACATCCCTCCTCATGTAACCTACTCCTTCCTGGGCATCTACTCTATTGTAGATTTTGGTATCATCCGCAAAGAGGCAAACCTCGGAGTGATACTAGACAAACAATTCACTCTACAGGCACACATTAACAAGACATCCAAAACAGCCTTCTTAAAACTAGCGATGCTCCGAAGACTAAAACCTCTACTCAGCAAGGAACACTTCCACACAGTATGCCAGGCAATTATCACACCTGTGTTGGACTATTGCAACCTCCTCTTCCAAGGCCTACCCAAACAATCCATCTGTCCCCTTCAAATAGTCCAAAACACCGCTGCCCGCATCATTGCTGTCATGTCACTACAAGACCATATAACTCCCATACTACAAGATCAGCATTGGCTGCCAATCTCCTCAAGAGCAAAATATAAATCAGTGCTAACAATATTCAAGATCAAAAACATGTCAGCAGATATACTTCAAGAACTCATCTGAACCAAAACAAGAGAGACCGGACAGAGAACGCTTGCCACACACAGATAGTAATGGGGATCTGCAGCAGAGTCTATCTCTAGCACCACAGGTACTGCAGACCTGATGCTGTGCGCCCATCCTCACCCTCTAGGTAAACACAGAACCTGGGCAGTGGCATGGTCTATAGCTGCTCTGTGCCAGTATCACACACTGTCAGTTCTTCATACCAAGCTGAGGTGCTGGAGAGGTGCATTCTCCATTTGGTGATCAGCTGTAGACTGCTGTTTTGCATGTGCATTCTATCATGGGAACTGGTGGGGTAACCTATCCTGGCACACACACAAGACATTTTGTGCGGTGACCTGCAGTCTTTCTGTTTCCAGCCATCAGGGGCGTCCCAAGGGGGGTGCGGGGACTTGGTGTGGGGCTCATTTGCAAAAACTATTTGCATAATGTTACCATACACTAACTTTTAGTAAACATGCTTCTTAATGAGTGTATGGATAAAGACAGACTAAAATATTTCTACATTACTATAATCCAGTGCCAGACAAACACAGCCCATTTAGAACCCATAGCAAACCCGCCATATCCTAACAGCACTACCAGGACTCACAAAGCACCATACTCCACCTATCAAAAAGCAATACTGCAAATATTAAAACAATACATTTCAGAGAATAACAATACATGACCTACTGGGGAAAGAGAACAAGTGGCAATGTCAAATAGGAATTACATAAACAGAATACCTCAGCTCAGTTACACATGCAGAACATAGACCATCACCAAACAAGGAATCACAATTTAGAAACAGGAAGACAATAATTAAACTGGGAACCCCAAAAGCCAAACTTGGAATGTACAACACTGTAGAAATAAAACTATAAATTAATTTCCTCTTGTACTAAACAAAGCACAGACGTTAATGATGCACATTTCCCAGAGCTGACATATTCCTGTTAATAAATTCAAAATAAAGAGATATTTTTCTACCTTTTGTGCATTTTTTTTTCAGTTGCAATTGCTCCAGCCACTTTCTTCTGGTGTCTTCGTGTCTTCTACTAACTCTCCATTGTCTGCTGTCCATTTGTCCTTTCTTGTCTCTTCTAGTTTTTTTCCATTCTCTCTCTACATCTGCTTTAACATACTAATCTTTCTCCTTTTGCTCTTTCCTCATTCCTATTTCATCTACTCAAATTTTATCCCTCCATCCTCAATCCCCACTTATTCTCCCAATGCCCGGCCAATTGTAGATTTGTCTTCCCTCCCACACAAAATATTTTTCTCCTCTCCATTTCACTCTCCCAGCTCCATCCCATTCTAATCCTCCCCAACATCAGCTCCCTTCTAGTTCCAGCCCCACCCAGCATCTGCTCCCTTCTAGTCCCCACATCAGTCCATTTCCAGTCCTAGCCCCCCATCAACCCATTTCCAATCCTATCCTAGCCCTGCCATCAGCCCATTTCCAGTCCTAGCTTCCCATCCATTTCCAGTCCTATCCTAGCCCCTCCATCAGCCCATTTCCATTCCAAGCCCCCTCCCCTCACAGCACATTTCCATTCCAAGCCCCCCTTCCCATCAGCTGTTTGCAGTTCAAGCCTCCCCTTCCACTCAGCCCATTTACATTCCAAGCCCCCTCCCCATCAGCTATTTGCAGTTCAAGCCCCCTCCCCATCAGCCCATTTCCAGTCCTAGCAACCTCCCCAGCCCATTACCAGTCCTAGCCCTCCCCATAGCCCATTACCAATCCTAAGCCCCCCATCACCCAATTTTCAGTCTTAGCCCCCCCATAGCCTATTACCAATCCTAACCCCCCATCAGCCCACTTCCAGTCCTAACTCCCCCATCAGCCCACTTCCAGTCTTAGCCCCCCATAGCCCATTGCTAGTCCTAACCCCCCCCCATAGCCCATTACTAGTCCTAACCCCCCCCATCAGCCCACTTCCAGTCCTAACCCCCCATCAGCCCATTTCCAGTTCTAGCCCCCCATAGCCCATTACTAGTCCTAACCCCCCATCAGTCCACTTCCAGTCCTAACCCCCAACACCCCATTTTCAGTCTTAGCCCACCAATAGCCCATTACCAGTCCTAACACCCCATCAGCCTACTTCCAGTCCTCCCCCCCATCAGCCCAGGTAGATTTAAAAAAAAAACCAGTCTGCTGCTGCCGCCGTGGCAGCGGCAGAATCAAGTGTCCCATGAGGCCCCCCTGCCCGGCAGAGCTTTCCCTGCAGCATCAGCTCCCTCAGCGCGGGCTTTTCAGAGCTGTGAAGGGAGAGTTTTTCCCTTTCTCGCGGCTTTGTTAAGCTCGCCATGGCTGATGGGAAACAGGAAGTCCCATCAGCCTTGGCGGGCTTAAGAGAGCTGCGAGAGAGAAACTTTCCCTTCGTGGCTCTGAAAAGCACACGCTGAGGGAGCTGATGCTGCAGGGAAGGCTCTGCTGGGCAGGGGGGGCTCCACGGTACACTTGATTCTGCCGCTGCCATGGTGGCAGCGGCAGCAGCAGACATTTTTTTAAAAAATCTACTTGGGCTGATGAGAATGTTTTTTGTGCAGGGCCCCCTGAAACGCGGGGCCCTGTGCAAAAAACATTCTTGCTGAATGGACGGGCCGGCCCTGCCAACCATTGCTGTGCAAAGAGCCATAGAGGTGTAGCCTGCTGGTTAGTACAATGACTCCCTTGACAAGGGTCATGGGTTCAATTCCACTTTGGCCTCGTTTTTTCTGCCTGTCCTCAAATCATTTTCATGCATGTCACAATCACATCTCTGCAGATCTGTGCTGCCAGCCCATAACATCCTCACCTCACTTGCCAACTATCCATCAGCTCATCTATCTGCCTCTATCAGCTGTGTAGGGTTCTGTCTTCTTGTGCAGGCTGCTACCCCATGTCCTGCACTGGTACCCTTTTCTGCATTGCGGCTCTTCGTGCTTGCCTCGCCTGTGCCTTATCTGCATGGCACCACTATTCGTCTGTCCTCATATCATTGCAAATATCCTGCCACCTCTGCCTACACTGAGGGACACGTATTCCCATCCTCTGCCACCCACTGTCATTGCAGCACTTTACATTGCCAACACCCTGTGCATCGGTACAGCTACCTCCAACATGTTTTTCCACTTTACTGGCTGCCACATAGGATCCCCGCAGATATGGCAGGTCCATCAGCTCCCACCTCTCCTTCCATCCATCACTTGTTCATTGTCTTTCCTTGGTGCTCTATCCTGTGTTAGGGTTACAGCTATTTTTATACCTTACAGTTCATGCTTGTCAACTTGAAGCACCTTACTGCTCTTAGGGCACCTTAACGTCCTTAGGTTGCCTTAACCTAAGGCACTTTAAAGCCCTTAGAGTGCCTTGCATTAAGGTGTCTTGACCCAAGGCGCCTTAAGTTAAGGCACCTTACTTCAGGGCGCCCTAAGGGCTTTAAGGTGCCCTGACCTAAGGCGCCTTAGGGCACCTTGAATTAAGGTGCCTTAAGTTAGGGCACCTTAAAGCCCTTAAGGTGCCTTGTCAGCCTTACCGTGCCATTTGTCAGCTTAACATGCAATGTCCCGATAACGTGTGTTAAATGGCCAAGGCGCCTTTTACCGCACGTTAACGGGACATTGCTACCTTTATGGTGGAACACCCCCTGCCTGCCCACTGCCTTATATAGCGTCGGTAACATTAATGCTGCACTTTTCGCCTGTGATATTACCACTGCTTAGTAAACATACCCCTTTATTGGCTTAAGGATTAGAACTGAAACCCTGGAGAATATTATTAGGCATTGTAACCTTCGGGTCAAACTTTCTTAAAACTCCCTTGGTTTCTCCTCCTCAGGAGATGTTTGAAAGATACTTGTGTGAAGTTTTGAAAGTCCCTGAGGCTTTGATACCTCCCATTGCAAGAATTTAGTATTTGTCAGCTTCAAAGAGGGAAATGGGGAACAACAAAAAGATCTTGGTCAGACAGTGGAGTTTTCGGAGGATACTTCCCTGCTAGAAAAATTTGATCTGGCTCCTAGCATACCTGCAAGGTTAATAGCTATGTTGGCTTTGAATTTGGAAAGGGACCGGTCACTACATTTATTGTTGAAACATTGGAATATTTATTTTTGGAATTGTTTTATTAGGATATTTTCTGATGTCATCATGGAGACTCAGAAGAAGGAGACTGTTTCTTTTGTTGAGACCTGAACTGCTCCATTTGGATGTGCTCTTTTCTAAAATATCCATGTATATGTATAGCTAAATATCGTTGAGTGGAATTTGTGTGCTTTGGGCCCAGACAGTCATCGGCTTTTATGAATAATAAAACAAGTTTGGGTGATTCTCCTATTTGATCCTTCATAATGCATTTATTTATTGGCATTTGGTTACCACACAATAAGGACAACCGCCTGGTGCAGCTTATAACAGTGGACAACAACAGAAACAGAATTCACATATCATAAACAACAAAAACAACTTCCCCACTGTCTATCAATCCCACTCTCTAAAACTGCCTGTTGAAAGTAATGGCTGTTAAGTGTCTTCCCAAAGTTCTTTAAGTCATCTAATAGACATTTACCAAAAAGATTATCTTGATGACTAACCTTCGCAATTCATTTCACAGTTGCGACAGACAACAGTTGTCTGATATCACTGACTGGATATATTTCTTAGTTTGATTGGTGCAGAGATTGCTATAGTTTTTCTCTTATCTTTATATTTTCTTCACATGTTTGCATTTCTTGATTCTCCAGCTATTTTAAGAGGTGGATGTCTGATAACACTACAAAGTTTGGCAAATCATATTGAAGACAGGATCTGAAGCCACAGAAGATCAAGCCTTAATAATATAGTAGATGATTGAAGAAAAAGATCAACTGATTTTTCCAGTCTTCCTAATTTTTCCTATACATACTGTAAAGATGTGTCTCAAGTGCTCAGCGCAGAGTATAATCACTTGTAAGATATCTTTCCTTATCCAGGACAGCTTTTGTTGTCATTCTCCTTTGTACTTTATTGTCTTGAGCAGCTCCAGGCAAAAACTAAAGATGAGGCATTCATCCAAGGGAATTAATCAGGGACTGGCAGAGGGATGAGCAGAAGCAAATGACAGGAACAGGCAGGAATCCAAGCAGGCAGAAACTGGAACCTAAGCACAGGAATACCAAAGCAGGTCTCGACAGGTCTATTGTATAATCAGTGAGCCAAACTCCATACAGGAAGCTATGTAGTGCAGCTATTCCTAGCTGACTCCTGCTGGTCCAATTAGTTGGAAAAAGGCACGTTAAATGCAAACTTCATAGCAGCTGTGTGAGCCTTGGCATAAGGTGTAGGAATGACTCCTTGAGGTAAAACTCCAGGCTTGGAAGTTGCAGGATGCCATTTGGCCAGCCCTGACATCCAGATAATGCATTTATTCAAATTTTAAGGTAACTAGTCTTATTGTTTGCCAGGATGTTATGAGTATCTAAATTAGTATGTGCAGTATAGGAAGAAACATAATCCAAGTGGAGATTGCTAGAGACTAAGTGGGATATTAGACTAATGGTTAGAGCAATGAGCTGAGAACCAGGGACACCCAAGGTTCAAATATCACTGATGTTCCTTTTTGCTGTAGGCAAGTCCTTAACTCTTCATTGCTTCAGGTAAACCGTCTAGGAAAAGGGATGCAGTTTGCCTTGAACTTATACTGGAATGGCATGAGGTAAATTAAAAATAAAACCTGGTACAATTCAGCTGTGTTTCTCAAGCTGGTCCTGGACCATTCCCAGCCAGCCTGAGTTTCAGGATATTCACAATGAATATGCATGAGAGATAACTGCATGCAAATTTTTCTCATGCATATTCACTGTGGGTATGCTGAAAGAAAACTAGACTGCCTTGAGAAACACTGCAGTAGACCATCTTATTCAGAATGGACAGGACTAAAGTAATTCAAAATAAAGGAGTTTCCAGATAATGGGAGTTCCATCCATCCATTTAAAAAGAAACAGAGAAAGAGCAACTAGTCAAAGAAACTGTTTGAGTACAAGTACTACGATATTAAAAAATAGTGGGAAGCTGTACGCCGAGCATGATTAGGAAACTATTTGTTTGAAAATAACAACTAGTGCACATGTGAGGACTTCCAGCTGTCTGGCATTCGACTACAACAGGCGGATGCGACTTCAAGAGTAGTAACTGTGGTATCAAGATGGTCATTGTGTGATGGTTGGCACTATGGCATTCTTAAGCACATATTCAATGCAGGATGATTCTTACAGTTTTTGGCACTAGAGAAGAGGAATTTCCAGGGAAATCACTTCATAAGCATCTTGTGTTGCCTTTCTGTATCTTTTAATCATACTATTACTGTTACAGCATGTCAAAAGAATCAATTTGTCAGTTGGCTTGCCGGTTGCTTGAAGAGAGTGGATAACTTACAAGCATGGGGAGGGTCATTTTATACACTCCCATACAGTCAAAGCGCATTTTCACATGCGCACTTGGAGCTTAGTTTATAAAGTGAAGCACACACATACCCTACTTTATAAAATAGGGGCTTTCTGATATGCCTTAAATTAATTGTGGCAGTTATATCTGCTATAGAGCAAGCATAGCTATGCGTGCCTAAATTGGTCAAAATTTCACATTAGTCATAGTATTCTAGGAATACAATGTGTGCCTTTGAGTCAAAACCATCTCCTGGCAACCCAATAGCTCCTGCACTTTCTTGGCAGTGTGACTGGTAGTAAGTTGCCAGGCCTTTCTTCCAAATCAAAAAAGGGGAACCTAACCTATTATAATGCGACCTGCTACAGAGTAAATTTTATATGTCGGAGCTAAACGTGGGAAGGTCGAAAGGGAAAACGACCCTCACCATGCGGGTAGCTACTTTTATTATTTATTATGGTTATTCACCAAGTTTTAAACATTTTTAGCATAATCAAACAGAAGTAAGTGAAAAACTTATCTCAGTCCCATAATGCTGATTTGAGAAATCCTTCCACACGACGCGCACGTTTCGGGCTCATTCGCCCTGTTTCAAGTGCAATATCCACAAGTATTAAGTTATCAGCAACCATCCAAAAAACGCCGTCTGTTGCAGCACAGGTCTAAATTGCAATGGCTGATCAATCGCTTTTTAAAAGAAGAACCAACCAATCAGAGCTGGGGTAACCCCACATGACGGGGAATCCCTTATCGGATTGGTAGAGCTATATAGTGACAACCATGTCATTCACAGTAGACTTTGCCAGTCAATTTCTCGATTTAAACCTTCTGGCTCCACTGAACCGAGACGATAAATCCACCATTGTTCTAATCGCTGGAGAGAATCCTCCCTATGACCACGTCGAGGATCAGCTGGAACATAGTCTATAACTGACCAAGTAAGTTGTTCAAAACTATGGGAGTGTTCTACACAGTGGGAGACCAACGGAGCTGAAGTCACTCTTCGACGCACTCGAGATGCATGTTCCATCAATCGTCGCTTTACAGGGCGGATAGTGTGACCAATATATAGAAAAGAACAAGGGCATTTAATTAAATATACAACATAGGTGGAATCACAATCCGTATCCCAACGGCGTCGATAGACCTGTTGTGTTTTTGGATGAACCCATTCAAGACCAGGTAAAGTAGAAACACAATAAGCACATTTTTGACATGCTACATGACCATAGGCTGGTTCTTGAAATTTAGGGCGATCCTCTTCCATAGACGTCTTCACCAAGTAATCCCCAAAATTCGGACCTCTGGAGAAAGCAATTTGTAGAGGTAATTGAAAACAGTCATGAAGTTGTAAAATCGACCAGTGAGATTTTATAATATATAAAACATCTTTACTCCGATCCGTATAGGGGAGAATTCCCATAATTTTAGATACTTCCGAAGAATTTGAAGTGACAAATGCAGGATCCAGCAGCCATTCCCTATGAGTATAACGTGCCCGTTTGTATGCTCGGGAAACCACAGATTTAGGGTAACCTCGAGCGAGCAATCGGTTCTGTAATTCTAAAGCATGGGTTTTAAATGCCTCAAGAGATTGACATAATCGACGTAACCGCAGATATTGACCATATGGGAGTCCCCGCCGTAAGGGGCCTGGATGAAAGCTTTTAAAATGTAGAAGACTATTTCTTTGCACAGACTTGCGGTATAAGGATGTAAACAATTTCCCATCTACTTTAGAGATCTGTAAGTCCAAAAATTCAATAGTATTTAATGCAATATGCTCAGTAAAGTGAATATTCTATTTTAACCCATTAAGCCATAATATAAAAACATGCAAAGAATCTTCATCAGCCGTCCAGATAAAAAATATGTAGTCTAAGAAACGTTTCCAAAGTAATACATTTTGATAGAACTCTGATTGTGCTATCTGAGAATCTTCCATAGCTGCTAAATACAATGTAGCTATTGAAGGGGCTAATGTCGCCCCCATTGCTATACCAGATAGCTGTTGATAAAAAGTTCCCTCTGATAAAAAATAGTTTTGAGTAAGAACCAACTCAGCCAGTTGATTAAGTAAACGACGTGGTAACCGATCTGGTGCAAATAGAAATTTTTGTTGCAGAAGATTCAAAGCTTCAGTTTGATCAATGTTGGTATAGAGGGAGACAACATCTAGGGTAACTAGAAAGGCCCCTGGTGGAATAACTAACGTAGCTCCGACATATAAAATTTACTCTGTAGCAGGTCGCATTATAATAGGTTAGGTTCCCCTTTTTTGATTATTGATTGACCTAGCCATAGATTCACTTTTTTGTATTTAGGCCTTTCTTCCAAGGCAATGAAGTGATTTGCCCAAGGCCACAAAGAGTACCAGTGGGAATTGAAAGCTGGTCCATTGGTTACTCAAGCCAGTACTCTAACCACTAAGCTACTCCTAATAGTCTATAGCAGAGGTACTCAAATCCGGTCCTGGAGGCCTGCAGACCAGTCAGGTCTTTGGGATATCCCTAATGAATATGCATGAGATATATATGCATTAGTTATATCCTACCAACCGGACTGGTTTGTGGCCCTCCAGGGCTGGATTTGGAGACCCCTGCCTTACACCTCTGTCATTTAAGATTGTGAGTGGGCAAGGTGCAGATGTCCTAGACATCAAAAGGGTAGACAGAATATGTCACATTCCTCCTCGCTTATCACCACCACCAAAAAGTTATCTAATAGAAAATATTTTGGTGGTGGTGAGAAGCGAGGAGGAATGTGACAAATTCTATCTAATCTTTTTGATGTCTTGGACATCTGCACCTTGCCCACTCACGATCTTAAATGACAGAGGTGTAAGGCAGGGGTCTCCAAATCCAGCCCTGGAGGGCCACAAACCAGTTCGGTTGGCAGGATATCTCTAATGCATATATATCTCATGCATATTCATTAGGGATATCCCAAAAACCTGCCTGGTCTGCAGACTTCCAGGACTGGATTTGAGTAGCTCTGGTCTATAGCATAAATTTAGTCCCAATCTACACTATGCCCAAGCTCTGCCACCCTGCACACCCAATTGAAAGTGTGTGTGATGGGACACCAAAGTGCATGCTTAAGTCTGTTCAAATAGGGATTTAAGTATGTAAACTTTGCAGTACCTCTTATAAAATTGGTCCCTAAATATATAGACTTATCAACAAGAGGTGAAGAATGAGGCAGCTGAGTTGTAAGCAAGGTGTGATGGCACTACAGCACTGGAAACATCTTTCAACAATATAGTGCAAGGTAACAGACAATGCCACACGTTCTTTAGATTTGAAGTAGTGACAATATCCTTGACCCCTTAATCATTTCTGAGTAAAAGAGTCACAGTTGATTGACAAGAAGGTGGCAAAACCAGTAGCGAAATGAGCAGCATACTAATACTGAATGAATAACACATCAAAGTGGAGGAGTAGCTTAATGGTTAAAGCACTGGAACCCAGACACCAGAGTTTGATTCCCATTAGCACTCCTGGTGGCCTTGTGTAAGTCACTTAACTCTTCATTACCTCAGAAAAATCCAAGTTATCAATGTCCCTGTTTCATGTAGATTGGCCATGTTTAAGTTACAATGTAACCTGCTTTGACTGAAATGATAAAGTGATATAAAAAGCCTATTAAATAAATATTGTTTATTTATCTATTCAAAACACTTGAAATACTGCCAAGACCCGAGGCTATCACAGCAGTTTACAATCTCAGAGGGGGTGACAGAACAGCAAAAGGTAGGAGCAAGAGGAAGAGAGAGGGGCATTACAAATTAATTAGGAAATTAGGGAGCGGAGGACTTGGGAAAGGCTTACTGAAACACCCAGGTTTTCAGGTTCTTGAAGATGGGAAGGGAGGGCTCGGTATGGAGAGAGAGGGGAAGGGAGTGTTCCACAAGGAGGTGCCCACATAGGAAAAAGAGGAACTTCTGAAGGTGTCAAGATGAAGGGCAGAGGGAGGAGGCAGAGAGAGAGAAGAGCAGCATTGGCAGAATGCAAGTAACAAGGGGGTTGGTAAAGAGCAATGAAGGTAGCCAAGTAAGGGGGACAGGACGCGAACAGTGCACAGTGAACTAAAGTGAAAATCTTAAAATGAATATGGAAAGGGAAAGAGAGAGGTGAGCCCTGATTGAAGTGGTAAGCCCTGAAGATTAATCTAGCGGCAGTGGATTGAATGAGCTGTAGATGATGGAATATTGAGGTAGACCAAGGAAAAGAGAATTACAGTAATCAAGATGAGGAACAACAAGGGACAGGACAAGTTGAGTAAACTGTGGAATGGACAGAACATAGATGGCAGAGATTAAAGAAGACAGAATTAGAAAGAGTGTCAAGGTAGGGCTTGAAAGAAAGAGAGGTATCATTTTCACTTTTTTAGCGACTCTATTTATCTTTTGCAATAACAAACAAAATATATTAACTAAAACCCTACATCACCCCACCCTACCCTACCCAGTCTCATGGTACAAGGTGACCGAAAGGTCACCTCCACCTCATCTTCTCCCTCTTCAGTCCCAAATCCTTCCCTCACTTTCTGTCACTCTTTCTTCCTTTTCTGAAAACACTGAGGATTCTCTACTCCTCCAAATCTTCTCTACTCTTCCAAACTGACTATCTGCTCTTCTGATCCCATTCCCATTTGTCTACTAAGCTCTATCTCTTCTGCTGTCATCCCTTACATTTGTCATATTCCTAACTTAATGCTTTCCACTTCAACTGTTCTTGTGGCCATCAAACATGCTGTGGTTGCACTTCTCCTCAAAAAGCCTTCACTATATCCTACCTGTCCTTCCAGTTATCGGCCTATCTCTCTCCTCCCCTTTGCTTCAAAACTACTTAGATGAACGATTCATCAACACTGTCTTGACTTTCTTTCCTCTCAAGCCCTTCTGGATCCACCGCAATCTGGCTTTCATCCTCTACATTCCACAGAAATGGCTCTTGCCAAAGTCTCCAATGACTTGTTCCTCACCAAATCCAAAGGCCTTTACTCGATCCTCATCCTTCTTGATCTTTCTGCTGCCTTTGACACTTTTGATCACCACCTTCTCCTCAATACTCTGGCCTTGCTTGAATTTAGGGTCTCTATTCTGCCCTGGTTTTCTTCTTATCTCTCTCATAGCACTTTTAATGTATGTTCTGGTGGATTCTGCTTTACTGCCATCCCACTTATAGTTGGTATACCTCAAGGCTCTATCTTAGGACTTCTTCTTTTCTCTCTCTGCACTTAGTCCCTTGATGCACTTACTTCCTCCCATGGTTTTCAGTACGATCTTTATGCTGACAACTCTCAGATCTACCTCTCTGCCTGAAATCTCTCCAGGAATCCAGTCCCAGATATCTGCCTGCTTATCCGACATGCTATCTGGATGTCTCACCGCCATCTGAAACGAAATATGGCCAAAACTGAGCTCCTTATCTTTCACCCTAAACCCACCTCTCCCCTTCCTCCCTTCTCTAATTCTGTGGATAACACTACACTCCTCCCTATTTCCTCAGCTCGCAACCTTGGGATCATCTTTGACTCTAATCTCTCTTTCTCTGCACACATCCGATAGCTAAAACAGTGGCAAAATCCACCCCTTCCTTTCTACACACACTACTAAGACACTCGTCCACTCACTAGTCACCTCCCATCTTGACTATTGCAACCTGCTCCTCACTGGTCTCCTTCTGAATCATCTTTCTCCCCTTCACTCTGTTCAAAACTCAGCTGCATGACTTATCTTCTGCCAGTGTCACTATGCTCATGTTACCCCTCTTCTCAAGTCACTTCACTGGCTTCCTATCCATTTATGCATCTAGTTCAAACTTCTCCTATTTATCTACAAGTGCATTCATTCCTCAATACATTTCCTCTCTCATCTCACTTTACACTCTTCCTCGGGAACTCTGCTCATCTGACAGATCCCTTGTATCTGTGCCCGTATCTTGCCATAATCTAGTCCCCAATTTTGAGATTTTTTTGTTGTCTTGATTAGATTGTAAGATCTGATGAGCAGGAATTGTGTCTTACATCTACTGTATATGCATACGCCTTGTAGCACTATACAAATGATAAATAGTAGTAATAGTACAAGTTACAAAATAAGAAATTGTAACAACGGGCAATATTAAGGAGAGGTACTAACATAGACTTCAAGAAATTTCCATTTCACCTTATTTGGCATACCCTTCAAATTATGAAGAGCATCAATCGCTTGAAACTTATAAACATATCAAATTCCACCACTGTGCATTTCAATCTGAATGTTATCTTTCCAAATATGAATTATCAGCTTTAAAGCTATTTCCAACATAAAATCCAACAGAAATCTTTTCTTATTTAGTTAATGCTGGTATACCCACGAGAGATCTCAAAAAGACCATAAGGAAGTTCAGTTCTACGTCTAATTTTAAAAGTGCTTTAATCTGTCCCCAAATTTTTTGACAGTTAAATAATATATGAAAAAAGGTTTTTAGGACTGCCTTACAAGATGACTTAGTCATTTTCACTTTTGAAGAAAGTTGGTTCTTTGATTATCATCTTATTCCTACGCCTGACTTTACAAATATTCTGTTAAGGATCTTTGGACTTCATTTTTCCCAGGTTCATCTTTGCTAGAAAATCCTGGCAACAGGGAGAGGAGCGATGCTGCTGATCTACCGTGGCTGCATTGACTTGCGAGCAGAAAAGGGGAGAGGTTAAGTGCTGGCAAGGTAGAAAAAGACCAGGTGGTTTGTGTAGTTTGCTTATCTACAGTAACTACTTAGTTCTACAGTCCCGTCCTCTCCCTCAGAGTTGCATGCCCAATTGAATTCAGAATCTTTTTTGTCTCCATGACCTCCATTGGAAGGCTGTTCCATGCATCCACCACCTTTTCTGTAAAAAACAAATATATTTCCTTACATTTCTCCTGAATATTTCCTTTCATTCTCATCCTATGATGCCACATATCCATTGAGAGAAGCCTGCCTACTTTATGTTTATACCGTGGAGGTATTTCAATGTCTCTGTCATATTGTAGCAGCAAACTGCAGTCAATGAACAAGTCCAGGAGTCAATTTACAGGGTCCAAACCAGTTTATTTGTGCACAGGCCCAGTCAGTCAAAGCTTTCAAGGAACTGAGCGGAGCTCTCCATAAAGACATAACTTTTTATACCACTTAAACATTTTGATACATGAAAACATTCTATTGGTCTTATGCTAATTTCTACAAACTTTATTGGTTTGACATTTCCCTGAATTTGACCAATCAGGGTCTATGCCCTTTGCTCTGCTTTCTCTAGCTAGCTGAACAATGGCTTGGTTCAAACCTGGTTACTTTCCTTCATCAAGGTCATATCCAGCTCCTAAAACATGTAAGTAACAATTCTGAAGTAACGATTTAACATACAGGCATTGTATTCACTTTGTGCAAACTTTGCAATAGCAGTGTTTCATTCTAAAACAGCATTTAATTCTGTCTTATAATTTTATGTCTCAGCACTACTGAATTCTGAGGCCTGTCATTTTCCAGGTTCTAGGCTTATGGCCTAACCTATAGTTATAGGCTACCTGGCTGTCACAATATTTCCCCTGTTTCTCCAAGATGTACATGTTTAGATCTTTAAGCCTGTCCTTTTATGCTTTATGATGGGGATCACTGATCATTGCAGTAGCTAGCCTCAGGATCAACTCCATCCAATTTATATCCTTTTGAATTTGTGGTCTTAAGAACTGTACACAATATTCCAAATAAGGCCTCACTATTTCTCTCTCAATATACCCAAGTATCATTCTGGCTTTTGCCATCTTTTTATTTACCTATTTGGCCCAATTCTGGGATGCAGGTTGCGAGGCTGCAAGCTGTCCAGGCCCGATTCCCCCTCTGGCTCTCCCTGTACGTCCTGAGCAGCAGGATGGGAAAAGTCGGTGGGGGGCGGGAGGGAGCAGGATCTGGGCAGAGCGGGGGCAGGCTAGCCCGGCAGGTCATACAGGGCTCATTCAGGTCACGGCCCTGTACGTCCTGCGGGTGAAAGGGGACGTGCTACTTATTCCACCTCAAAGGCTGAATAAGCAGCAGCAACCCTGCGATCGGGCCCAGGGATCCCCCACACGGGGCAGGGTGCTGGGGGCCTTGCCACCTGATCTAGGCCCTAGCAGGCTAGCCGTAGGTCAGGCAGCAGGGAAGAGGGGGGCCTAAGCCGTAGGAATCGGGGCGCCTGTGGTGAGAATGTCCCCGCATGCGGCAGAGGCACACCAAGCTTTCCATTGGTCCAATTCTGTGCACCGTGGGAACATTTTGTTCCTGCAGTCCAGAACTGGGACCTAACAGGACTGTCTTGCTCAGAGCCGTCCAGACAGCCCGGATGTGCCCCTTCGTGAATCGGGCTCCACGTGATCACTTACAGATCCTGTTCTGCACAAAGAACTTTACTGCCCCTTTGGGGTTTTGCATTTCTAACCTTATTTTTAGCTGCCAAAGTCTAGACTATTGCTTAAGATTTGTTAAATCCCTCTTCATGTACTCACACTTTCTACTCTGTTGGCGATTTTTGTATAAGAACATAAGAAGTTGCCATACTGGGTTAAACCCAAAGGTCCATCAAGCCCTGTATCCTGAGCAAGGATATTTTGGTCTCTAGGCAACCTTTATGCTTTCATGCCCATGCCTCCCCCCCATGGCTCTGGCCCTGCAACCTATTGCCTGGCCCAACTCCCTCAGAGGCTTTGACCCAATATTTCCCCTGGCTGATCAGCCCCTTTGACCAGGAGGAGGAGGTGCACTTAATAGCAGTCTAGTTTTCTGTGACATGCGGGGCGAGTTTCATGATATAAGCTTCTCTTTTTTTCTCTTTTCTGTGTCCTGCAGAACTCCTTTTAAGGCCTAATAATCCATGCCTCTTCTGTGCAGGGCTCTTACAGCTCATACCAAGAGACGGGCCCTGCACAGAATAGGGAACGGAGTTTAAGTGGCCTTCTTCCTGTCGGATATGGGTGCCAAGCTGCCAAAGTAAGCACTGGGGGAGGGCTTCCAGGAGGGGGAGGATTTAAATACCTGTCTCCTGCTTTTTATGGCCCCTGGAATTTCAGCATTCTAGGCAACTGCCTAGTTTGGTTAAAGAAATTGCTAGCATTACGTGGACCTCTGGGGTTCCATGGAACCATTACAGGGGGTCTACATGACACAGAAAAGAGAAAAAAGAGAGGCTAGTGGGGATCAGCTATGGGGGATAAAGGGACTGGCTAGGGAGAGAGAGAGACTGGAAACAACTGGTAGAAGGGAAGGAGACTGAGATTGGTAGGGATTGAGACTGGTGGAGACAGAAAGGGGAGAGATGAAATGGCTTGCTGCTGAGGGAAGGGGGTCTGAGAAGAGTGGTGAGGATGAACTTGGGGGGGGGGGGGGGTACCTGAACCTTTTGGAGGTTAACAAGAGGTCCACACAACCAAAAAGGCTCAGAACCTCTTTTCTAGATCATCTGGTACTAAGAAATTGGTGATTCTTTCTGTTGCACAGGCTAGATTGGTGAAAGATGGCTATTTCGGTAGCTGGATCATTTTTATTGAATTCCTTGCCCAGTATTTTGCAGCTATAGGCAGATCACAGATCATGATTTTTAGGAAGCAATGGAAAGCATTTCTGTTTGTAGAGGTTTGCAGTACATGAGGCAAGTTGTTAAGGCCTAATGCATTAATCAGGAGTCTAGGAGCTCTATTTCAGATGTGTACTGCGTTATGTATATTTTCTGTATTTGTTTTGTTAAATTATGGTGCTATTTGATGTATGTTTATTTGGAATCTATCTAGAACATTTATGTATAGAACAGAATATAAATTCAATAAATGCAATGAAATGAAATGAACTACATCTTCCCCTCTCCAGTACCACGGAACTGAACCACACCTAAAGCTAATGACGCGTTGCAAGAGTCAGAGAATGGAGCTGCCCAACACCCTAGATTTTCTTAATACCTTCAGATATATCCCATCTGGCCCCATTGCTTTATCTAATTTTAATTTAGCTAGCTCCTCACAAGCACAGCCTTCCGAAAAGCTTTTTTGAAGTCTGTCTCATATCTATTTCTATTTGTGTCCATTATTTGTGGTCTTACTTTCAGCCCTTTCTCAATTTATTTAATTACTCAGATCTGATATACGGCCATTCAGTTTCTACATCATAGCAATTTGCAAACCACTAAAATGTCCTTCTGGGGGATCACGCTCACCCTGACTGTGCAGTGACCACAGCATGGCTAGGCCCCCTCATAGTGCTGTATAGTAGTTCTCTCATGTGATAGATATGGGTTTCTCTTTGGGGCCCAGTCACTGATCTATCTGCTTGCTGTGTATGCAGACAGCCCAGTTCTGGGTGCATGCATCTCCATTGGGAACATGCACTATGGACTAACCAGCAGACTGTTTGTAGCTGGTAAATGTCTTGCTATAATGGCTTGCAGGGTGCAGTGGCTGTTGGCTTGCTGCAGGGGAATATCTGGTGGTGGAGTGCAGCTTACCATACCCTGGGCTTGTGTCTGTCTGCTATTGTGTTATGGCTGTGTATGGAGCTGCCTGCCTGCCTGGGGGGGGGTGGTGTTCCTCAGCAGGACTGGGGTTGATGTTGCCCTCTATTGCCACCTTTGCAGGGAGGTAGAGTGTGGATCCCTTGATGGGGACCATGTGTGCCACTGGGGGGGTGCCTGATGGCGGCAGACAGGGATATCCATGGTGTTTGTGCAGAAACTAGCTATCTTACACATTAACACTGCTTTGGAATGCCTGCTTGGCCTCCATCAGCCATGGCAGGTGTTGTTGACCTGGTCCTGGCCACCTCATTGCACACTCAGGGTGAGCACAGTACCCGCACGATGTAACGGTGTGTGGCTACTCTGTGCCAGTAAAACACCCGGTCAGTGCCCCCTACTAGGCCAAGGTGCTGTGTGGGTGCACCCGGTCACTTCCCCCAACAGGGCCGAGGTGCTGTGGGGGTGCATTCCCCATCTTGTGTCCATCTGCGGACAGCTAATTTGCATGTGCAGTGCATCATGGGTACGGGTGGCCTAACCCTATCCTGTTGACACCAGCTGACTGTCTGTGAGGTGACGTGTAGGCTATCTGCAGCCAGCCAGGGGCCTGCTTACAACTATGGAGCTGTAGCGCAATGGTTACATCACTGCCTGTGCAGCCAGAGGTCATGGGTTCAAACCCACAGTGGGGCCCTTTGGTAGGACTGTCCACAGCTTTATTTTTATTTACTGTACATATGTCTATGCCGGCAAGACCACCCTCAGCTTACTATACCCATTAGGTGCCTCTGAGGGTGCTTCATAGGGCGCCCTGTAGGCCACCTTATGGTTGCCATCCCTATAGGGTGCACTATACATTATCCTGTGTCGCAACATACATGCTGCCCTATGGGGACATTCAAGGGTGCCTTGGCGAACAGTGCACTGTAACATGTGCCTTATGGGCCGCCGTATGTTAGCATGCTGGGAGAGTGCGTTTGCTAGTAGTGATAACAAAATAAAATTATACAGCCTCCTACAGCACTCCACAACATAATACATACTGCCTCAGCAGGCATTTTTCACTGGGCATTGTGAGGAGTTGAACCCCTGATCCCTGCACCATTGGTCAGTGTTTTAACCATTGTGCTGTGGCTCTGTTCCTGTGCTTGTGCATCAGTGCGCCGCCTTGTGCCTATCAGCGCGCTGCCTTCTGCCGCCCAAGGGGACCAGTGCGCCGCCTTCTGCTGCCCAAAAATAACTGTGCGCCGCCTTATGCCGCCCAAAAAGCACTGTGCGCCGCCTTATGCCGCCCAAAAAGCACTGTGCGCCGCCTTATGCCGCCCAAAAATAACTGTGCGCCGCCTTATGCCGTTCCAAATTAATTTGCCTCCTAAAACAATTTTAATCATTACAGTTACTACCTCAGCTGACCTTTGTCGTTGCGCACACTGGGGATTGAACCCCTGATCCCTGCACCATTGGTCAGTGTCTTCACCATTGTACCACGGCTCTGTTGTTTTGTATACTCAGCAGCGCGCCACTTTGCCTTTCCACGCGCTAATGTCGACCCCCGCACATTAGCGCGACGCACACACGTCCGGTTGCTTACTACCGTTTTTTTTCTATTTTCTGCCTGAACCGCCCACTCCTTATATGGCACAGGCACACTAGCGCGGCCCCGCACGTTAGGAATGTTTAGTAAACATGCCCCTTAGTGGTGAGGGAGAAGTGGCCTAGTTGTTAGGACAAGGTACCTCAGGTTAGGGGTTCAATTCCCACCTGGGATTAGCAATCTCAGGCTGGAGGGACTGGGGTTTCTAGTCCTATAGGCACTCATTGTGGCCTTGAGCAAGCCACTTAACCGTCCGTTACCTCAGGTACACATAGATTGTGAGACCTTTGGGGATGAGGGAAAGTATCCAGTACCTGCTTGTAGTGATTGTAAACCGCTCTGATGCCCTTCAGCCTGGGCGGTATATCATGAAACTGCTTAAACATAAACTCCCAAAATCCACTCTCTACCCCCTTCAAACAGTACTCCACACCGCAGCCCAAATAATTCAAGGTGCAACCAAAACCGACCACATCATACTCATCCTCAGACACCTCCACTGACTCTTTCTCCCAGCCAGAACACAATACAAAGCTCTCCTACTAACTTTCAAAACCATTAACAATCTCTCTTCCACCTACCTCTGAACACTCCTTCACACCCACTCATCAACCAGACTCAAGAGAAAATCCACCACAAAGACCCTGGGAATACCAATCGAAAAACCAAGAAGCAACCAGCAAGCCTGCCTGAGATCATTCAAACACTATGCCACATCCCTCTGGAATTCCATCCCAGACGATATCAGGAACTCGTCTAATCTCACCAAGTTCAGAAAACTGCTAAAAGCCACCTGTTTGCACAATACTTTGCTAATGGCACTTAATCGTTATAAAACTACCACAAATGGTACCCACCTGCATGTAAATAGTTAACCACCTCCACTGTATACCTAGGGGTATGTTTACTAAAACCCCGTTAGGGTGCTCGCCGCGCTAGTGTGCGGATGCCATATAAGGAGTGGGCGTTTCAGTCAGAAAAAAGAAAAACCGGGATTAATCATGCGCTAATGTGCGCCGCGCTCATGTGTGCCGCGCACATTAGCGCATGAGAAACTTGCGCGGGAAGTATAAGTGGCGCGCTGATGTGCAAGCACAGAAACAGAGCCACAGTACAATGGTTAAGACACTGACCGATGATGCAGGGATCATGGGTTCAATCCCCCACTGTGCTGAATGAAGAAGGCTGGCTGAGGCATTACCTATTATGGGGAAGATTGCTTTAGGAGGCATTTTATTTATAGTTTAATTACCTCTACTAGCAAACGCACTCTCAAAGCATGTTAACATAAGGCGCCCCATAAGGCACATTTTAAAGTGCACTGTCCACCAAGGCACCCTAGAATGTTGCTTATAGGGCGCTTCATAGGGTGCAGTATGAGGTACCGCAAGGTCACAGCACTGTTTTGATGGCAGCACTGTGCAGTTTAAGGAATGAAAATCATAATTAGGTGCGCTGACATGCAAGGAGGAGCAGCAGTGTAGCACAATGGTTAAGACACTGACCAATGATGCAGGAGTCATGGGTTCAATCCCCCACTGTGCCTAATGAAGAAGGCTGGCTGAGGTATTACCTGTTATAGGTAATAGTGCTGTAGGGGTCATTTTATTTTTATTTTAATTAGTGCTGCCAGCAAACACACCCTCAAAGTATTGTAACATAAGGTGCTGCATAAGGCGCCTCATAGGGTACCCCAGAGGGCACATTTTAAAGTGCACTGTCCGCCACGGCACCCTACAATGTTGCTGAAAGGGTGGCCTATAGGGTGCCATATAGGGTGCCCTATGAGGCACAGCAAGGTCATAGCACTGTGTTTGATGTCAGCACTGTGCATTTAAATGCATGGAAATCTGAAGTAGGTGCACTGACATGCAAGGAGGAACAGCAGTGTAGCACACTGGTTAAGGCACTGACTGCTGATACAGGGGTCATGAGTTTGCTCCCCAGTGTGCCTAATACGTAAGGCTGGCTGAGGCATCAGCTTTGCAATGTACATATTGTTTCCTGCAGCACTTTATTTGTATTTTATTAATTGCTGCCAGCAAACATGCCCTCACGTGCCGTAACTGAAGGTGCCGCATAAGGCACCCTATAAGGCACGCCATAGGGCACATTATAAAGTGCACTGTCCGCCATGGCACCCTAAAATGTCTCCTATAGGGAACCCTATAAGTCGCTCCACAGGATAACGTATAGTGCACCTTATATGGACGGTAACCATAAGGTGCCCTATAGGGTGCCCTATAGGGCGCCCTATAAAGCGCCCTCTGAGGCACCTTATGGGTACAGTACGCAGAGAGTGTTTTTGCTGGCAGCAATAATGTACATTAAAAAGAGATAATGCTTTGGGCAGCCCTATCAAATAACCCCACTGTGGGGTTGAACCCATGACCTCTGGTTTCACAGGCAGTGAAATAACCAGTAGGCTACAGCTCTATAGCTGCTAGTAAGCCCCTGGCTGGCTGTAGAGGGACTGCATGTCACCACACAGACAGTCTGCTGTAGTCACCAGGATAGGGTTAGGCCACCCGTACCCATGATGCACTGCACATGCAAATCAGCTGTCCACAGATGAACACAAGATGGGGTATGCACCCCCACAGCACCTCGGCCTGGTAGGGGGTACTGACCGTGTGTGTTACTGGCACAGAGTAGCTACACACCATCACATTGTGCGGATACTGTGCTCACCCTGAGTGTGCGGTGGGGCGCCCAGCACCAGGTCCACAGCACCTTCCATGACAGAAATAGGCCATACTGCAAGTCCCCAGCAGTGCTAATGTGTGAGATAGGTAGTATTCTGCAGAAACACTTTGGATATATCTGTTTATCTCAGTCAGGTGTAGCCCCTATGGACCCCTAGGAGGATTATGTACCACCACCCTCCTTCTCCAGGGCTGAAGGTGGTAAACATGGTCTCCCATCACCAGATGCACATTCTACCTCCCTGCAATGGTGGCAGTAGAGGGGACCATCAACCCCGGTCCTGCTGGGGAACAGACACCCTACAGGGCAGTCAATGCAGCTCTGTACACATCCATAACACACTATCAGACAGACATTAGGCCTTGATATGCTAAGCTGCACCCTACCACTATCTGATATTCTCCTGCAGCAAGCCTTTAGCCACTGCACCCTGCAAGGCACTCCATCAAGACACATACCAGCTGCAAACAGTCTGCTAGCTAGTCCATATTGCATGTTCCTGGTGGAAATGCATGCACCCAGAACTGGGATATCAGCATACACAACAAGCAGATATGTCAGTGACTGGGCTGCAAAAGGAAAACCATAAATATCACAGGAGAGAAATACTAGATAGCACTATGGGGGTGCCTAGCCATGCTGTGGTCACTGCACAGTCAGGGTGAGAGTGATCTCCCAGCAGGACATGCTGAGGCCACCCTGTCTGTGTAGGTGGTGGCCGGGCACTAAAATGTCCCAGCCAGTGCCCTATGCCCTGTGCAGATGCATCCTGGCCAGGCCACCCTGTCCGGGCTATACCCATGGTACCTTGCTCCTCATTATGCACATTGGCAGGCCAATACTGGCAAAAGTGCTGGCAGTGTGGGCTGTGGAGGGTGTTTGCAGCCACCACACACTGGATAGACAGACAGACACCCCCACACCTATGCCAGCATTGTGCTACTATAGAGGAGTTTAGCAGCCCTGGCCACCACACCAGTCCTGGGCACAGTACAGGCATGGATATGGTACGCAATACTGTTGGGGGTCACTCCCCAGGGTGGTAAACACTGTCAGAGACCAGACCTGCAGCACACACCACAGACATCAGAAAGATTGTTATGATGGATCTCAATAAGCAAACTGTGCTTAACGTAGGAATTGCTATCTGCCAGTAATTATAGGAAACGTTTGATAGCTGTGTACCGTATACCCAGGTGTAGGGTGGCATTGCTAAGGTATGCAAGGGCTAGTAGGCCCCAAAATGCAGGCAGAGCTCCGGAGTCTCAATGCGTGGATGAGACAATGGTGCAGAGATGAGGGTTTTGGATTTGTTAGGAACTGGCGAACATTCTGGGGAAAGGAGGGGCTCTTCCGAAGGGATGGGCTTTACCTTAACCGGGATGAAACCAGGCTGCTGGCATTAACCTTTAAAAAGGAGATAGAGCAGCTTTTAAACTAGATATTAGGGGAAAGCCGACAGTCGCCCAAGAGCAGATGGTTCGGAAGAATGTATCCTTGAAGGATACTACCAAAAGCAGAGAGGTTCCACAAAAGAGTAAAGTAGCCCTAATGCCCTCAAGTATGGAGCAGTGTGACGCAGTGGCAACTTCAGAAGCCATGGAAACTGATACTGACCCTCTGGTTGGTTCAGGTATTGCAAGAAAAGACAGGGTTTTCCATTCTCAGCATAACCTACAGGCAACTAATCAGCTCACCTCAGGGGAGGAGAGAACCAGAGCTGTGGATTGGGCACGCCCTAGTAGGAGGCGGGCTTCCCAGAGCAGGGGCCCCTTGTTAAGCAGAGAGAGGGAAGACAGTAGTATGGTGAGAAGGAGAAGGAGTAGGGCGGTGATGAGAAGGAATGGAGAAGTGAGCACTACAAATGGAATGAGAAGTGAAGGTGGTTTGAATCCACAAGAGAGAAGGCAAAAGGCATTGAGAAGGCAAGAAGCTCTCTTGAATGCAGAACCCTTTGACCCTGCTACAGAAATACTGCCCAGCTGCAACAGAAGGGAAACTGATTCAGAACCAGGAGTAAAGCCTAGGTTGTTGGGAGACAGCATTTACCCTTGGAGAGAAAGGCACGCTGGCAAGGCATTTTCTGACAAGCCTCATTTTAAGGTACCTGCTGCACTTAATTCCTTTAACAAGTTTTATGAGCCAGAAAGAGGGAGTCCTGATTTTAAAGTACAGGATAGTTTCAGGCAATGTGAGAGACGTTGGTTACAGCCTGAAAGCTCTCTAACTAAGCCTAGCTTTTCTCAGCCAGCAGTTCCTGCTTTTAACAAGCAAGCTGACGAGAGGAATTCAGCTAAACTGTTTACAAGAAAATTAGGCTATACTGATACAGAAGGTCCTACCTTTGAAGCTTTCTTTAAGAGCAGAGCTCGTGCAGAGGAACGTGTGATTCCAACACTCACTAACAGAGATAAGTGGGGGAGGGGTAACTCCACCACGGGCACAGAGTGTCTAAACAGGGAGAGCATTGTTTGTTCACCAGAAGCAGATAATTACCTGCCCAAGCAAGGAGAAGGTTCACCCAGTAGTCCTGCTAGAAGACAGGCAGAACTACTCTTGAATGAATTCAAACCATTTCTAAATAGAAGAGCTGTTTCAGAACAGACTTGCATTCAAGCAGGAAGTAATCCTGAGATAGGAATTCCCACACCGGCTCCAGTTCCCATGATTGAAGTTAACCAGCCGATGGACTGCTCGATTGGTCTAATAGATAGAGCGGACAAGAGCCAAGCTTGAATGATTATACCTGACATTTTATTTTGGTTATGTTAACCAAAGATGTGTGAAAAGCTTATGAAATGAATTCTGTTTGAGCAACTGAAAGGAAAGCTTATGAAGCACTGAAATAAGCTGGACTGTAACCTGATTGCAAGAGAAAACAATATTATTTCTTACCGGAGTATTTGTAAATATAGCACAGAGAAGACACATGGTGTAATGTGCTTCCTCAGTGGAGATTTGGCTGAAGCACAGTATTGAAAGCCTGTAATTTGCATTGTTCCTGATTTGGTTATTCTTCTCACCTGTTCCTGTCCACCAAGGAGCGGGGAAAATAAAATCCTTGTAAATATAAATGTCTTGTTCCCGACTTTCATTGGCCCCCACAACTACACAAGGCCCATCCCTCCTTAACCCTCAAGGTTAGGGAGTGGGTGCAGGGTGACAAGCAGACAGAGCTTAAAGATCCCAATTTACCCATGTCTAACAATAGCCAAATTAACATGAATAAAATACATTCTCTAAAATTCTTGTATGCAAATGCTAGAAGTCTAAAGAATAAGATGGGAGAGTTAGAATACAGTCAAACTTCGGTTTTCATGATTAATCCGTTTGAAAAAGTCTGACTAAAACCGAAACGTATGAAAAATGAAGCAATATTTCCCATAAGAAATAATGTAAATCCAATTAATCCGTTCCAGACACCCAAAAATATTCACAAAAAATACATTTTATAGAGAATAACTATATTTTTACATACAGAAAACAATGAGAAATAAATATAAATGACTAATGAAATGGATAAATGAACATTTAACATCACTGAAAGCAAGCTAAGTACAGTACTGTACAGTACAATATGTTAACATCTGGACTTAGCCACCCCTGACAAGCTGCTGTGCCCAGCTCTCTTTGGAATCACATTGGATTCAGCCCATTAAAATACCTTTACATTATCTGCTCAATGCTTCAGAATGGCAGAAAAGCTTCAGACGTACCCTGCAAGAAAAAGAACTGCCTCCCACATTCATGCAACATCTCCTGCTTACGTTGACAGCTTTTCTTCCCTGCTACCTCCGAGCCTGAGGGGGCGCTCCAGAGAATGGGCAGGCGGTGGACGAGATCGGGGCCTTCCTCTCTGCGCAATCCTTGCCTCTCTGACTCTGACCAGGCTCGAGGATGTGTTTCATTTACGTGCTCAGCTGGCTTTCGCTTCTCATCATGCTGGCGATCGGTGAGTCCGGGGGGCAGTGCTGCCGGGACCGGGCGGGCGTTCCGGCAGTGTATACAGACCGGTGTGCAGTGCGAGGGTGTATGTATTTACAGTACTGTACTTTATGAAAACCGAGGCGATGTACGAGAACCGGGACAAAATCTCAGTCAAAAAAAACGTTGAAAACCGAAGCGATGTATGAGAACCAGGACAAAATCTCAGTCAAAAAAGACATTGAAAACCGAAGCGTATGAAAATCGGGGCAAATGAAAACCGAGGTTTGACTGTATATAGCACTAAATGAAAGGTTAGATATGATTGGAATATCAGAGACATGGTGGAAGGAGGACAACCAGTGGGACACTGTGATACCTGGGAACAAACTATATCGTAATGATAGAGCTGATCAAATTGGTGGAGGGGTTGCGCTCTATGTTAGAGAGGGCATTGACTCAGAAAGGATTAAAGTTTTGCAGGAAACAAAATCTGTTGTAGAATCTATATGGATTGAAATTCCATATAAAAGGGGAAAGGCAATGGCAGTGGGGGTGTACTATCGAGCACCTGGCCAGAATGACCAAATGGATGATGAAATGCTCAAAGAAATCAAGGAAGCTAACAAAAGTTACAGCGCAGTAATAATAATGGGTGATTTCAATTACCCCGGTATCGACTGGGTCAGTGTCACGTCAGGACATGCTAGGGAGATAAAGTTCCTAGATGAAATAAATGACTGCTTCTTGGAGCAGCTGGTTCATGAACCGACCAGAGGGGAAGCCATATTAGACCTAGTCCTTAGTGGAACACCAGATCTAGTGCAAGAGATAAGGGTGTTGGGGCCACTTGGCAATAGTGATCATAGCATGATCGCCTTTGATTTAATTAGTGGAGGAGGGATAGTAAGGAAATCCACAGTACTACCTTTTAACTTTCGAAAGGGAGACTATGATAAAATGAGGAAAACAGTTAAGAAAAAACTAAAAGGAGCAGTTGCAAAGGTTAAAGACGTACATCAAGCTTGGGTGTTGTTGAAAAATACTATCTTGGAAGCCCAGACTAGATGTATTCCAAGCTTTAAGAAAAGTGGAAGGAAGTCCAAAAAACTGCCAGCATGGTTTAAGGTGAGGTCAGAGAGGCTGTTGTTGCCAAAAAAGCATCTTTCAGGAAATGGAAAAGAGAGCCAAACGACAAAACCTGGAAACAGCACAAGCACTGGCAAGTCAAATGCAAGGCATTGATAAGGCAGGCAAAGAGAGAATTTGAGAAGAAGCTTGCTGCGGAAGCAAAAACGCGAAATAAAGACCTTTTCAAGTACATTCGTAGCAAAAAACCTGTGAGAGAGTCAGTTGGTCCATTAGATGATAGAGGGGTTAAAGGGGCACTAAGAGGTGACAAGGCGATAGCGGAGAGACTGAATGAATTCTTTGCTTCTGTCTTTACTGAGGAAGATGTAGGGATGTTACCCATGACTGAAGTGGTATTTAAAGGTGCGGAAGAATTGAAGGAAATATCGATACATCGGGAAGATGTCTTACAACTATTAGATAAACTGAAGAGTAGCAAATCACCTGGGCCAGATGGTATACATCCAAGGGTGTTGAAAGAACTGAAATATGAGATTGCAGACCTGCTATCAGTAATCTGTGAACTATCATTAAAATCATCTCTAATACCTGAAGATGGGAGGATCGCCAATGTAACACCAATTTTTAAAAAGGGTTCCAGGGGTGATCTGGGAAACTACAGACCGGTGAGCCTGACGTCAGTACCAGGAAAAATGGTAGAAACCATCATAAAGAATAAAATTACTCAGCATGTAGATAGTCACAACCTAATGGGAGACAGCCAACATGGCTTTAGACAAGGAAGATCTTGTCTTACTAATCTGTTATGTTTTTTTGAAGGAGTGAATAACAGGTGGACAAAGGTGAGTCGGTTGATATTGTGTATCTGGACTTTCAGAAAGCCTTTGACAAGGTCCCTCATCAGAGACTTTTGGCAAAACTAAAGAGTCATGGGATAGGAGGCACTGTACTATTGTGGATCAGGAACTGGTTAAAAGATAGAAAGCAGAGGGTAGGGTTAAATGGCCAATTTTCCCAATGGAGAAAGGTGAATAGTGGTGTACCCCAGGGATCTGTGCTGGGTCTGCTACTTTTTGACATATTCATAAATGACCTGGAAAGTGGAATAACGAGTGAGGTTATCAAATTTGCAGATGACACAAAACTATTTAAAGTTGTTAAAACCCAAGAGGATTGTGAAAAATTGCAAGAGGATCTTGATAAATTGGAAGACTGGGCATCAAAATGGCAGATGAAATTTAATGTGGACAAGTGCAAGGTTATGCACCTAGGGAAGAACAACCCAAACTATGGTTACACGATGCAAGGTTCCACATTAGGAACCACCACCCAGGAAAAAGATTTAGGCGTCATTGTGGATACCATGTTAAAATCCTCGGCCCAGTGTGCAGCGGTGGCCAAGAGAGCAAATAGAATGCTAGGTATGATAAGGAAAGAAATGGAAAATAAAACAAAAGATATTATAATGCCTCTATATCGTTCCATGGTGAGACCGCACCTTGAATATTGTGTGCAATTCTGGTCGCCGTATCTTAAAAAGGATATAGCAATTTTAGAAAAGGTTCAGAGAAGAGCCACCAAAATGGTAAAGGGGATGGAAGGATACTCCTATGAAGAAAGGCTAAAAAGGTTAGGGCTCTTTAACCTGGAAAAGAGACGGCTGAGGGGAGATATGGTAGAAGTCTATAAATTAATGAACGGAGTGGAACGGGTAAACGTAGATCGATTGTTTACGTTATCAGAATATAGAAAGACTAGGGGACATGCAATGAAGCTACAGGGTAAACTATTTAAGACTAATAAAAGAAAATATTTTTTCACTCAACGTGTAATCAAACTCTGGAATTTGTTACCGGAGGATGTAGTAAAGGCTGTTAGTGTAGCTGGGTTTAAAAAAGGTTTGGACAAGTTCCTGGAGGAAAGGTCCATAACCCATTATTAAGAAGTGACCGAAGATATCAATGCTTGACCCAGTACAAGCATTGTGGAACTTGTGTCTCTTGGGGAAACTGCTAGGTACATATGACCTAGATTGGCCACTGTTGGAAACAGAATACTGGGCTTGATGGACCTTGGTCTGACCCAGTATGGCATATTTTATGTTCTTATAGTATTGGGAGATGCACGCAGGGCCCAATGTCCTGCATCTCCAGGAGGCATTGGCTAATGGGGCCTGTGGGTGTGGGTGTGGGTGTGTCTGCCCCTGTTGGCTGCTGCTTTACGGCAGAGGTTCCCAACTCCAGTCCTGCTGTGCCAAACACTGTTCGGGTTTTCATGCTGTCCCTCATGAATATGCATGAGATACATCTGCATACCATGGGGGTGGTGCATAGATATGCAGCACAGGCATCTTTATTAGAGGCAGCATGGAACCTGAATGGTGTTTGGCCCTCCAGGACTGCATTTGGGAGACTCTGCTCTAGGTAATGCGCATGTTTATGGTGTCTGTGCTCTGTAGGGTAAAATATAGGCGTATTAACCATGCGTATGTTCTCTGCAATAAAAGTTTGTCCTTCCTATCACGGTTTAGTTGTGGGAAAAATATGTGGACTGGATTGGCAGTAGCCCCAGCTGGGCTTTGAACCTGTGACCTTCTGTTCTTGCACACACTGTCTGTGTGCACTGCACCACCGTGTTGCCACAGATATGCTGCATTCCCCGGGGAGTCCATGACTATACATCCGACAGGGCCTGTTTGTTGCAGTGCACGGCACCCACCTGGACAGGGCTAGGCCATGGTCTGCTGTGGCCACCAGCTGCTGCCTCCTCCACCACCAGTACCGCTCCATCCTTAGATTGGAGACAGCATAAACCCTGAAGGTTTTGTGGCCCTCTAGGACTGCATTTGGGGGAATCTGCTCTAGGTAATGTGCATGTTTCTGGTGTCTGTGCTCTGTAGGGTAAAATAGCGGTGTTTGAGCCATGCTTATGTTCTCTGCAATAAAGGTTCATCTTTACTATCACTAGTTAGTTGTGGGAAAAATATGGGGACTGGATTGGCAGGAGCCCCAGCTGGGGCTTGAACCTGTGACTTTCTGTCTCCAAACACGCTGGTTGTGTGCACTGCACCACCGTGTTGCCACAGAGACAGTGCATTCCCTGATGATACCATGACTGTTTGTCTGGCAGGGCCTGTCTGTTGCAGTGCATTGCACCCACCTACACAGGGCTAGGCCATGGTCTGCTCTGGGCAGCTGCTACTGCCCCCCTTCACCTCCAGTACCCCTGTGCCACCCTGTCGACAAGCCCTTCTGCTGGTGGTGCTGGTGGTACGCAGTCTCAGGCCATCCTGTGTGCGGGTAGGCGGCTGCCTATGGTGTGGGTTCTGGGGTAGGGGTGCCTGCAAATTTGTCCGCACGTCCCCCAATCACCGCCTGCCAATGTTCTGTGCCCTTGGGGGTACCTGCTGGGTACTATCCCCTGTGACACTGTGATAAACACTCTTGTGCACATGTTGGGCCCTCATCAGTTGCTGTCTGGCTGCTGTTTAGTTTCAGCATTCCTAGGTGCCATCTAGGCATCTGCCTAGTCTGCACTGTGCCCTAGCTGCACCACAGCATGTGCCGCCTGCAGCCGCCTGCAGCCCTCTGTATCCCCTTTCCCAGCATCTGTCCAATTGCCCATTCCAACCTGCCCGCCCTGCTGTTGTGGAAATGTGCATGCCATAGGTAACCTGTCCAATGGAGAGGGAAACCCTGATCAGTGCTATTTCACTGTGGGATCATTCACCTTGTATGGCGACGGAGCGTAGACCCTTCTAAAATTCATATTTATTTTTTGCGGCTTTCTTGGGAGTGTTTTTTTATGTTTTCCATTACTATCACTATTTCCCAGCTTGATTATAATTGTTTTAGATTTTGTTGGGGTTATTTTCAATGTTTATTTGCACTTTTGTACCGTGCACATGTATCACACATATCACTGTTTTGTAGGTTTCCCCGGTTTTGCTGTACATTGCTGACAGAAATGGTTTCTCTTCCCTTTAAATCGGCTCTACCGCGAGGTTTTCACTCGCGATATTTTTTTGTTTGAATTTCAGCCCCGCTCGTGTGCGGGGAGCCTCTCCCCTCCCACTCTCCACCCATTGACCCCTTCTCTCCGCCCCTGGGGAGCCTTCCTCTGCCCTCTGGGAGCCTTTCCACGCCTCTATCGCACATCAGCGCACCGCGCACATGAGCGGGCACTTTAGTGTGGCGCGCACGTGTGCGGGGCACAAATACGCATCATTAGCATGCCCTAAGGTACCTTAGCGCACGCTAATGTGCGCCGCGCACATGAGCGCGGTTTAGTAAACATACCCCCTAATGTTTTTGTACAAAATTCAAGTTCTATGTAAATCCAGTTTGAATTGTTGTATATACACTGCTTTGACTCAGTGAAAAGCGGTATAGAAATCCATCTAAATAAATTAATTAAAATTGGGTCAGTTGGTTAGGAATGATTCCTCTGCAATCCTCCCAATGAAAGGAAGAGTAGAAATAAGTTGATAATTAGCAATAGAAGACAGGTAAGTCTTGGGGTCCTTGTCAGTAGGGTGAATGATTGCTTGCATTGGCAGCCGATTTATCGACTATCACAGGACTGGCTGTGATAACTTGCGGGGACAGAGCTTACCGTGGACCCATTGACTAGTAGCTTTCCAGGGAACAAAGTGTAAAAGTGCAGTCTCTGGATATAAATGGCAATTTGAGCTTGCTTTTAACAGTGGCAGGTAGTTGTTGCTTTCACTTGGTTATGCATTGTGGGGCCGATTTTTGAAAGGCATTAACACTGTTTACAGCCGAGTAAACCATGTAAATGCCTTAAATCAGGATATTCAATAGCACTTACATGGTTAATGGCACTGAATATCTGGTGCGTGCGGCGATCCCCGCATATTCAATGCCATTGCCACAGCATTGAATATCTGGATTAGAGGTCGGCAGGGAGGGTTATGTGCTGATGAGGCGCATAGCCCATTGAAAATGAGCCTAGCTCAATATCGGGCTCGTTATATCTCATGATAAATGGGAGTGAAGGAGTGCGTGCATAGCTTTTGTTGAAGTATGGTGTGACAATAGAATGCCTAAGTACTGGAGTAAGATACAAAGAAGGAAAAAGTTGATGCTTAGCTTTTAACTAAAAGTTGGCTAAATTGGCTCAACTGCCTATTATCTCCCTCAACATACATGGCTTGAGACACCCTATAAAAAGAAAAAGGATCCTTAGTTCTTTAAAAAAAATTAAAGCCCTTGGTAATAATGTTACAGGAGACCCACCTTTCATTGATAGACACTAAAAAATGTAAAGCTAAATGGGCAGGGCACACTGTAGGTTCACCAGCATTAGGGAAAAGAAATGGATGATTGCAAAAGATCTCTAAAAGGCCTAACTACAAACTAGTGCAAATTAATTTTAAACTTTTACTTTCAGCAAAGACTTGTCTGTTTTGTTTTAAAACTCTAAAATGTCTAACTATAAACTAGGGCAAATTAATTCTAAATCTTTAAGTCAAGCTGATAACTAATTTATGCTTTTAAAAAATTCAAAAATATAGAATTATCCAAATACGCCCACTTTCTTTTTTGTCCCAAGCTTTAAGTCACTAAAATTTACAAAATTGTGCTCACTTACCTGAAGAGGTTTCTGCTGCTATCAGATTCCCCTTAAGAAACAGATGCTTAACTTAAGTTATATACCACTTTGTGTGACTCTCTTCATAAAGATGGTTAATATATAAGTAAAATAACAAAAGCAGTATGAGAGCCTACCAAAGGGTTATACATTTTAAAGTTCTGTACTTATCCCATGTTCTATACCTTATAATGTACCACAGACATAAGCTAACAATATTCAGAAAGATTTTTACAGCTAGATGAAAAAATCAACTATGTGTAACTACTTGACAAAAGGGGGCAGAGACAGGTTGAGGAAGTCAAAGCATATATGGGGATGCATACAAATGTAAAGTAAATGTGCTGCTTTTAGACTTGACTGTGCCTACTGGGCACCTTTCTAAAGTCTCTCCTTCTTGAACCCTTTTCATGCAGCCTAAGTTGTCCAGATAGGTGCCGGATGACTATTGCACTGATCGGACAAGTGCTGGTACTTATCAGGTAGCGCTGACACACCCTCTCTTCTCCCATGGATAATGCCAGGGTAGTCTGGCTAAGGGTTCTGAATATCATCCCCCAAGATTTTAAAGTGTCTGGCTTTTCCCCAGCTTACTCAAGGAAAGGATTTTGTAACTCATTCTTTACTGACCACTTCCCTCTCTTAGAAGGTACTGCCCAGTGAATCCTTCTATTCTAGTGATACCATATGCTAGGATATCTCATATTTCTTAACGTGCATTAGGAGAATTCTCTATTCTCACTGTTCCAATTTTCCCCACTGACTTGAAAGGTTCCACCACCTTCTAGGAGCTCAGGGTGTCGCCAGCCATTCATTTTGTGGGTTATTTGCCTTTCAGTTCCACTCATTGCAGCTTTTCACACACATTGCTTCTCACACCAAACTCCAACTCAAGTCTCACAATGTCCCACTGTAGCAGCAGATAAGCATGCAATAAATAAATCCAGGAGTCTTTTCAAGGATCCAAGCCAGTTTAATGTGCACATGGCTCAAGCAATAAGCAATTTCAAAATGGCTGAGCCCTGGCTTCTAGTAAAACAACAACTTTTATAGCTTTCTTGTCCATTCTAAGCATAGGCAAACTTTTCATTGGTCCCAGTACCCCTCTCACCCATCTATTGGTCCCGGTACTGATATGGCTACCCAATCGGGACTCTGGTCTGGGCCCAGCACCTGGTTGCCCCCCTTCTAGTCCCAATTACAATGGTCAGTGTCTCCAACTTGTTACTTCTCTCCTCCAAGGTCGCTGAGCTTGTTAAAACATATGGGAAGCAGGGCACTGTAACCTTGCTTTTTGCAGAGTTAATTAATTCCATAGAAGCTGTGCTCTCTTATCAGTACCAATTAGAGCTGTTTTCTGTCTTTTATAAGTTTCGTTTCTGCTTAGCTATGTTCAGTTAAACTGAGTTAAGTTTCAATTCTATGGTGTCATCATTCAGGGGGGTTTTCATTCCTCTGGGCCTAACTACAGGCTTCAGTTACAGGTCAAGCTGCTCAGGCCTGTCTGCTTAGTTCAATTAGCATGGATCATAGGCCGTCGCCTACCACATTCCCCCCTTTGATTATTCTCACCCGCATGTTAATAAGGTGTGAGAATCAAATCACATAATACTAGGTAAAGGTATCACTCTGTGGTATAGGGTAGTAAGTTCACATAGCTAGCATCTTTGTAGCTGTCTTACGCTCTACAGTGTTATTAATAACTGAAGTTATCATTTGCAAGCAAAATGGCAAGAAACAAGGGAGCAACAGGCAGATAGTCAAAGTCCATAGTTTGGCAAGAGTGGGAAAAAGAACTAAAGGATTAGAAGGTTCGGTTGCATCTTTGTTGTGCTGTCGTAAAGCTTCTGATTTAGACAGACCAGCTGTCCATCCTTCGTAGTAGATTGTGGTCCAGTCCGAACAAAACACAAACTGTCAACAATGGGGTGGGCCAATACCCACTCACTAGTAGTATTATGTAAATCAGTCTGATTGTATAGGATAGAATAGTTCAGTTCTTGCGTCTCCCAGGGCCACTGATCTCCCATCTTAGTTCCTCCACAATAGAAACAGTCAGAAGTGTGGAGACTAGATGCTATTGCTCCAGTAAGTTCAAGAAACAAGTTCTGGTGGTGGTATGAGGAATTGCAACGGTGGCTTGCATAGCCTTGTAGAAAGTCAAGATCTAGAACAACTTTTGGATTGGAGAGTATACCAATGCAAGTATAGGAAGAATGATAAAACAAGGTCTGAGTGACCTTCGGTCCAGTTCATGTTGTACTTATACAGGCTGCCCAGGGAGATAAGGCAAAAGTCATTTCAAAGCACTCCAAGGCTGCTGCCAAAATAAAGCAATAATAATAATTCATAATGGGCATAGTCTCTGGAAAATTGGTGGAACTGTCGACTTCCACAACAGATAACAGATGTAGGGTTGATTGTAGATCCTCAAGCTTCTGCCGTACGTAGACCTACCAGCGTTTTGGCAGGAGTAGGGCTGTAGATTCCAAAGTATCACTGTCCTCTGGGATGTCTCAATTTCTTAAAATATCATAGCATAGTCTCTTAGGCTATTATTGCTTCCTTAGAGCAGTTCACTCTTTAGGAGATCAAAACAGTCTTTTCAGAGTATTTAAACACAGTCTCTTAGAAGATTTATTTATTTATTTATTTATTTATTTAACTATTTCTTTTATACCGCCCCTTCCAGAGATCAAGGGCGGTTTACATATAACAGATTAACAGTCTTGTACACAATTTGTATACATTTTACATAGAACAGTAGAAATCAACTATTTACATTGAACAGTAAGTATAAACTTTGTAGGTATTGTAACAAAAAACAAGCAAACATATCAAACTTTGTACAAAAGTATATTTACATCGTGTAGTGTGTGTGGTGTATGGGGTAGAGATTGGCGTAGGTGCTGGAATTTAGTTCCTTTTATTTTTGTCATCTTTGGGGCGTGTGTGGGGGGGACAGGCTTGTGGTTAGATTGTTGGGGTTAAAGGAGTTTGTGCATGGGTGCCCACATTTGTGGTAGAGCTGGCTTTGGGGAGTAGGGGATTTCGAAGTGTTCAGTGAACAGGTAGGTCTTTAATTCTTTTCTGAATTGGATGAGGTCTCTTATGGTGCGAAGTTCAATAGGGAGGTCGTTCCAGAGTGTAGGAGCAGTGAATGAGAATGCTCTAGAGCTAGTGGTATTCTTGGTTTTACAGATGGCTTTAGGTATGATGAGGGAGTGGGCTGCGTTTTGTCTGAGGGTCCTTGTCGATGTTGGAGACTGCAGTAATGTGGTTAAGTGTGAGGGGGCTATGTCGTTTATGAGTTTATAGGTTGTTAGGATAATTTTGTATTTGATTCGGCTGTTTATAGGAAGCCAGTGGAGTTCCAGCAGTATTGGGGTTACGTGGTCTGTTAGGTGGGCTTTAGCAATTACTTTTGCACAGATGTTTTGTGCTCTTTGTAGAAGGTATGTGCTTTTTTGAGGGAGGCCTATTAGGAGACTATTGCAATAGTCGAAGTGAGGGGTGATCAGTGTACTTACTACGGATCTAAAGTCTTGTGTTTCAAGGAGTGGCCTTAGGTGCTGAATAGTTTTGAGTTTGTAGAAAATGGTTTTTACTGTTTGTTTTATGTGTGGCAGCATGGATAGGGTGTGGTCTATTATTACCCCTAAGTATTTTACCTGTTTTCTGACAGGTATTGAAGTTTTGTTGATTGTGATTGTTTCCGGGTAAGTGTTTTCAGTCATAGAAGATCTTGTTACAAACATTGCCTCAGTTTTTTTGAGATTTATGCTGAGGTAGTTCGTTTCCATCCAGGAGGAGGTCTCGGCCATGCATTTGGATAGAGAGTCATATGTATGGTTTTTTAGTGGTTATGGGGATAGCTAGCATGATGTCATCAGCATATATAAAATGGTTAATCCTGTGTTTTTTAAATATGTTTGTTATCGGTTGTAGATACAAGTTAAATAGGAGGGCTGAAAGGGCTGATCCTTGGGGTATTCCTTGTCCTTGGGGGAATGTTTCTGATGTTTGTTGATCAATTTGGACGCGTATTAATCTATGTGAGATGTAGGATTTGAACCAGTTAAGGACAATCCCGCCTATTCCTAGGTTTTCTAATCTGTTGATCAGTGTCTGGTGATTAATGTTATCAAAGGCAGCAGAGATTTTAGATTAAGATCAATTTCTTAACACAACACAGTCTCTTTCTGATGATTGCAGGTTTTTTTCAGATGCGAGGCTTACCTTCAGATAAACAAACAGTCTTGAAATAGTGCAGTTTCTGAGGGACCAATAAGTCTTAGGGCCGTGGTTGTTGTCGTAGGGTGAGGTGCAATGGAGTCTCAGGATGCTGTACAGTAGTCCAGTGATCAGGTTCAAGAGCAGCTGCTGGCTTCACTTGATTATGATGGGTCCAAGGTTCAAATTCTGCGACTTTTACTGCAGTTGGAGTTGTTGACAGGATGACGACATAGGGTCCCCTCCAATGCAGGGCTAACAGTATCTTTCTCCACTCTTTGATCCACACCGAGACTCCAGGCTTGAAAGGATGCAGGGGTGCAGGCAAATTGATGAGTAATCGATTTTTGTACCCAGGTATGAAGACTTCTGCAAAACAGAACTTAAAACCAATAGTTCATGTCTAATAATTTCAGATCCTATCTGTCTCATATCTCCTTTTATTTCCTATACAATAGGCAGGGGTTGCGCATACAGAATTTCAAAAGGGAAAACTCCTAAAGACTTAGCAGGGGCTAAGTATATCCTAAGAAGGGCTATAGGAAGAACCTAGGGCCACTTCAGGTAAACCTCTTGGCAAAGTTTAGACAACTGAGATTTCAGGGTTCTATTCATACATTCTACTTTTCCTAAATTCTGAGATCTATAGGCAGTATGTATCTATTAATATCAATATCTTGGGGCTATACTTAATGGACTTGCTTCCTAAGGTTATCCACCCTCATTCTTTGTACAGGGGCCCATATGCATGCAAGGTTGTAAGGGTATACTTGAAATCTGGGTACACATTTAGACAGGGCTCTTTTCCTATTGTTAGTGCTCTAGTGAGGACTATCAGTTCAGCTTTCTGTGGTGAAGTTTCTGGGGCCAGGGCTGAGGACTCAACTACCAAATCAGGGGTCACCACTGCATATCTAGCACAACAATGTCCATTGATGATGAAACTGCCTTCAGCCACAAAGAAAGTCTGTTCAGGGTTCTCCAGAGGGACATCAGTCAAATCCAGGTGGCTTGAGAATACAGTGTCCATAATTTCTAAACAGTCATGATCAGGGGATCAAGACCAACTGATAACAACATAGCAGGATTGAAAGCTTGACTGACCCTTCAGTTGTATCTGGGGTTTTCACACAACATACTCTAATATTTCAACATTCATAGATTTGTTAGCTAGTAATTTCCTTTGTGAAGGGATTTTTCTTTTAGTTTTTGCTTACTAGGAAGGCTGTAGCTGTAACAGCTTCTCAAATAAGGTCCAAGAGATTGAGTCAACACTCCCAGAACATTTCCTTGCGACTCATGAACATAGAGACTGTAAGGTTTTCTGGACATCTGGTAGACCCAGAATTGGTGACAACATCAGAGTGTTTTTTTTCAAAGATCAAAAGACTGCATCCTGTTCAAGTCCCCATTCCTCTGGAGACTTTTCCATTCCTTTGATAGCTTGATACAATGGTTTTTTTTTTTTTTTTTCTCTAGCAGCGCAAAATTGGGGATCCATATACAACATACTCTGTGGCACCCAAGAAGGCTCTCACTTGCCTCCTGGTGGTTGGAGTAGGAATACTGCATACAGCTGCTTTGCGTTCTGGTAAGGGTTCCAGGCGTCGAATTCCGCTGGACAACTGGAATCCTAGGTATTTAACTTGTTTGACATAATTATGCTTTGGCTCTTGAGACTTTGTATCCAGCCTCATTAAAAAGGTGCAAGAGTTCACTGGTGGCTGGTGGACATTCACTTTCTGAGTTGGTGGTTATGAGCAAGTTGTCCACATATTGAAGTAGAATTTTTTCTTTTTTTTTTTCTGGAGTTTCTGGATAACTTGTCAAATCTTTTGCTGAGTGAGGCGAGTTCTTGAATTCTTGAGGTAATCTTGTCCAGATGAGTTGGCCCCGCCTCCTTGTAGTGGGGTCTTGGGCTAAGCGTATGCAGAAAAAAACATCTTTTTAAGTCCAGAATGATGAAATGTATAGCTTCAGCAGAGATCAGTTCCAAGAGAATATAAGGATTTTGGTACCACTGGTTGTATAGTTTCAGCTGCATCATTCATTCTTTCTTAGATCCTGCACTGGGCGGTAATCACCTGTCCCAGGCTTCTTGACTGGCTTGAGGGTGACAATGGCAGGGGCTATGTTCTTCGCTAGGCCAGGTGGATTATCTTCTGCCCATCCTCCAGGTGGGGCTATGAGGTTGGTAAGTGTACAGCTTGTTGCTTTGGATGCAGGTGAATAGAACCGCCATTCTTCTTCTTGGGGACAGTTAACACCATCAGGCCAGCAGATTTTGAGTTTCATTTTTTTTTCTTCCTTCAACAGAGGATATCTGTGCTTGAAGCTTTGCAAGCAGGTCTCGGCCCAAAAATGGAATAGGGCATTCAGGCATATACAGGAACTGGTACATTATTATTATTATTTTTTTTTTCTAGTTCACACATGTGGTTCTGCAGAAAAGGCTTTGCGAGAAAAACACAGGGGCTACTGGCTTTAGTATTCTGCTCCTGTATCCCCCATAAAAGTCCATATATTGGTCCCCTATTTTTCAGACTGACTCCTGGGGACCCAGGGAAACTGGAGAGTCCGGTCTGGCCTAGTCTTCATCCATGCTGTAGCCCTCTTCGGCTGCCACTCACGCTATAGCTGCTTCACTCTCGTGCTGAAACACTGTGCTTGGTTTATTGTTTTATGACTTTGCAATCAAGTACTCCCTCGGGAGTCAAGATACGGGCATTCACTTCTCTAATGTCCTTCTTTTTCTATAATGGGCGTACTCACACCCAGTTTTTCACTTCCTCTGTTCCTTCGATTAGGATAATCTCCTCACATCATTCAACTAAAATATCATTCACTTTCTCTGTTACATTTATTTTCACAATTCACACACCCTCTGATTAACTTTCATTTAACCATTATGCCCGCAAATTCATCCAGTTCTTTGCAATTTCCGTTCATTAGTTCAATCAAGTCCTAAAACTTCTCAGTGTATAATGCAGTTTTTTTCAGTTCTAAACAAGTCTGGTCAGCTGACTTTCACTTCTAGTCCGGAGGGGGTGGACATTCCCCTGTTGCAGAGGTGGCTAGCAAACTACTTGGGAATCTGTAGTCCCCCCCCCCTCTCCTGGATTCTGTTTCTCCTAGCAATGCTCTATCCCGGAGGTTGATTTTTTTTTTTTTTTAAGGATCCACTTCTCTGCTGTGGGCACATTAGTTCACGCCCACCGGGGGGGGGGGGGTTTGACATCATCGGTGGACTGGGCTCCATCCCCCCCTTAAGCACTCTGAACTGAACTACTTACAGAGAGAGAGAGAGAGACGAGACAGGATATCTAGAAATTCTGGGGCAAAATCCTGATTGGGACAGAGACATTTCATAATCTTCAGTAAATCCCTTACTGAAATTCTTGATCATACTTGAAAAGACACTTATTATTTCTGTAAACATAGGGCAGGCAGGAAACACTTAGATTGAGCACATACATCCATTATGCTTCTTATAGAGAGAACTATAGCTATCTGTCAGCATGTCTCTGCAAAAGAAATTATTTTTTTAGTTCAGGAAGCAAATATTTAAAAGACATTCCGGATATTTTTCATAAAATACAGTACACCTTTCCCTTTTTTTTTTTTTTTAAATACAGAAAAGCTAACTGATTTGTTCATTAGTAACCAGCACAGAGGGGAAGCATGCATTCAAATGACTTATACTCATTCATAAAAAGATAAACTTTGTTTTTAAAACTTTTGGTTAAACAGAGCTAGTGAAACCAGAGAAAAAACTAATTATAAATTCATCACGCTTCGATTAAATGAAGAGACTTTTCAAATCGGCAGTCCCTTTTCATTCCTAGGAGAAATTTCCTGCAGTCTCCAGCTGTCTCTCCAGAACCTTTTTTTTTTTTTTTTTTTTAAGGATATGTGGAAGCCACACCCCTCTGCTCGCGGGGAAACAATTGAACTGTGCTCATAAAAAGAGACTTCTCATTCACATGGACAGAGATGCCAGAAAAAAACAATTTAAATCAATGTTAAGTCGTGATCTAATTACTTTGTAGATCAAAGGAAAAACAAAAACAGTTCTTTATCATTTCCTATTTAAACTGTTTCAGTGCTTACTGAAAATTTGAACATACAGCCGACAGAAATTCCTCTCACTTGGTCCGCAACCCATAAGGGATTAATACAAACTTAATCCTTTTCAGGCTAAACCCAAAAACTATCGGGACCCACAATCCTGACTAAACATTCTTATTAAATGATAAATAAATGATATATATTACATAACCACAGCAGAAGGAACAAAAACATATTAAATAAAACAGGTACAATTTGCCTGAAATAAGCACAAACTACCAGCATTGAGGTTTAAGCCTGCACAAGATTAGAAAGACGACACTAGACATTCTTTCCTTCAGACACGCCCCCTGTCAGTTTTTCACACTGCAGTAGAAAAACTAACTGGGTCAGACCAGCTTTTTGATTTCTAAAAATGACTGTAGGTGTTTTGGGTCTTCATTCTGCTCTATTAATACAATTTCTTAATCAGTGAACTGTCACAAATTACTCAACAGAATAATCTCACATATATAACAAAAGGGAAACTCGCAGTTTCAACAGATAGCAAAAATCAAATACACAGGACGGACAATACACCAAACGCTTCATCCGTTTCGCGACCTAGACGCAGTCACCCGACTAGGAACTGCGCTAGTCCAGAGTCCACTCTGCTTGGTCCGTGCTGCCAGACCTCTCATTCACACTTCATTCACACTTCATTCACACAATCATGCTAGCAACGTATCTTAGAATGCATTCCTTTCTATCTATTCTGACTAGTCTTTTTCCCAATTACAAAAAGGATGAGGGTTTCACCCGGCGAATTCCCATGCGGGGTTACTCGGCCCTTCCTTGAGAGCTCTCTTACCAATTCCCAATATCTCGAGATTACAAATTCCAAGTTCCACTGGCAGTACTGCTCTTTCTATTTCTGTCTAGACATACCAAAAACCCAGTCCTGTCTGCTCTGACCAGGCTGAATCATGATTCTCTAAGTTTTCAAACTGCAGTTCTAACTCATCTGTCTAGACAGGTTTTCAAAACTATACTTACCAGATCTGGTTCCCAAGCTTCTGAGTTGGATCCTGGACTCCCCCGGGTCGGAAGTGTTAGCCAGCTGGACTCAGTGCCTGCCGAGGCCAGGCAGAACTCCCTCCGATACAAGAGGATCGGTGGGCCCAGGGAGATTCCCCTGCGTCGGATTGGCATGGTTCCAACTGGACCAAACCTCAAGGCGAATTACGTGGATTTATTCACTTGAACACTATCCACCACTCGCACTTCCCGGCCAACGCACCAAGAATGTAGCAGCAGATAAGCATGCAATAAATAAATCCAGGAGTCTTTTCAAGGATCCAAGCCAGTTTAATGTGCACATGGCTCAAGCAATAAGCAATTTCAAAATGGCTGAGCCCTGGCTTCTAGTAAAACAACAACTTTTATAGCTTTCTTGTCCATTCTAAGCATAGGCAAACTTTTCATTGGTCCCAGTACCCCTCTCACCCATCTATTGGTCCCGGTACTGATATGGCTACCCAATCGGGACTCTGGTCTGGGCCCAGCACCTGGTTGCCCCCCTTCTAGTCCCAATTACAATGGTCAGTGTCTCCAACTTGTTACTTCTCTCCTCCAAGGTCGCTGAGCTTGTTAAAACATATGGGAAGCAGGGCACTGTAACCTTGCTTTTTGCAGAGTTAATTAATTCCATAGAAGCTGTGCTCTCTTATCAGTACCAATTAGAGCTGTTTTCTGTCTTTTATAAGTTTCGTTTCTGCTTAGCTATGTTCAGTTAAACTGAGTTAAGTTTCAATTCTATGGTGTCATCATTCAGGGGGGTTTTCATTCCTCTGGGCCTAACTACAGGCTTCAGTTACAGGTCAAGCTGCTCAGGCCTGTCTGCTTAGTTCAATTAGCATGGATCATAGGCCGTCGCCTACCACACCACTAGAGCATGCTCATGTCATTTTGTGGGCATCGAGGCCCAAAACACTGAGACTCGCTTCTCCTGGTATAAATGTTACCTATGTTTTAGCATAATATACTGCAAGGAAACAAAATGGGGTAATTTTAGGGGGTAATTTAAGAAGGGGCAGCAATTTTTAGGCACATACATGCACAAATGTCAACATGTTAGTCACTTATATACATGATCACATATGCACATAAAGAACCTCGTAAAATACCAGATAGCATCAAAGTATGTGCATTGTTGGCATGGCATGTACTTTCACTGTGGGTGTGCACATGGGTGTAGTTTGGGCGGAGCAAGAGTGGTGAAAGCAAGTCTAGTATGTACATTGATTCTAAAATATGATAATTTATGCACATACCTAGTTTTAATGTCTGCGTCTTAACTTAAGTTGTGATTTCTGCCACTTATGATAACATTTTATAAAGAAAAGTAGGCACTTCCTTATAAAATTGCCCTCTCAAAGTACTTGGTTGTTATCCTCTTAATGAGTCTTCCCAGAAATAAAGGAGAGTAGTAGAGACAGATGGTTAGAATTTATTAATGTACAAAATTTTTCATTTCTTTTCCTTCACTGCCGTGCACCCTGGAATCATACACCAAATCCTTTTGGGCCTGATATTCGAAAGGCATTTATATGGTTTACAGACCAGTAAACCATGTGAATGACTTAAACAGGAATATTCAACAGCAGGTACATGGTTAGTGCCATTGAATATCCCCATCCATGTCCCCTACATGCCCCAGTGCTATCCGGTTAACATTGGGGCATGGTAGTGGCGTCCCAGGGTGGAGCAGGGATAGAGATTGTCAGTAACCAGGTGGCGGACATATTGGACCACTACCCAGTTAGTGATCTGCATCTAAAACTAAGCGAGCTTTAGGTCTAGCTGTGGATTCTATCTGGGTAGTGGTCCAGTATCACTGCCTTCTGGTTAGAGGCCAATTCTGTTCTGGGCGTCTTCCTCCTGTCTGGGTGCCCAGAATCTGGACATGCCCCAGTTGCACCTGATTCTGATCCCGCAGGGGCTAGATGTGCCCGGAAGATCAGAATCTGGTGCAACCAGCCAGATGTGCAGGCTGTGCCCGATTCTGGGCACCTGAACATGCAGCCCACTACCCAGCAAGCCCAGACAGGCTCCTGCATGGCATTGCAATGGCATGGCATCCTGTTGTCATGGCACGTGGCTCCATGCAGGAGCCATGATCCCCGGCAGCCCCAAGATGTTCCGTTTCCTGCCACCTGACCCCTGATTGGGCCTGCCATGGCCAGAGTCAGGCAACAGGGAACCCCCTGCACTCCCTCACCTTCCTTTCCGGCCCCAGTTTCTCTGTCCTCCTCCATCTAGGGGGACTTATTCCACCTCTGGGGTGGAATACATCCCCTGTGCAAATGGCCTCCCCCAGACATTCAAGGCCAACCTCAGAATTGGCTCTGTATGTCCAGGGTCAGGTTCCTGTCCATTTCCCACCTTTGCTACTCCTCCAGCCCACCCCATCCCACCCATGAACAGCGTGCCCTGTACAACTTGCCTATACGTGCAGGGAACTCTGTCTTCCAGACCGGCAACCCGGCTGATCAGAATAGACTCCTTAGACTCTGAAGGTGAATCCACTCGGCGCAAAACCCAGATATTCAATGCCATCGCCGCAGCATTGAATATCCAGGTTAAGAGGTCAGTGGGCAGGGCTATGCGCTACCACGGCGCATAGCCTGCCCAAATGAATATTAGGCCCTTTGTGTTTTACTAGTTTTTTTTTTTTGCAAAACAGAAATGCTGGTACTCAGATGGATATCATTGCATAATGAGCATTTTGGCACTGGTGTCTGAATTGAACTCTCCTCCCTTACTACTCACACACACAAACGCACCCCCCCCCCCCACCCAGGCTTCCACATACTTTTTTATCCAGCACAAAAATCAGTCATTTGATGATAATCATCCATGAGGAAATGATATGCAATACTCAGAGCCAATGGGATGGAGGCAGGTTAAATTGGTTCCTGCCCACTTAGCTGCTAGAGCTGTTGCCAGGCAAATGGCACAATGCAGTGCCCATGGTTCCCAATGTCTGTCATGACAAGTGGGTGCAACTGATTTCATTCACTGAACTCTATAGAATGTCAGTGATATCAAATTTCCCATATCACTGTTTGTTGGTCCTCATAATGGTAAAGTGACCAAGCAGCATATTTAATTTTATGAAAGTACAAATCTCACTGATAAGCATTAATAGTTACTTAATATTAACAATAATGTTGAAAAGTATTCTGAAATAAAAAAGGAGAGATGCAGTAAAATAAATAGTTCCACATGATTTTCCACTATACAGAATAAGCTTGTGTTTCTACAAACTTTGTCTTAAGCAAATGGAAGTCATTAAAGAACTAATGACATGGTCTCTTTTAAATTATAACCAACAATGGAAAAACTGCTCTCAATATTGAACTCAAATATTTCAAAAATTACATCAGTACCAATACCAAAAAATCATTCCCAGGCAAAATGACCTCAGATGGCACAACCCCACATTTAGTGAAAAATCACCATAGGGTGTTGATAGACGCTCACATCACCGGTCCAAGCCTCCTTCAAACTCTCCAACTAAATACACAAAATACTTATAGAATTCTCTAAACAACCACAAGCTTACCTCTGGGAAAAATTATTAGAAATCTATATAAATCTATAAACCATCAACTCACATCCGACACTAACACAAACATACTAACATTCACACTCAATCATTCCATTCATAGAAAAAGCGTCTGTGATACAAGTATAGTCTAAATACCAATGGGGCCGAACGCAGCCGGGGCAACTTAAGAATAGCACCTGCAAAAATAAAAACAGAAGATAAAGTAACCGACTTAACAACACCAACGTAGTGTTTTAAAAACTTATCTTCTAACAGAAGTCTTGCAGCCCACAGCCCTCAAGATGGACGCTCATTACAATGGGTCAACTCCGACCTCTTTTAAATTATGCCAGAAAAACAGATTTCGAGAACAATGGAAACAATATGGTACGACTTACACAAGAGAATATGCACAAGAACACAAGCTGGGCATCATTTATTATGGATTTGCCCATGCTTTCAAATATTTCCATTCCAAGGTCCATGCCTCTGTTCTGCATGCAACACCCATGCTTTACACTCATGCATGAGAAACTCACCAACGAGAGATCATGGAACTAATTTATCAAGGTTTTTTTCCACATTCTGTTTAAAGCAAAACATATCTGATAACTTAGATTCAGGAGTGGAGGAGTAGCCTAGTAGTTAGAGCAACTGCCTAGTACCTGGAAACTCAATAGTTCAATTCCCACTGGTACTTCTTGGGCAAGTCACTTTACCCTCCATTGCCTTGGAAGAAAAGACTGGTAATCTACTTCTGGTGATACATTGCCAAGAAAACCCAGAGGTAGCTAGGTTGCCAGGAGTCAACACTGAGTTGATGGCAAAAAAACAAAAAGCTTAGATTCAGTATTTCAAGACCAAACAGAATTTGCAGTACCATCAACAGGCTATAGGTTGCTTACTCCTTTCTTAGGATGCAGATGACTCAGGGTTTAGAGCAGGCAGTACTGCATCAACAGGTGGCAAACAGGGCAATTTCACTGGGCTCCCATAACACAAGGAAGCTCCCCAAGCTGAAGGAGCATAACCTGTAGGCTTGCTTTGGGAGCTCCCTATTAGTTTCTGCTCAAGGTCCCTTAGGCCAGATTTTTGTAGAGCAAATCTAGGACATCTGGGAAAGCTAAACTGGGTGGAAGAAGCAGTTCAGGGGGTTCTCCCTCCTCAGGCAGTAACAACTCTTCTCAAGTTATCAGCAGGCATACATACATATAGGCTTAAGCTTTATTTTATACATATAGAGTAATAGTCTATATATTTCTAAAATTCCTCTTCTTTTCAGAAAAGAATTTAAATGTACATCTTCTCTCATTATATGGGCATGAAGGAGAAGCAATGTCCTTTGCCTCTGTCCCCACTGAAATCGGGGACAGGAGGTGATTATAGTCCATGGAGTCAGGGACACAACCTCAAAATCAGGACAATCCCCGAAAATCAGGAACATCTGGTAACCTTAGGGCCCCTGCATGTCTAACTCCAGCCCTAAGATCAGGGGTTCTGAACCCAGTCCTTGGGACACACCTAGCCAGTCAGGTTTTCAGGATGACCACAGTGAATATGCATGAGAGAGATCTGCATAAACTGCCCCCACTGTATGCAAATTTCTCTCATGCATATTCATTGAAGTTATCCGGAAAACCTGACTGGCTACAGTTGTGGTCAGGATTATTGGCACCCTTGCATTTTAGGTATGTTGTGTACAATATCTTGAGAAATTATTTAAAATATTCCAACTATATGTCATCGTAATATTTTAATAGTATCTTCAAATGAGCACTTCATGGAGCAGTTCATTCAGAAACCGAGAAGAGTGGGGGAGCTATTTTAGACCTAGGGGTATGTTTACTAAAGAGTGGTAAAGAAACCACAACTAGCAAGTGGTAATGACAGCGGTAATGATGTTATTGTGCGGTAAAGGCCGGGGCAGGGAGTAGGCATTCCGACAATGAGGACGCTTCACTGCACTTATTGGGTACTAATAGGACACTAGGGGGTATGTTTACTAAACCGTCTTAATGTGCGCTCTGCCACGTTATCGCGCGATAAGGTACCTTATCGCGCAATAATGGCGCTTTATCAGACACAGAGGTACCTTAGCGCGCGATAAAGCGTGCAGCGGCGCAAATGAGCGCTGAGGGTGGAGAAAGGCTCCCGGAGGGCGGAGTAAGGCTCCCCAGGGGTGGAGAGAGAGGGTCAATGGGCGGAGAGTGGGAGGGGAGAGGCTCCCTGCACACTAATGCTGTAAAATTGGAGGCTGAAAACTAACACCAGTGAAACCCTGGCGTTAGAGCTGATTTAAAGGGAAAAGAAACCATTTCCATCAGCAATGTACAGCAAAACCAGGGAAACCTACAAAAAGTGATAAGTGTGATACATGTTTGTGCACGGAACAAAAGGGCAAATAAACAGCGAAAATGAACAGAAGAAAATGTAAAAAAAAAACATAACCAAGCTGGGCAATAGTGATATCAATGGAAAACATCAAGAAACACTCCCAAGAAAGCTCCAAAAAAAAAGATATGAAGTTTGGAAGGGTCTATGCTCTGTCCCCATACAAGGTGAATGAGCCCACAGTGAAATTGCGCTGAGCAGGGTGTCTGACTCCATTGGCTAGGTGTCCTATGGCGTGCACATCTTCTGCAACAGCAGGGTGGGCATGCCGGAATGGGCAATTGGACAGATGCTGGAAAAGGGGACACAGAGGGCTGCAGGCGGCACATGCTGTGGTGCAGCTGGGCCACAGTGCGGACTAGGGTGATGCCTAGGTGGCCCATACGAATGCTGAAACAGTAGAGCAGCCAGACAGCAACTGATGAGGGCCCAACATGGGCACGACTGTGTTTCCCACAGTGTCACAGGGGATAGTACCCAGCAGGTACCCCCAAGGGTACAGAACATTTGCAGGCGGTGCTGGGGGGAAGTGTGGACATCTATGCAGGCACCCCTACCCCAGAACCCACACCATAGGCAGCCACCTACCCGCACACTGGATGGCCTGAGACTGTGCACCACCAGCACTACCAGCATAAGGGCATGTCAGCATGGTGGCGGAGGGGTACTGGTGGTAGAGGGGGCACTGGCTGCTGCCCACAGCAGACCGTGGCCTAGCCCTGTTCAGGTGGGTGCCGTGCACTGCAACAGACAGGCTCTGTCTGACAAACAGTCATGGTATCTCCAGGGAATGCACTGTCTCTGTGGTCATAGTGTGGTGCAGTACACACAGCCAGTGTGTTCAGGAGCAGAAGGTCGCAGCAGTGTCTCCTGCCAACCCAGTCCCCATATTTTACCCACTACTAAACCCTGGTAGTAAAGACAAACCTTTATTGCAGAGAACATAAACATGCGTCAGGTACCTATATTTTACCCTACAGAGCACAGACACCAGAAACATGCGCATTACCTAGAGCAGAGTCCCCCAAATGCAGTCATGGAGGGCCACAAATCATTCAGGTTTTATGCTTTCTCTAATAAAGATGCCTGTGCTGCATGTCCATGCGCCGCCCCCATGGTATGCAGATGTATCTCATGCATATTCATTAGGGACAGCATGAAAACCTGAACAGTGTTTGGCCCACAAGGACTGGAGTTGGGAACCTCTGCCCTAGAGCAGCGGCCAACAGGAGCAGAAACACCTGCACCCACAGGCTCCCTTATCCAAAGCCTCATGGAGAGGCAGGATGTCGGGCCTTGCGTGCATCTCCCAATACTAGCAGTTGCATACCTTAGCAATGCCACCCTAAACTCGGGTATACGGTACACATATATCAAAAGGTTGCTATGATTACTGGCAGATAGCAATTCCTAAGTTAAGCACAATCTGCTCATTGAGCTGTATCATACCAACCTCTCTGATGTCTGTGGAGTGTGGTTCAGGTCTGGTGTTTGACAGTGTTCACCACCCCGGGGAGTGACCCCAACAGTAATGCGTACCATAGCCATGCCTGCGCTGTGCCTAGGACTGGTGAGGTGGCCGGGGCTGCCAAAAGCCTCTATATTTGCACAATGCTGGCATAGGTGTGGGAGTGTGTGTCTGTCCATCCAGTGTGTGGTGGTTGCCAACACCTTACTCAGCCCACACTGTTTGCACTGTGTCAAGTGTTAGCTTGCCTATGTGCATAATGAGGAGCAAGGTACTGTGGGTATAGCCCGGACAGGGCGGCCTGGGCAGGATGCATAAGCACAGGGCATAGGGCACTTGGTGGGACATTGTAGTGGCCGGCCACCACCTGCACGGACAGGGTGGCCACACAGCATGTCCTGCTGGGAGGTCACTCTCACCCTGACTGAGCAGTGACCAGAGCATGGCTAGGTTCCCCCATAGTGCCATGTAGTATTTCTCATAAGTGATATATATGGGTTCCCTTTTCTGGGGCCCAATCACTGATTCATCTGCTTGGTGGGTGTGCTGACATCCCAGTTTTGGGTGCACATATTTCCTCCAGTAATGGATTAGCTAGCAGACTGTTTGCAGTTAGTATGTGTATGGCTGGAACACCTTGCAGGGTGCAGCAGCTGGAGACTCACTGTGCTTGCTGCTGGAGAATGTCAGGTGGTGGTGGGGCACTGCTGAGCATTTCCAGCCCTACTGTCTGTCTGCTATTGCCTTATGGATGCGTACTGGACTGCCCTCTAGGTTGTCTGTACCCCAGCTGGACTGAGGTTGATGGTCCCCTCTACTGCCACTATTGCGGTGATGTAGAATGTGGATCTCTTGGTGGGATATCCTGAGCTCCAGAGGGCAGTTTGGGTGATACTACATAATCCGCCTATGGGTCCAAACAGCCCCCCCCCCCCTGGTCACATAAACCATGTGGCCATGGCACCCACACAGGACATGCACTATTCTGGTTGTATCATAGGCCACAAGGGCTAGACGTGACTGGGAAATAAAAATGGACACAGGTGTGTCTGCAAGGACTACCTATCACACACTGGCACTGATGGCAACCTGCAGCAAAACCTATCTCGGCTAACTCTGGTGCTGTGGACATGGTGCTGGGCGCCCCACCTCACCCTCAGGGTGAGCACAGTACCCACACAATGTGACGGTCTGTAGCTACTCTGTGCCAGTAACACACATGGTCAGTTCCCCCTACCTGGCCGAGGTGCTGTGGGGGTGCATACCCCATCCTGTGATCATCTGTAGACTGCTGATAATCATGTGCAGTGCATCATGGGTACGGGTGGGTTGACCCTATCCTGGTAACCACAGCAGTTTGTGTGGTGACCTGCAGTCCTTCTGTAGCCAGCCAGGGGCCTGGTTGTAGCCATACAGCTGTAGCCCACTGGTTACATCGCTGCCTGTGGAGTCAGAAGTTATGGGTTTGATCCCACAGTGGGGCTATTGATAGGGCTGTCTGAGGCATTTTATTTTTTAATTTAAATAGTGCTGCCAGCAAAAACACCCTCAGTGCTGTAGCCTGCAGGTGCCTCATAAGGCACCCTCTAAAGCGCTCTATAAGGCACCCTATAAAGCACCCTATAAGGCGCCCTATAGGCAACATTATAAGGTGCCTTGGCGGACAGTGCACTTTATAATATGCCCTCTGGAGAGCATTGTAGGGCGTCTTATGCGGTACCCTATGTTCCAGCACTTTGAGGGTGTGTTTGCTGGTAGCACAGATTTAAATTAAACTGGAAAATGCCTCAGACAGCACTGAGTAAAAGTATTACTATTCATCAGGCCCACTCAGGGATTAAACTCATTACCCCTGTACTTTCAGGCAGTGTTTTAACCATTGTACTACACCTCTGTTGCTATGATTGTAGGTCAGCGTGCCTACTTCAGATTAACGCGCGTTGACGCGCGCTGCTCCCTTTCTCGTGCGATAATGTGTGCAGCGCATATTATCGCGTGATAACGCGCATTTGCTACGTTTAGACTGGAACACCCACTCCTTTTATGGCATCCTGCACACTATCGCCGGGCGCACGTTAAGACTACTTAGTAAACATACCCCTAGGTGTTAACGTGCCAAATGTGCATCTTAATCTCCAAAAACGGCAGTCACCTTAATGCAGGATAAGAGAGCCCTTGTGAAGGCCACATTTCACATGATGGATTGAAGGAAAAGTAAGAGCTGATGGACATGACAGATCCATATGTATCTGATGTGTTAGTAAGTGGGATGAGCATGTTGGAGGCATCTGGACTGTATTAGTGAGGGGTGCCCACATACTCTGCTGTAATGTCAGTTTGTGGCATAGGATTCTGAAGAAGTGTTCCCTGGCAGAGCCTGCATGGCCATGATGTGGGCATCAAAAGGATAACTGAGCAGCAGTGATGATGTTCAGATCATTCACAGGAGAGGTGTGAGTGATATGTCCTAAAGATTAAACTGTACCTTTGTGGGCTATGGTGTAGCAGCTGGCAGGGGAATACATGACTGTACATGATGAGCAAATGCTGATGGATGGGCTGGCGAATGGATGGCAGTAGATGAGAGTGTGGTACAGCCTTGCTGCTCCAATGTACCTGATGTGACTGTACAAATGCAATTGTAGCGTGTGTGAAAAAATAGTAGCTGTGTCACAGAGAAGTTCCAATACCAACTATGTGTGTATGACAGCTGCTTCAGCATTTCTAACCACCGTAAAATCTTCCTGACATGTGCATATAACAACTGGACAAGTGTCTCTCGGCTATATGGATCAAGAAAGGATGTGTGATGATCCCTGTAGGTGGTCATCCCAGGAGTGGGATGTGCCTGCATGTACTGCATGTATGTGATGGAGCCAAAGATGTCCAATCACAGTTATGATGAAAAATTCCAATCATGGACAACTCATGTATCATACCTCTGTAGGTGAACATGTCCGACTCTTTGCAATGGTCTACAGCAGAGTCAAGAAAGTCATGATGTCAGATGGGCATGATTGCGACGTGCATGTTTGCAGACCCAATGTGCCATTGTAAGACATAAAAAAAGATAATGAATGTGTGTCCTCCTGTCAATGTAGATCCCAAACTGTTTCTGGCAGCATATGGAAAAGAGTTTCCTACAGCCACCAAGAGAATAAGTGGAGTTCGAACCCTGGTCTGTCGTTTACTGAGTCAGTGCTCTAACAATTAGGCTATACCTCCATACTTTTCTGCACAGCACTGTGTAGAATCAAAGAGACCTCAAGTCCATGGCAATAATGGCTAAAGCCCAGGACATGAAACAACATGACTGGCACATTCAGAGACAGTGGTACACCACTCCTAGAGCCTGCCAACAGAGGCACACATGCGCCATCATTACCCATGATGCGCTGCACAATCTAAGATATATACAACTGATGCCCATATGGAGAATGCAGCGATCCATCACTTCAGCTCTGTATTATGCAGGGACATTGTCTGCCTCCTGCACATAACAACTGCCATCTGTGCAAATGACCTGTTTCAGCAGTCACCCTGAATTTGAGGAAGGGCACACACCTAGTCCTCAGAGCAAGAATTCAATAGATAAACTCTTTAGGTTCTGGAGCAGTTCTTTATCACTGCCAGTGTGCTACAGGTAGTGTCTGCAGTATGTGATGCTAGTCACATGGTGTGTTGTTGATTGCAGCATGCTGGAGTGGCCTGTCTCATCTGCGTCTTGTCTCCATCCCCAATTGGCCAAGGACTCACCAACAACAACTCATGTCAGTCCTTATGGTAGCGACAGCTGTTTCCAAGGAACCTGCATGCAGTGAGTGTTGCCTAGGCAGGAAGGGGAGGGTGGTGATACCAGGCAGAAGGGCCTGCCAAGACCAGAGTTAATAGCAGTTTATCAACAGCCTGAAAAACAGCTGCTAGCAGCACCTTCTGGGCTTTCCAATCAGCTAGATCAATGACAGGCAGCCAGCATATGTTAGGCAACATTGGGCTGTGTCAGTCATTCACATTCCAGCTGTGCCCAGTTAGCAAGTCACCACACAATGCATGTACACATAGCCACCACAAATACATTGGCTTTGTACAAACAGCATGGACATCCAGCAGCCAGCCTAGTGACTGGCCTGCCAAAAAAAGAACATCGCCCATATAACTGCAGCTTGACTCTATAGCACCATGTGGATACATAGCTGTGACATGGTTGCGGCTGGTCAAAATGAGGGTGGTCTCTCAGCACGAACACATGTATACACCCAGGCCATGCCATGGCAGACCCATACTAGGATGGCTCAGCCATTTAGTTTACCTCCAACGCATCTACATTCTGTGCAAATCACTCTGTTTTAGGCAATACCCAGAATCCTCGGCTTCTCATTATGTACCCTTTTATGCTGAATTTGGGGACAGCATATTCAATGCGCGGTACAGTGGAAAGGGGAACATAAGAACATAAGATATGCCATACTGGGTCAGATCAAGGTCCATCAAGCCCATTATCCTGTTTCCAATAGTGGCCAATCTAGGTCATACGTACCTAGCAGTTTCCCCAAAAGGCACAGGTTCCACAATGCTTGTACTGGGTCCAGCATTGATATCCTGGGTCCCTTCTTAATAATGGTATATGGACCTTTCCTCCAGGAACTTATCCAAACCTTTTTTAAACCCAGCTACACTAACAGTCTTTACTACATTCTCCGGTAACAAATTCCAGAGTTTGATTACACGTTGAGTGAAAAAATATTTTATTTTATTAGTCTTAAATAGTTTACCTTATAGCTTCATTGCATGTCCCACAGTGGCCAATGTCACATACTCAAATACGGTGTCCCCCTACACAGATTTTGGCAGTGAGCAGTGAACATAGTACGATGCGTGTACTCACATATGCCATTTCCCTAGCCAGGGACACTGCAAAACTGGCCAGTACAGCACATGCACTCTTGCATGCTGCTGATGCAGTGCCCCCTCCCCAAGATCGCGTAGAAACATGGCAGGCTGGACATGGTGTTGGATGTTGTAACAGTTGCTGGTGACACAAGCCACCATTCCCTGCCTTTTTATACTCTAACAACAACCTTGTGACTGTCACACTCAGTGTCTATGGGGAGCCAGTGAAGATGTCATGTAGGCCCTCTGATGTAACACATGCAGACCCCGAGTAGGCCCGCATAGCCTCTGGCCATGTGAAAAAGGGCTTTAGCCTCAAAGCCACCTATGAAAGGTGCATTCAAAACATGTATGGTTCTGTTCCACCCCACTCCTACCCCTACTCTGACATTCACCTCCAGGTACTGCCGTGTGGTGGCAGGCAGCACAGAGACCAACATGACATCCTGTGGTATATTTATCCATAGGAAGTGTCAGGCACACAGGTGCATTTGGACTATCATTTGGGTTAATAGTTAATGTACTGCTAAATACTTTGAGCAATGATCAGTGGACAGTGTTGAGATGTTGTGTCCTGTGTACATATTTGCCTGATATGGACCTACCTGTATGTGCATACACTGCGTGGAGCAAAAAGTTGCCCTTATTGCACTCCATGACTGCATCATAGGACAAGAGAAATGTGCATGCAGGTAAATCGCAGATTCTGTCCAGTGTCACCAACTAAGTGAATGACTTGGACATTTACAGAGGCCAGTCCTCCACTTGAGCCTAGTTCCCTATAGGATGCAGCTGCACCAAGTGGGCTGACAGTGCTGCCGTGGAAACAGCTTTTATGGTAGTTGGCATTAATCAAGCCTCTCACCTTTGAAATTTGGTGTGTCCTGTGGCCTGGAGGTTCAGTCACAGGTGAGGTAAGTCCCCCATGCTCACTCCATTCAAACCAGAAGGTGATTTGGGAGTTGCACAGAAGTGTCCTGTAGGGACATACAGTAAGTGTGGGGAATGCTGTGGGAATGAGCCTTGATGATGGTGTAACTGGGAAGGCATAATGCAAATAAACACAGAGCAGATTTACCCAAGTAACCTAGATAGCAGCATCAATCAGTGTAACAACCTTATCTCCTCCTATGCAACTAAACCTAACAACAGTCTCAACAAGAAAATTGCCCACCTGTCAAGACCCCGCCTTGTGCCATGGTTCACTCCAGAGCTCAAACTGATGAAGAACAAGCTCAGATATCTTGAACGCAGGTGGAGACACCACAAGAACTCAGACACTCAAGAGGAATACTCCAGGGCTCTAAAGCAATACTGTGCCCTTACGTTACTAAAGAAGAGGGAACACCACATGAATCTACTTAGCTCCTCTCTTAACAAACCCAGAGAGTTTTTTGACATTGTGCAACAGCTCATTAAAGCCCCTACTAGCATGAAACTTACCACATCCATCTCACCGAATATGATGGCCCAGCACTTACAAGCCAAGCAAGCAATCAACTCTACAACCATTACTCCACCTAGCCACATGATTACCTCTACCAACACTTATAGCTCCGAGACCTGGCCAACCTTTGGCCCTATCACCTCTAAACAGCTTGAGAACTTAATAGTTAACTTCAACAGTACCATATCCTCACTGGACCCATGCCCATTCTCATGGATTACAGCTGCCCGTCAGGAGCTGTTACCACTAATCCAAGACATTGTCCAGTCATCCCTTGAGCTTGGTTCCATGCCAACCATCCTGAAGCAAGCATCAATCAGACCACTACTGAAATCACCCACACTTGACCCAGTTTCTCCTTCCTCATATCAGCCCATCTCTTCCCAAGATAATCGAAAAAGTAGTCCAGATTCATATGCAGGATTTCATTAAATCCCATACCCCCTTTGATGAGCAACAGCATGGCTTTAAACCTTTCCACAGCACTGAAACTCTACTAATATCACTACTTTAACAATCTAATTAGAGGCAGATAAAAGACCATCCAAGGTTTCATCCTGGTATTTTTAGATATATCTGCTGCCTTTGATTCAGTCACACACACTCAGCTCATTACATGCCTCCATGAAATTGGATTTAGGAGCAAGACACTAACTTGGTTCCAGTCATATCTCACTGATCGCTCACAACAGGTGCGTGTAGGCTCAAAAAACCTTCAAACTTTCAAGCTCTTTCAAGATCTACCCCAAGACTCCGCATTATCCTCATTACCTTTTAACATCTTTATCCAATCCCTCTGCAAGATCATCCAAAGCTACAAGATCCTTTACCTCTTTTACGCAGATAACACCCTCATCTACTCCTCCTTCACTACCAGCAACCCCAACTACTCCTCTATCAGCAGATGTCTAGAAGCAATCATGCAATGGCTCACCACCCACAACCTGTTCATCAATCCTAACAAAACAGAAGTCCTGCACATCACCAGGCACCCCACCTTTTCTCCGCCAAACGCCATAACTTTGCTCTTCTTGGAGCACTACGGCCCGAGCACATAAGGGGATCACCAACACCGAACTAATGACTTACCCCGCATGCTCATTGTACATACCACTGCATATGACCTACCCCGCATGCACATTGTAGATAACACTGTATAAAGCTCATGCTGTAAATAGCACACTCCAATCAATCAGACTTACACTCATATACAGCCACCTTACAGTATAAGAATACATGAGAACACAAATGCCAATACAGATTGATTGTTTACTGTGTACACCGCCTTGATTGAAGGATAAGGCGGGATATAAATACCCTTCAAATAAATAAATAAATAAATAAATAAATAAATAAAATAACACTTGTAAACCTAACACTGCATAAAAAACACCAAGGGGTATGTTTACTAAACTGCGGTAATGTTACATACCGTGCGTTATGTAACGTTAACGATTTTTAACGTCCCCGGCCGCGGTAAACACCGCAGAAGGTGGAGAGAGGGCGGAGAGAAGGGGTCAATGGGCAGAGAGTGGGCGGGGAGAGGCTCCTTTCACACTAACGTGCTGAACTGAAGGGCTGAATCCTGCTGCGAATGAAAACCTGTCGTTAGATGCACATTTGCAGGGGAGAGAAACTATTTCAGTGTCAGCAATGTACAGCCTAGGCAGGGAGCCCAAGAAAAGTGATAGTAGTGCTCCATTGTCAGCAACACCATAGTGCCAAAGTACGAATGGCCACTATGGCCTTGGTGCAAATGGGGCATAGGGGGTCGCAGGCAGGACATGTAGCATGGGCAACTGGGGTACAGGGTGGACCAGGCAGGCGCCTAGGTGGCACATAGGAACATAGAAACCAGAAATCATCATGACAGCAGCTGACACAGTCCAAACACAATCCACCTACATCTACCTGGTCCACCCTAGCCAATAGTTGCTAGGGCACTGACCTGACATCCCCCCAGCCATCCCGCCCCCATGTGGAAGGGACATAATATTGGTAGGCAGTGATGGGAGGATGTGAGGATGTCTATGTATGCCCCCCCACCCCGGGATCCACTCCCTAGGCGGGTGCCTACCTATACAGTTGATGGTCTGGGACTGCGCACTACCAGCACCGACAGCAAATGGCCATGTCAGCTTGGCAGGGGTGTGTGTGCCCGTGCTGGAGGGGGCAGTGGCACCTGCCTGCAGTGGACCTAGGCCATGCCCTGTACCAGTACGTGGTGTGCAGTGCAACATAAAAGGTCTGGCTGAGGAAAGGTACAGGTAGCCCCAGGAACCACCATGCATCTGTGGCAACAGTGTGGTGCAGTATACCCAGTGAGTGTGGCCAGAAGCAGAGGATCACAGGTTCAAGCCCCAGCTGTGGTTCCTGCAGAGCATGTCCCTATGTTTTACCCTACAATGCAGATACAACAGCAACATGTGCAAAGCCCAAAGCAGCGGCGAACAGCTCCACAATCCAAAGATGCACGGAGAGTCAGGCTGTTGGCCCCAGCATTGAACTGCAGTTATCACCAGGGCACTACTACTACCTCCTGCACAGTTTAGCAATGTCAGCACTGTGATCAGGACCAGTTTGACGGGAAGGGTTGCCAACCACCCCTATCTGTGCACAATGCTGCAATAGCAGTGTGTGTGTGTGTATGTCTATCCATTGTTTTGTGGCTGCCCACACCTCACCAGGCCCACAATGTTCCACTGTTACCAGCGTTAGCCTGAATATGTGCATAATGAGGAGCAAGGTGTTGTGGGTATGGCCCGGACAGGGCAGATTGGGCATATTGGCCAGGATGCATCTTCACAGGGTGTGGGGCAATAACTGAGACACTGTAGTGCCTGACCACCACCTGCATGGACAGGGTGGCCACAGCATGGCATGCTGGGAGGGCACTCACTCTGACTGATCAGTGACCATGGCATGTCTAGGTTCCCACATAGCACTCTATGTTATCTGCTTCTAGTGATCCTGTTGTGTCCCCAGTGCTGGGGCCCACAATCACTGAGATGCCTTCTTGGTGCACATAGTTCCTTTGTGAGCATGCACTGTGGACTGGCTACTTGACTGTCTGCAGTTAGACTGTGCATGGTCAGAGCACCTACATAGTACAGTATGACTGTGCTCTCTGCTGGTGACTGGCAGACAGCAGTTGGAGGCAGTTGGGGTTTCCCAGATCTAAACCCAGCATTGCTGCTGCTCTTCCACTGCCCCAGTTATAGGTATGGTTCTGGCCCACCAACCCTGGAGGGCTGTCTCATACAAACAGGATTGAGGTTGCTTCCGCAGGGTGGGGGCACCTGTTCTTTACCTACCAAAAGGGTGATGTGGGCCCTTTAGGGGATGTAATGCATACAACTGTGACCTATAAAGGCACTGCTACCCATACCTCATGCAATTCTAGGAACCCCTCTGCCCTGATAACAGCTGCCCATGTCAGCCAGACCATACCACGGGGTACATGCTAATCTGTCTGGTGTCTGGTCCCACAGGGCCACATGTGACTGCAGGATAGTGATGGCCACCAAATTACCTTTGGCTGCACTGCAGGAAACACCTGTCACACACAGGTAGTGATGGGGATGTACAGCAGGACCTATCTCTAGTACCACATGTACTGCGGACCTAGTGCTGGGCACCCATCCTATCGCTCAGGGTGAACACAGAACCTGCACAATGGCATGAGCTGTAGCTACTCTGTGCCAGTATCACACACTGTCAGTTCGTCTTTCCAAGCTGGGGGACCGGAGAGGTGCAGACCCCATTTGGTGATCAGCTGTAGACAGCTATTCAGCATGTGCATTGCATCATGGGTACTGGTGGGGTTACCCTATCCTGGCACTCAGAGCAAACAGTTTGTGTGGTGACCTGCAGTCCTTCTGCATGCAGACATTGCTGTGACATACACCATGGAGGTATAGCCTACTGGTTAATACAATGTCATTCTTGGCAGTGTTCATGGGTTCAGTTCCTCATTGTTCCCTCCTCTCATGCCTGTTCTACTCAAATAGTGTGCATGCCTGTAGGGGTCATATTTTTGCAGATCTATTCTTCCAGCCCATAATACCCTCGCCACAATTGCCAACATTCCCTTGGTCCGTCTATCTGCGTCTGTCAGCTGTGTAGAGTCCTGACTGCCAGTGCAGGCTTCCGCCCCATGTCATGCACTGCTACCCTTTCCTGCATTGTGCCTCTTCATGCTTGCCTCGCCTGTGCCTGATATGCATGGCACCACCACTCCTCTGTCCACCCATCATTGTAACTATCCTGCTACCTCCACCTCCACTGGGGGACACGTATTCCCATCGTCTGCCACCAACTGTTTTTCCGGTACTTTACATTGCCAACACCCTGTGCTGTGGTACAGCTGCCCCACCATCAGTACTGGCAGGCACATGGGATGCCCGCAGATCTGGCAGGTCCAGCGTCTCCCACCTCTCCCTCCTTCACTCACCTGTTCATTGCCTTTCCTGAGTGCTCTATCTAGTGTTAGGGCTACATCTGTCTCTGTTCCGCACAGGTCATGCATGTCATCCTGAGGCACCTTGCAGTCCCTAGGGCATGCTAACCTAGGACACCATAACCTTGTTAGGCCACCTTACCCTATGGTTCCATAGCCCAGGGTGCCTTCTGTGGTGCCTTGTCCAAGGGTGCCTAATATGGCGCTTATCTAAATATATGAAATACTCTGAACTAAATATTTAAACGTGTGATGTATATTTTCACAGTAGAGTTAACAAACTAACTTTTCAAAATATTTCATAATGACTGACGGGGTCTCAGACTCCAGGCTCCCAGAACTTCAATAAATTATTCACAAGAAGCCTATTTTTGCATCAACGACCCTTTGTGTCTAGTCATAAGTTGTAATGAGTTTTTTGATCTTTCATTAATTCAAATCTCAAATCATAATCGCATAAAAGGAAAATAGTGCTTAGCTTTCGTTGTCTCTCCCAGCGCTACCAATGGTGCTCTGTTTGCGTTTCACCGGTTTGGTTTCTTCAGGGGTTGACTTGAAAGCACTATAATGCAATCCAACATAAATCCTATGAATGCGTATTTTCTGAGTTCATCTTCAGATCTATATATGATAATATTCGAGACAACATACCTATTATGCGGCGATATATTATTTCATACTGTCAATCGGAATTTCCATGTCTTTCTGTCTGTCGGCTCTTTCTCTACCAGCTTTCTCAACGCCGCGCATGCGGTTTAGACTTGCATGTAAGGGTTTTAGTAGGCTACAGCAATGTTGACGTCACTATGACTATTCGTCAATGCAATGTATTAAGCGCAAACCTCCCATTCTACTCTCACATTCAGGCCATTAGGGGAAACTGTGTTCAACCAATGAATCCATCTTTGTTCCCGCCATAATAAAGTTTGATCTCTCGATTTCCCCCGCCATGCTGTATTGATCTGGTCAATGCAAAAGCATCGTAAGTCATCAAAAGTGTGTTGAAACTGCAAGCAGTGATCTACAATGGGAGCTTCCCGTTTCTGACATTTAATTCCACTTTTATGTTCATTCATGCGTACTTTCAACATCCGAGTGGTTTTGCCCACGTAAAATAAACCGCATGGACATTGGATACAGTACACTACATAAGTCGAATTACATGATGTCAAATGTTTTAGGGAATATCGCCTATCCTGATGTGTAAACTCTGTTAATTCAGTCGTGATATAACAAATGTTGCAGTCCCCACATTTCCTGTTGCCCAGACTGCCATTGATTTCTTGCGTTTGTGTTTGTAAAGGTGGCAAAGATGCTGGACTCAACAGTTCTTTTAAATTCTTATGGCGTTGCCAAACACAACGGACCTTTTGATTTTCCTAACTTGGGATGCTTTGTAATATATTTTCATGCCGTTTTATAATGCGATTTAAATCGGTACTTAACGGAGAAAATTTTGTAATCAAATTAACAAACGAATCAGTATCCGAGGGCATGGATGTTGTTTGTCGTGGGTATAACAATAGATCACGGTTGCTATACAAGGCTCTTTTATACGCTTTTTCTACTACCTCTGGTGGGTAACCCCGAGCATAGAAGTTTCGTTTCAAAATTTTTGAGTGTCTTTTAAATTCTTGTGTTGCGGTACAGTTTCTACGGTATCGAAAAAATTGTGACAGGGGCAAACTGTTACGTAATTGCGCAGGATGCGCGCTGCCATAGTGTAAGAATGTGTTCCGATCGGTCTTCTTCCTATAGATTGAAGTATCCCAGCCTTCCGCACCTTTATAAACAACAACATCCAAAAAGGTGATGCTCTCATTATGACTATTAAATGTAAATTTTACATTAGGATCTCTAGTGTTCACCCAACTAAAAAATCTCTCCAAATGTTCCATTGTACCATGCCACAGTAGAAAAACGTTGTCTATATACCTGACCCACAATTTTAAATGGCTTTGATATGGTGATGTTATGATGTGACGGCTCTCAAAACGTTGCATGTAGAGGTTAGCTATAGAAGGGGCGCAGGAAGCCCCCATTGCTACTCCTGACACCTGATGATATAGAACTTCGTTAAAGATGAAAAAATGTTTCGTGACGGTTAAAGTTGTCAATTCCGATAAAAACTGTAATTGTTGCTCCGACAGATCTTCTCGGGCACTCAAAGCCTCCATCACACATTCATGTGCCTCTGTCTGTGGTATAATTGTGTAAAGTGATGTTACATCCATGGTAACTAGCAAAACGTCCAGATCAGTTTGATTCTGTAAAATCTGTAAAAAATGAGTCGTATCTCTTAAAAAAGATGGAATCGTGGTCATCAAAGGTTTTAAATAGGAATCTATATATATAGATAAAGGTTCAAATAGCGACCCCCTAGAGGAAACAATAGGCCTCCCAGGGGGGTTATGTAGGTTTTTATGGACCTTTGGGACTAAATAGAACTTGGCAACTATTGGGTCAGTAGGATTCAAAAAACCATATTCTTTTAAAGTGATTAAATTCAATTTCAAGGCTTGCGAATTGACCTCCTTAATTTTCTTTTGTAAAGAATTAGTCGGGTCAGATGTTAAGACTTCATATGTATGTGTGTCCTGTAATTGCCAAGCACTTATCACTCCCATCTTCAACTATGTCAACATTATCTATCAAGGACTCCCAAGAATGTATCAGCAAAGCTCATCACGAGTACCTTGAGACATGACCATGTAAAACCTATCTTAAAGCATCTTCACTGGCTTCCAATACTCAGCAGAGTGAAATATAAAGTGGCTCTAACACCTTTCATGGTGATTATACAAACTTCAGCCATACTCTGCAGTCCATGCTTATCAGACTCCAGAGCCAGAGAGTCCACAGAAGGCTAGCAACACCCTATTTGTGGTACCCCCAGAAATCACCCACACGAACAGTTCTACATCCAACAGAGCCTTCTATTATTACTCTCCCATCATCTGCAATAGCCTCCCTCATGACCTTCACTCCCTATCAGACATTGGAGACTTCCGCCGAAGGTTAAAGACACTGCTGTTCCAAGAATATTTCAGTTCAGATACATAACAACCTCAGCAACCAGTGGACACATAAACTGTTAGAAACAATCCACCTACCATGTTAATAAGTTCTTTTTGTTCATAGTTTTCCAGAGTTATCATTTGCTTAGTCTATTAATCCTTCCAACAAATTGTTCCATGTAATGTTCACATCCTTTGTCATGCTTATTCCATGTAAACCGCTGTGACTAATAGATACAGTGGTATAAAAGAGTCATTAAATAAATAAATAAATTACTGTGTAACTGGGAAGGCATTACTGTGTCACAGCCATAGGTTGCAACTCCTTACTGAAACCCTCCGCCCAGAGTGCTGCGGCGGCCAAGAAGGCAAATAAAATGCTAGGAATCATAAGGAAAGGAATGTAGAATAAAACAAAGGATATTATAATGCCTCTTTATTGTTCCATGGTACTATCGCACCTTGAATATTGTGGGCAATTCTGCTCCCCGTATCTTAAAAAGCATATAGCGGAATTAGAAAAGGTACAGAGAAGAGTCATCAAAATGGTAAAGGAGATAGGACACCCCTATGAGGAGAGGCTTAAAAGATTAGGGCTTTTCAACTTGGCTGAGGGGAGAAGGCTGATAGAGGTCTATAAATTAATGAATGGAGTGAAACGGGTAAACGTAGATCGATTCTTTATGCCATCAAAAAGTAGAAAGATTAGGGGACATGCAATGAAGCTACAGTGTAACCCTTTTAGGACTAATAAGAGAAAATATTTTTTCACTCAACACATAATCAAACTCTAGAATTCCTTACCAGAGGATGTAGTAAAAGCTGTTAGTGTAGCTGGCTTTAAAAAAGGGTTGGACAAGTTCCTGGAGGAAAGATCCATAAACCATTATTAAAGAGGACCCAGGAAATCCACTGCTTGCCCCAATACAATCATTGTATGTTCTTAACCTTCTGCTTGTAAATGGTGTCCCATACTGTCTGTGGGGTCGCTCTATAGCCGACCTGCAGCATACTTGCTGTCCAAAAGTGATTCAGGTTGGCATTTTTAGAAACATAGAAACATAGAAAAATGATGACAGAAAGAGTGCACATGGCCTATCTAGTCTGTCTTTCCATATCAACAACTACAACAGTCCCCTTTTTTCCTTTAGAGATCCTCTGTGTTTGTCCCATGCTTTTTTGAATTCAGATACTGTCCTCATCTCTACCACCTTCACTGGGAGACTATTCCATGGATCCACCACTTTTTCTGTAAAGAAATATTTCCGCATATCACTCCTGAATCTATCCCCTTTCACCCTCATCCCATGTCCCCCTCATAGCAGAACTTGCTTTCAATCGAAAGAGTCTCTCCCCCTGTGCATTTATGCACAGAGGTATTTAAACGTCATAGTCATATCACCTCTATCCCGTCTTTCCTCTAAGGTGTACATATTAAGATCCTTAAGTCTGTCCTCATATGCTTTATAATGAAGGCCACTAACCATTTTAGTAGCCACTCTCTATACTGACTCCATCCTGTTTATATCCTTTTGAAGGTGCGGTCTCCAGAATTGCACACAATACTCCAAATGAGGTTGCACCAAAGACTTATACAGAGGCACTATCACCTCCTTTTTTCTGCTAGCCATTCCTCTCCCTATGCACCCAAGCATCCTTCTAGCTTTTGCCGTCGCCTTTTCTACCTGTTTAGCTACTTTAAGATCATCAGACACAACCATGCCTAGGTCCTGCTCTTCTTTAGTGGACAAAAGTACTTCGCCCCTATACTATATTGCTCCCTTGGATTGCTACAGCCCAAATGCATGACCTTGAATTTTTTTAACATTAAATCCCAGCTGCCAAATTCTAGACCATTCTTCAAGTTTAGCTAAATCCCTCCTCATGTTATCTATACCTTCCTGGGTATCTATTGCAGATTTTGGTATCATCCGCATAGAGACAAACCTTACCCGATAGCCCTTCCGCTATACCATTAACAAAAATGTTAAAAAGAATCGGACCGAGGACAGATCCCTGGGGCACACCACTGGTAACTTCCTTCTCCACAGAGTGAGCTCCATTTACCTGTACTCTTTGTCGCCTCACACTCAACCAATTTCTAACCCAATTTTTACCTGCCCCTGTGTTGCTTCACCATTGTCAATGCCTGCTCAATGTGCAGGCACTATTAGTGCACTCTAAAATACTCATTCACTGTCAACATCCACCCAGTGTGCAGGCACTATTAGCATGCTCTGCAATGCTCAGGCACTATCAATGCCCACTCAGTGTGCCGGAGCTATTAGTGTGCTCTGCCATCCTGCCATGGGTGGTGTAGCCTTTCAGTATAGCAGCTGAGAGTGTGGACTCATGCTGGACAATTTGTCGAAGGTTGCACATGATGATACAGTTCTGGTTACGTGGGATAACACACCTGGACATATGACTCCTGATCCACAGGCTGGTCTTAAACCTGTGACCCTTCTGTCATATGCATACTGGCCATGTGAGTTCATCAGTCCATGGGTATATATGTGGTCATTGTCAGGATGCATGAGGGCATGAAGTGGGGTATGCCTATATCTGCTTAGATCTCTGCAGGCTCTGTGCCATACTTGTCTGACAAGGTCTGTTCGGCAAGTGTGAGAGAGGGACATCTTGCTATGTCTGTATGTTGCACTGCCTTGCTATGCTGCTGGTTCAACTGACATTCATGTCTTACATATGTGATCTGTGTAGTGAAAGGGATGGCCCTAATACATGAACACACATGTCCAGACTATGGATGTCCTAGCCCAATGACCAACCTACCCATTTCCTTGTGTGTGCTTGTGGGATAGTCATGGCATTATCTAATTGTTTTGCAGACCACTATAGATATGTGGCTCAGATGGTTGTCACTGACTGAGTACTTACTTATGGAGGGGCCACCAGTTCATGCACAGATTATGATCAACATTTGACAGGTGTGGGGCAGGGTGGTCATTTTTCCTCTGACATGCGCTGGTAATAATCTATTGCATAGTATTCTTGCCTTAATGGCATATTTCCCCCCCCCCTCATGCAAATATCCCCTCAATATGTGCAAATGGGAGCATCCTGATCACAGGGCCAGTGCATCCACTTGGTGCCAGGGTCCACCGATCATGGTGGACACTGTGCTGGTCAATACCTCCCTCCCTGTCATTGTAGCATAGCCGATGCTTCAGTGCTGCAGGCAGCCTTATTGACATTGAACACAAGCAATTACTCACACAATGCCACTCCTGCCCCCTTTCCTGGGGGATGTGGGCATGTGTGCTGCTGCCTTACACCTCAGTAGGGAGGGATTTCCATGTGCTCCACAGTACCTGTTGCTGCTGTGCTTGCCATCCCACTAGACAGTTAAACCCTAAATAAACACGTTGAAATCATCAGTATGTATATCCTAATATAAAAATGACTCCATATAACATAAAAGAAAACGTCTTCATAAACAAAACTCCAAAAAAACATTGATTTGGAAAAAATTATTTTTTGTCGGATTACCCACAATGAGTGGAGCTCCCCTCTTGTAGTGGGTCCTCCTTTTAATCAATTTAAAGAAGACCTAAATAGGCCTAAAACATAAATGCATGCCATTCCAAATATCTTGTGCAGTAATAAGGAAAACAATGTCTCAAAAAGGCTCCCCAAAAACAAAGCTCATATCAAATAGCCCAACTGCTTAGTACTGTTTGTTAATCATAACGTTCAATAATGCAAAACTTAGCTTGTTGTTCTGGGGAGAAAACGTCCGTCACACCGATCACATAGCTTTTCCAATCAAATGGTGAACCCAAACTTCATGGCCGGGATGATCTAAAGAAATGCTGATGGCTTAAGTTGGAAATCAACAAGGCCCCCGCAACATCACATAGGGGTATGTTTACTAAACTGCGGTAATCGTACATAACGCGCGTTATGTAACATTAACGATCGTAAGCGCATCATAACGCGCGTTATGATGCGCTTATGATCGTTAACGTTACATAACGCGCGTTAACCGTAGTTAACGATCGTAAACTCCCACGGCGCGGTAAAACACCGCAGAAGGTGGAGAGAGGGCGGAGAGAAGGGGTTAATGCATGGAGAGTGGGCGGGGAGAGGCTCCCTTCACACTAACGTGCTGATTTGAAGAGCTCAATTCCAACGCGAATGAAAACCTGCCGTTAAATGCACATTACAGGGGAGAGAAACCATTTCAGTGTCAGCAATGTACAGCCCAGGCAGGGAACCCTAAAAAAAGTGATAAGTGTGATACAAGTACACAGAACAAAAGGGCACATAAACACTGAAAATGACCCCAACAAACTGGAAAAAAAACATAACCAAGCTGGCCAATAGTGGTATCAATGAGAAACATCAACCCCTCCCCCCCCCGAGTAAGCTCCATAGAACAGATATAAATCATGGAAGGGTCTACACTCCGTCCCCATACAAGGTGAATGAGCCCACAGTGAAATAGCGCTGCTCAGGGTTTTCCCCACCATCGGACAGGATTCCTATGGCGTGCACATGTCCCGCAACATCAGGGCAGGCATGTCGGAACGGCAACTGGACAGATGCCAGAGAAGGGGATACAGAGGGCCGCAGGCGGCACATGCTGTGGTGCAGCTGGGCCACAGTGCGGACTAGGGCGATGCCTAGGTGGCCCATATGAATGCTGAAGCAGCAGAGCAGCCAGACAGCAACTGCTGAAGGCCCAACATGGGCACGACTGTGTTTCCCACAGTGTCACAGGGGATAGTACTCAGCAGGTACCCCGAAGGCCACGGAACATTGGCAGGCGGTGCTGGGGGGAAGCGTGGAAACCTATGCAGGCACCCCTACCCCAGAACCCGCACCATAGGCAGCCGCCTACCTGCACACTGGATGGCCTGAGACTGCGCACCACCAGCACCACCAGCAGAAGGGCATATCAGCATGGTGGCTGAGGGATACTGGTGGTGGAGGGGGCAGTGGCAGCTGCCCAGAGCAGACCGTGTCCTAGCCCTGTGTAGGTGGGTGCCGTGTACTGCAACAGACGGGCCCTGTCTGACAAACAGTCATGGTATCACCAAGGAATGTACTGACTCTGTGACAACACGGTGGTGCAGTGGAGAAAACCAGTGTATTTAAAAGCAGAGGGTCACAGGTTCAAATCCCAGCTGTGGTTCCCGCCAACCCAGTCCCCCATATTTTACCCACTACTACAACGTGCTAATACAGACAGCACCTGTATTGCAGATGACGTAAACATGCCCAAGACACCTACATTTTACCCTACAGAGCACAGACACCATAAACATGCACATTACCTAGAGCAGAGCCTCCCAAATGCAGTCCTGGAGGGCCAAACACCATTCCGGTTCCATGCTGCCTCTGATAAAGATGCCTGTGCTGCATTTCTATGCGCCACCCCCATGGTATGCAGATGTATCTCATACATATTCATGAGGGACAGCACGAAAACCCGAACAGTGTTTGGCACCGCAGGACTGGAGTTGGGAACCTCTGCCTTAAAGCAGCAGCCAACAGGGGCAGACACACCCGCACCCACAGGCCCCATTATCCAAAGCCTCCTGGAGAGGCAGGACTTTGGGCTCTGCGTGCATCCCCCAATACTAGCACTTACATACCTTAGTAATGCCACCCTAAACTGGGGAATATGGTACACATCTATCAAAAGGTTGCTATGAGTACTGGCAGATAGCAATTCCTAGATTAAGTACACTTTTCTGAGTGAGCTGCATCATAGCAACCTTTCTGATGTCTGTGGAGTGTGCTACAGGTCTTGTGTCTGACAGTGTTTACCAACCTGGGGAGTGACTCCTACAGTATTGCGTAGCATAGCCATGCCTGCACTGTGCCCAGGACTGGTGTGGTGGCCTGGGCTGCCCAACACCTCTATAGTTGCACAATGCTGGCATAGGTGTGGGGAGTGTGTGTCTGTCTATCCAGTGTGTGGTGGCTGCCAACACCCTCCACAGCCCACACTGCTAGCACTGTTGCCAGTATTGGCCTGCCAATGTGCATAATGAGGAGCAAGGTACTGTGGGAATAGCCTGGATAGGGTGGCCTGGCCTGGATGCATCTGCACACGGCATAAGGCAATGGCTCGGACATTGTAGTGCCTGGCCACCACCTGCACGAACAGGGTGGCCATAGCATGTCCTGCTGGGAGATCACTCTCACCCTGACTGACCAGTGACCATGGCATGGCTAGGTTCCCCCATAGTGCTGTATAGCATTTCTCTCATGTGATATTTTATGGGTTTCTCTTTGGGGCCCATTCACTGACTTATTTGCTTGGTGTGTATGCTGACATCTCCGTTCTGGGTACATGCATCTTCTCCAGGACCATGCACTATGGACTAGCTGGTGGACTATCTGCAGCTAGTATGTGTCTTGCTGGAACACCTTGCATGGTGCAGGGGCTGGAGGCTTGCTGCTGGAGAATGTCAGATAATGGTGGGGGGCTGCTGAGCATTTCTGGGCCTAATGTCTGTCTGCTATTGTGTTATGGATGTGTACTGCTCTGTCTGTTCCCCAGCAGGACTGGGGTTGCTGGTCCCCTCTACTGCTGCCATTGCAGGGAGGTAGATTGTGGATCTATTGGGGGGTGATCCTGTTTCCCACCCTGAGCCCCAGAGGGTGGGTTGTGTGGTGGTACATAATCTGCCTATGGGTACATACACCTCCCCCTCCCCCCCCATGAAGTTACCCATGACTGAAATGGTATTTAAAGGTGATGCATTGGGAGAATTGAAAGGAATATTGATAAAACAGGAAGATGTATAACAACTATTTGATAAACTAAAGAGTAGAAAATCACCTGGACCAGGTGGTGTACATCGGAGGGTGTTGAAAAAACTGAAATATGAGACTGCAGATCTACTATTAGGAATCTGTGACCTATCATTAAAATCATCTGTGATACCTGAAGATTGTCGAATGACCAATGTAATGCCAATTTTTTAAAAAGGGTTCCAGGTGTGATCTGGGAAACTACAGAACGGTGAGCCTGACATCAGTACCGGGAAAAATGGTAGAAACCATCATAAAGAATAAAATTACTCAGCATATAGATAGTCATGACCTAATGGGAGACAGCCAACATGGCTTTAGACAAGGAAGATCTTGTCTTACTAATCTGTTATGTTTTTTTGAAGGAGTGAATAAACAGGTGGACAAAGGTGAGTCGGTTGATATTGTGTATCTGGACTTTCAGAAAGCCTTTGACAAGGTCCCTCATGAGAGACTTTTGGCAAAACTAAAGAGTCATGGGATAGGAGGCAGTGTACTAGTGTGGATCAGGAACTGGTTAAAAGATAGAAAGCAGAGGGTAGGGCTAAATGGCCAATTTTCCCAATGGAGAAGGTGAATAGTGGTGTACCCCAGGGATCTGTGCTGGGTCCGCTGCTTTTTGACATATTCATAAATGACCTGGAAAGTGGAATAACGAGTGAGGTTATCAAATTTGCTGATGACACAAAACTATTTAAAGTTGTTAAAACCCAGGAGGATTGTGGAAAATTGCAAGAGGATCTTGATAAATTGGAAGACTGGGCATCAAAATGGCAGATGAAATTTAATGTGGACAAGTGCAAGGTTATGCACTTAGGGAAGAACAACCCAAACTATGGTTACACGATGCAAGGTTCCACATTAGGAACCACCACCCAAGAAAAAGATTTAGGCGTCCTTGTGGATACCATGTTAAAACCCTCGGCCCAGTGTGCAGCGGCTGCCAAGAGAGCAAATAGAATGCTAGGTATGATAAGGAAAGGAATGGAAAATAAAACAAAAGATATTATAATGCCTCTATATCGTTCCATGGTGAGACCGCACCTTGAATATTGTGTGCAATTCTGGTCGCCATATCTTAAAAAGGATATAGCAATTTTAGAAAAGGTTCAGAGAAGAGCCACCAAAATGGTAAAGGGGATGGAAGGCTACTCCTATGAAGAAAGGCTAAAAAGGTTGGGGCTCTTTAACCTGGAAAAGAGACGGCTGAGGGGAGATATGATAGAAGTCTATAAATTAATGAACGGAGTGGAACGGGTAAACGTAGATCGATTGTTTACCTTATCAGAATATAGAAAGACTAGGGGACATGCAATGAAGCTACAGGGTAAACTATTTAAGACTAATAAAAGAAAATATTTTTTCACTCAACGTGTAATCAAACTCTGGAATTTGTTACCGGAGGATGTAGTAAAGGCTGTTAGTGTAGCTGGGTTTAAAAAAGGTTTGGACAAGTTCCTGGAGGAAAGGTCCATAAACCATTATTAAGAAGGGACCCAGGATATCAATGCTTGAACCAATACAAGCATTGTGGAACCTGTGTCCCTTGGGGAAACTGCTAGGTACGTATGACCTAGATTGGCCACTGTTGGAAACAGAATACTGGGCTTGATGGACCTTGGTCTGACCCAGTATGGCATATCTTATGTTCTTATGCAAGAAGACCTTAATAGAAGACTGGATGTTCAAATGGCAGATGAAATTTAATGTAGTCAAGTGTAATGTTATGCACCTAGGAAAGAACAACCCAAACTATGGTTACACGATGCAAGGTTCCACATTAGGAATCACCACCAAGGAAAAGATTTAGGCGTCATCGTGGATAACACATTGAAACCCTCTACCCAGTGTGCAGCGATGGCCAAGAATGCCAATAGAATTCTAGGAATCATAAGGAAAGGAATGGGGAATAAGACAAAGGATATCATGATTCCTCTGTGGTGTTCCATAGTGCGACCAAACCTTGAATATTGTGTGCAATTCTGGTCGCGGTATCTTAAAAAGGATATAGCGGTATTAGAAAAGGTACAGAGAAGAACCACCAAAATGGTAAAGGGGATGGAAGGATACCCCTATGAGGAGAGGCTTAAAAGGTTAGGGCTCTTCAAACTGGAAAAGAGACGGCTGAGGGGAGATATGATAGAGGTCTATAAATTAATGAATGGAGTGGAATGGGTAAATGTAGATCGATTGTTTACATCATCCAAAAGTAGAAAGACTAGGGGACATGCAATGAAGCTACAGTGTAACCTGTTTAAAACTAATAAGAGAAACCTTTTTTTTTCACTCAACATGTAATCAAACTCTGGAATTCATTATCGGAGGATGTAGTAAAAGCTGTTAGTATAACTGGGTTTAAAAAAGGTTTGGACAAGTTCCTGGAGGAAAGGTCCATAAACCATTATTAAAGAGGACCCAGGAAATCCACTGCTCGCCCCGGTACAAGCATTGTGGAACCTGTGCATATTTTTGGGAAACTGCCAGGTACTTGTGACCTTGATTGGCCACTGTTGGAAACAGGATACTGGACTTGATGGAATTTGGTCTGATCCAGTATGGAATTTCTTATGTTCTTGCTTGGTATATTGATATTCTAGTAGCTGCTATAGTGTTTGCAAAGCTACCTTTTCCTATGTAGTGACCTTATTGTGTGACCTCTGGAAGTTAGTGCTTTTATGGTATGGTAGAATTGTTCTATACATCCTGAATGATCTTTGTAGGGTTTGGTAGTGGATTTTGGATCTAAGTTTAGCTCACAACTTTCTCAGTAGCAGCTTAAGGCAAGTTACATTCAGGTCCCTGGAGGGCTTACAATCTCATTTGTACCTGAGGCAATGGGAGGTTAAGTGGATTGCGCAAGTTTACAAGGCGTGTCAGTGGCATTTGAACCTTGGCTTCCCTGCTTCTCAGCCTGCTGCTCTAACCATTAGAAATGGCTCTTGGACAGGGGAGATCCAAGATGGCGACCACATGTGTGCCCGCTCCAGCTGTTCTCTTTTGAATGAGCTTTTCTATCTGGTTTTTTTTTTTTGCTTACCTGGATTTGTTTCCTTTTGTTTCGATGGGAAAGAGAAAGGGGGAAGGTGATAAATCCCAAGGATGAGCCTTCCTCTAACCAGCTGTCCATCACAAATTTTGAATCAGTTGGAGCTGAAAATAAATCTGCCGAGAGCAGTGCTGGAGATGATTTCAAAGCAGTCCTTTCAGCCTCAGAAGCTAGTCTGAGCCCCGAGTCACATGTCCCTCCATATAAGCCTCTCCCAATGTCTGTTGATCAACTGCTTCAGTGGCCGCCTCACCTAATCGAGGTAGGAGGCGAGCTGTCAACTTTGGGGAAGTCACTAAGTGCAGGAGCGCTGCCGGTTGTTTCCGAATGGGCCAGGGAGTCTTGCAGATCTGTTGCTGGGGTTAGTCTCTCTTACATGTCTGTACAGCGCTGCATACAACTAATAGCGCTATATAAATGTTCAATAGTAGTAGTAGTAGTAGTAGTAGCAGTAGTAGTAGTAGTAGTAGTAGTAGTCCCAGTAGTATGACATCTAGTATGGCGCCTCCATAGGTTTTGCCATCGGTCAGAGCGGAGCCCCCTTAACCCTGTCAGTGGCAGCGCCCTGGTGAAGCCTCTGGTGGTTACTCTAGACTCCATCTGGATTGCAATAGTATCATTGAGAAGACGGTTTCCACTCGCTTTAATAATGTGGAAGGGGCCACTCAAGAGCTCAGGACAAGGTTCAACCAGTTCTAACAAGTTCATCAGGACTCTAGCACTACATTGGGATCACTTTCTACTCAAGTGGCAGCATTGTAAATGCAGTGTCTCTTTTTTTAGAGATAGCTCATTGATAATAAGTTGGAGAGTTTGGAGAACTTCTCCAAGAAGTTAAATGTATGCTTTGTTAACTTTTGTATCTCCCCTAATATCTCTCCAGTTGAGCTCTTTAAGAAGTATTTGTTAGATATACTTGGAATGTCATAGAATGCTTTACCTCCCACCTCTAAAGTGTATTATTTGCTGATTAAGAAAATCAAGTTCGGCATAGTAACATCAGATTTTTGAATATTCCCAGATCTCCAGTGTTGTCAGCGGGAGAGATGCTGAGGAAATATTTCGGGGAGGTGTTGAAACTCCCGTTGGAACATTTTCCTCCTGTGACTCGGACTCAGTATCTGTCTCTGGGGGCTTGGGATCTCGGAGCTGTTCCTGGAGCTGTTTCGTAGGGACCTATCAGGGCTTTTAGAAGACTCCCTAGAGGTAATTACAAGGAGATCTACCCTGCTTGTAACTCTGGCTTTGGAGTCAGATAAAGCTTTAATTTTTCGTTCATATTTTAAGAACTTCAATCAGTCGTTTCTGGGGTCTCAGGTTAGGTTGTTCCCTGATTTGTCTTGGGGGTCTCAGTTAAGGCGGAGGGAATTTATGGGCCTTTGACCTAGGGTCTTGGCCCTTAGTGCTACCTTCCAGTTAGTTTCCTGTTAAATGTTGTATTTCCTAAAAAGATAAGGTTTATTTGTTCTTTGAGCCCAGTCAACTTTTGGAGTTCTTGACCACTAGAGAAGAAGTATTTGTACATGTTGTTCTTGCCTTCCATATGGCTAACATGTAAGCCTTCATCTGCTGTTTATTTATTTCTTTTGGGAGTTGGAGGCTGGGAATTACATGCTCCGGCCTCCCATTTGATTTATGTTTCCTTTATTCCCCTCCTTTTGATTGTGGGCTAGTTATGATATGGATGTATGTGTATTACTTAAATTTTAGGTTGTTTTCATTGTTTTCTTTGATGCATCCTTTATCTTTGCATTCATGGAATTCTTGGATGTATATATTTAAACTTTAATAAATATAAAAGAAAAGAAAAGAAAAAAAGAAAAGAAATGAAGCTTATAAGGAAAAAAACACCCTTCCTACAGTTTAATATGGTAGAGGTTCCATAATGTTGTGCGACTGTTTTGCTGCCTTAGGAACTGGAGGCCTGGAATGTATTAAAGGAGTTATGAAGTTAGAGACTACCTAGTATCAGAAAGCTAGGTCTGGGTCGAAGGTCATGGGTCCTCTAGCAGGATAGTGACCCAAAACATACATCCAAAAGTACAAAAGAATATTTAAAAAGGAACAAATGGACTGTTTCCAACTGGCCAGAAATGAGTCTTGATCTCAATCCAATCTAGAACCTTTGGAAAGAGCTGAAATCTGCCATTGGTAAAAGGAATCCTGGAAACATTCATGAGCTGGAACAAATCACAGCTGAAGAGTATCAGAAACTACCAGCAGACAGATGAAACTTACAGATGGCTACAAGAAACATTTGGAGGCTGTCATCACTACCAAGGACTGTGCAACCAAATATTAGTGAAGGGTGCTATTAATCCTGACTAGGTCATATTTTGTGTTTTTTTTTCCTCAGAAACTACTATATCTAAGTTGCACAGACATCTTCTATTTTGTTGTATACCTTTGAACATATTATTAAGACAACATATAGTTGGAATATTTCCAATTATTTCTCAAGATATTGTACAGAACATACCTAAGAGTGCCAAGTTGTTGTCCTATTTTGTCGCATTACTTACAACCTAGAATGACAATAGAGGTTCATTTGTATGTTAGGTGATGGATCTAACGATATAGACCAAATTGATAAAGTGGAATGACAATAAAATACCTTGTATATATTATAAAAAAATCAAAACTGGAAAGTTGTGAGTACATATGTATTCATCCCTTTTGCTATGAAACCCCTAAATAAGATCTGGTCCAACCAATTAACCGCAAAACTCACATAATACATTGATTAGGGACCACCTGTGTGCAATCTGTGTCACATGATGCCTGTATAAATATACCTGTTCTGAAAGGCCCCTAACTTCATCTCTCCCTCCATTCTCAAAATGTTGCCAAGTCAGTTGAAAAGTCAGTCAATTTTATTGTATCTCACATGTGACTCTATCTATTTATTGTATTGTAAACCGCTCTGATTACCACAGAAGGGCGGTCTATCAAGCGAAATAAACATAAACATAAACATAAACATATATCAACCGACTCACCTTTGTCTGCCTGTTTATTCACACCTTCAAAAAAACATAACAGATTAGTAAGACAAGATCTTCCTTGTCTAAAGCCATGTTGGCTGTCTCCCATTAAGCCATGACTATCTACATGTTCAGCAATTTCGTTCTTTATGATGGTTTCCACCATTTTTCCCGGTACTGACATCAGGCTCACCGGTCTGTAGTTTCCCGGATCACCCCTGGAACCCTTTTAAAAAATTGGCGTTACGTTCGCCATCCTCCAATCTGATCATAATTGTACATATATTTTTTTTAGGTTGTGGTCACTTATTCTGTACTTGGTGAGGTTCTGTTTTTTGAGTGTGTGATCAAGGCCAGGTGTTCTGTTAACCGGAATTTGCACAGTACGTAGGGATATGTACTATAGTAAGCTGAATTGTTCAGCTTTTCAAATAGGTGTTTGGATGTTCCAGGGCCCGCTGCAGTATTTACAGTGCTGCTTTTTTTGGGTAGGCTCCTTATATGAGTTTTGGAAACTGGTACTTGCATGGTATGGTAGATTTGTGCTATATATCTTCAGTGACTTTTGTAGGGTTTTGTATTTATTTATTTATTTATTATTTAACTGTTTTTTTTTTCTACCAGTCAAAACAGTTTACATTAAACAATCAGAAATGGTTTACATTGAACAATGGAGCATACAAGGGTACATTAAACTTATTAACATAGAACAGCAAGTAATAAAGGGATGGAGGGAGCATGCAGGATCATTATAACTTTAGAACTTATGTTAAAATGAGCTTATGATACAGCAATGAGCTTGTGATACAGTGAGCTTATGTTAGAATGAACTTATGATACACTGAGCTTATGATGCTGTGAAAAAGAGGTTGTTCTACTTAGTGTAGGGCTAGATGTCAGGTAGCTCATTATGGGAGGGGGGGGGGGAGGGTGAAATGGGGATGATCGGTGAGAGTGAAAGATGTTCCTGTTGGGAATCAGTTGTAGAGGATAATCCATGGTGCTCTTCGAAAAGATGTGTTTTGAGATGTTTTTTGAAGACATTGTGGGATTGAATCCTCCATAGTGAAGGAGGTAAAGAGTTCCAGAGGGTGGGAGCCTAGAGTTCAAAGGCTCTTATAGAGGCATATTGTGAGCTCTTATGTATCTGAGGTGGTGGGAGAAGAAGGTTGAGTGTATTCTGTCTGCGTGGTCTATTGGAGTTTGGGTGTCTGATGAGCTTTTGGAGATGCTCGGATGAGGTGTTGATAAATGTCTTATAGATAATAGTGAGGACTTTGTGTTTGATCCTTGATACTATGGGAAGCCAATGCATGGATTTCAATATGAGAGTGATATGGGTATGACTGGAGGCTCTGGCAATGGTGCGTGCTGCTGTGTTTTGGGCTAGCTGTAGAGGGGCGATGGTATATGCCTGGTACTGGAGAATGTTTATGTCGTTGCTAGTGAGATGACCAGAGTCAGATTTTTTTAATTTTTTTAAATATTGAGTTCTGTGGGTGAATGTCCTAGTTCTGCTCTACGCCCATTGTCAAGGGAGGGGATTCTGTGGATGCAGAATATATGTTCAAAAAGAAAAAGCAAGAACCATAACACAGTTTATAACAACAAAATAAAATGAGCTATAATTGTGTAATTTGGTGTTATAAACTGTGCTGTGTTACAAACTGTGAACTTTTAGTTCCATGGTGTGTGAACATCTTGCATTTCCTTTGTTTTTTTGCAGAATATATATTTATATTAACACTATGCTGGTTCAGTGCACAGTTTCAAAAGTTATGTTGGGGTTGCCAAGCCCTTCTTGGTGTTTATATTGGAATTGGAGGTGTTGTGTTGGGGTCAGAAAGCCCCTCTTGTTTTTCGGAGGGTGGGATGTGCTATATAGAGGCCACTGAGTCTCTCATGTTTTTGTGAAGGTTGAAAATCCTGTGTTGGGGCTGACAAGTCGCTCTTGTGTTTGTGGAAGTGGGAGGTGCTGTACTGGTGCTGTTGAACCCCTCTCATTGTCTGGTATATTTAGCAGCATGTTTCCTAAGCTCTGCACTGGTAACATATGTGCGGGTCACATTACCAGTGCAGGGTTGTAGGCTAACTGCAGGGAGGCAATCTCCCTGCAGTTACCAAATTTCAGTATGGCAAAACGGCAGCAGGTGCAACAAAGGCCTTCCATTGAGGTGGCATTAGTTGCACCCATGCTACTTGCGCTGAGCCATTATGTTAGTTTCTGCCAACAATGCAGATGCCTGCATGTAAAATCCTGAAAACCTAGGAGTATTGGAAAAACTATGGAACTTGTTCCCTGGTCCAGCCGGAAAATGACCATATTATTTTTGCTTTTCTGTCCCTCCAGCTTCACTTTCTATTGCCAGTACATTAACTGCATGACTGCCAGTAGGAAGTGAAGCAGAGCGAGAAAGCTAGAAAAACATATGCTTGATCAAGAAATGAAAACACATCCTGTGATCCCGCAAGGGGAAAGCATAGATTTATTGGCTTGTCATTGAAACCTGCTTAACACATATGGTTTAAATCAGCAGTATATTAACATTGTCACTGTCTTCCTATATCACAACTATTCTTTGCATCAACATTATATCAATGTTGCTTATAGTTTCTAGATGTACATTGACTGTATGGTTATCATGTTTTTGATTCCTACATCCTGTATAAAATCTTTCTCCTGCATATTTTTTCAATGAGTAAACTATTTTTGAGTTGTCCGTACAGCTGAGTGTTCTTTTGATCCATATCTAAAATTTAGCATGCTCTTTGACTATAAACTGCCTATTCATATAAGTATTTACTGCTCAGTAGTTATTTTTATTCTGGCTATGCATTTGCCCCTTCACTGCAAATTTCTTACAACACTGGATTTGAAGGAGAAATACTAGCATCATGTGAAGAGTTCACAAAGGAGTTTTGGGAAAAAAGGGGGTGTGGGGTATAGCCAGCATTAATAATAATGAGGTCCTGTTTGTAGGTGATGAAAAGGAAAACTGGATGGACATGAGTCTTTTACAAAAGCTTCACCTCAAGGGAGCACTAGTAAGTATCACTTAGGAAGGTTGCGTGAATGGTGAGCTCCTCAAGGAAAACCTTTATAATACATTTTCAACCTCTATTCAAATTTCACATTTTTTCTGCTAAAATAAACATGGCTGCAGCAAGAAAGAGCAAACATGAGCTGGGTTTCACTGTCAATCATGTTGTTAAGAGATCAAAGACTGACTTACCATCACTGCAAAAAATGGCCACCGGCAAGCTTGAAGAGGCGTCTGTCAGTACTATCATTGCAAAGCTTTATTTAAAGAAAGACTTAATGAAAGATAACACAGAGGCAGCAGATAAGATTAATTCAGAGTTTTTGATCAAGAAGCAGGATTTGACTAGGTTTCAGTCATGAGTGTTGGTGCAGTACTGTGGCTATGACTGGAGATATGATGCAGCTCCAAAAGAAAGCCAAGGCACTTTTGACAATAGAACAGCAGTTGCAAGACCTTAAGGATCGATCTTGGTACAATAATCTGGGCATCCTGGGGATACTGAACAGCAAAGAGGGTTATCAGCCAGGTGCACTATTTGGAAGGTATGTTGCCTAAGTTCTTGGACTTAAATTTCCAAAGACAACTTGATATCAAATGGGCCCATAATAGATCAGTGGATAATAAATACCCCCAGCCCTTTGTGATCCTCATTCTTCATTACCAACATGTTGCAAACAGTTTGGCCAAGGCTAAAGCAGAGTCCTGGTTTTGTATGAGGGGGAAAAAGTTACCGATACTACCTGACCTCAACAAAAACACAGTTAACAGATAGAAGCATTTCCAAGCACTGCATGATATTGAAACAGCTCTAACATGCAGAACGGACTCTATTGCCCTGTGAGAATACAGGTGATCCTCCATAACCAGACATGCAATTTTGACTTGATGAAGTTTTTGGAGGTGGATTCAGAGTCAGCTATTGAGGAGTGTTGAAACATGTGGCCAGTGTTTAGACTGATGCTTTTGCTGGAGTGTGGATTAAGAGAGGATGGAGAGTGTATAACTATTGACTGATGGTGATATCGAAATTTATGAAATGAAGAAGAGTAAGAACATCTGGGCTATGTGGTCTCAAGGTGTGGACCTCATCTGCTTTTTCTTTGTATTTTATTTTAAATCATTGAATTTTAGTGATTTATTTGAGAAAAAGGTCACTTCCACTTGTACTGCATGTGGTTCCTATTCCAAAAGTACTGTATACATGTTGGACCGATGGTGTGTATTTTCACTGTGGGCATGCACAGGGGTAGAGCTTGGGCAGATGGGCCAAGTGCAACTTTACACACATAAATTATAAAATACTACACTAAATCTGCTAATCAAGATTATAAATGTAGGCAGTACAGGCACTGTATTCTTCATGCAAGCCTTGATCTATTGTACTAGAGAATGTGCCCAGTAATAGAATTCTATGTGAAAAATGACTAGTCTCCCCAAAGTGGCATTCCATTTTATAAAATCCTTGCCTTTTGAAGAGGCAAGAGTTATGGGTGTAGAGATGGTTTGGGAAAAGGATTTTGGAAGGTCGCTGGAGGAAAGTGATTGGATTAAATATTGGGTGTCACTCTCTGTTTCCTTGTTGCCCACAGAGATGTATGGACCTCATGTAAAGTGGGAAAGCTGTATGCATCTGCTGATAATAAATGTTGGTATTACCTGTTGGAAGTGGGCACTCTCTCCCACATGCTGCTTTATTGTATTAACTTGAAGATGTTTTGGCAACAGGTGTGGAATGGAATATGTGAAATTGGATTTGAATGAGCTGCTAACATTTCAGATCGTAATTTTGAAGTTCGTTGGTGACATCATGAAATCTTGTAAAGTACCAGAAGAAATTAATAGATGTTCTGGTGATGCTGGCATTAGGAACTCTTCTTAATACCTGGAAGCATTGTTCCCAGATTACGTTCATGGATTGGTGGAATAAGGTCTGTTTGACCTCTAAATATAAAGCAGCAGCTGCTGATAGGCATAATCATTTGAAAGGGCAGCCAATTGATACTTTTGTATCTAGACAACCCTAGAACTAGCCCTACAATGAATATTTGCTGCAGTGTAATTGTCCTGCCCAGTTGAGTAGCTGTTGGGGTCTTATTGTATTTATTGTATATAATGCCTTAATAAATAAATAGAGCTAAAAACAAAAAGGAAACACTTCATCTCTGTACTTCAGTTAGGTTTCTGTAAGACAGCAAAACTGCAGAGAGGAAGAACTAATAAGGTATGCAAGAAGGAAAGATTTGCCCTAAGGCACTGAACATTTAAAAGACCAAGTCATCCAGCAAAGGGGTAAGGGCAATTTCAAGAAGATGAAATTAGATAACTGGTATATGGCTTTCAAGCTTTAGTAGTAAATTGGGAGAGCAGCAGAGAGCCCTCACATGGACAACGTCCTAAAATGTAGGAGCAGCATAACAATGCCCCAGTTCACCTGGAGGCATCACAAGGATCATTGAAGTTCACTAACCTCATAGCTGATTTTGCTGAAAGTACGAGATGTCACCTTCTTTGAACCAATCAAGTCACAGGGGTTAGAGAGTTGCAAACAATTTTGGAGACCTAAGAGAGAGCAGAGACTCAGTACAGGTAAAACAGATGGAGGCCAATTCAGCAAAGGGCACGTCCGGGCCATCTGGATGGCAAAAAGAAGAATGGGGCTGATTTGTACCTGATTTTGCAACTGTGGGAGCTATACGTTCCCGCGGTTGCAGAATCAGGGTTCCTAGATGGCTCAGCATGGCCCCGATTCTGCAGCGCGAGTCATCCAGGAACATACCCATTCAGCCCTCTCAGTGCTCCTGCTGGTGTGCCAATGCCATGGCATCCTGTCACCATGGCACTGGGACATCCAGCAGGAATGCACAATGCCCGACAGCATATGACAACCTTGTCCACACATGACCCTCAGCTGGGGCAGCCGGGGCCGGGATCGAGCAGCAGGGGCTCACTAGCAGCGGCTCTGTGAGTTTGGGGGGCTGCATGCCCAAATCGTACCCGCACCCGGGACTTATTCCACCTCCGAGGTAGAATAAGTCGGGCATACATCCTGCCCCCGGTGGACATACAGGGCCCTAACCAGAATAGGCTCTGGAGACACAAAACACAACATGTGTGAAGACAGTTACCACAGGCACTTTATTAACAAACCAACTCCAACGCGTTTCGGCTGCAAAGGCCTTCTTCAGAGTATGCAAAACCTCGAAAGGAACAATAGATAAATAAATAAATAATATAGTCAATGAATTAAAACACAGGATAAAATCACTAAATTGTAGAAACTTCATATGAAATTAAAATGCATATAGTAATGATAAATATAATGACACATAAAAACAATATAAATATGAAAATAAAAAATAAATAAAAACAAATCAAAACAGGTACAATGCAAAAGAGCAAGGCTGAACAAGGATAAAAACTCATAACGTATACAATTATATATCCGATCATACACGTGCAAATATAGATGAGGCAAACCACTATAACCTAATGTACACAAACTGTGTACTGTCACACCCTTGTCCCCTGCCTCAGGCTTAGAGGGACGAGGTTGCGGTTAACTTCTCTTATAAAGCTTAGATAAACTATCTTTCCCTCTGATGCATGCTGGGAGTTGTAGTTTGGCCTTTTAAGATGAAGTGTAGTCATGAAACCGAAGGTGAAGGCAAATGACAGAATTTATTTCAAAACGCAAACAAAGTCCATGTAGACTGTAACAGGATTCTTCTCCATTCATTCGCTCAGGATTATTTACAACACAGCATTGATGAGCTTCACTATGGCTTCACAGTCATTAACTATATGCCGCTGCTTAACAATGTAACTGATATGGGAAACACAGCTTCTTCCCTCAACAAAGCAAAAATATCTTCTTTTTAACTTTGTCTTCGCTAAGCATTTGATAGCACATGTAACAGGTATCTCCCCATTAGAAGAGCAAGTTCCTACCTTCACTTCAGGCTAGGTTTCAATACACTGCTTCTATGAGACTTTCACCTTTTCAGATATCCTTTAGCATAGGGATTCAATGCTAGTAGCCTGGCATAGAGTACAGTCCATGGGCATTTCTGGAGACAGTAAATCCTGCTCAATAGGCTCAACTTGCATCTCCTCTGGCTCTGATAATGCAGTGACCTGCTCTGAGCTCTTAAAGTATGTCTCCGGGCGTATTTTTTCTGAGGATCCCCGTGTTTCTCCTGAGCCCAGCTCCACCCGATAAGGATAGATTGTACCTGAAGCTGTGGACACTTCTCCATGGCTGTATTCACTTGTCTCTCTCCAGCCTCTCGGAAACAGTTCTTAGTTCGCTTCTCTGAGTTCCCTCTTGGAGCTCTGCCAATGCTTCCTATTCCAGGCTTAGCTCGTTTGACTCCTATGCTGAGTCCTGGGCTCCCTCCTCTGAGCTCTCCGAACCTTCTGATCAGGAATCTGGATCTGAACCCGTTCCTGCTCCTCTGCTTCCTGCAGTTCTTGCTTCTTCTCCCTCTCCTGCTTCTTCTCCTGCTTTGACTTTAGCAAAGGTTTATATCCCTGCTTCCAGGGCACTAACTTCCCCTCTCTGGTCAGGTGCTTGTAATTATCTCTCAAGCCTGCAACTACGTCAGCAGAGCTTGGGTGTGGCAGCCTAGGTTTAGTTTCTCTCAGCTTACTTTCTTTATGTAGAAGCTGAAATCCATGCACTGCAGGGATTTCACTTTTCCTCAAAGCAAATTCATCACCTTTTCCTATTTCCATAAGCTCAATACAAGCTTCCTTGTCACAGTACATTGTTATGAAAAGGAAGACAACTGCAGGGGAACTGTATCACACATCTCATACACTTGTATCGCTGAACAGGCATGGAAACAAAATTTTTGGGAGACACCTGTTGTTTCACAGGAGGTGGTTGAACACTTGCAGGCTTTGGATAATCTTTCTGTGAGAGTAGATGCCCTCTACGTTAAAGTCACTGCTGTTCAGGTCATAGTGAATGTCTTGCTTAAGGACAGTAGTATTGGTTGCTGATGGATGGAATATCTGGAAAACCTGGTGCACTGGAACAACCTTAGACTATTGAACTTTCCTAGGTCTCCCCTTATATCACCAGTGTATATGATTTAAAAATATTTCATCGAGGTATTGGGGATGGACTTAGGGAATTTACCTCCTCTAGTTAGGAATCACTATTTGGCACTAGATAGGGCTAATTCACCTGTGGGTCAGTGTGACTGTTGTTGCCAATCTTACGGAGTTCCTGGAGTCCTCAATGGAAGTGATGACCCAGCATTCTACCCTAATTGTTACATTTGCTTCAGAGATTGACTGCCAGTCTGTGTTTAAACTTTATTTCCGATCAATGAATAAATTGTTTTTAGGTTCGAAAATTAGGATATTTCCTGCCTTCTCTAGGTATACACAAAAGCGGTGCCAAGATTTTTTGGCACTGTGCCCAAGGATTAGCACTCTGGGGTTAAATTTTGTGTTACATTTTCCTTGTTTTCATATGATTCAGTGTGAGGGGAGAAAATATATATTTTTTAACCTAGACAATTGTTAGATTTTCTTGGGACTAAGGAAGAACTTAATGCCTAGATTGTTGTCCCTTAGGCACCGCTGTAGGGAGTGTGTTCACTACATAACTTGTTGTTTTCCTTTTGTCTTCTATTGTTCTTGTGTCCTTTAATTTGTGAGCTAAAATTATGTAAGATATTGTGGGAATTCTTGTGTGGTTGATAATGGTATTTGATTTCTATACATTTTTCTTTTGTATGAGGGTATTGGGGATGGACTCAGTTTTCCTTTTTTAATTTGCTTTAGAGATTGACTGCCAAACACAGATTGGCAGTCAATCTCTAAAGCAAATTAAAAAAAGAAAATGTATTTATTATGTATTTTTGCTTCCGTGGCAAGTTTCTTTTCAAGTTCTTTCTTTGCCTGCCTTATCAATGCCTTGCATCTAACTTGCCAGTGCTTATGTTGTTTCCTGTTTTCGTCATGTGACTCCTTTTTCCATTTGCTGAAAGTTGCTTTTTTGGCTCAACGTCATCTAAATACACATATAATAACTTTTACAGTTCTCATATCACTTTCCAACATACACAGAACTTACAAAAATTAATATGAAGAGACTCTCAGACAGAACATTCGCATATATCACAAACACATTGTATAGCCCTTAACACCATCATTGGTCTCGACAGTTGTGGTTTTTTTTGGGGTATTTATATATATACGAGAAGTTTATGAATTTAAAATTACTTATCTCATGTTCAATGGTTCAAACATGACTTCATGTTTCAGGCTCATTCAGAGCCTTGCTTCAGGGGAGCATTTCACAATCATTTGTTCAGCGTTCCTTCTCATAAATCCACAGCGATCCAATGCTCTTCCAGCCTCGCTTTAAGACACAACAGAAGTGACATCAGAATTTAGAGCCCCACAAAACCAGGGTCAATTAATAGAATTATGCAGCAAGCTCAAGGGTTAAAACATAGATAACTCTGGATTGGGGGGGGGGGGGCACAGCCTACAATTTTAAAATCCCTTGTTGTTCTCTTAGATTTAACAGATGTTCATGACTGCCCCCTTTCCAATGCTCTGTCACATGATCAACAATCTGCCAAGTAAAAACCTTACTATCATGTTGACAGTCCATAAAGTGGAATACTAGTGAGACAGACAACATGTCACTATTCAGTCTACTGAGATGTTCGGTCAATTGTACCCAAATTTTACGTTTAGTCCACCCGACATATATACCCAATGTTTTATTGATCATGTTATGATCACTATTGCCAATTAGCCCCATCACCATTATCTCTTACACTAAATCCTGTATTCCACTAAGGACTAGGTCTAAAGCATAGTTAATCACCTGTAACAGGTGATCTCCGGGAACAGCAGGAATTGAGTCTTCACATATGGGTATCATCGGCACCGACAGAGCCTGCGCAGGAATGCTCCCCAGTGTCCTATAGGAAAGCTTTTGGGAGCATCCCACTGTGCCTGCGATGCTGCCTTCCTGCCTTTCCAACTCTCCGTCTTCAGTTGGGTTTGTAGCTGAGACAAAAGGAGAGAAGGAAAGAAAGAGAGAGAGATAGAGATACAACTCCTAGGGGAGGTGGGTGGGTTGTGAAGACTCAATTCCTGCTGTTCCCGGAGATCACCTGTTACAGGTGAGTAACTACTCTATCTCTAGGAACAAGCAGGAATGTAGTCTTCACATATGGGGACTCCCAAGCTTAGAGATGCCAGGGAGATGATCCCAGAAAGCTGTGAAACCCAGGTTGAGATGAGTCATGCTTCCTCCCAAGGATCTCTGGCATCAAAACCAAGAACGGAGGGTAGGAGTTGTTCTGTCTGAAAGAGATGCTGGAGAACAGCCTGGCCAAACGAGGCATCCCAACGGGAGTCCTTGTCCAAGCAGTAATGGGCTGCAAAGGTGTGGACCAGTGACCAAGTGGCTGCTTTGCAGATGTCGTCATTCGACACAGAAGGTTGGCCATAGAGGCAGCCATTGTTCTCACATTTTGAGCTGTGACATGACCTTCGAGAAAGTCCCTTACTCTCATAGGTAAAGGATTTGCAGTCTGCAATCCACTTAGAGAGAGTTCTCTTGGAAACTGGTAAACCCAGGTGAATGGAGTCAAAGGCAACAAAATGTTGTGAAGCCTTTCTATGTTGCCTGGTCCTCTGAAGGTAAAAAGCTAAAGCTTTTTACAATCTAGAGTGTGAAGATTCCTTTCTGCACTAGAGGTGTGAGGCCTAGGGAAGAAGACAGGAAGGTAAACCGACTGGTTTAAATGAAAAGGCGAAACCACCTTTGGCATAAAGTGAGGGTGAGTCCTAAGGACTACTTTATCATGGTGGAACCTTGTATAAGGAGGATCAGCCACTAAAGCTTGTTGCTCACTAATGCGTCTAGCAGACGTGATTGATTAGGAAGATAACCTTCCAAGAAAGAAACTTTAGAGATGTAGTGGTATAAGGGCTCGAAGGGCGGTTTCATAAGCTGCCCAAGGACAAGATTTAAATCCCATGCCATGGGTTGTGGTTTAATGGGAGGTTTAGTTAAGAGCAGGCCTCTCATAAACCATGCTACAAGTGGGTGAGAAGAGACAGGTTGTCCATCAAAGGGCTTATGGAAATCCGCAATGGCACTAAGATGGACCCTTACTGAATTAGTCTTAAGGCCTGAGGATGACAAGTGGAGGAGATACTCTAGTAACGCCTCTACTGGAACTGAAAAAGAATTACGTTCCTTTTTTGAACACCAGATAGAGAACCTTCTCCACTTAAAGGCAGAGGCACGCCTTGTGGAAGGTTTCCTAGAGGCCAAAAGCATATCTTTAACCTGTTAAGAGAGGTTGATATTCTGGAATTCTAAGCTCTCAGCAGCCATGCCAAATGATGTAAAGACTGAGGATTCGGGCAAAAGTGTCCCATCCTCCTGGGATAGAAGATCTGGATCACATCCCAACTCCAGGGGTCTGGCTTGAGAGAGACGTAGTAGCAGTGGATACCACGTCTGTCGTGGCCATGGTGGGGCTATGAGGATCATATGGCCCCTGTCTCTCTGGAGCTTGAAGAGAGTCTTGGGAATGAGGGGAATGGATGGGTAGGCATATAGGAAGTCCTGACCCCAGTGGAGGTGGAAAGCATCCATTGCCTGACTGTTCTGAGCCAGAATTCTGGAACAGAATCGGGGAAGTTTGGCATTCTGAGGACTTGCAAATAGGTCTATATCTGGAGTTCCCCAGATCCGAAAGATTTGAGCTATTTACTTTGGATGAAGAGACCACTCGTGTGGCAGCAGGACTCGACTGAGTTTGTCTGCCAGAAGATTCTGTGTGCCTGGAAGATACACTGCTAGTAGGTGAATCTGAAGGCTTCTTGCGAAGGACCAGAGGCATAGAGCTTCGTTGCACATTGCCTGAGAGCCTGTTCCACCCTGCTTGTTTACATAGTGATTGTCCGTCTGGATAAAAACTGTCTTGTAGCTCAGGTGGTCCTGAAATACTCGGAGAGCATAGAAAATGGCTCTAAGTACCAGTAGATTTATGTGAGGACAAGCCTCCTGTTGGGTCCAGAGACCTTGAGTGGAGAGATTGTCCATATGAGCACCCCAACCTGACTTGGACGCATCCATCGTCAAGGTAGCTTGGTGTAGTGGCTGCTGAAAAGGTGACCCTACGAGAAGGTTTTCTAGTGACTTCCACCACTGAAGGGACAAAATTAAGTAGTGCAGAGTTTCTGATTTTGTCCCCCAGGTGACCAGTTGCCTGTGTGCACTGAGAGGCTAGGGTCCACTGGGCTGCTCACATGTGTAGCCGAGCATAGGGGACCACATGAACAGTAGAGGTCATATGCCCCAGCAACTGAAGCATTTTTCAAGCAGTCAGGAACATTTTCATAGCTGCTTGAGAGGCCAGTTGAAGTATTCGAGCACAGCAGAGTTTTGGCAGGAAAGCTCTTGACTGTCATGTGTCTAGAAGAGCCCCTATGAACTCTAGCGATTGAGAAGGAGCGAGATGGGATTTTGGAAGGTTTATGACTAGTCCCAGATATTGCAGGATTTGCATTGTGCAAGAAAGAGCAGAGCTGGCTTCTGGAGCTGTTGATGCTCAGATTAGCCAGTCGTCTAAGCAGGGGAAGACAAATATCCCTAGAGTCCTTAGAAATGCTGCTACTACTGCCATGCATTTTGTGAAGGCTCTTGGGGCAGAAGCCAGGCCAAAGGGTAGAACTCTGTACTGGTAATGTCTTCCCTGTAAAAGGATTCGAAGAAACCTTCTGTGATCTACTTGAATAAAGATATGTGTATAGGCGTCCTTTAGGTCTAGAGAACATAGCCAATCCTGACTTTGAATGTAAGGGAGAAGTGTTCCAAGAGGGATCATTTTGAATTTTTCTCAGAACAGATACTTGTTTAACTCCCTAAGGTCCAAAATGGGCCTGTACCTTCCTGTTTTCTTTGGTATGAGAAAGTAGGGGAGTAAAAGTCCAGGCCCTGTTGAGAAACAGGCATCTCCACTATTGCACCCTGAGCAAGGAGAGAGGTGACCTCTTGACACAAGAGAGTGGTAAGGGGGGCTGAGAACTGAACTCTCTTGGAGTAGAGAGAGGGGGCATACTGTGGAAGTGGAGTTTGTACCCCTCTGTCACTATGAAGAGAGTCCACTGCTCTGATGTTATCTGCTGCCACCTCTTGGCAAAATGGCACAGTCTGCCTGGAATGTTGATAGGCTCTGGACCTTTTAGAGGTAGGATGACTAGGTTCCCTAGGAAAGAGTCAAAGACCCTGTGGAGGCTGTGTCTGCTGAGCTGGTTGAGCATGGGGACTTGATCCCTTTTTTGTTGCTTAGGCTGCTGCTGCCCCTTTTAGGGAGCATGGACTGGGCAGTGGACAGTTTGGATGTAAGATGGATAGAATTTCTTTTTCTTGTTGAAAAAGGGTTTCTTAACAGCCTTTTTCTTAGCTGGGTTGGCAGTGGTCCTGGATAGTCTATTCAAGGTAGTGTTCTCGGACTCAAGCTGAGAAGCTTTATCCTGCAAATCCTTGCCAAAGAGGATTTCCCCCGTGCAAGGAATATTTCCCAGCTTGTCTTGCACCTACTTCTCTAAATCAGATGCTTGTAACCAAGCAAACTGACGTGCACCAATAGAAATTGCAGAGGTTCTGCTAATGCATTCGAAACAATCAAAGGTTGCCCTGTTCATGAACTTAGAAACATTTTGGGCATGCTTAACAAGAATGAGGAAATTGGCCCTCTTGTCATCGAGAAGAAGAGGAGCCGTGAGTTCCAAATCTTTTGCAACCTCTCGGAGAAACATACCCATATAAAGTATGTAAGAACTTATTCTGGCTGATAGCATAGAAGCCTGAAAACATCGATGACCAAAGACATCGAGAGTCCTAGCCTCACGTCCTGGAGGATTAGAGGAATGTGTCTTAGCACTTTTGATTCGACACATCGCTGATTCCACCACCATGGAATGGTGTGGTAACTGCGTATTTTGGAACCCGGGACACTGTGGTACCCGGTACATTGTATCGAGCCTTCAAGAATGTGGAGTCACCATTAAAGATGTTTCCCACATCCTAAGCATGAGATCATATAAAGTCCGATGTATGGGAAGGGTTACGGCCTCCTTAGGAGCTGCTGGATACTGAAGAATTTCTAGTTCTTCAGCTCTTGGTTCTTTCTCAGGGGTCACGGTGATTGAGAGGCCCCAAGCTATATCCTGTATAGAGTCTTGAAAAGACATGTCTTCTGGAGGAGACATCTGATGCTGCGGCAAAGGAGAGGGATCCTCCAGGAGAACCACTCTGGTACCGATAGAGTCATCGGAATCATCTGAATTGGAAGACTCAAAGTATCTATGGGCTGGGTGCTCTTGTACTGCCTGCCGCCGGTACCGATCGAAGTCAGCATCAGAATGCCTCGATACCGGACCCTCTATGCCGGACACCGATTCTAGGGCCGGTGCACCAGTAGATGCAGATACTTCCGGTATCGGTATTGGTACCGATGGCTGCGGAACCAATTGTAGCGGCTTTAGTGGTACCGAGGCTGCTAACAATGCCGCAAGACTGCGCTCAATGGCTAGGATTCATTGATCCATGGAGCCCGCCGATGTCTGGGTGTCAGTACCAGAAAAACAGGCCACGACCCCAGAACATGGCACCAGGAGTTCTCTGGAGGTGGAAGCCTCGGGAACATCCTGGGACCCCGTTAATGCTTTGGAGGCAAGGACCTTCTGTCAGAGTTGTTTGGCTGGTGTATTCTCCTTGAGGGCAACACTAGTAGCATCTCGATGCTTAGACGGAGATCTACCCTTTGAGGACCAGCCGGTCTTGGAGGAAGACCTGGGTTTGGTTACCTGAGATCCATGGGAGGAAGATGAAGCCCTGGACGACGTTGATGAAATGGACATTGCATCTGAAGCAAAGAGGGTGCCGAGTTTTGCAGCTCTATTCTGCAGGCCCCTCTTAGTCATCTTTCTGCAAAGGAGACACTCCGATGGCGAATGATCAGGGCCCAAACACTTAAGACACCAATCATGGGTGTCGGTAGCAGAAATGTTAACTTGTTATATGTAAACCGCCCTTGATCTCTGGAAGGGGCGGTATAAAAGAAATAGTTAAATAAAATAAATAAATAAATGGTGCTGCCACATTTTGAACATTTTTTGAAACCACTAGTTGGTTTCTCCATTTTGGAAGAAAATAGGGCCTAGTGCCCAAAATGGCGCCGAAACACCAACAGGGGACAAACCCTCAAGAAAAAGCTTTTTTTTTTTTTAAAAGAAAAAAATGAAAATAAAGAAGACACCAGTGTTACCGATGTAAGCGTTGAGGGGAAGGCAGACGCGACCACAAAAAAAAGAAAATTTTTCTGTGGTGACAGGTTTTGCTGCCTGTCGGCTCCATGGACAACAAAGAACTGAAGAAGGAGAGTTGGAAAGGCGGGAAGGCAGCAGCGCAGGAACAGTGAGATGCTCCCAAAAGCTTTCCTATAGGACGCTGGGGAGCGCTCTTGCACGGGCTCCGTCGGTGCCGACGATACCCATATGTGAAGACTACATTCCTGCTTGTTCCTGGAGATAATAGTTTCCCCTTGTGTTAGTTCATGATAAGCTGCTGCATGAAACAGTCATTTATTTCATCTAGAAACTTTACCTTCCTAGCATGTCCTGCTATAACATTGACCCGGTCGATACTGGGGTAACTGACATCACCCATTATTATTATGTTGTAACTTTTGTTAGCTTCCACTATTTCTTTTAGCATTTCATCATCCATTTGTTCATTCTGGCCAAACAGAAAGTAGTACACCCTCACTGCCATTGCCTTCCACTTTTTAAATTGAATTTCTATCCATAGAAATTCTATAGTACATTTTGTATCCTGCAAAATGTTTGTGTATGTTAGAGAGGGAATTTTGACTTAATGCCCTCTCTAACACATAGCACAACCCCACAACCAATTTGCTCTATCCTAACATTGTGATATAGTTTGTACCCAGATATCAAGGTGTCCCATTGGTTGTCCTCCTTCCACTATGTCTCTGAGATGTCAATTATATCTAATATGCCATTTAGTGCTAAGTATTCTAACTCTCCCACCTTATTTTTTAGACTTCTAGCATTTGCATGCAGGAATTTCAGAGGCTGTATTTTGTTCATAGTAATAATATGGTTATCAGTTAACAGGGGTAATTTAGAATCTTTCAGCTCTGTTCTTTACTTAAAGGCATCCGGGTTACTTTTACTTTTATTGGAACCTCTCTATTGGGTGTTCTAACTTCCCTCTTTTGCTAGTATCCTTCAAGGATACATATTTCCAAACTATGTGCTCTTGGGTGACTGTCGGCTTTCCCCTACTATCTAGTTTAAAAGCTGCTCTGTCTAATTTTTAAAGGTTAATGCTAGCAGCATGGTTCCACCCCAATTAAGGTGGAGCCCATCTTTTCAGAAAAGACACCCCCCTTCCCCAGAATTTTGCCCCGTTCCTAACAAATCCAAAACCATCTTGCTTGTACCATCATCTCATACACACATTGAGACTCTGGAGTTCTGCCTGCCTTTTGAGTCCTGTATGTGGAACGGGAAGGATTTCTGAGAATGCTACCCTGGAAGTTCTGGATTTCAACTTCCTACCTAAAAGCCTAAATTTGGCTTCCAGAACCTCTCTCCCACACTTTTATATGCCATTGGTACCTACATATACCAAAACAGCAGGCTCCTCCCCAGCACTATCTAGGACTGATACCTTTGCACCAGGCAGGCATGTTACCAGACAATCCTCACATTCACCAGCCATTCAGCTATTTACATGCCTAATGATCGAATTGCCAACTAAAGCAGCCATCCTGACCTTTCCTCATGGGCACATGGCCCTGGAGAAACCTCCTTGGTGCAAAAGGGTTCTCCATCGCATAGAGGACAGGTCCTAGCTATGGGATAATTTCCTGTCACATCAAGGTGATGTTCTCCTTTCATGTGACCACTCTCCTACATAGCAACAGAGAGGCTGCCAGACTGGACGTGAGATTTCATTACTATGTCCCTGTAGGTCTTGCCTATATCCTCTCTGTCTGCCTTAGCACCTCCACATCTACTACTCTAGCCTCCAGAGATTGGAATATTTCCCTGAGAGCAAAGAGCTCCTTGCACTAGTGCACACGTAACACCTCTCACTGTTAGAAAATCAGACATGTGACACTCAATGCAAAAGACTGGATAGCCCCAATTTTGCTGCTGGACCGCTGTCTGTATCTTTATTTTAATAACTGACTGCTCTGCTGAACAGAAAATAAAATCAGCAGGGCAACATTATTTTAAAATTAAATTATCATCTGCTTTTAACTATGTTTTGGTAATACAAAACAGATCAAGAGACAAACCATGGATCAAATGAAAAACCTAACCAATTTTTGCCATGGCACCGCTGCTCCATTGTAAAGCTGCAATCCTGGCCGCCAGCTTAACAAAGGCTTTCCCTGCAGCCCGATCCCCGATCCGGCCTCCTAAGGCCAGGGTCGGGCTGCAGGGAATGTCCTCGGGCTCCCCTGCCCCATCCGTGCCCCTGGCCCATTGAAAAAAAGCATCTAGGGAACTGGAATAACTTCCCCACACAAGTCACTGGCCCTGGACATACAGGGTTGACATTAGAATCGGCCATGTACATCCAGGGCCGGCGACCGCCCACTGCCCACCCTAACTCCGCCCCAGATCCGCCCCTTCCCCACCCACATCTAACCTCCCTGTACAACCGGCAGGGAGATTAGATGCCGGTGGGAAGGGCATGAATAGCGGGGATGGATTTCCTGTTGGGATGTCCATCCCCACTATTCATGGGACAGAATCGGGCCCTAACAGGATTAACTACAGTTAAGTGGACTTCTGCAGATAAAGAGAAGATAATGTACTGCTACTTTTATCCTATAATTCTGTGAATCATGTGGAGAGGCAGAAGATACTGAAGTACCAAGAAATGCAGTCAGAGACCAAGAAAATGTTGCAGAAAGATACAGAAATATTTCTCATCATATTGGGAGCCACAGGCTCGATAAAGAAGAATTTCCCCACACATCTTAACAAACTACCCATACATGTTACATCTTACAAACTCCACAAGGAAGCTTTCTTTGGCATGATGCAACTACTCCGCCGAGCATTAGCATTAAATTTGAGAGGCTGAGTTCATACTACACATACCTTGGCTTAGAAGTGAGGTCATGATTTTCATGGTAGGCACAAAAGTAACTCTTTTGGAGAAACTGCTCTGAGAGTACATTCCATTGGTGTGGTCCTTCAGCAATGCATTCTAACCTATAGCAATTGAAATACCCAGTCGGGCAATGACATAGTGGCAGGTGGGAGGAGCTTCGCCTCCTGTTCAATTGAAATTAAAGAGCAGTGTGAAAATCTTAAAAAACGCCTTCAGACTGTGGCTCCAACAATTATATATATAGATATCAGAATAGGAAATTATTATTAGCAAGATGGCCCCCAAAAAGAAGTGTGAACCATAGAGCAGGAAGGAATGATCAAACTACTGTAAGAGGCACATACTAACACTTACTGGTGGAAGGGCAGAAGTTCATTTCATTGCAACCAGTGCTGGTCCAACCATTAAGCAAGACTAGGCAGTCGCCTAGGGCAGCAACTTATGTTGGGGGGGGGGAGCAAAGAGCAGCAGCATTAAAAGTAAAACAATAGATGCTGATAACCATACAAACGCAAAGAGCCATCAGCACATTCTTTTACCTGCAGGGAGAATGGACACACACATGCATACAAAGCAAAGTTTAATATTTAAAAGTATGGGGCCCGATAATCAGTGACGATGGCTTGCGCTACTAAAGTGGCTAGCCGCCGTCACTGAACTTTAGACCCAGCCGTGAGGCTAACCGGGCAGTGGTGATATTCAGCCGCTTCAGCAGCGAAAGTTAAGCTAGCCTTTATAGTGCCTGACTCACCGGGCTGCGGCTCAATATCACCGCTGCTGGGTTATCACCGAGCGTCACCCCCGGAACACTCCAGTGCTGACCAGTGAGCATCGGGGTGTGCAGCAGTGGCATCTACAGATATTCAGCCAAAACGATTAACACAGTTAGCAGATGTACTAATCACGTTAATCCCCTTAAATAGCGAGCACATGATGTCCAATTAGCATTTTTACAGGATTATTATTGGAAGGAGGTGTCCAGATAATTAGGATTGTTTCATTTAATTATCAAAATCTCGAGAGGGGTTGTAAGGCTGAAGGTTTGCCTCGAAAATCCACTACCTTGCACTGGCCCTTAGTGGAATCTCACAGACAGCACGCTTACATGCATACTTTTGGGTTCTAAAAGTATACATCCAAATGTTCAGGGAAAAATTACCTGTATAAATAGGAGGTGTAGATTTATTCACATATTTTTCTCAAGTCAGTTTCCAAAGGAAGATATCTTCTTTGAAAAATGATGTAAAGTCTGTAGGTAAAATGTAATCATAAAGTAGAATTTTAGGAAGGATGTCCAGGTGCAATCTGGAATGTCCAGGGAAAAACATCTCCGAAAACCCCAGGGATGTTTGCACTTTGAAATCCAAAAATGTATAAATGTATAAAATCCTGCTTGTGGTGAATGTTTTCATAATTTACATGTTACACCTAATGATTTATTTAACACTTTCATTTTATTTATTTATTTAGCTAGGCTTATATACCACTTTTCTACGAGTCAGTGCATTTAGGTACTGTATATATGTTTCCCTTGTCCCCCAAAGGGCTCACAATCTCTGTTTTTGTATCTAGTTATTTATGATTGTCTATATCTTGTTTTATGCTGGGTTTTTTTAAATATTATTTATTGTTATTCTATTTGTTTTACTTTGGTTTTATATATAATATTTTTAATATGATTTTACTGATGTATGACTGACAAGTGTTTATGTTTTCTCTGTTGGAGGTCAGAACATAGACATCCCCTGATGAAGGCTTCCTGAGCCAAAACACTCTCAGTGTACGGGTGATTAATAAAGACTGGGTCCACGTATAGAAGGTTTTGTCCTTTTTCACCTTGCTCTCTAGTGTCTCTGGTTCTCCTTTGGACTCCTGGTCTCCAGCTCCAAGAGACTACACAAAGCTAAACTTTCAGACTTTACAATTGCCTATTTTTTAATGTAAAATTTCCTTGCCAATATATTACCTGTTTTATTCTCTTAGAAGACTACTAAGGTACTGTGGTGTGATAGGATAACTGCACCAAGGGAGTGGGACAAACACTAACCGCCCCCCCCCCCCCACCAATAAAAGACCTTGCTCTTCCTCCTATCTTTCTGTCTCCATCCCATTTCTATCTGTTCACAGCCACCTTGATCTACAGTCTAGTGGCAAACAGCCTAACCTTTGGCTATATGTTCAGGAATATTTAGATTGCCTACATTCCTTGCATAGCCTTTAAATCAGATATGAGTGTGCCCTCAGTTCATATAAGGTCTACTGGCCAGGGACACTTAACTTCCCACCCACCCGCCCCAGGGTTGCATTGCCTATATAGTCATCATATACATTGACATCTGTCCTTTAATTAGGTATTACACCCACCCTTTCTCCTTCTAGGACCACTTTATAACCATTTTAACCAGCATATTGTGTATTCAATGCAATAACTGTGGTGATTTCATTCTAAGAAGAATCATTTGGAGCCTAAGAGCTTGCCCTATATGTCTCAAGTTAGCTGCTATGCATAAAGAATTGACTCTACTAAGGGAAGAATAAGCTGCAATTAAAAAATACCTCTTCTAGGGTACAAATGGAATAAAATCCACTACAGCTGCCACAAAGAATCAAACAGCACAGGAACAAATGGATCACAGTGGCTCTAGTAGGTTGTGACCTGTAACACGGAGACACCCTCTGCATCAACAGATATCCCTGCATAATGCCTTCTCTGCCTTAGATAATGATGGTGCCCAATCCTTGGACACTGAAGTGCCCTTAAATGAGAAAGTCAATGCCCAGTCTACTGATAATCCACCCAATATGAAAAAAAATGACAAAACAGAAAACTACTACTACTTGGAGATTCCATCATCAGAGGCACCGATTCTGGAACAAGGTTCAAAGAAGAGAAGATGGTCAAATGCCTCCAAAGGCTCTTCAGCCAGCAGGAATATGAACCAAATTGTTGGTATAGTTAGTGCAGAGAGTGAGCACATCAAAATTGATGTCATCCTCTAGGTTACAAATGACCTGGCTAGAAACAGTGCCTCTGCAGTTCAAAGGGACGTCCAGACTCGGAGAGAAACTCAAGCCCATTGTTAACACTATAGCATTCTCAGAAGTTCTACCTGTTCTTGGTAAGGGGGCAGAAAGGCTGCATCACATAAACAACTTTAATACACAGCTCCAAACCTGGTGCAAACAAGAAGGATTTAGTTATATAGGGACCTGAGGGAATAGAGGAGCAACAAGAGACTATACTGTGCTGATGGACTACATCTCTCTGTCGCAGGGAAAAGGATCCTAAGTGAAAAATGCAGGCAGTTTGTGGACAGACATTTAAACTAGGGAAAGAGGGTGATGGATGGAGAAGGACAAGTTAGGACGTCACTCCCAGCAAAAGCATAATAACATTGGAAACAGCCACACTTTTAAAACACACATCAACAGCAAGTGGGAAGAGGCATGTAGAACAAAACCCATGCAAGCCAACAACAAATGCTGGAAAGCAATGAAAACAAATGCTTGAAGTCTAGCCAACAAAGTTCCTGACCTGGAAGCCCTAATAACACAGGTACACTACCAAAATACTGCCTCCAGTTTTGCAACTGATTCCTATAGATTTTGGGGTGCTGAATCCAGGAAAAATAGCCAAAATGTTCCATCACGTCACGTTTTCTTGCAAAATTAGATTTCTTACCCATATAAGGAATGTTCACATAATTTCTTTTTAGCCGACTGCAGTTTATTTTCTTGGCCCAAAATAGAGGTTGTAATGGTTAACTAACTAGAAACACTCCCTCATGATATTTTAGAGTGTTTTGTATTCATTTTATACATTAACAGGACAATTGGGAGGCGGGGGGCTAAATCCAGTACTCGCGCTGGCGCATGTTCTTTCCTGTTCGCCTCGCCTCGTTCGCTCGCTCAAACACGGTGGTTGCGACATGAACGTTCCTGTCAAATTTCAGTTTCTTGCAAGTTCATTATTACCTTTTGTTTGCTCAGTCGTAATCCAGCTTTATTCCGAAGTGGTTCACTACAGTTGTAGTTCGCAGTGCTGTGTATTTGTGATGGCTCACAGAGCCAGAGGTTGCGTCAACTCTCCGGACAGTTTTTGTTTTATTTGTGGGGAATATACCGTGAAAAAGCGGCAGAGGAACATTTCTGCATTTATTAAAAAAGTATATTTCGCCTATTTCGGTTTGAAGTTAGGCGATCAAGACAAACGGTGGGCTCCTCACAAAGTGTGCAAGACATGTGAGGAAGATCTACGCTTATGGATGAAAGGTAAAAAACAAGCATTTCGTTTCGGAATACCTATGATGTGGCGGTGAACAAAGAGACCACAGCAGTGACTGCTATTTTTGCTCTTGCATTGTGAAGGGATACAACTTAAAAAATAAGAACGTAATAAGTTACCCCAACCTTCCCTCAGCAATTAGGCCTATGCCTCATAGCAACGAAGTACCTGTGCCTGAACCACCAAAATCTTTGGATCATATTTGTGTGGACGGTTCTGATCATGATGAGACTCATCAGATGGATTTTCCCGATGAGTCCAGTACTTCCGAGTTTGAAACTGAACCAGATCCGAAACCTGAACTTTTCTCTCAAGCTGAATTGAATGATTTAGTCCGGGATTTAGGACTCCCAAAAGATGCTGCCCAACTGCTAGGTTCTCGGCTTAAACAGAAAAATCTATTGTCACCAGGAACAACTTTTTATTGGTACCGCAACCGCGAGACACAATTTTTGAAGTATTTCAGCAAAGAGGAAGATTTGGTATTTTGCAACGATATATACGGAGTGATAGAAAAGTTTAAACTCAAGTATGATCCTGCTGAATGGCGGCTGTTCATTGATTCGTCAAAAGACAGCATAAAAGGTGTTCTTCTTCATAATGGCAACACATTCGCTTCAGTTCCTATTGCTCACTCTGTTATTCTCCAAGAAAAATACGAGAATTTGGCCCTGATTCTTCAGAAGATTCGTTATGATGAGCATAAGTGGATGATTTGTGGAGACTTTAAAATTCTATCCATGCTATTAGGGCAGCAATCCGGTTTCACCAAATATCCCTGCTTCCTTTGCTTGTGGGATAGCCGGGCCCGCGACCTACACTGGGGGAAAAAAGACTGGCCAATTCGGGAGTATTTGAGACCCGGTGAGAAAAATGTTCTTCATGAGAGCTTGGTACCTCATGATAAAATTCTATTACCACCTCTCCACATTAAGTTGGGTCTCATTAAGCAATTCATCAAGTCCCTTCCAAAAGATGGTGAGTGCTTTCGGTACCTTTGCTCAAAGTTCCCCCGACTTTCTGAAGCAAAGCTAAAGGAAGGAGTGTTTGTTGGCCCTGATATAAGGAAACTCATTTCAGATGGAGCATTCGCTGAAACGATGTCTGAGAAGGAAAAAGAAGCCTGGGATTCCTTCAATGATGTTGTTCTCAAATTCTTGGGGAACAGGTGGGATGAGAACTATAAGGATATTGTTGCCAGGATGCTCAATGCCTTCAAAGAACAAGGCTGTAACATTTATTTATTTATTTATTTATTTAGTGTTCTTTTATACCGCACTCTTTTTCATCAGCGCGGTTTACATTAAACAGAAATACTCATTGCAAGCAACAAACTGTGATGAGTTTACATATAACAGGAGAATTCAACTGGGAATTTAACTTTGGGAAACTTTGTACATATTTGTAAATTTTTTGTAAAAACTTAGTACATATTTGTAATGAACCTGTATACTTATTGAGACTTTATACATATTTGTAAAAAACCTATATACAGAGGATATAATTTCTTAGTTACATCTTGAGTAAATAAGGTATTTACAATTTTTACTGTGCCTGTTAGAGGGATGATGATGTGCTTTGGAAATGCAGAATGAAGAGGTGGTGTTTTATGGCTTTTCTGAAATGCTTGAGGTCAGTAATAGCTCTTATGCTGGGGGGTAGGTTGTTCCAACATCTGGGTGCGTAGTATGCAAAGGCCCTGTCTGATGTTGAATGTTTGCATTTTGTGGTCTCATGTGGTGTAACTAGGGTATTTGCCGCTGCTGACCTCCTGGATCTGATATTGGGAGTTGGATGGATGAGTTTTGAAATTGATGAAGGAGCTATAGTATTTATCGCTTTAAAGGCCATGAGAAGAGCTTTATTTGTTATTCTGCAGTATATAGGGAGCCAGTGAAGCTCCATTAGGATGGGTGTAATGTGTTCGCCCTTTGAAGCACCGTATAGCACCCGGGCAGCGGCATTCATGGCTAGTTGTAATGTATTTAGGGTATTTTTTGGGAGACCATGGAGTATTATGTTTGCATAGTCAAAGTGGGGTGTGACTATGGTTTGAAATATGGTTCTGAAGCTGTCTGGTTCCAGCATGTTTTTCAGATGACGCAGAGTCCTTATTTTGAAATAAATGGTTTTCACAGTGCGGTTGATATGTTCTTTAAAATCCAGTCGCTGGTCAAGTATTACTCCAAGGTATTTTATGGAGGGCTTGATTGGGAGCTCTGCGTCTCGTACTTTTAGGGTCTCAGGGGGTGAGAATGCTCTGTTTTTCGTGACTATCAGAACTTCGGTTTTTTTGTAGTTTATGCGCATATTCTGGGTGAGGAGCCAGTCTGCTATTGCGTTAAAGCAATCTACTAGTGTTGTGTAGTCTGGGAGCTTGACGTTGATTGGTGTGAATATTAGCACATCGTCTGCATAGATCAACGAGGATATGCCAAAGGAACGAGTGATGTTACATATAGGCTGCATATAAATATTAAATAGCAGCGCTGATAGGGAAGAGCCCTGAGGTACTCCTTGTTTTAACTGGAAAGGTTGTGAGGTACCTGTAGCAGTCCTGACATGTTGCAAGCGATCTTCCAGGTATGATTTGCACCATTCCCATGCCAGCCCGTGGATTCCCTTGTCATATAGACGGGTTAGTAGTATTTCATGGTCCACAGAGTCAAATGCTGCAGATATGTCGAGGAATATTAGGGCAAAGCCTTTTTTGATGTCGTCTAATCCACTGATGAGTGTGTTGGTTAATGTGGTCAGCAATGTCTCTACTCCGTGGGCTTCCCTGAATCCGTGCTGACTGGGGTCGAGGGGTGAGGAGGTGTCTATGTGTTGTTGTATTTGGTTGTTGGTTACTTTCTCAATTATTTTGGATAGAAGCGGTATACTAGAAATCGGGCGGTATGATTCTTCCTTTGATGGGTCTAGTTGATTGTTTTTTAGCAGCGGTCTTATGGAAGTCTGTTTTAGAGCTGATGGGAAGATGCCTGTTGAGAAGGACATCTTTATTATATCTGCTATGACTGGACTAAAGTCGGATCTCAGAGCTCTTATCCAGTGTGCTGGGCAAGGGTCGTTGGGTGCTGTGGTGGTATTCATTTTGACTATAATGTCTTCAACGTATTTGGCTGAGGGCGGTGAGAGCTTTAGTAGTGGGGAAACTCGTACGTGTTGTTGGGGTGGACTTGGCGATGAAATTGCTGTTCTGATAGCTTTAGATTGTATAATGAGCCTGAAAGTCCATTTCTTGCACTCCCATGTGAACTACTTTCCCGAAAACTTGGGGGCGTACAGTGAAGAACAAGGTGAAAGGTTTCACCAGGACATCAAGGACGCAGAGAGAAGGTACCAAGGAAGATGGAACACCACTATGATGGCTGATTTCTGCTGGTTGCTGCTGCGGGAAACCCCAGATGAAAAATACGCCAAGCAGCGCACCAAGAGAAGCATTCAGGGGAAGAAGAAACGGGCCCACCAGGAGATTGATTGACCCAAGAATGACTTTAAAATCTAAACTGTGTTGACAAATATCGTGTTTTTACTAAACTTTGAAATAAAAATTTGCTAGTTATTACCACAGTGTCGGATCTCATTTATTAGAATTTTATTTTCACACCATCGGGTGTTTGTCTTCATGTATTGCAATGGTGCGGTTTGCGTTTTCTATTCTTACATACATACCTGTACAACATTTTTTGCACATTTCTTTGCTTTGCTTTGTGTCTAACCTCGCTCTTATATGCTCAATGTTTGTGCACATGTATGTGGCTGTTTTAAGTGCAGACAATTTTGCTCCCATCACAGTGTGTTTTGTTGACATTACTCTATTCTTATGTGCTGCCTTGTTACAATTTTCTTTATTCTTATTTGAATAACTACTAAACAATTAGTATAAAGAATTCATCCAAGAAACTTTTATCTCGATCGCACTCAATCTGAAACGTTCACCTCAAACTGCTAACCCAATGTAGCAAAAAATCTGTACGTGATGGAGCAAATTGGTTACCAGATTTGGATTCAGCACACCAAAAAACATAAAAATCAATCGAAACATTAGAGGCAGTTTAAAAAAAAAATTTTTAGTGTACCTGTGTAATGAAAATGGACTTGGACATTGTGGCCACTACAGAAATATGGTTTAATGAGATGGAACATAAGAACATAAGATATGCCATACTGGGCCAGACCAAAGTCCATCAAGCCCAGTATCCTGCTTCCAACAGTGGCCAATCAAGCAGTTTCCCAAAAAGACACAGGTTCCACAATGCTTGTATTGGGTCAAGCAGTGATATCTCGGATCCCTTTTAATAATGTTTTATGGACCTTTCCTCCAGGAACTTGTCCAAACCTTTTTTAAACCCAGCTATATTAACAGCTTTTACTACATCCTCAGGTATTAAATTCCAGAGTTTGATTGCATGTTGAGTGAAAAATTATTTTCTCTTGTTAGTCTTAAATAGGTTACCCTGTAGCTTCATTGCATGTCCCCTAGTCTTTCTATATTCTGATGACATAAACAATCGATCTACGTTTACCCGTTCCATTCCATTCATTAATTTATAGACCTCTATCATATCTCCCCTCAGTTGTCTCTTTTCCAAGTTGAAGAGCCCTAACCTTTTTAGCTTCTTTTCATAGGGGTTTCCTTCCATCCCCTTTACCATTTTGGTGGCTCTTCTCTGTACCTTTTCTAATAATGCTATATCCTTTTTAAGATACAGTGACCAAATTTGCACACAATATTCAAGATGCAGTTGCACCATAGAATGATGCAGAGACTTTATAATATCCTTTGTTTTATTTCCATTCCTTTCCTTATGATACCTAGGGGTATGTTTACTAAACTGCGGTAACGGTAAATAACGCGCGTTATGTAACATTAATGATCGTTAGCACTTCACAATGCGCATTATGATGCGCTTATGATCGTTAACATTACATAACGTGCGTTATGATGCGTTAACGATCGTAAAGCTCCGCGGAGCGGTAAAACATCGCAGAAGGTGGAGAGAGGGCGGAGAGAAGGGGTCAGTGGGCGGAGAGTGGGCGGGGAGAGGCTCCCTTCACATTAACGCGCTGATCGGAAGAGCTAAATCCCAACGCGAATGAAAACCTGCCGTTAAATGCACATTACAGGGGAGAGAAACCATATCAGTGTCAGCAATGTACAGCCTAGGCAGGGAAACCCAAAAAAAGTGATATGTGTGATACATGTGCACAGAACAAAAGGGCACATAAACACTGAAAATGACCTCAACAAACTGGAAAAAAAACCATAACCAAGCTGGCCAATAGTGGTATTAATGAGAAACATCAACCCCCCCCCCCCTAGAAAGCTCCATAGAAAAGATATAAATCGTGGAAGGGTCTACACTCCGTCCCCATACAAGGTGAATGAGCCCACAGTGAAATAGCGCTGCTCAGGGTTTTCCACTCCATCGGACAGGGTTCCTATGGCGTGCACATGTCCCGCAACATCAGGGCGGGCATGTCGGAACGGCAACTGGACAGATGCCGGAAAAGAGGATACAGAGGGCCGCAGGCGGCACATGCTGTGGTGCAGCTGGGCCACAGTGCGGACTAGGGTGATGCCTAGGTGGCCCATACGAATGCTGAAACAGCAGAGCAGCCAGACAGCAACTGCTGAAGGCCCAACATGGGCACGACTGTGTTTCCCACAGTGTCACAGGGGATAGTACCCAACAGCTACACCCAAGGGCACAGAACATTGGTAGGCGGGGCTGGGGTGGAGCGTGGACGTCTATGCAGCACCCCGACCCCAGAACCCGCACCATAGGCAGCCGCCTACCTGCACACTGGATGGCCTGAGACTGCACACCACCAGCACCACCAGCAGAAGGGTATGTCAGCATGGTGGCTGAGGGATACTGGTGGTGGAGGGGGCAGTGGCAGCTGCGCAGAGCAGACCGTGGCCTAGCCCTGTGTAGGTGGGTGCCGTGTACTGCAACAGACTGGCCTTGTCTGACAAACAGTCATGGTATCACCAAGGAATGTACTGACTCTGTGACAACAAGGTGGTGCAGTGCACAAAACCAGTGTATTCACGAAGCAGAGGGTCACAGGTTCAAGTTCCTGCCAACCCAGTCCTCATATTTTACCCACTACTACAACGTGCTAATACAGACAGCACCTTTATTGCAGATGATGTAAAAATGCCCAAGAAACCTACATTTTACCCTACAGAGCACGGACACCATAAACATGCACATTACCTAGAGCAGAGTCTCCCAAATGCAGTCCTGGAGGGCCAAACACCATTCCGGTTCCATGCTGCCTCTGATAAAGATGCCTGTGCTGCATTTCTATGCGCCACCCCCATGGTATGCAGATGTATCTCATGCATATTCATGAGGGACAGCATGAAAACCCGAACAGTGTTTGGCACCGCAGGACTGGAGTTGGGAACCTCTGCCGTAAAGCAGCAGCCAACAGGGACAGACACACCCGCACCCACAGGCCCCATTATCCAAAGCCTCCTGGAGAGGCAGGACTTTGGGCTCTGCATGCATCTCCCAATACTAGCACTTGCATACCTTAGTAATGCCACCCTAAACCTGGGAATATGGTACACATCTATCAAAAGGTTGCTATGATTACTGGCAGATAGCAATTCCTAGGTTAAGTACAATTGTCTGAGTGAGCTGCATCATAGCAACCTTTCTGATGTCTGTGGAATGTGCTACAGGTCTTGTGTCTGACAGTGTTTACCAACCTGGGGAGTGACTCCTACAGTATTGCGTACCATAGCCATGCCTGCACTGTGCCCAGGACTGATGTGGTGGCCTGGGCTGCCCAACACCTCTATAGTTGCACAATGCTGGCATAGGTGTGGGGAGTGTGTGTCTGTCTATCCAGTGTGTGGTGGCTGCCAACACCCTCCACAGTCCACACTGCTAGCACTGTTGCCAGTATTGGCCTGCCAATGAGCATAATGAGGAGCAAGGTACCATGGGTATACCCCGGACAGGGTGGCCTGGCCAGGATGCATCTGCACAGGGCATAGGGCACTGGCTCGGACATTGTAGTGCCCGGTACCACCTGCACGGACAGGGTGGCCATAGCATGTCCTGCTGGGAGGTCACTCTCACTCTGACTGAGCAGTGACCATGGCATGGCTAGGTTCCCCCATAGTGCTATATAGCATTTCTCTTATGTGATATTTATGGGTTTTCTTTTGGGGCCCAATCACTGACTTATCTGTTTGGTGTGTATGCTGACATTCCCGTTCTGGGTACATGCATCTCCTCCAGGACCATGCACTATGGACTAGCTGGCAGACTGTCTGCAGCTAGTATATGTCTTTCTGGAACACCTTGCAGGGTGCAGCAGCTGGAGGCTTGCTGCTGGAGAATGTCAGATAATGGTGGGGGGCAGTTGAGAATTTCCAGGCCTGCCGTCTGTCTGCTATTGCGTTATGGATGTGTACCGCTCTATCTGTTCCCCAGCAGAACTGGGGTTGATGGTCCCCTCTACTGCTACCATTGCAGGCAGGTAGACTGTGGATCTATTGGTGGGTGATCCTGTTTCCCACCCTGAGCCCCAGAGGGTGGGTTGTGTGGTGGTACATAATCTGTCTATGGGTCCATACACCCCCCCCTTCACCTACAGCAGGTAACAATGGCACCAACACAGGATATGCACTATTCTGGGTGCATCATCGCCCATAAGGACTAGACATGACCGAGACATACAGCAGGACACAGATATATCCTAGGTGTGTCTAACGGAACTACCTATCACACACTGATGGGGACCTGCAGCATGGCATATTTCAGCCATGAAAGGTGCTGTGGACCTGGTGCTGGGCACCCCACCTCAACCTCAGGGTGGGCACAGTACCCGCACAATGTGACTGTCTGTGGCTACTCTGTGGCAGTGCCACACACGGTCTGTTGCCCCTACCAGGCCGAGGAGCTGTGGGGGTGCATACCCAATCTTGTGCCCATCTCTCGTCTGCTGATTTGCATGTGCAGTGCATCATGGGTACGGGTGGGTTAACCCTATCCTGGTAACCACAGCAGACAGTTTGTGTGGTGCCTTGCAGTTCTTCTGCAGCCAGCCAGGGCTTTGTTCACAGCCTTATAAGGTGTCCTATAGGGGACATTATAAGGTGCCTTTGGCGGACAGTACACTTTATAATGTGCCCTATGGAGTGCGTTATGGGTTGCCTTATAAGGCACCTTAGGTTATGCCACCATGAGGGTGTGTTTGCTGGCAGCACTAATTAAAATGCATTTTTTATTTTTATTTTTATTTATTTATATATATTTATATACCGCATCTTCCAAAGTTCAGTTGCGGTTTACAATGAACAACAATTAACAAAGTAAATTTGTTTTACAGGGAACGTCATATTATAACAGAACATATTTACAAGGAACATCATATTATAAGTAAACAGTCAAACAATGTGAGATAAATACAAAGTGGCACAGATTAACTATATACAGTTTTTATATGTATATATATACATGGATGTGAAAGGATGTAAGCTGAGAGGTAATCGTGGGTGTGTGTTTTTGTTTGTGTTAAAGGCTTTTGCTTAATGAGCCAATGAGGCATGTCAAATGCCTCAACAATCACTACTTAAATGTAAAGGGTGCTGCCTCAGCCAGCCTTATACATTAGGCCCACTGGGGAATCAAACCCATGACCCCTGTATCATCAGTCAGTGTTGTAACCATTGTGCTACAGCCTTGTTGCTGTGCTTGTCTGCCTGCGCGCCTTCTTAAGATTAACGCGCGGTAACGTGCCCTGTAGCACTCGTCCATTTATGGCGCCTTGTAACGTGCGTTCTCAGCGCGTTCTCGGTAACGATGTACCGCCCATGTCCTTATTTGGGATTTCTGTCTCTACCGCGACTCCTAACGCGAATCGCACTAACGCAGTTTAGGAAGCATACCCCCTAGCATTCTATTTGCTCTCTTGGCTGCCGCTAAACACTGGGCTGAGGATTTTAACATGTTATCCATGATGACGCCTAAATCTTTTTCATGGGTTGTGGTTCCTAATGTGGAACCTTGCATCGTTTAACCATAGTTTGGGTTGTTCTTTCCAAAGTGCATAACTTTGCACTTGTCCATATTAAATTTCATCTGCCATTTGGATGCCCAGTCTTCCAGTTTATCAAGATCCTCTTGCAATTCTCCACAATCCTCATTGGTTTTAACAACTTTAAATAATTTTGTGTCATCTGCAAATTTGTTAACCTCACTCGTTATTCCCATTTCTAGGTCATTTATGAATATGTTAAAAAACAGTGGACCCAGCACAGATCCCTGGGGTACTCCAGTATTCACCTTTCTCCATTGGGAAAATTAACCATTTAGCCCTACCCTCTGCTTTCTATCTTTTAACCAGTTCCTGATCCACAGTAGTACACTGCCTCCTATCCCATGACTCTTTAGTTTTGCCAAAAGTCTCTGATGAGGGACCTTGTCAAAGGCTTTCTGAAAGTCCAGATACACTATATCAATTGACTCACCTTTCTCTACCTGTTTATTCACACCTTCAAAAAAGCATAACAGATTAGTAAAACAAGATCTTCCTTCTCTAAAGCCATGTTGGCTGTCTCCCATTAAACCATGACTATCTACATGTTCAGTAATTTTGTTCTTTATGATGGTTTCTACCATTTTTCCTGGTACTGATAAGGTAGAAAAGGAGGAGGAGGAGCCCTATATGTCAAAAGCAATATTAATATCTATGGCCCCTACTGTTTGAACGATCTCTCCGTAACTGCAAAAAAAATTTTCGTTCACTATCACAATGTTCTGGACTAGAGTATTCAAAACAATTTTCCTCAAAAAATAATATATCCAACAATGATTTTCTTCGAGGTCTCAGTTAAACATTAGCAAAGCCTTATAGACTTACGTCGTAATAAGGCTAATTGCATGATCACATCAACGACCTTAATGGAATTAAAACAGAACCCTCTTCCACAGTATTATGTTCCACTATAATAATGCACTTCTGAAGATGCCAAACTTAGCATAAATTGAAATAATGGTGATAACAGCTTCCCACAGTGAAAAGGGTCTGCTCTTTCGTACTACTTTTCCAGATCCCAACGTCAATCCCCGGTACCACTGAGACGTTTCACTATGTTGTTTCCTCAGGGGATCGTAGTCAATCTATGATGCTGCCCACACTTTCTCACCCAGCAGTAATGCTATGCTCCCGATAGCGGGGAGAGTTCAAACGGTTCTGCGCGGCATCTTTTGGCAGAACCGTTTGAACTCTCCCCGCTATCGGGAGCATAGCATTACTGCTGGGTGAGAAAGCGTGGGCAGCATCATAGATTGACTACGATCCCCTGAGGAAACAACATAGTGAAACGTCTCAGTGGTACCGGGGATTGACGTTGGGATCTGGAAAAGTAGTACGAAAGAGCAGACCCTTTTCACTGTGGGAAGTTGTTATCACCATTATTTCAATTTATGCCAAGTTTGGCAACTTCAGAAGTGCATTATTATAGTGGAACATAATACTGTGGAAGAGGGTTCTGTTTTAATTCCATTGAGGTCGTTGATGTGATCATGCAATTAGCCTTATTACGACGTAAGTCTATAAGGCTTTGCTAATGTTTAACTGAGACCTCGAAGAAAATCATTGTTGGATATATTATTTTTTGAGGAAAATTGTTTTGAATACTCTAGTCCAGAACATTGTGATAGTGAACGAAAAGCAATATTAAAGCTGCTGAAATGCAGGGGACATGGGGAAAAGAAGAAGCGCTGTGGATTGTTTTGGAAAGAGGAGATGGAGCTATCATCCCTGTTGGTGTAGTCTACTCAAACTGAAGAAATGGATAGAGACTTGATTATTGATATTGCAAAGGTAGCCATGAAGGGGGAAGTGATCATATTGGGTGACTTTAATCTACTCGATGTGGATTGGAGCATTCCTTCTGCAAATCTGGAAAGAAGTAAAAAAATTCTTGAATGCTTTCCAAGCTACATTGCTTAGACAAATGGTGAAAGCTCGATGCTGGATTAGTACTCACCAAGCAGAATGCATGTCAAACATCTGGGTGGGTGCCCATGTGAGCAGCAGCAATCATTGCACGGTGTAGTCTGAGATAAAAGCCAAGGCAGAGTCCCTTCACAGCAAACTCAAAGTCCTAGACTTCAAAAACAGTGACTTCAGTAAAATAGCCAAGTGCCTGAAAAAGGAGTTGGCAGGGTGGGAGGAGGAAAGGGAAGTGGAGCTGCAGTGGGCTAAACTAAAGGAGGCAACAAAAGGGGCAACAGATAGATATGTAAGGAAAGTAAATAAAAACAAGAGGAAAAGGAAACCTATATGGTTTTCTAAAGGAGTAGCTGCACAAACACAACTTTCACAAAGTTCGCAAACAGAGGAACACCGAAAAGAATACAGGATAAAGCTAAAAGAGACAGAAGGATAGCAAAATCAAAAGCAGAAGAAAAGATGGCTAAAGATCTAAAGTATGGTGATAAAACATTTTTCAGGTACATTCGGAAGAAGAGGAAGATCAGAGGTGCTGAGAACAGATTAGTGAAAAGTGACATTGAAAAAGCGAAAATGCTAAACAAATTGATCAATCCTGGGACCGGTACTGTTCAATGTATTTGTGAGTGATATTGCTGAAGGACTGAATGGAAAAGTCTGTCTTTTTGCAGATGACATGAAAATTTTCAGCAGAGTGGACTACCCTGATGGAGTGGTTAACATGAGGAAAGATCTACAAAAGCTGGAAGAATGGTCTAATGCTTGGCAGTTAAGATTTAATGTGAAAAAGTTCACTTGGGATTCAGAAATCCAAGGGAATTCTATGGGATGGGGGCGAGAGATTGGTGTGCATGGACCAAGAGAAGGACCTCAGAGTGATTGTTTCTGAGGATCTCAAAGTGGCGAAACAGTGTGACAAAGCAGTGGCCAAAGCCAGAAGGATGCTGGGTTGCATACAGAGAGGAATTACCAGCAGAAAGGAAGAGGTACTAATGTCACTGTAAAAATTACTGGTGAGGCCTCACTTGGAATATTGTGTTCAGTTCTGGAGACCATATCTCACAAAGGATATAAAAAGACTGGAAATTGTTCAGAGGAAGGCAACCAAAATGATTTGGAGCCTTCGCCAGAAGACGTATGACAAGAGACTCCAAGACCTAAATATGTATACTCTAGAAGAGAGGACAGACAGGGGAGATATGATACAGACTTTTAAATGCTTAAGGATTATTAATGAACAAACAAACCTTTTTCAAAGACAAAGATGTAATACTAGAGGGCATAACATAAAGCTGCAAGGGGGTAAACTGAAAGGCAACATCAAGAAATACTTTTTCACTGAAAGGGTGGCGGATGCTTGGAATGCCTTCCCGGTGGAAGTGGTGGGGGCAAATACAGTGACAGAATTCAAAATGTCATGGGTCAGACACAGTGGATCCCTTTACAGCAACAGGATAAAATTAAAATAAACTTAACTGTCTCTGATATCTCAACAAGTAGAGGTGACCTGCATGGAGTGATAGGTACAGCCCTAAACTATGTTACTATATCAGACCAGCAGACTCCTAACCTTTTTTTTTTAATTTTATTTTTAATGCAATTTTCATAAAATATTACACAAGCATTTACACGTGTGAACAGAAAATGGCTAGACATAGTGATTCCAAAGATATAATAAGATAATAATCAAAGGTAATTCAACATATGAGCCCTAGCCTACCAGCCAACAACATGGGTACAGGAGATCCAAAAAGGAAATACTATACAAAACCAAAACCGTAAGGCAATATACAGACTGCCTAAACAGCAAGCTTACATCAAATGCTGCACCTTTACTCAGTCCGGGGCAGAGGCAGATGTGAGCTGATAAACACCCCCAAATGGGTAGGATAAAAAAAATATGACTTTCAGAATGCCATTTAACTAGACGTTTACAAGGAAATTTAAGAAAAATTGACCACCCAACTGGCCAACAGTGGGTTTGTAGAGTAAAAACTCACACTGCCATTTCTGGGTTTCACGGGCTAAATCAGGATAAATTCTAATTTGAAGCCCCCTAAATGAAATTGAGCACTTTCGAAAATATATCTTGAAAAAACACTCCCTATCAGTGGCTAGCACAAACGTGATTAAGATTGTAGTAGGTACAACCACGGCTTCAGAATCTGAAGTTTCTAGTAACTCAGATACAATTAAGATGTCCATTTGTTGTAAATCATAACAAGACTGTGGTAATATAGCAGAACCTTTCTTCCCAGTAGATATATAATACACTTTAGACAAAGGAGGCAGAGATTCTGTAGTTATTCCCAAAATCTCATTCATAATGTTTCAACATGTCCCTTGTGGAAATCAAAGAAGAGCGAGGAAAATTCACCAAATGAAGGTTAAGGGAGCGGGCCTGATTTTCTAAAGTTCCGTCTTCAGTTTCATCACAGCCATATCCTTAACCATCAGGGAATAGCAATTATCCTGCTTTATTCTTTCTGATTGTAGACTCTTTACAAACTCTTTAATCTCACCAAGCTCAGCAGAGACACCAGACACTGAAGCAGCATTAGGTATTACTTTTCAAGCTAATTTATTTGATTGTTGGACCAATATGTTACCCAATGATGAAACAGCAGTCCAAATGGAATCCAAAGAAATAACTGCAGGCTTTTCCAAGTGAAAAGAAAAGGAAAAATCCTGTCCAGCCACTGCAAAACCCGCTGAAGATGATGCAGGCTCCTCTACTTCAGCTGTAAGTTCATCAGCCACCACGGTCTCCATGCCCACAGGAAGAGAAACCCCTCCGGTAGCAGACTCCAAGATCCCCACCGTCTGCTCAGAGCCAAGACAGGAGAGCTGCCCCCAGCTGAGGCTGCAACCCGTTCCCTATCAGGGCTGGCTGCCTAAAGCGCACCTGAATTGGGCAGTCCAGCCAAACAACCAGGAGGCGCGTGTAGCACCGGCTACTACTACTACTAAGCATTCATAAAGCGCTACCAGGCGCACGCAGCGCTATACAATGAAAACACAAAAAGACAGTCCTTGCTCAAAAGAGCTTACAATCTAAAAAGACAAAGCAAGAAAAGGAGTAGAAAAAAGATTAGAACAAGGGCAAAGAGACGAGCAGGAGAGACAGGACAAAGGAAAGAGGTAAGAACAAGTGTAAGAGGAAGGAAGAAAGGTGAAATAAAAGAGGGGAAGGAAGGAGAACAGCAAAATCAAGAGCCAAAGGCAGAGGCGAAAAGTTGAGCTTTTAACTTGAGTTTGAAGAGGGGCAAAGAAGATGCCTGACATATAGACAAAGGAAGTTTATTCCAAGCGTAATGAGCAGCAAGGTGAAAAGAGCAGAATCTGGAGTTGGCAATAGAGAAGAAGGGCATAGCAAGAAGCAACTGGGAAGAAGAACGGAGTACACGAGGGGGGAAATTGGAAGAAATGAGAGAAGAAAGGTACCGAGGAGCCACAGAGTGAATGCACTTATAGGTCAGCAGGAGAAGCTTAAAGTGAATACAGAAACGGAAAGGGAGCCAGTGAAGAGATCTGAGGAGAGGAGTGATGTGGGCAAAACGAGACTGACGGAAAATCAAATGGGCAGCGGAGTGCTGAATAGACTGAAGAGGGAAGAGATGAGACTGAGGGAGACCAGCAAGAAGGAGGTTACAATAATCAAGGCGGGAAGTGATTAGGGAATGGATGAGGGTTTTAGTAGTGAGCTCAGAGAGAAAGGGGCAGATTTTGCCAATCTTGAAGAGAAAGAAGCGACAGGTCTTAGTGATGAGTTGGATATGAGAGGAGAAAGAGAGAGAAGAGTCAAAAATAACACCCAAATTTCGAGCAGATGAAACAGGTTGGAGAACAGAGCCATCAACAGAGACTGAAAAAGAGGAAGGAGAAAGGGAAATTTTAGGAGAAAAAACGAGAAGTTCAGTCTTGGCCATGTTCAATTTCAGGAGATGATGGAACATCCAGGCAGCAATGGCAGAGAGACAGCAAGAGATCCAGGACTGGAAAGCAGAAGAAAGATCAGGAGTAGAGAGATAGATTTGGGAGTCATCAGCATAGAGATGTTACTGAAAACCATGAGAGGAAATAAGCACACCAAGGGATTGGGTATAGAGAGAAAAAAGAAGGGGACCCAAGACAGAACCTTGGGGGACACCAACCGAGAGCGGGGTATCAGAGGAGGAGGAGCCACCAGAACATACACTAAAGGAGCGATGGGAGAGATATGAGGAGAACCAGGAGAGAAAAGAGTCCTTAAATCCAAGTGAGGACAAAGTGTCAAGGAGAAGATCATGGTCAACAGTGTCAAAAGCAGCAGAAAGGTCAAGGAGGATAAGGACAGAGTAAAGTCCTTTAGATTTAGCCAGGAACAAGTCACTGGAGACTTTGAGAAGAGCAGTTTCAAGTAGCCCAAATGCCCTTGAGTATGGTGGAGACAGAGCGTAAAGATTCCAAATTACCCATGCCTACAAATAGCCAGATTAATATTAATAAAATACAGTCTCTCAAATGCTTGTATGCAAATGCTAGAAGTCTAAACAATAAGATGGGAGAGTTAGAATATATAGCACTAAATGAGAGGTTAGATATGATTGCAATCTCAGAGACATGGTGGAAGGAGGATAACCAGTGGGACATTGTGATACCTGGATACAAACTATATCGTAATGAGAGAACTGATCAAATTGGTGGAGGGGTTGCGCTCTATGTTAGAGAGGGCATTGAGTCAGAAAGGATTAAAGTTTTGCAGAAAACAAAATTTGCTGTAGAATCTCTATGGATTGAAATTCCATGTATGAAGGGGAAGGTGATGGCAGTGGGGGTGTACTATCGACCGCCTGGCCAGAATGAACAAATGGATGATGAAATGCTCAAAGAAATCAAGGAAGCTAACAAAAGTCACAGCAGAGTAGTAATAATGGGTGGTTTCAATTACCCCGGTATCGACTGGGTCAGTGTCACGGCAGGACATGCTAGGGAGATAAAGTTTCTAGATGAAATAAATGACTGCTTCTTGGAACAGCTGGTTCATGAACCGACCAGAGGGGAAGCCATACTGGACCTAGTCCTTAGTGGAACACCAGATCTGATTCAAGAAATAAGGGTGTTGGGACCACTTGGCAATAGTGATCATAGCATGATCGTGTTTGATTTAATTAGTGGAGGAGGGACAGTAAAGAAATCCACAGTACTACCTTTTAACTTTCGAAAGGGAGACTATGATAAAATGAGGAAAATAGTTAAGAAAAAACTAAAAGGAGCGGTTGCAAAGGTTAAAGACTTACATCAAGCCTGGGTGTTGTTTAAAAATACTATCCTGGAAGCCCAGACCAGCTGTATTCCATGCATTAAGAAAAGTGGAAGAAAGTCCAAAAAACTTCCAGCATGGTTTAAAGGTGAGGTCAGAGAGGCTGTTGCTGCCAAAAAAGCATCTTTCAGGAAATGGAAAAAAGAGCCAAACGACGAAAACTGGAAACAGCACAAGCACTGACAAGTTAAATGCAAAGCATTGATAAGGCAGGCAAAGCTAGAATTTGAGAAGGAACTTGCTACGGAAGCAAAAACATGAAATAAATACTTTTTCAAGTACATTCGTAGCAAAAGGCCTGTGAGTGAGTCAATTGGACCATTAGATGATAGAGGGGTAAAAGGGGCAGTAAGAGGAGACAAGGCTATAGCGGAGAGACTGAATGAATTCTTTGCTTCGGTCTTTACTGAGGAAGATGTAGGGATGTTACCCAAGACTGAAGTGGTACTTAAAGGTGATACTGCAGAGGAATTGAGAGAAATATTGCTACAACAGGAAGATGTATTACAACTATTTGATAAACTGAATAGTAGCAAATCACCTGGACCGGATGTATACATCCAAGAGTGTTGAAAGAACTGAAATATGAGATTGCAGACCTGCTATTAGTAATCTGTGAACTTTCATTAAAATCATCTGTAATACCTGAAGATTGGAGGATCGCCAATGTAACGCCAATTTTTAAAAAGGGTTCCAGGGGTGATCCGGGAAATTACAGACCGGTGAGCCTGACGTCAGTACCGGGGAAAATGGTAGAAACCATCATAAAGAACAAAATTACACAGCATGTAGATAGTCATGGCCTAATGGGAGACAGCCAACATGGCTTTAGACAAGGAAGATCTTGTCTTACTAATCTGATATGTTTTTTAAAGGTGTGAATAAACAGGTAGACAAAGGTGATTCAGTTGATATAGTGTATCTGGACTTTCAGAAAGCCTTTGACAAGGTCCCTCATCAGAGACTTTTGGCAAAACTAAAAAGTCATGGGATAGGAGGCAGTGTACTATTTTGGATCGGGAACTGGCTAAAAGATAGAAAGCAGAGGGTAGGGCTAAATGGCCAATTTTCCCAATGGAAAAAGGTGAATAGTGGAATACCCCAGGGATCTGTACTGGGTCCGCTACTTTTTGACATATTCATAAATGACCTGGAAAAGGGAATAACTAGTGAGGTTATCAAATTTGCAGATGACACAAAACTGTTTAGAGTTGTTAAAACCCAAGAGGACTGTGGAAAACTGCAGGAGGATCTGGATAAATTGGAAGACTGGGCATCCAAATGGCAGATGAAATTTAATGTGGACAAGTGCAAAGTTATGCACCTAGTAAAGAACAACCCAGACCATGGTTACATGATGCAAGGTTCCACATTGGGAACCACCACCCAGGAAAAAGATTTAGGAGTCATCGTGGATAACATGTTAAAACCCTCCGCCCAGTGTGCAGCAGTGGTCATGAAAGCAAATGGAATGCTAGGTATCATAAAGAAAGGAATGGAAAATAAAACAAAGGATATTATAATGCCTCTGTATCGTTCCATGGTTCGACTGCACCTTGAATATTTTGTGCAATTCTGGTCGCGGTATCTTAAAAAGGATATAGCGTTATTAGAAAAGGTACAGAGAAGAGCCACCAAAATGGTAAAGGGGATGGAAGGCTACTCCTATGAAAAGAGCCTACAAAGATTAGGGCTCTTCAAACTGGAAAAGAGAGGCTGAGGGGAGATATGATAGAGGTCTATAAATTAATGAATGGAGTGGAACGGGTAAACGTAGATCAATTGTTTACGCTATCAGAATACAGAAAGACTAGGGGACATGTAATGAAGCTACAGGGTAAACTATTTAAGACAAATAAGAGAATATATTTTTTCACTCAACGTGTAATCAAACTCTGGAATTTGTTACCAGAGGATGTAGTAAGAGCTGTTAGTGTAGCTGGGTTTAAAAAAGGTTTGGACAAGTTCCTGGAGGAAAGGTCCATAAGTCATTATTAAAAAGGGACCCAGGATATCATTGCTTGACCCAATACAAGCATTGTGGAACCTTTGTCTTTTGGGGATACTGCTAGGTGCGTATGACCTAGGGGTATGTTTACTAAACCGCGCACACGTGCGCGGCGCACAGTAGCGTATGCTAATGATGAACTTAAGTGCTCTTAAGTGCCCCGCATGCATGCACGTCACACTAACGGGCCCCTGCACATGTGCCCCTCACACTGACGGGCCCGTAGAAATGTGCGGTGCGCTGATGTGCGATAGAGGCGTGGAAAGGCATTTTGAGGGTGGAGGAAGGCTCCCGAGGGGCGGGGGAACGGGGTCAATGGATGGAGACGGGGTCAATGGGAGGGGAGAGGCTCCACGCACAGGTGCGGGGCTGAATTCCGGCAAACAAAATACCGTGAGTGAAACCCTCGCGTTAGAGCCGATTTAAAGGGAAGAGAAACCATTTCCGTCAGCAATGTACAGCAAAACCGGGGAAACCTGAAAAACGTGAGCAGTGTGATACATGTGCACAGAACAAAATAGCAAATATAAATTGAAAATGACCACAACAAATTCCAAAAAAATTATAATCCAGCTGGGCAACAGTGATATTAATGGGCAACCATAAAAAACACTCCCAGGAAAGCTCCAAAAAAAAGAAATGATTTTTGGAAGGGTCTACGCTCCGTAGACTCTTTCAAAAATCACTGCATTTTATTGGAGCTTTCCTGGGAGTTTGGTTTTCTTCCCCTTTTTTGGAGGTCATTTTTGAGGTTTATTTGCACCTTTGTCCCCATACAAGGTAAACGAGCCCACAGTAAAATTGTGCAGAGCAGGGTGTCTGACTCGTGCGGCCAGGTTTCCTATCTCCAGAGAGTGCACTGTCTCTGTGGCCACAGTGTGGTGCAACAGACACAGCCAGTTCCTGTAGGACCAGAGAATCACAGGTTCAAATCCCAGCTGGGGCACCTGCCAACCCAGTCTCCATAATTTTACCCACCACTAAACAGTGATAGTAAAGACACTCCTTTGTTGCTGAGAACATAAGCATGGTTCAAACACCCATATTTTACCCTACACTGCACACAAACCATAACAATGGGCATTACCTACAGCCGAGTCCCCCAAATTCAGTCCTGGAGTGCCACAACTCAATCAGGTCATATGCTTTTTCCCAGATAAGGACATGTCTGCATGTTGGCGGAGGGTACAGGTGGTGGAGGGGGCAGTGGCTGCAAGCCACAGCAGACAGTGGCCTAGGCATGTGCAGGCTGGCACCGTCCACCGCAACAGACAGGCTCTGTTGGATGTACAGTCATGGACTCCCCAGGGAAGGCAGCATATCTGTGGCAACACAGTGGTGCAGTGCACACAGACAGTATGTGCAGGAACAGAAGGTCACAGGTTCAAAGGCCAGCTGGGGCTACCTCCAATCCTGTCCACATATTTTTCCCACAACTAAACCGTGATAGTAAGGACAAACCTTTATTGCTGAGAACATACGCATGGTTAATACGCCTATATTTTACCACACCAAACACAGACACCATAAACAGCCACATTACCTAGAGCAGAGTCTCCCAAATGCAGTCCTGGAGGGCCCCACACCATTCAGGTTCCATGCTGCCTCTAATAAAGATGCCTGTGCTGCATATCTATGCACCACCCCCATGGTATGCAGATGTAGCTCATGCATATTTATGAGGGACAGCATGAAAACCCGAACAGTGTTTGGAACACCAGGACTGGAGTTGGGAAACTCTGCCGTAAAGCAGCAGCCAACAGGTCCAGACACACACACACACACACACACACACAGGCCCCATTGGCCAATGCCTCCTGGAGAGGCAGGACATTGGGCCCTGCCTGTATCTCCCAATACTAGCAGTTGCATACCTTAGCAATGCCACCCTACACCTGGGTATATGGTACACAGCTATCAAATGTTTCCCATGATAACTGGCAGATATCAATTCCTATGTTAAGCACATTTTGATCCTTGGGCTCTACCATAACAATCATTCTGATGTCTGCGGTGTGTGCTGCAGGTCTGGTCTCTGACAGTGTTTACCGCCCTGGGGAGTGACCCCCAACAGTATTGCGTACCATATCCATGCCTGTACTGTGCCCAGGACTGGTGTGGTGGGTATGGCTGCTGAACCCCTCTATAGTAGCACAATGCTGGCATAGGTGTGGGGGTGGCTGTCTGTCTATCCAGTGTGTGGTGGCTGCAAACACCTTCCACAGCCCACACTGCCAGCAATGTTGCCAGTATTGGGCTGCCAATGTGCATAATGAGGAGCAAGGTACCATGGGTATAGGCCGGACAGGGTGGCCTGGCCAGGGTGCATCTGCACAGGGCATAGGGCACTGACTGGGACATTTTAGTGCCCGGCCACCACCTACATGGACAGGGTGACCTCAGTATGTCCTGCTGAGAGATCACTCTCACCCTGACTGTGCAGTGACCACAGCATGGCTAGGCACCCCCATAGTGCCATATAGTATTTCTTTCATGTGATAGATATGGTTTCTCTTTTGGTGTCCAGTCACTGACTTATCTGCTTGCTGTGTATGCTGACATCTCAGTTCTGGGTGCATGCATCTCCACTGGGAACATGCACTGTGGACTAACTAGCACACTGTTTACAGCTGGTATGTTTTGTGATGGAGCAGCTTGCAGGATGCAGTGGATGATGACTTGCTGCAGGAGAATATCAGATAGTGGTGGGGTGCAGCTCACTGTATCCAGGCCTAATGTCTGTCTGCTATTGTGTTATGGATGTACATAAAGCTGCATTGATAGCCCTGTGGGGTGTCTGCTCCTCAGCAGGACTGGGGTTGATGGACCCCTCTACTGCCACTGTTGCAGGGAGGTAGAATGTGGATCTATTGATAGGAGACCCTGTTTGCCACCCTTAGCCCTGGAGGAGGGGTTGGTGGTGCATGGCCCACCTGGGGGTCCATGGGGGGGGGGGGGCGGCTACACCCAACTGAGTCAGACAGAGATATCCAAGGTGTTTGTGCAGGAACTACCTATCTCACACATTAATACTGCTTTGGACTTCTGGCATGGCCTCTTTCAGCCATGGAAGGTGTTGTGGACCTGGTCCTGGGCGCCTCATTGCACCCTCAGGATGAACACAGTACCCGCAGAATGTGACGGTGTGTAGCTACTCTGTGCCAGTAAAACACACGGTCAGTACCCCCTACCAGGCTGAGGTGGTGTGTGGGTGCACATGGTCACTTCCCTCTACCGGGCCGAGGTGCTGTGGGGGTGCATTGCCCATCTTGTGTTAATCTGTGGACAGCTGATTTGCATGTGCAGTGCATCATGGGTATAGGTGGGCTAACCCTATCCTGGTGACCACAGCAGACTGTCTGTGTGGTGACATGCATGCTCTCTGCAGCCAGCCAGGGGCTTGCTAGCAGCTATAGAGCTGTAGTCCAATGGTTATTTCACTGCCTCTGAAGCCAGAGGTCATGCGTTATTTGATAGGGTTGTCAAACACATTTTTTTTAATGTACATATTTTGATGCCAGCAAAAACACCCACAGCGTACTGTACCCATAAGGTGCCTCTGAGGGTGCTTTATAGGGCGCCCTATAGGGCACCTTATTGTTCCCATCCATATAAGGTGCACTATACAATATCCTGTGATGCAACCTATAGGGGACATTTTAGGGTGCTGTGGCGGACAGTGCAATTTATAATGTGCCCTATGGAGTGCCTTATAGGGTGCCTTATATGGCACCTTCAATTACGGCACGTGAGGGCGTGTTTGCTGGCAGCAATTAATAACATAAAAATAAAGTGCTGCAGGACAAAATATGTCCAATGCAAAGCTGATGCCACAGCCAGCCTTACATATTAGGCACACTGGGGAGCAAACTCATGACCCCTGTATCAGCAGTCAGTGCCTTAACCATTGTGCTCCACTGCTGCTCCTCCTTGCCTGTCAGCGCACCTACTTATGCTTTGCATTCCTTAAACTGCACAGTGCTGCCATAAAAAAACAGTACTCTGACCTTGCGGTGCCTCATACGGCACCCTCTAAAGCGCCCTATAAGCAACATTCTAGGGTGCCTTGACTGACAGTGCACTTTAAAATGTGCCTTATAGGGCGCCTTATGTTAACACGCTTTGAGAGTGCGTTTGCTAGTAGTGATAATTAAAATATGAATAAAATGCCTCCTAAAGCATTCTTCCCCATAATATGCTCTGCCTCAGCCAGCCTTGTTCATTGGGCACTTTAACCCCTGATCCCTGCACCATTGGTCAGTGTCTTAACCATTGTGCTGTGGCTCTATTCCTGTGATTGCACATCAGCGTGCCGCCTTATGCCGCCTAGTATTAAAAAGCCTCCTAAAACATTAGCATGCTGCCTTATGCCCATCACCACACTGCCTTATACCACCCATCATTTAAATGCCTCAGCCAGCTGTCTCCATTGGACACTGTGGGGGATTGAACCCCTGATCTCTGCACCATTGGTAAGTGCCTTAACCATTGTGCTGTGGCGCTGCATTTTTTTCCTGCACATCAGCGTGCCACTTATATGGCCCAGTATTATAATGCCTCCATAAACATCAGCACGCCAACTTATGCCGCCCAGTATTTCTGCACCTCATAAATTAACACCTCAGCCAGCCGTCTTCATTGAGCACTGTGGGGGATTGAACCCCTGATCCCTGCACCATTGGTCAGTGTCTTAACCATTGTGCTGTGGCTCTGCTCTTTTTCTTGCACTTCAGCATGCCACTTATGCCTCCCGCGCAGCTATCTCATGCGCTAAGGTGCGGGGCGCACATGGGCGCCGCGCACCTTAGCGCATATGTAAATTCCGGCTTTTCTTTTTCAGGACGGAACGCCCACTCCTTATATGGCACCAGCACACTACCGGGGCCCGCACTCTACCAGGGTTTTAGTAAACATACCCCCTAGATTGGCCACTGTTGGAAACAGGATACTGGGCTTGATGGACCTTGGTCTGACCCAGTATGGCCTATCTTATGTTCCTATGTTCTTAGAGTGCAAAGGACAAAAAACAGATTGTAAGGGATCGAGAAGAGCATGAGAAGAGAGGAAGTCAAGACAACAGTGGTAAACCTCACGTTTGAGCAGTTTAGAAATGAAAGGAAGGAGAGAGATGAGGCGATAATTAGAAGGACAAGAGGGATCAAGTGAGGGTTTCTTAAGGAGAGGCATGACCACAGCATGTTTAAAGTCAGCCGGGACAGTAGCAGTGGAGAGCGAAAGGTTGAGAATATGAGAAATGGAGGGGACAACGGTAGAGGAAACAGAGGAGAGGAGATGGGAGGAGATAGGATCAGAGCAGCAAGTAGTGAGCTTGGAGGAGGAGAGAAGAAGAGCAGTTTCATCAATAGAAATCATTGGGAAGGAAGAGAAAGTAGGATGAGAAGGGGGGAGAGAATGAAAGCAGGAAAGGGAAATTGGGGATTTAGAGGGAAACTGGAGAGTGATCTTATGGATTTTATCATAGAAGTAATCAGCCAGAGCCTGGGCAGAAAGGGAAGGAGGGATCAGAGGCGGAGGCACTTTGAGGAGAGAATTGAGAGCAATGAAGAGACGGCGAGGATCAGAGGCATGAGAATTAGTCAGGCGAACAAAGTAATCTTGTTTGGCAAGAGCTAAAGCAGATTTGAAAGAGCAGAGCATGAATTTGAAATGAAGGAAATCTTCAGGGGAGCGGGATTGGAGCCAGGTACGCTCAGCAGAGCAGGCACAGGAGCGAAGATAGCGAATAGTGGGAGAGAGCCAGGGCTGAGGTAAGGAACGCCTTACAGGACGAGGGATGAGATGAGTGAGAACATCCAGAGCTGAGAAGAGCGCAGCATTATAGGACCACTGCCATATCAACAGACTTGGAGGACAAAACAGATGAGAGAGGAGAAATGGGAGAGGAGAGAACCAGGGGATCAATGGCAAGAAGGTTCCTAAAAAGAGTGGAGGAGACAGGACGAGGCAGGGGGGGAGGGAGGTGAAGATTAAAGGAGAGAAGGTGATGATCAGATAAGGGAAGAACAGTATTACTGAAGTAAGAGGGAGAGGAGCAAGAAAAGAAAACCAAATCCAGACAATGGCCATGAAGGTGAGTGGGGGCAGAGGAACAAAGTTGAAGGCCAAATGAGGAGGTAAGAGAGAGGAGCTTCAGAGTAAGAGGATCAGAGGGGTTATCAACATGGATGTTAAAATCACCAAGAATAAGAGTAGGGGAGGTAGGGATAAGAAAAAGGGAAAGCCAAGAGTCAAAGTCAGAGAGACAAGAAGAAAAAGCCTTGTCAGGAGGACAATAGACAACAGCAATCTGGAGAGGAAGTGGGGGCAAAGAGGCGAATAGAGTAGACCTCAAAAGAGAGGAAGGAATGAGACCGGCTAAAGGTCACAACTGGAGAATGATGCCGAACTCTCCAGCCCTGGTAAAATGCCAGTTCCTATGTGCTGGCTCCCCGGGCCAAAGTAACGATCCAAAGGACCTGTGGAAACCAAAGATAAGGGAGTTCCCACGGCTGACAGAGGCTTCCAGCAGGTTTTCCCTTTCCTTTTTGGCATTGCTAGAAACAGCACCCAGTAGAACGGGAACCTAATCAGCCATCTTGGATCCCCCCGATCAGCAGACTCATAACCTTAGTCAAAGGGAGCTGTTGAAAACTCACCAGCCCAATATTCAACAGCCCTTATCCGGATAGCATCAGCCACTGTCCGGATATGTGCCGCTGTATGTGCTGCTGATAGGGTCTATCTGGTGGAGTGTGAGTGGAGCCTGGGAAATTCCAGAACTTATCTGAATAGTTGTGATGCTCAGTCCACTATCCAGATAACAAATTATCTAGATAATGGACTGAATATTGCCACTATCCAGATGGTGCTGCCCATATTATCTGGATATTTGGTGTCAGACACTAGTCTGATAAGGGCAATGAATATCTGGGTATTTTTTTTTTTAGCTGCAGTGGCCAGCTTTTAAAAAAACATACTCTGACTTTCTTTCCTTTACCAGAATGCCCGGTTTTCTTGCAGCAGCATGTTCCACCTGGCGACCGGGTGTGTAACTGTTTCGGCTCAGTGCCGTAGAGCCCTCGTTTGTTTGTTTTAATATTTTTTTCCTGTGCTGGCTGTGACCCATCTCGTCTGTATGAACCTGTTTCCTCTGGAGTCTGTGACCTCCAGTATTCATTAGAAAGCATTGCCAGTTCTAGCGTAACCTCTCTGTAGGGTCTGCATCCTTCATTACATTTTTATGCGATCATAGCCAGTTTCGCTCAGACGGGTTCCCTAGAGAAAACAGCAAAGAGGAAACTCTGGTGAAATAAGAAAAGCTTTCACTGATCACTCACAAAAGAAAAAAAAACAAAAACAAACAAACAAAAAAACCCCTCCTCAAACAAACTCTTAAATACAGCCTAAAAAGTTTCAGCAAAGAAGGTTTCCTACAACAGCTAAAGTCCTTTCCTGCTCTGTGTCAGCCTTTGAAGGAATCCAGTACCCGGCTCACTGTAAAGTCAAGACTACATTCAGCTGCTTTGGCTGCAGTACTCAGTTTAATCCTTTCATAATTATAGTATCTGGTCACACTACAACTGCCTGTCGGCACCATGCCTACGCCCCCAGTTCTGAAGCTGTAAAAACTTAACAAGGAGAACTCAGTGCAGTGGGTCAGTGGGTCACAGATGCAGCTGGCCAGCTTGTGTTTAAATGTCCAGAGCTGGCAATGCAGACACGAAGAATCATGTGGCCAAAAAAACTGCTGGGGAGCAATATTGAAAGCTCCACAAACTCCCTTTCCTCAGTTCACTGCCACAAGCTTCTCTCCCCAGCTGCCTGTCGGCCTCCCGAAAACAGTGGTGTTTTTTTTTTCCTTCAAAGGACTTTCCCAGTGGAGGCAGAGTGCGCACAGGTTCCTGATCTCCCACTTCACTGTGACCTTACAATGCCCAACAGGAAACAAAAAGGAAGAAAGTGATTCGGGACGAAAACCAACAATAGCAAGCTAGACACCAGCAAATCCAAATCAAAACGTTACAAAGGCAAGACACTTTAAATCTAGAAAAGAAATGGGCTGGCTGTACTACCTTTTCAGTGAGAGGTAACAATAAACAGACAAAGGGGACGCCTTAAGATCATTTGCATGTATTTATTTTATTTAAAGTTATTTCTAGTCTGCGCTAATCGACTACAAACAGTCCTCAGTGAAGGCTTATAGGAGCTACCTAAAATCAGAGGCAAAACTTCAGGTTTCTGAATTAAGATTGGAAGTATTTTATGTGGTGTTTATTTGAGGAAAACCACATTCAAATGTATAGTAAGCAAAAAGTCCAAAGACAATCGGGTTAAGAACAGATAGTCCAAAAGACGTGGGAACGAAGTCCAGGGGAGAAGAGTACCCTCATTTATTTATTATTATTTATTACAATTTCTTAGATACCGCGCTATTTAGCATCAGCGCGGTTTACATTATAACTGAACGACCAAAACACAAGCTGTCAGGTTTACATCATAACTGAACGACCAAAACACATCCATATAACTAAGAAGGAGGGAGTACTATAGAACAGGCAAGGTTTTATTCTTAGTGCACGTTTTCCAAATCTAAGCTCAAGGCAAGTTACCTTCAGATACCTGAGTTATTTCTCTGCCCGAACAGGCTCGTAGTCTTAAGATGTACCTGGTTGGAGGATAAAGGACTGGCCTAAGGTCGCAAAAAGCGCCAGTAGATTTGAACCCTGGCGCAATCCACTTTTTAAGCGCTACGCTATTTCAAAATTAGATGAATACATCAAGTTTTAAAAAAATCTATAAAAATTGAGCCAGTTATTCCATCTCAGATTCCTTCTTGAGGGAACATTTTCTTCTGTTTGTTTTTAAGGGATGCTGCTGGATGACACTGGGCAAACTGCGGGGGAATGGATGGTGCTGAGGCTGCCAGAGCAATGAGCAGAGTGAGGGCTGGAGGAGAGGGGGCGATGATGTCCCCCCCCCCCTCCCCACTCTCCTCGGTACCTCAGGAAGGGGGGAAGACACGGGAAAAAGCCTCTCCCGGGGACTAATCGAGGACTTTAAACCCGAATCGGCGCCCCTCCACCCCATCCACGCACGTTGTTTTTTTATTTTAGAAAACAAAGGAGACTCATTAAAAGAAAGGAAGAAGAGGGTGGATAAACGCTTCGCAGCAACTCGCGTTCGCATACGGAAACTTTCCTTTTTCGTGTTATTGGATGGTGCAAATGTGGCAACGAAGCCATTTGGGGGGAATGGGCCATTGGGATCCGCCCCGCGCGCAGACCCCATCCCCCCCCCCCCCCGATCGGCGAGGAGGGGAAGGGGAGGGGAGAGGCTGGCTTGGCGGATCCTTTGAAAGGCGGCTGGCTAAAGCTCCCGGACCCCGGCACGATGTGCAGGGCGCTGCTGGTGCTCTCCCTGTCCGCGGGGCTCAGCCTGGCTGCCGGTCCCCGGGAACAGCGCTACCGGCACAGCGCCCTGCTGGACGGCGGCGGCAAGTACCGGCTGCGCTGGGGCCACGGGGAGGGCAACATCGTCTTCCTGCTGGAGGTGCAGACCCGGGGCTACGTGGGCTTCGGGCTCTCTCCCACCGGGGCTATGGCGTCTTCGGATATAGTCATCGGGGGAGTGCGAAAGGGCCAACCCTACCTACAGGTAAGTCCTAGCTACTCCTACGCCTGCAAGCATGGGAGGAAATGAAACTTCTCAGATCAATCGCAACTTTTCTGCGTGATGCTCCATATTCGGAACTGATTTAGCAGCATAGAAAAACAATTGCCACTGCCAGACCACAATTTTTTTTTACAGTATTTTAACCTAGAACCCTTTTAAGCCGCCTGCTGAGATCAAAGAAACGAAATAGGCTTTATTCTCGCTCCCCCATCCTTTTGCACCTGCAGCTCTCAGGGCATAGGATCCGCTAATTTCAAGCGGGCGCCTTTGGCGCAGATCCGAAGAACTTTGCTTGAGTCTATATAAGCCTCGATGATCGCCTTCGGGAATGTAGACATTCGATGCGTTGCGCTCCCAGAAGTAAATTTTAAATGATCATATATTAACATGCGATTTTAAAGCCGGTTCATGGAACTCTGGAGCATTGACTGGAGCCTGCGTGTCTCTCACCTCCCTTTTCCATCCCTCCTTTGGATAGACCCATGCATGCCCCCAGTGTCGAAAAGACCGAAAGTATAGGACCGGCTGTTTTCTAATGAAATAACCAGATTTATGGGTCTGGGAGGAAGTAGGGGGGAATAGCAAAACAAGTGGAAACAGCCTGTGATTAGTTTGCTTGAACGTAAGACGTCTTTTGCCTAAGGCTGTAATTTCCAGTAACTCCTGAAAGGGGGTGAATATTAATCAGAAAAAAAACAAAAAACAATGTGGGGTTTTTTCACCTTTTGGAGAGAATGCCCCACGGTGCTTCTTGCGGGTTTTAGCTTGCAAAGATTTGTTTTTCTCTGTAGGATTTATTTTATTTTTTGCCTTCCATGTATTGCAGGAGATTTAAGCCTTGGACGGCAGTTATGCTATTTCAAAACTGTGCAAGTAAATTTAGTTGCAAACTTTTGGCACTATTGTTTCTGCTTGTTTCTCCATCCTTAAAGCCGGGCCTTGTACTGCTTGTGCACCATCAAGGTCACAGTTCTCATTGCCTGACATGGTATACTACCAAATCACCTTCAGTGGAATTACAATGAATTTTCCTGGTTCTCTCACAGTATTAGCGATTTTTATTTACTTATTTATTAGGATGTATTAATTGCCTTTATGAAGAGGCTCACCCAAGGTGGTGTACAACAGCCATAGCTTAATGTAGACAACTTACATTATAGTAAAAGTATAATAATAGCAAAATGACTGCATGGCGCCGTAATACTCTATTAAAAAAGTGAAGTAAATCTGGCGATAGGCAAATTAAATCCTTTTAGTAGCAGTGATATGATACAATGTCAGTAATGCACACAGTAAAACTGCTGACCTTGTATCATGGAAACATGATACAAGGTCAGCAGTATACAAATGATAAATCATAATAGGAAGCACAGTAGAGCATTCATAAAATAGAGATGTAATACACACAGTGTTAGCACTATACACTGAAACATTGCAATAGTCAGCAGAGGGGACAAGTGCAGTTGGGATGTATTGACACACAAGATGGATAAGACAAAGGCATTAGGATGAATGAAAGTGAGTGGCCAGACTAGGGGTAAATTATATGTACGGTTGAATAAGGTATGTGGAACTGGTCTCAGTCACAGGGTGGATGGCAAGTTAGGCCTGATGCAAATGTGAGCGATTGGCTAAGTGGTTGCCACAACCATTATAGGCTTGGGAGAAGAGCAGAGCCTGTCCAGCCATCAGGCAAATTAGGCAGTCGCCTAGGGCGGCACATTCTAAGAGCCCGCAAAGAGCAAGGCATTCAAAGCTAAACAATAGATTTTGAAAGCCAGAGGTGCTATAAAGCTTAAGGTTTGCCTAGGGTGCCAACACTTTGAAGCAACTCTGGGGCTGGCCCTGGAGAAGAGCCAGGTTTTCACCTACTTCCTGAAGTAGAGGTGGTCTTGAGTTACGCTTAGCCCCTCTCTGAGTGAGTTCCAGAGTGTGGGGATTACTCCTGAGAAAGCTTGCTAGTAGTGTCACAGCATATGATTTCCTTTGACAAGCTGTAGCGCTATATAAATGCTGAGTAGTAGTAATACAGTTAGGGATGCTCCTTGAGAGGACCTTAAAGGCCTAGGTGGTGTATAGAGGGCTATCTTGTTCTTTAGGCACTCTAGTCCATCTCATCGGAATGTCTTGAAGATCATAGATAGACTTTTACATTTGGCCTTGTAGGGTATTGGTAGCTAGGGCAGGTTGTGCAGGAAGGGTGTGATGTAATCACGTTGCTGTAACCCTCTTTCCTTCGTGCTGCTGTATTCTGAATTAATTGGAGATGACTCATACTCTTTGTAGTCTGCCAATTTACAGGGCGGCATGGAGCAATGTGATCAGATTCACCTTCGCAAGATTTCATAGTTGCCACAAGTGACAGAAGCAGTTTTTAAAGGTTGCCTGAATTTAAGAGATCAAAGTAAGTGATGAGTCCAGCAGTATTCCCTCATTCCTGGCCTGTGATTTTAGGGGCAATTCATAGTTCCCAAAAGGAATTTTGATCTCATGTACCCAACATAGTAGATGATGACAGAAAAAGAGTCATTGGTCCATCGTGTCTGTCAGTTATTCTGTCCACATTGCCGAGGATATTGCACCACTGCCAGCACAGGATGAGATCGCCTATAGGGTATCACTTTTAGTCTAAAAACCTTTGTTATAGTCCTCTGTTGTCCCTCCATTCTACTGGGTAGCTGAACATGCAAGATCCTGCTTTTCATCTGCACCTAATTCTCGTCTCTTCCCACTTTCAACACAAGCTCCTATAATAATCCAAAGAGCCATCCCCATGATTTTCTATGGTTGTTCCCCACTAGCATCAGCTTGACTGACAGAACGTGCTATGTGATTACCTGCATTTCCACTAGGACGTTTAGTTATTGCAATGCAGCTTGCCAGGCAGACACAGCTATATGAATGCCTGCATTTTCATAAAGTCTCCTAGTTGTTATTGTATTTGCATCCTGCCACAGTCCTAGCTGTTAATTAATTCTTCTTTTATGTTCTTCATTTTTTTGGAGGAAAACTCTTCTGTGCTTATTCCATGCCTTATGAGGTTCCATGCATGCACTACCCTGTCTAAGAAAAACTACCTTCCTGGCATTGCTCCTATGTCTATCCTCTGGGAGCCTTATGGCATTATCTTTTGTTATAGAACTTCTTTTCTATTCCAAAAAGTTTGTGATCTAGCCAACTAATAAATGGGCACAGATCGTGGGGAAGACCATGTCTCAGATTCAATGACACCCTCAAGCAGGGGTGGCCCATGGGTGATGCAAGGCCATGTGCAGAGAAGCAACGCGGGTCTTCATTTGCATATCTACTGGTCTCATTTGCATGCTGATTTGCATACCATATACTTCTTTTTTAAAATGCCTTGCTTGTCCATGAACTTGTTTACTGGCCTCACTGTAAGAATGTAAAGCATCATCTTTTTAATTCATATTACGCTCGGCACTTTATTTGGTTTCCTTCATATTGCCATCACTAAACGTTTACCTCATATAAATATTTTAGAGTTCATCAGTCATTTTTGATGACTTTTGGAAAAAAGGGTTCATCCGATTGGATCTTTCAAAGGAAAAGTTGGCAGATGGGAATATTTCAACAGTATTTCAATTAAATATGATACAGTTGAGATCAACGCAACTTTGTCCAAATAATTCATCCATAAAACAGGACATTTGTAAACAAACATTTCAAATGTGATGTCTGCACATGTCAACCTGCTTTATCTAATAGAGGGTGTACCAAAAACATCTAATAGAGGGGCATGTTTACTGAAGTGCATTAGTGAGTAGTGTGTGGTTGGCACGTGTTTGAGCCATGTGGTAGCAGGGAGCATGCAACCCAAAGGTGCCAATGCTACAAATGCCATGCTAGCCGCACAGTGTGCGAATAGATGGGTTAAAGTGAAGACAGAGTGGAGAGAGGTCAAAGTCCAGGTGCACAGCTGAGGCGAGTGTGCTAGTCATGTGCTAGATATGAAACCAAATCTCTAGTGCAGGTACAGATAACGTCTGCCTCTGTCCAGGCGCTAGCTGCACAAACTATGCTCACATGCTCTGAACGCATGGTTCAGACGTGAGCTTTAGGAAATATGAAGGGCAGAAGCAGGGCAAACACATAAGAATACAATAGGCCAAATAGGAGATGTGCACTGTAAATGAAGGCGTATGCTTAGGCCACCTGTTTGGAAGGGCAGCATGGTGCAGCCAACATGGCAGTGAACCATAATAGCCTGCAAACCCAAAGCCTGCTGGTCAGGTGTGTCCCTGCTGGAACAGTGGGCAAATATCCATAGGCACATTAACAGCTACCCTGACAGACTGCTATTAATGTCTGCATATGCAGTGGCTAGTTGTCAGAGGTCTGCCGGTGTTGGATGCTGTGGAGGTGTTAGGACATAGGGGCCATGCTCCATGCTGCGGTCAGTACTGGCCTCAGAGCCGTAGATGGAGCCAGCAGAGCACAGTGGGGTTTGGGGCATGCAAGGGGAGGTGGAAGAGTCCAAAACAATGACAGAATTCAAGAAAGTGAAGAAGTGATGGGAAAGCCAGGGATCAAGTGGGGTCTATAGTATCAAAACTAAGAGGTAGCACCTGGAATGAGCTAGATGTGTCCTACAATCCTTATCTCCTGTCCAATTGTGCATCCCGCATTTATCTTGTTAACTTCACTGATGACTTTTAAATATCAGATATCACTACAATAGAGTGGAAGAGTTCCCAAGTGCCCCTTGAACTATTTCTTGCATCGGGGTGATATCAAGGCAATGAGGAGCATTTGCTTTAGTGTGTGGAGATGGAGAAGGCAGGCAGGATGGTAAAATTTAGTGGGTAATTTTATAACTGGTCACACGGATGAAAAATGTGTGTGCATGTTTCTCTTTAAGGATTTTCAAAGGAAAAGTAGTGCATACTTTCACTTTTGAACTTATCCAAGCGAAAACCCTCATGCACATTTAGAATTGCTAACTGGTGCAGATATTGTTTTCCTTAGTTAAGATACACACATGATTCTGAAAATTCAAAAGCATGCAAATAACTGCAAACCCCTTCCGGAGAATATCTTTTGAAAATGCAGGTAAACTTGCCCCATGTACAGACTGAGGCAGAGTTTGGGATTTGATGAAAAGGGTCATGGGGGCCTCCCCTCTGTGAATTTGCTTTATTGTCATCTGTGGTCATAAGAATTTTAATATGGTAAAATGAGCTCACCATGGCTAACAGTTTAGGACAGTTTGCGTTAGTTATTTTTAATATGATCATTATCATTTTTATTGTTATTTAGTGATTTTAAAATGTATAATTTGTAGCCCACTATGTGCTTTTTGGATACATGGGCTTTTAGGATAGCTAGATTAAGATAATCCAAACATACATAAGCATTCACTTAAATTTAACATGACATTACCCAATCCACCTGAGCATTGAAACCATTTTGCACATGAGTGGGACTGTACTCTACCTCTCGAGCAGGTACCAGGCTCCCATAGCCTGACCTTCACCCTCGCCAGGCCCATGCTTTGGTCAAGGCATTGTCCTTCTGCTGCCAACCACTTCATGTAAGCAACTGAGTGGATTCCATTCTTAGCCAGTTTTACCTTAAATGAGCCCAGGCACCCTCCCAACATGGTACCTGGCCTCCTGAATCCAGGCCCAGGCACCCCATTTGATACCTAAGCCCTCCTTTTCCTATGAACACTATTTGGACCTGGGCACCCATGAAAACATAAGAACATATGAAATGCCATACAGAGGTGGCCCAAGGGGGGTGTGGGGCCATGGGCGGAGATTGGGTGGGGGCCTCATTTGCATAAGGGGCCTCATATGCATAAACATTTGCATAATGTTACCATACACTAACTTTTAGTAAACATGCCTCTTAATGAGTGTATGGATAAAGAAAAACTAAAAGATTTCTACATTACTATAATCCAGTGCCAACTGCCAGGCACATTAGGAACTACTACAAACACTGCCCATTTAGAACCGATAGCAAACCTGCCGTTTCGTAACAGCACTACCAGGACTCACAAAGCACCATACTCTACCTATCAAAAGGCAACACTGCAAATATTAAACCAATACATTTCAGAGAATAACAATACATGACCTACTGGGGAAAGAGAACAAGTGGCAATGTCAAATTGGAATTACATAAACAGAATACCTCAGCTCAGTTACACATGCAGAACATAGACCATCACCAAACAAGGAATCACAATTTAGAAACAGGAAGACAATAATTAAACTGGGAACCCCAAAACCAAACTTGGAATGTACAACAATACTGTAGAAACAAAACTATAAATTAATTTCCTCTTCTACTAAACAACGTACAGACGTTAATGATGCACATTTCCCTGAGCTGACATATTTCAGTTAATAAATTCAAGATAAAGAGATATTTTTCTACCTTTTGTGCATTTTTTTTTCAGTTGCAATTGCTCCAGTCACTTTCTTCTGGTTTCTTCTTGTCTTCTGCTAACTCTCCATCGTCTGCTGTCCATTTGTCCTTTCTTCTCTCTTCTAGTTTTTTTTTCCATGCTCTCTCTACATCTGCTTTGACATACTAATCATTCTCCTTTTGCTCTTTCCTCATTCCTATTTCATTCACTGAAATTTTACCCCTCCATCCTCAATCCCCACTTACTCTCCCAATACCCGGCCAATTGTAGATTTGTCTTCCCTCCCACACAAAATATTTTCCCCTCTCCATTTCACTCTCCCAGCTCCATCCCATTCTAATCCTCCCCCAGCATCAGCTCCCTTCTAGTTCCAGCTCCACCCAGCATCCACTCCCTTCTAGCCCACGCATCAGCCCATTTCCAGTCCTATCCTAGCCACACCATCATTTCCAGTCCTAGCTCCCACATCCATTTCCAGTCTTATCCGAGTCCCTCCATCAGCTCATTTCTAATCCCAGCCCTCCATCAGCCCATTTTTAGTCCTTTCCTAGCCCCACCATCAGCCGATGTAAAATCCTAGCTCCCCTCCACTCAGCCCATTTCCATTCCAAGCCCCCCATGAGCCTACTTCCAGTTCTAGCCCCTCCATGAGTCCATTTCAATCCAAGCCCCCACCACAGCCCATTTCCAATCTTAGCACCCCCAACAGCCCATTTCCAGTCCTAGCTCCCCCCCATTCAGCCTATTTCCAGTGCTAGCTCCTGCCCCTCACAGCCCATTTCCATTCCAAGCCCCCCTCCCCATCAGCTATTTACAGTTCAAGCCCCCCCTTCCACTCAGCCCATTTCCAGTCCTAGCAACCCCCCAGCCCATTACCAGTCTTAGCCCCACCCCCATAGCCCATTACCAGTCCTAAACCCCCCATAAGCCCACTTCCAGTCCTAGCCCCCCCATAGAACATTACCAGTCCTAGCCCACCCATAGCTCATTACCAGTCCTAGCCCCCCATCAGCCCATTACCAGTCCTAGCCCCCCATCAGCCCATTTCCAGTCCTAGCCCCCCCATAGCCCATTACCAGTCCTAGCCTCCCCATCAGCCCATTTCCAGTCCTAGCCTCCCCATAGCCCATTACCAGTCCTATCCCCCCCATAAGCCCATTTCCAGTCCTAGCCCCTCCATATCCCATTTCCAGTCCTAGCCCCCCCATCAGCCATTTCCAGTCCTAGCCGCCCCATCAGCCCATTTCCAGTCCTAGCCCTCCATAGCCCATTTCCAGTCCTAGCCCCCCCCATAGCCCATTACCAGTCCTAACCCCCATCAGCCCACTTCCAGTCTTAGCCCCCCCCCCATAGCCCAGGTAGATTAAAAAAACAAACAAACTTGCTGCTGCTGCTGTTGCCGCTATCGCCGTGGCGGCGGCAGAATCAAGCATCCCGCGGGGGCCCCCCTGACCGGCAGAGTCCTCCATGCTGCCTCAGCGTGGGCGTTTCAGAGCCGCGAAGGGAGAGTTTCCCTTTCTCGCGGCTTTGTTTAAGCCCATGGGGCTGATGGGAAACAGGAAATCCTGTTTCCCATCAGCGCCAGTGGCTTAACAGAGCCGCAATGGAGAAGCTCTCCCTTTGCGGCTCTGAAAGCCGTACTTAAGGAGCTGAGGCCACATGGAGGACTCTGCCGGGCAGGGGGGGCCCCGCGGGAGGCTCGATTCTGCTGGTACCACAGCGGCAGCGGCAGCAGTAGCAAGTTTTTTTTTTTTTTAAATTTATCGGCAGATGCAGAAGGTTGTTTGTGCGGGGCCCCCTGAAACACGGGGCCCTGTGTAAACAACATTCTTGCACAATGGACGGGCCGGCCCTGATGCCATACTGGATCAGATCAAGGTCTATCAAGCCCAGTATCCTGTTTCCAACAGTGGCCAATCCAGGTCACAAGTACCTGGCAGGTTCCCAAAAAGGTATACAGATTCCACAATGCTTGTCCTGGGATAAGAAGTGGATATTCAAGTCCTATTTAATAATGTTTTATGGACCTTTCCTCCAGGAACTTTTCCAAACCTTTTTTAAGTCCAGCTGCACTAACAGTTTTTACTACATCCTCCGGTCATGAATTCCAGAGTTTGATTACGTGTTGAGTGAAAAAATATTTTCTCTTATTAGTCTTAAATGAGTTACATTGTAGCTTAATTGCATGTCCTCTAATCTTTCTGCTTTTTGATGGCATAAACAATGTACGTTTACTTGTTCCACTCCATTCATTAAGTTATAGACCTCTATCATATCTCCCCTCAGATGTCTCTTTTCCAAGTTGAAGAACCCTAACCTTTTAAGCCTTTCTTCCTAGGGGTGTCCTTCCATCCCCTTTAAGATTTTGGTGACTCTTCTCTGTACCTTTTCTAATTCTGCTATATCCTTTTTAAATATGGTGACCAGAACTGAACACAATAAATAAATATTTTAGAGTCATCAACGATACAGAGGCATTATAATATCCTTTGTTTTATTCTTCATTCCTTTTCTTATGATTCCTAGCATTCTATTTGCTTTCTTGGCCACCACTGCACGCTGGATGGAGAGTTTCAGTGTATTATTCACAATGATGCCTAAATCTTTTTCCTGGGTTGTGGTTCTTAATGTGGAACCTTGCATCATGTAACCATAGTTTGGGTTGTACTTTCCTAGGTGCATAGCTTTGTACTTGTCTACATTAAATTTCATCTGCCACTGGGACATCCAGTCTTCCAATTTATCAAAGTCATCTTGCAATTTTTCACAATCCTCTTGGGTTTTAACAGCTTTGAATAATTTTGTGTCATCTACATATTTGATTACCTCACTCGTTATTCCCATTTCCAGCTCATTTAGGAATATGTTAAAAAGCAGCGGACCCTGGACAGATCCCTGGCATGCTCTACTACTCACCTTTATCCTTTGAGAAAATTGGCCATTTAGCTCTACTCTCTGCTTTCTATCTTTAATCAGTTCCTGATCCACAATAGTACACTACCTCCTATCCCATGACCTTTTAATTTCATCAAGAGTCTCTCATGAGGGATCTTGTCCAAGGTTTTCTAAAAATCCAGGTGCACCAGATCAACCAGCTCACCTTGATCTACCTGTTTATTCACACCTTCAAAAAATATAACAGATTAGTAAGATGTGGCTAAATCCACATTGGTTTTCATCCGTTAAACCATGAAGCTTCTGCCCAATCATGGCAGTGGGAGAACCTTTAAAAGCGGCAGCCCGGCAGATCAGGCACCGCTGCTCCCCCACCACCCACCCGCCGGACATTGAAGCTCCCCCGATTGGGGAAGAGCGCCTGAGCGGGAAATCCTCCTGCTCAGAAGCTCCTGCCCAATCGGGGCAGTGGGAGCACCTTTAAAAGCAGCGGCCTGGCAGGGCACGACCACGCCTGGCGGGCCGGCGCCTGAAGGCCTCGCCAGAGGGCCCTTTGGCATGGCCCTTAGAAGTGGCCACAGAAGCAACCACAACCAACAGCTGCAACAAATCCACCAGCAGCAGGCAACCACAACCAACAAAACAACGAAACCCAACACCAGCATAGCAAAGTAAGTGCAGACATCCACTTAAGTCTGACGGATAAAACATGTACACAACCCTGATACTGCCCATCAACCTCCTCCTCACCCAACTCCTACCACCTCAGGCAAGCAACCACAATATACTAACAAACACTCCATGGCATACAGCACTGCTCTACACGCACCCCCAATATACACACTGGAGCACACACAAGACACCCAAACGCAAGAGGCAAAACAGGCACAAGTCCAACATGCACACAAACTGAAACAAAGCACAGAGACCACTAAACACCCCAGCTACAATCACAACAGAGCTTATCAATGCCAGATCCATAAGAAACAAAATTAACATAATAGCAGACCACATAGAAGATCAACGACCTGACATACTGTGCATCACAGAAACATGGCTCACCCCCACCGATAACGTACTACTTAATCAATTAGTACCATCCACCTACTCAGCATTCAACTGCCCACGCGCATAAAGAAGAGGAAGGGTCTTGATCATCGCAAAAACAGCCTAGGACTCAAGTCAAGAAGTGCCTCAAACACAAACCAATGCAACACCATCACTGTGGAAAACAAATGGATGGCCCTATGCCTCACCTACAGAGCCTCAAATGTGCCACCAGATGAGCTAGCCTCCACTCTAGAAGAGGTCTGTGCCATCAACACAAATCACAAACCCCTGCTACTATTAGGAGACTTCGACCATAAATCATAAGAACATAAGAACATAAGACATGCCATACTGGGTCAGACCAAGGTCCATCAAGCCCAGTATCCTGTTTCCAACAGTGGCCAATCTAGGTCATACGTACCTAGCAGTATCCCCAAAAGACACAGGTTCCACAATGCTTGTACTGGGTCAAGCATTGATATCCTAGGTCCCTTCTTAATAATGGTTTATGAACCTTTCCTCCAGGAACTTGTCCAAACCTTTTTTAAACCCAGCTGCACTAACAGCCTTTACTACATCCTCTGGGAACAAATTCCAGAGTTTGATTACACGTTGAGTGAAAAAATATTTTCTCTTGTTAGTCTTAAATAGTTTACCCTGTAGCTTCATTACATGTCCCCTAGTCTTTCTATATTCTGATAGCGTAAACAATCTATCTACGTTTACCCGTTCCACTCCATTCATTAATTTATAGACCTCTATCATATCTCCCCTCAGCCGTCTCTTTTCCAGGTTGAAGAGCCCTAACCTTTATAGCCTCTCTTCATAGGAGTAGCCTTCCATCCCCTTTACCATTTTGGTGGCTCTTCTCTGTACCTTTTCTAATAACGCTATATCCTTTTTAAGATACGGCGACCAGAATTGCACACAATATTCAAGGTGCGGTCGTACCATGGAACGATACAGAGGCATTATAATAGCCTTTGTTTTATTTTCCATTCCTTTCCTTATGATACCTAGCATTCTATTTGCTTTCTTGGCTGCCGCTGCACAGGGTTTTAACATGTTATCCGCAATGACTCCTAAATCTTTTTCCTGGTTTGTGGTTCCCAATGTGAAACTTTGCATTATGTAACCATAGTGTGGGTTGTTCTTTCCTAGGTGCATAACTTTGCACTTGTCCACATTAAATTTCATCTGCCATTTGGATGCCCAGACTTACGATTTATACAGATCCTCCTGCAGTTTTCCATAGTCCTCTTGGGTTTTAACAACTTTAAACAGTTTTGTATCATCTGCAAATTTGATAAACTCACTAGTTATTCCCTTTTCCAGGTCATTTATGAATATGTCAAAAAGTAGCGGACCCAGTACAGATCCCTGGGGTACTCCACTATTCACCTTTTTCTATTGGGAAAATTGGTCATTTAGCCCTACCCTCTGCTTTCTATCTTTTAACCAGTTCCCGATCCACAATAGTATACTGCCTCCTATCCCATGACATTTTAGTTTTGCCAAAAGTCTCTGATGAGGGACCTTGTCAAAGGCTTTCTGAAAGTGCAGATACACTATATCAACTGACTCACCTTTGTCTACCTGTTTATTCACACCTTCAAAAAAACATATCAGATTAGTAAGACAAGATCTTCCGTGTCTAAAGCCATGTTGGCTGTCTCCCATTAGGCCATGACTATCTACATGCTGTGTAATTTTGTTCTTTATGATGGTTTCTACAATTTTCCCCGGTACTGACGTCAGGCTCACCGGTCTGTAATTTCCCGGGTCACCCCTGGAACCCTTTTTAAAAATTGGCGTTACATTGGCAATTCTCCAATCTTCAGGTATTACAGATGATTTTAATGAAAGTTCACAGATTACTAATAGCAGGTCTGCAATCTCATATTTCAGTTCTTTCAACACTCTTGGATGTATACCATCCGGTCCAGGTGATTTGCTACTATTCAGTTTATCAAATAGTTGTAATACATCTTCCTGGTGTAGCGATATTTCTCTCAATTCCTCTGCAGTATCACCTTTAAATACCACTTCAGTCTTGGGTAACATCCCTACATCTTCCTCAGTAAAGACCGAAGCAAAGAATTCATTCAGTCTCTCCGCTATAGCCTTGTCTCCTCTTACGTCCCCTTTTACCCCTCTATCATCTAATGGTCCAATTGACTCTCTCACAGGCCTTTTGCTATGAATGTACTTGAAAAAGTCTTTATTTTGTGTTTTTACTTCCGTAGCAAGTTCCTTCTCAAATTCTCGCTTTGCCTGCCTTATCAATGCTTTGCATTTAACTTGCCAGTGCTTGTGCTGTTTCCAGTTTTCGGCGTTTGGCTCTTTTTTCCATTTCCTGAAAGATGATTTTTTGGCAGCAACAGTCTCTCTGACCTCACCTTTAAACCATGCTGGCAGTTTTTTGGACTTTCTTCCACTTTTCTTAATGCGTGGAATACAGCTGGTCTGGGCTTCCAGGATAGTATTTTTAAACCACACCCAAGCTTGATGTAAGTCTTTAACCTTTGCAACCGCTCCTTTTAGTTTTTTCTTAACTATATTCCTCATTTTATCATAGTCTCCCTTTCAAAAGTTAAAAGGTAGTACTGTGGATTTCTTTACTATCCCTCCTCCACTAATTAAATCAAACACGATCATGCTATGTTCACTATTGCCAAGTGGTCCCAACACCATTATTTCTTGCACCAGTTCTGGTGTTGCACTAAGGACTAGGTCCATTATAGCTTCCCCTCTGGTCGGTTCATGAACCAGCTGCTCCAAGAAGAAGTCATTTATTTCATCTAGATACTTTATCTCCTTAGCATGTCCTGCTGTGACACTGACCCAGTCGATACCGGGGTAATTGAAATCACCCATTATTATTACTGTGCTATGACTTTTGTTAGCTTCCTTGATTTCTTTGAGCATTTCATCATCCATTTGTTCATTCTGGCCAGGCGGTCGATAGTACACCTCAACTGACATCACCTCCTTCCCCTTCATACATGGAATTTCAATCCATAGAGATTCTACAGCAAATTTTGTTTCCTGCAAAACTTTAATCCTTTCTGACTCAATGCCCTCTCTAACATAGAGCGCAACCCCTCCACTAATTTGACCAGTTCTATCATTACGATATAGTTTGTATCCAGGTATCACAGTGTCCCACTGGTTATCCTCCTTCCACCATGTCTCTGAGATTGCAATCATATCTAACCTCTCATTTAGTGCTATATATTCTAACTCTCCCATCTTATTGTTTAGACGTCTAGCATTTGCATACAAGCATTTTAGAGACTGCATTTTATTAATATTAATCTGGCTATTGGTAGGCATGGATAATTTGGAATCTTTACGCTCTGTCTGCACCATACTCAAGGGCATTTGGGCTACTTTACTCTTTTTTGGAACCTCACTGCTTTTGGTAGTATCCTTCAAGGATACCTTCTTCCGAACCATGTGCTCATGGGCGACTGTCAGCTTTCCCCTATTTTCTAGTTTAAAAGCTTCTGTATCTCATTTTTAAAGGTTAATGCCAGCAGTCTGGTTCCATCCTGGTTAAGGTGAAGCCCATTCCTTCGGAAGAGCCCCTCCTTTCCCCAGAATGTTCCCCAGTTCCTAACAAATCCAAAACTCTCATCCTTGCAGCATCGTCTCATCCACGCATTGAGACTCCGGAGCTCTGCCTGCCTTTTGGGTACTGCAAGTGGAACGGGAAGCTTTTTGGAGAACGCTACCCTGGAAGTTCTAGATTTCAACTTCCTACCTAAAAGCTTAAATTTAGCCTCCAGAACCTCCCTACCACATTTTCCTATGTCATTGGTACCGACATGTACCAAGAGAGCAGACTCCTCCCCAGCACTATCTAAGATCTTATCTAGGCGGTGCGTGAGGTCCACTACCTTCGCACCAGGCAGGCATGTTACCAGGCGATCCTCACGTCCACCAGCCACCCAGCTATCTACATGCCTAATGATTGAATCACCAACTATAACAGCTGTCCTAACCCTTCCCTCATGGGCACATGGCCCTGGAGAAACGTCCTCAGTGCGAGAGGGTTTTACATCACCAGGAGGACAGGTCCTAGTTACAGGATCACGTCCTGCTACACCAGGGTGATGCTCTACTGTCACGTGACCTCTCTCCTCCATGGCAACAGGGATGCTGCCAGACTGGAGGTGGGACTTCAGGACTATATCCCTGTAGGTCTCATCCATGTACTTCTCTGTCTTTCTTATGTCTTCCAGGTCTGCTACTCTAGCCTCTAGAGAATGGACTTGTTCCCTGAGAGCAAAGAGCTCCTTGCACTTAGTGCATACGTAAGACCTCTCACCAACTGGGAGAAAATCATACATGCGACATTCAATGCAAAAGACTGGAAAGCCCCCATCTCGCTGCTGGACTGTTGTCTGCATCTTAGGGGTATGTTTACTAAAGTTTCTTAACATGCGTGGCGCACATGAGCATGTGCTAAGGTACCTTAGCGCACGCTAATGATGCTTTACGTGGCAAAAATGCGCTTTAGTGCGCGCTCATGCGTGCATCGGCGCACACGAGCGCTGAAGGCGGGGAAAGGCTCCCGGAGGGCGGAGGAAGGCTCCCCAGGGGCGGAGAGAAGGGGTCAATGGGTGGAGAGTGGGAGGGGAGAGGCTCCCCGCACACTAGCGAGGTGAAATTCGAGGCCAAAAATAACGCGAGTGAAAACCTCGTGTTAGAGCCGATTTAAAGGGAAGAGAAACCATTTCTGTCAGCAATGTACAGCAAAACCAGGGAAACCTACGAAAAAGTGATAAGTGTGATACATGTGCACAGAACAAAAGTACAAATAAACATTGAAAAGGACCCCAACAAAATAAAAAAAAATTATAATCAAGCTGGGCAATAGTGATAGTAATGGGAAACATAAAAAAATACTCCCAAGAAAACCCCCAAAAATAAATATGAATTTTGGAAGGGTCTACGCTCCGTCCCCATACAAGGTGAATGATCCCACAGTGAAATAGCACTGATCAGGGTTTCCCTCTCCATTGGACAGGTTACCTATGGCATGCACATGTTCCACAACAGCAGGGCGGGCATGTCGGAATGGGCAACTGGACAGATGCTGGGAAAGGGGATACAGAGGGCTGCAGGCGGCACATGCTGTGGTGCAGCTGGGGCACAGTGCGGACTAGGCAGATGCCTAGATGGAACTTAGGAATGCTGAAACTGAACAGCAGCCAGATAGCAACTGATGAGGGCCCAACATGGGCAAGAGAGTGTTTATCACAGTGTCACAGGGGATAGTACCCAGCAGGTACCCCCAAGGGCACAGAACATTGGCAGGCGGTGTTGGGGGGAAGCGTGGACGCCTATGCAGGCACCCCTACCCCAGAACACGCACCATAGGCAGCCGCCTACCTGCACACTGGATGGCTTGCGACTGCACACCACCAGCACCACCAGCAGAAGGGCATGTCAGCATGGTGGCAGAGGGGTACTGGTGGTGGAGGGGGGCAGTGGCAGCTGCCCAGAGCGGACCATGGCCTAGCCCTGTGTAGGTGGGTGCCATGCACTGCAACAGACAGGCTCTGTCTGACAAAGAACCATGGTATCTCCAGGGACTGCACTGTCTCTGTGAGCACAGTGTGGTGCGGTGAACACAGCCAGTGTGTTCAGGAGCAGAAGGTCACAAGTTCAAGTCCCAGCTGGGGCTACTGCCAATCCAGTCCCCATATTTTACCCGCGACTAAACCATGATAGTAAGGACAAACCTTTATTGCAGAGAACATACGCATGGTTCAAACGCCTATATTTTACCCCACCGAGCACAGACACCAGAAACATGCACATTACCTAGAGCAGAGTCCCCCAAATGCAGTCCTGGAGGGCCACAAATCATTCAGGTTTTATGCTGTCTCCAATATAAGGCCATGTCCGCATGGTGGCGGAGGGGTACTGGTGGTGGAGGGGCAGTGGCAGCTGCCCAGAGCAGACCATGGCCTAGCTCTGTGTAGGTGGGTGCCATGAACTGCAACAGACAGGCCCTGCCGAAAAAACAGTCATGGTATCACCAGGGAATGCACTTTCTCTGTGGCAACACGGTGGTGCAGTGCACACAACCAGTGTGTTTGGAGGCAGAAAGTCACAGGTTTAAGTCCTGGCTATGGTGCCTGCCAACCCAGTCCCCATATTTTACCCACAACTGAAATGTGCTACTACAGACAGAACGTTTATTGCAGATGACGTAAACATGCCCAAAACACCTACATTTTACCCTACAGAGCAAAGACGCCATAAACAGGCGCATTACCTAGAGCAGAGTCTCCCAAATGCAGTCCTGGAGGGCCAAACACCATTCAGGTTCCATGCTGCCTCTAATAAAGATGCCTGTGCTGCATATCTATGCACCACCCCCATGGTATGCAGATGTAGCTCATGCATATTCATGAGGGACAGCATGAAAACCCGAACAGTGTTTGGCACACCAGGACTGGAGTTGGGAACCTCTGCCGTAAAGCAGCAGCCAACAGGGGCAGACACACCCACACCCACACCCACAGGCTCCATTAGCCAATGCCTCCTGGAGAGGCAGGACATTGGGCCCTGCGTGCATCTCCCAATACTAGAACTTGCATACCTTAGCAATGCCACCCTACACCTGGGAATACGGTACACAGCTATCAAAAGTATGCTATGATTACTGGTAGATAGCAATTCCTACGTTAAGCACAGTTTGCTGATTGAGCTCCATCATAGCAACCTTTCTGATGTCTGTGGAGTGTGCTGCAGGTCTGGTCTCTGACAGTGTTCACCACCCTGGGGAGTGACACCCAACAGTATTGCATACCATATCCATGCCTGCACTGTGCCCAGGACTGGTGTGGTGGCCAGGGCTGCTAAACTCCTCTATAGTAGCACAAGGCTGGCATAGGTGTGGGAGTGTGTGTCTGTCTATCCAGTGTGTGGTGGCTGCAAACACCCTCCACAGCCCACACTGCCAGCACTGTTGCCAGTATTGGCCTGCCAATGTGCATAATGAGGAGCAAGGTACCATGGGTATAGCCCGGACAGGGTGGCCTGGCCAGGATGCATCTGCACAGGGCATAGGGCACTGGCTGGGACATTGTAGTGCCTGGCCACCACCTGCACATACAGGGTGGCCACAGCATGTCCTGCTGGGAGATCACTCTCACCCTGACTGTGCAGTGACCACAGCATGGCTAGGCACCCCCATAGTGCTAAATAGTATTTCTCTCATGTAATATTTATGGGTTTTCTTTTGGGGCCCAGTCGCTGACTTATCTGCTTGTTGTGTATGCTGACATCCCAGTTCTGGGTGCACGCATTTCCCCCAGGAAAATGCACTATGGATTAGCTAGCAGACTGTCTGCAGCTGGTATGTGTCTTGATGGAGCGCCTTGCAGGGTGCAGCTGCTGAAGGCTTGCTGCAGGAGCATGTCAGATAGTGGTGGGGTGCAGTTTAGCATATCCAGGCCTAATGTCTGTCTGCTATTGCGTTATGGATTTGTACAGAGCTGAATTGATTGCCCTGTAGGGTGTCTGTTCCCCAGCAGGACTGGGGTTGATGGTCCCCTCTAATGCCACCATTGCAGGGAGGAAGAATGTGGATCTGTTGGTGGGAGACCCTGTTTACCACCCTCAGCCCTGGAGGAGGAGGAGGGTGGTGGTACATAATCCTCCTAGGGGTCCATAGGGGCTACACCTGACTGAGACATACAGATATATCCAAGGTGTGTCTGAAGAAACTACCTATCTCACACTTTAGCACTGCTGGGGACCTGCAGCATGGCCTATCTCTGCTGTGGACCTGGTGCTGGGTGCCCAACCTCACCCTCAGGGTGAGTGCAGTAACTGCACAATGTGACGGTGTGTAGCTACTCTGTGCCAGTACCACACACGGTCAATTCCCCCTACCAGGCCGAGGTGCTGTGGGGGTGCATACCCCATCTTGTGATCATCTGTAGACTGCTGATTTGCATGTGCAGTGCATCATGGGTATGGGTGGGTTAACCCTATCCTGGTGACCACAGCAGACTGTTTGTGTGGTGACTTGCAGTCCTTCTGCAGCCAGCCAGGGGTTTGTTAGCAGCTGTAGCCCACTGGTTACTTCACTGCCAGTGGAACCAGAGGTCATGGGTTCAAACCCACAGTGGGGTTATTTGATAGGGCTGTCCAAAGCATTATCAATTTTTAATGTATAGTGCTGCCAGCAAAACCACCCTCAGCGTACTGTACCCATAAGGTGCCTCAGAGGGCGCTTTATAGGGCGCCCTATAGGGCACCTTATGGTTACCATCCATATAAGATGCACTATATAGTATCCTATGGAGCGACTGATAGGGTGCCCTATAGGGGACATTATAGGGTGCCGTGGCGGATAGTGCACTTTATAATGTGCCCTATGGAGTGCCTTATAGGGTGCCTTATGCGGCACCTTAGGTTACGGCACATGAGGGTGTGTTTGATGGCAGCAGTTAATAAAATACAAATAAAGTGCTGCAGGAAACAATACTTACATGTCAAAGCTGATGCCACAGCCAGCCAGCCTTACGTATTAGGCACACTGGGGATCAAACTCATGACCCCTGTATCATCAGTCAGTGCCTTAACCTTTGTGCTACACTGCTGTTCCTTTTTGCATGTCAGCCCACCTACTTAAGATTTTCATGCGTTTAAATGCACAGTGCTGCTATCAAAAACAGTGCTATGACCTTGCTGTGCCTCATAGGGCACCCTATATGGCGCCCTATAGGCCACCCTTTAAGCAACATTGTAGGGTGCCGTGGCGGACAGTGCACTTTAAAATGTGCCCTCTGGGGTGCCTTATGGGGTGCCTTATGCAGCACCTTATGTTACAGCGCTTTGAGAGAGTGCGTTTGCTAGCAGCAGTAATTAAAATAAAATTAAAAAGCCTCATAATGCAATATTACACTTAAATGGTAGTGCCTTAGCCAGCCTTATTCATTGGGCAAAGTGGGGGATTGAACCCATGACCCCTGCACCATCTGTCAATGTTTTCACCTTTGTACTGCAGCCCTGCTCCTCTATTTGCACATCAGTGAGCCTGCTTATGCTTCCCGCGCGCGTTACTCGTGCACTAATGTGCGCGGCACACAAGAGCGCGCGGCGCACAAGAGCGTACACGCTAATCCCGTTTTGCTATTTTTGACCGGACCGCCCACTCCTTATATGGCATCCTGCAGACTAACGCGGCGCACACGTTAAGAAACTTTAGTAAACATACCCCTTAGTTTAAAGCTTGTGTTTAGGTCTTTAAATTCTGTACTTACTAAGGGTTGGTGTAGATGCTTATACTAATAAAAGTATATCTAATACCTCTAATATACCTTGTTCACCTGAAGCTTAATTAATCTCAGGTCCTCAATGTATGACTGATTTAGATAAAGAGCTGCACCTGAGAGCAGCCCCTTTCCTCTAAGACGTGTAAGTACCTATAAAGCTACAATTACTCCAGGGGCGGGTGGGTGTTGGGGAGGGAGGGAGGGAAATAAGACCTATTAAAAGAGGGCTGTTACAAGGTACCCTGTCCTGTACCCTCAGCAGGGGGGGGAGGGGGTTAGTCCCTCAGGTAGGCTAGAGCAGGAAAAAAAGTTTAAAACGCAGCACGTTCTGGGGACAGAGCAGGGAAAGATATTTAATTTAAAGTAACAGTTAACCTGGCTACCACACAAAGGCCAGTTAGTTGAGACAGGCAAGGTAAGTTATACAGCTGAGAAAGCTGAAGTGCAAAACTAAAGGGAACAGGGAGGTGAAGTAGCACACCAATAAAGACAACAATAAATAAATAATAGACAGCTAGAAATCGACCAACACAAAGGATGCAGAAGCCTTCCTATGAGCTATGGGATCCTTACAATACACCCAACTGATCAACGCCCCGACACACAGACACGGATCATCACCAGACCTCATATTCGCACCCAACTTTCTAATGGACAGTGGTAGCATATCAACACCCGATGTCACACCTGTACCGTGGTCAGACTACCACATAATCAAAATAAAGATTATGCCACAAGGGCAAAACCACGACGAGAACCTGGACAACCCACCAGCACAAAGAAGATTTATAAGCTTTGACAGGGACCAATTTCTACTGGATAGTCTACCCCACCTGAACACGGAAGAAGAGGATCTAGACAAGCAAATCAGAAAATGGAACAGCATCATCACTGCTGCTGCCAAAGCAGACCCAAGAAAGCTCGCCGCACCAAAGCACATCACACACCCTGGTACTCAAAAACCATACGGAATGAGAAGAGGGAACTCAGGAAGTTAGAACGGCGATGGAGACATACCAAGTCGCCTAACAATCAGGAACTATACTTAACAAAACAAAAAGAATACAACGAACTCATCAACCAAACAAAGGAAGAATGCCACACCAACATCATACTCAAATCAAACAACAAACCGAGAGAGCTCTTCGAAATCGTGAAAATCCTCACCAAGGAACAGAAAACCGAGAGTGAAATTCAAATAGACCCACAAGCATTCGGAGACCATATCCAAGAAAAATTCCATTCAGCTACACAATGGAAAACAGACACAAGCACCAAACCAGCCACCCCCTCAAGAAAAACTTGGGACAAATTCAGCAACCCATCCACAGAGCAGCTCTCACACATCATCACCGCACTGAACACAAGCACGGCCCCAACAGACCCATGCCCAGTTACATGGATTAAGGCGACAAAGTCAAACTTCATCCACACCATACACAACATGGTGAACACTAACTCAAGGAATCATGCCTGACCAGCTAAAACTCGTCACAATAAGACCAATCCCGAAGAAATCACCACTTGACAAGAACAACCCAGCAGCCTACAGAACTATCTCAAGCATTCCTCTACTGGCAAAGATTATTGAGAAAGTGGTACAACATCAGCTACAGGAACACATCGACAACCACGCACAACTGGACCTCAACCAACACGGTTTTCGCCCCAACCACGGAGTCGAAACACTCCTGCTGTACCTATTTAATGACATACTACACCTCATAGACAACCAAAAGAAAGGAATACTCATGATCTTCATTGACATTTCATCAGCATTCGACACAGTGGACCACGGAACCCTACTAGCAAGACTACAGAACATTGGATTACACGGAGCCACACTGAGGTGGTTCCACTCCTACTTAACGGACAGACAGATACAGGTCAAGATCAGTCCCAACACATCCCGACCCATAAAGGTCATGCAAGGCTACCTCAAGGATCTGCCCTATCAGCACTATTATTTAACCTTTACATCCAGCCAATATGCAGCATCATAAAAGAACACGGGATAAAATACACAATCTATGCGGACGACATAATGATATACACACCACTCATCCCCAACAACCCAGACTACACCAAGATAACAGAATGTCTCATGCACATGAACAGCTGGTTTCAACACAACAACTTGAACATAAACTACAGCAAGGCCGAGGCTCTAATCATCACACGAAACTCCGACTTCATCCCTCCTCGCAACATCAGGATAGACAACACAAACATACCCATACAACCAGAAGTGAAATACCTCGGAGTGACCCTGGATAAAGAACTGAACTTTCAGTCTCACATCAGCAGAACCACCAAAAATGCATACCACAGGATGAGACTAGTCTGACGTCTCAAACTCCTCCTTACTCAGGAACACTTCCGCACAGTCTGTCAGGCACTAATAACCCCAATCCTAGACTTCTGCAACCCAATCCATCTTGGCCTAACAAAACAGACTCTCAGGCCACTGCATCTGGCCCAAAACACAGCAGCTCACATAATAACTGGCACCACAAGACAAGAACACATCACACCTACCCTAAAAGATCTCCACTGGCTACCAATCAGCTCCCACATTAGATACAAGACAATCATAAACATATTCAAAATCAAGCAACAGTCATCAGCTTTCAGCCTACACCCACTCATACAACCCGACAGCAGCACAAGACCGAGGAGGAGAGGCACATCTAACCATGTCAACACACCTAAAGACATCAACAAGGTACGCAAGGACACCGAAAAACGAGCCTTATGAAAGGCGGCACCAACAATCTGGAACACCCTCCCTGATGAACTACGGTCAACAACAGACATTAAGGACTTTAGGAAACTGTTAAAGATGACCCTCTTCATAGAGCACTATGGTGACATCACTTAAACGGTGCAACAGACAATACCCCAACTCAACACCCCACCCTAGCGACATGATTTAGTATTAAAGTCCTGATGTACATAGTATTAGTATTAAAGTAAAGTCCTGATTACATAGTATTGTAAATAGCGCACGTTGTAAATATCTCACCAAGAATCATTGTCCATCTACACACACACGCACTCACTGCTCAATGCATGCGCACACTAGACACTGTATCTTGTTGATTGTTTTCTGTGTAGATCGCCTTGATTGTAGGAAAAGGCGGTATAGAAATCCGTTTAAATAAATAAATAAATAAAGGACTATCTACATAATCAGTAATTTTATACTTTATAATGTTTTCTACCATTTTGCCCTGTACTGATGTCAGGCTTACTGGTCTGTAGTTTCCTGGATCACCCCTGGAACCTTTTTTAAAAACTGTCATTACATTGACCATTCTCCAGTCTTCCAGAACTACAGATGATTTTAATGATAGTTCACAGATTACTAAATAGTAGGTCTGCAATATCATCTTTATTTATTTATTTGTGGGTTTTATATACCACCTTATCAAGCAATCAGAGCATTGTTTCAACAGAGCTTAAAAAATAAACAGAGGTGAGATTAACATCTGCATAATAAACCAATGATACAAATACTTTGAGATCAACATAAATGTTAGTAACTCTGGTAACCCGGAAGCCCTCCTCGCCTCCGACCACATCAATACACAGCCCCCCGAGTACCTCACCCCCCCCCCCAACAAAATCACAAACAACTGTATTTGGTACAAACATTTTTTGGTCGCAGCTTTATTTACAACTTGTAAACCGCCCAAAGGGCCTGAATAACAATTAAACATAACCCAGCCCTGCACCCCTTTACCGGAGGATGCCCCCCCACCCGCCATCTTAGTAGCAAGGCGGAGCATCCTCCTCCCCCCCAAACCCCGCCGCCTGCCTCGCCATCCTAGTAGCAAAGGCCGGCTCCCACCCCCCCACTACCGGGTCGAGACCCCCAACCGGGCTGTCTCGCCCCACCCCCAAGGAGCATTTCGCCCCCCACTGCTCATAACCAGGTCAAGCCTGCGCCGCTCCTGCGAGCGCAGACTCTGTACCCCTCACCCCCACCAGCTGCGACAACCTCACCACCCCCCATCAAAAAAGGGGCGGGTGGGCGGGAACACGTCCGGATTCCCGAGGAGCCGCGGCCAGACAAGGAAGGCCACGCGGCTCCTCGCCGGCACAGCACCGCCCCCCCGCCGACCGCCGGCCAATGAAATCGCTCCGACGTTATGACGGAGCGAGTTCAAACGCCGCGCTCGCCGTTCCCTCTCAACCCTCCCCTCCCCCTCCCCCCCCCCCCCCCCCAGCAACCCAGCACGCTGGAGGCCGAGGCCGGGCCCGGGCCCAGGTTACTGACGGCCGCGGGATCCGGCCCGCGGCCTCGAGCATTAACTCTGGTAACCCGGAAGCCCTCCTCGCCTCCGACCACATCAATACACAGCCCCCCGAGTACCTCACCCCCCCCCCCAACAAAATCACAAACAACTGTATTTGGTACAAACATTTTTTGGTCGCAGCTTTATTTACAACTTGTAAACCGCCCAAAGGGCCTGAATAACAATTAAACATAACCCAGCCCCGCACCCCTTTACCGGAGGATGCCCCCCCACCCGCCATCTTAGTAGCAAGGCGGAGCATCCTCCTCCCCCCCAAACCCCGCCGCCTGCCTCGCCATCCTAGTAGCAAAGGCCGGCTCCCACCCCCCCACTACCGGGTCGAGACCCCCAACCGGGCTGTCTCGCCCCACCCCCAAGGAGCATTTCGCCCCCCACTGCTCATAACCAGGTCAAGCCTGCGCCGCTTCTGCGAGCGCAGACTCTGTACCCCGCCACCGGTGCGAGGTATAAACTATCCTCGCACCGCCCCCCCCATAAAGCTGCGACCAATCAGTTCCAAAGCTTCTTGCCAATCATTGAGCAATAAGTCCTGGCCAACCGGGGACAAGTGTACCCCGTCGGTACGATACAGTCCAGCGCACCGGGGATCCGCCCAAGGGTGCTGGACCTGCCACCCGCCAGCCTGCTGCAACCACCGGCCGATCTGCCTGTTGATCTTGGCTAGCCCTCTCGACCACCTCCGCTGCGACAAGCAGGCCGGCCGCGAGATGATGTCCGACCACACAATCACCAAGTCCGGCCACTGCTCCTGCAGCGCCCGCAGATCCCGTTGTACAGCACGAATAAGTTGCCGGCACGTCCAACCGGAAAGATCATTGCCTCCTAGGTGTATCAGAAGTCCCAACGGCAGCCGCCGCCTCTCCGCGTGCTCTCGAACCACTGGAAGTAGCTGCCACCAACGCATGCCCCGCTGGCCGAGCCACACCAGCCGGAAATTACAGGCCTCCAAGCCCAGGTGTAGACCCAGCGGACGAGTGGATGCTCTGCGTTCCGCCCAATAGACGAAGGAATGTCCCAGAAGCCACCATACGCCTGGCGGGCCCCGTGCAGCACTCCCGGTCGGCACGCTTGCCTGAACACCTGAAAAAGAAACACAGCATTAATACCCCCCCCCACACCCCCCCCCCCGACGCCCATGCAGTTCACAACTGTTCTGGGCGCACATAACCCGTGTAAGCCCTGGAGCTCCAACGCCCGATGCGTTGAATCACCTCACCCCCGAGGCCCGCGGCCGCAGCACTGGTCGCCGCACCAATCCGAAAGGAATGAGAAGCGTACCCGCGCTCGTCGACGCCCAACCGCCTCAAGGCCAGGCGGAAGACCGCAGTGAATTGAAACTGGGTGACGGCCGAACCGTCCTCATGACAAAAGAAACAGCCAGCCCCCACCCGACGCTGACGCCGGTACCTCAACAAGTTCTGCACCGGACAAGATTCCAGACCAGGGATGGCCCGCAACAGCACCCACCGCCCCCGCCCCTGCGGGTCAGTTTTCGAGCGATCCAGAAATATCCGAACCAACTGCCCCTGCAGGTCCACCTGGTGCTCCTGCAACCCTCCCCGACCCCCCCGCCCGCCCGCCTGGGGGACCAGTTCGCTAACTCTAAAGGCCCCAAAGAATGCTGTGACAAACAACGCCCGGAACAGGACGGCCTCCAACGCGGAAGCCGCAACCTCGGGCAAGACACCCCAAATACGCAGCAGCAAGTCATGCGACACGGGACGACGCCAATCCGATGCAGGGGGCTGCACTCGAGCCCAACCGGCCAAGAGCCGCTTCACTACGTACGAAGTGCCCGGATTGCCCCAACCCGCCACCCTGCAAAAGAAGGAGAAACCGACCAGAGCCGCCCGTGCCGCTGACCGGGACCAACCAGACTCCTTCGCCCAGACTATGAAAGACCCTGCCAAAAGGTCCCCGATGCTGCCACCCCTCCAGCCCCTTTCCCACAGAAACTCACAAACCCGTGCATACCCCCGCAAATAGACTTTCCACGTACCTGGAGCCAGGGAAGAACGCAGCAACGAGATCATTCCGGCGTCCCAAGCTGCCAAAGGTGCTCCGGCACCACCGCCGCGGTCCCGTCCGCCCCCGGTGCCAATTCCCGAAACCGCTCCCACTGGAAACGAGACAAAGCATCAGCAATCCCATTCTGAACGCCCGGCACATGACGAGCCCGAGCCGTGATATTAAGACGAAGACAAGCCAGCACAAACACCCGCATCAACGCTGCTACCCGTGGACACTTGGGAGAATGGCGATTAATGACTTGCACCACTGCAGCATTATCACACCAGAAAACAACCCGCCTGTCCCGTAACCTCTCCGGCCACAGCCATAAGGCCACCACGATCGGAAATAATTCGAGGAACGTCACGTTGCGCGTCAAACCACCCGAAAGCCACGATGCGGGCCACGGCACAGCACACCACGCGCCCTGGAAATACAAGCCCATGCCTGAACCACCGGCTGCATCTGAAAACAATTCCAGCTCCCGGATGGAAATCTCCCCGGACTGTAACAACGAGCAACCATTGTAGTCCGCCAGAAACGCATCCCAAACGCGCAGATCGGCTCGCATCCCCGCAGTGACTCGGATGCGATGATGCCCACATCTGACCCCGGCCATCGCCAAAGATAATCTTCGCGCAAAGGGCCGCCCCATAGCAATGACCCGACATGCAAAATTCAGGTGACCAACTAAACTTTGAAGCTCTGTCAAAGTCACCTTTGCAGCGGAACCGACCGCCGCCACCAAGAGCCGCAGCCGCTCTACCTTATCCACAGGCAACCGGACCACAAACTCAATCGAATCAATCTCTATCCCCAGGAAGGAGGTACGAGTCACCGGTCCGACCGTCTTACCCTCTGCCAACGGGATGCCAAAATCAGCTGCCAAGCCATGGAAAAGCCCCAGCAAAGATCCGCACACGTCGGACTGGGCCGGCCCGACAAACAAGAAGTCATCAAGATAATGCACTATAGTCCGCCGCCCAGACATCCGCACCAGCACCCAGTGCAAGAAAGAGCTAAAGGCTTCAAAGTAGGCACACGAAATCGCACAGCCCATGGGCATGCATTTGTCATAGTAGTACTGATTGTCAAAACGAAATCCGAGCAAGGGGAAAGCGGACGGGTGCACCGGCAGGAGACGAAAGGCTGACTCAATGTCCACCTTCGCCAACAGGGCCCCTTTTCCACATTGTCGCACCAGCTCCAATGCCTCATCAAAGGACGCATATCGCACCGAGCAAAGCTCACGCGGGATATGGTCGTTCACCGAAGCACCGAGGGGGCAAGAAAGATTATGGATCAGCCGATACCGCCCCGGCTCCTTCTTCGGGATGACCCCCAGCGGCGATACGACAAAAGGCGAGAAGGGGGGCCGTTCAAACGGCCCAGCCACCCTGCCTAGAGCACGCTCTGCCGCAATCTTTCCCCGGGCCACCTCCCCCATCCGCCTCACCGATACCGCATTCCCCGTTCCAACCCCCGAACCGCCCCCCGCACTGGGATACGAAAGCCCTCGGAAAACCCCGCCCATAACATCGACCCCGCCTTGCCATGTCTGGTAGCCGCATAAAGCTCTAGCCACGGCTGCAGCGCCCGCCTCTTAATGGGGGTAGGCGCTAGCCCCTCCGCATTCCCGTCACTTACTGGCCGCCGCCGTCCCAGGCACCGCTCGGCGGCTGCACTTGACAGCCGAGTGACCGGCGCCGCAAAGCGAACAGGCGTGCCGGAACTTACAGTCCGGGAAGGGGCAGGACGTTTTATTGAAGCGCCAGCACAGGTCACCGCCAGGACCGCTCGCCCCCGTTCTGCTCGTCTCGGGCCCCGGGCCCGCTGACCGAAAGGGCCGCTGGCCGAGCGAAGCCGCCGTACCCCCCGCCTTACCCGGACCCGTACCCCCCCCCACGCCACCCCTTTTCGCCGACATTTGCGTGAGCCAAAGGTTGATATCCTTCATTCCCCACGTCAACTGCCTGTTCTCCTCCATCCTGTCGCGGAACTCCTCATCATAGTTGAGCCAGGCCCAACCGTCGTGCGCCTGAGAAGCCGACAAGATGGCATCAGCATAAGCCAGAAGCTCGCCGTAACAACTCGGGTCCCCATGGCCCCATACACTCGCCAGCCGCAAAAAAGCCCGCGTCCAATTCAACGTGTTCCGGGACACCTTCCGTACCCTCCCCGCTTTCTCGTCCTCTTTACGCTTCTTGCGGCTCTCCCCTGAACGTTTTCTCCCCTCCAACAACCGGAAAATATCCAGGTAACGCCGCTTTACGATCCGCCTCCGCAACTTGCGCGGAACACTCTCCCACAATTCCGCGCAACGGACCACCGCGGACCCCGCCCCCTCGCACCCCGCCCCCACCTGCGGGACAACCATGGAGTCAGCCGAGGAAGAGGCTGAGGACCCGGACGACGAAGAGGACGACGACGCGCTCCTCCGCCGATGCCGTCGGTGCTTCCGCTTCGCCTTGGCTTTTCGTGCCGGCGGAGCACACTCGCTCGGCCCCACCACCACCCCACCGCCCCCCACCGCAACCCCCGAGCACTCACCTGCTGTCAACTGCGCCGCCGTCGCCTGCGCCTCCGAAGTGGACTCCGTCTGCTCCACCGAAGACTGGCCCGGCTGGCCAGCGGTCGCAGACATCACCGAGGTTCCGACAGCCGCCGCTGCGGACCCACTCGGAAGGACCGGAGCAGACCCCGACACCTGCAACGAGAGAGGAGAGCCAACACACGGGGAGCCCACACCCGGGGAAGGTGGAAAGCCCGGCCCCGGAGGCGCCCACCCATACGGCCCCATCCCCCACCCAACACCCCGACCCTGCGCCCCGCCAGAGGATCCTAACCCCCCAGCCGCCCAGTCTGCCGCCCCCCAGGGGGGTTGCCCAACCGCCGGAAGCCCGGCGCCCCAATGGTTCCCCCCCCATCCCGCCCCCCAGGCCGGAGCTTGCCCAGATACCGGGGACCAAGCCGACCACCCTCCCCCTTGCAAAGCGGCCCCCCCCAAACCCATAGAGGGGGGCCCAGAAGCCCCAGCTACTGCCTGCCCCCACCCAGGCCCCCCCCTCCTGTACCCTCCTCTCCATCCCCGACACCCCCGTGAGCCAAGCTCGCCGCAACCACCCCCCCTACCGCCCCCTCCCCCCCCGACAGGCCAGCAACCTCCTCCGTACCCGGGCCTGCGCCCACCCCCAGGGGGCTCCCCACCTCCCCAGTAGCATGAATACCACCTGCAGATGCAGGGGAAGCCCCCCGCTTCCCGGCCCCACCCTGCCGCTTAGCCGCCTTCCTACTGCCCCCCCGCACTGCTCCGCGACCCGCTCCTGGCGCCGCCCCTGCCCCGCGGGATCCCCGCGGAGTACCCCCTGCCCGAGCCCCCGACGACCTCCTGGCTCTGCTGGAGCCAGCCATGATAGGGCTGCCCTACCCTGCGCCACCCCCCCACTGGTACCCTTACCGGCTTTAGCTTGTTGCTGGCAGTAAGTTTAATGTAGGTTAGTGTAGTGGTCTTTTATATTATTTATTTATTTTTTTTTTTGTTGTGGAACAGCCCCCTCTCCCGCAGCACTCCCCCCACCGTAATCGCCGACCCCGCGCCCCAAAAGCCCCCCCCCAACGCACCCAACTCACCGGACCCTCGCCGCCGGAAAAAACACGTCCGGATTCCCGAGGAGCCGCGGCCAGACAAGGAAGGCCACGCGGCTCCTCGCCGGCACAGCACCGCCCCCCCGCCGACCGCCGGCCAATGAAATCGCTCCGACGTTATGACGGAGCGATGTCAAACGCCGCGCTCGCCGTTCCCTCTCAACCCTCCCCCCCCCCCCCCCCCCCCGCAACCCAGCACGCTGGAGGCCGAGGCCGGGCCCGGGCCCAGGTTACTGACGGCCGCGGGACCCGGCCCGCGGCCTCGAGCATAATCTCATTATTTATGTACAGATGATGGCTATACTTTGTGGGACTGGGTATCACTGCAGTAACAGGACAAATTAGAGGACATTGTGATGAGTTGAGATTTCTTTGTGATGTGTGGAGATTTCTTTATGTTGGGCAGATGTTTGGGCCATCTAGCTCATTTCAGAAGTACTCTATGAATAGGTAAGTCTTGATTTGTTTTCAGAAGGTGGCAAGGTCATTTATCATTCTTATGCTGCCCGGGAGAGAATTCCAGAGAATTGGAGAGTAGAATGTGAAAGCTCTATTACCAGTTAGTCTGCTAGTTTTTCTGAATTCCGTAGATATTATTAGAGTATTCTGAGTGCATCCTGTCTTCTTTTTGTTATTTGGGAGAATGTTTATTAGAGAGCTTAGGTAAAGTGGGGCAAGTTCATGTAGTGTCTTGAATGTGACCATTAGTGATTTGTATTTGATTCTGCTCTGAATAGGGAGCCAGTGTAGCTGCTGCAGAATGGGTATGATGTGTTCAGTTTTTGGTACTTTATGGATTATGCGAGCGGTGGTAAGAGTTTGTTTAGTTATATCCTGACAAATGCTGTTGCAATAATCAAAGTGGGGGCAAATCATTGCTTGAAGTATAGAGCAGAAATCGTAAGCTGGAAGAAGTAATCTTAAGTGTTGAAGCATTCTTAGTTTGTTGTACAGTGTATCACTCTTGTTTTAGATTGATATGTGTGGTTAGATCCAGGTATTTATCTAGGGTGACTCCTAGGTATCTCACTTGTTTCTTTACTTCCAGCACTGCTTCTTTAACTTTCACCATGGATGGTGGGATGAATTCCTCGTCCTTAGAGACAAATAGTACTTCAGTTTTCCTCCAGTTTATTCTGAGGTTGTTGAAGGTTAACCATTGTGATGCTTCATTGAAGCATTCTATAATAGGACTGAAGTCAGGCTTTGATGTGTTGGTTTGCAGGTATGACACAATGTCATCTGCATAGATGTGATATTTTATCTTATGTTTCTGGAATATATTAGTGATTTGCTATAGGTAGATATTAAACAGTAATGCCGATAGGGCAGAGCCTTGTGGTATTCCTTGATGTTGGCTGTAAGTTTCTGAAGTTGATTGACCAATTTTTACTTGTTGAGTGTGGTCTGATAAGTAAGATCTAAACCTCTGTAATACAGCCCAAATTGTTGAAGCCTTGTTAGGAGAATGCTATGATTAATGGAGTCAAAGGCAGAAGTTATATCCAAAAAAATTAGAACAAAAGCTTGTTTGGAATTTTCTAAGCCTCTTATGAGACTATCGAATAAAGATATGAGGAGCATTTCAACTCTGTAACTTGGTCTAAATCCATGTTGGTCCAGCGGCGCATGTATATCTATGTTGTCCTGAAGCTGATTCTGTACTATCTTTTCGATTATTTTAGCAATGAATGGAAGACTAGATATTGGTCTATATGAAGTAGGGCATATTTTGTTCAGTGAAGTATGTTTTAATATAGGTCATATGGTTGCAGTTTTTAGGGTTTTGGGCATGTGACCTTGTGTCAAAGATAGGTTTATTACTTTTAGTATGGTTGGTGCTGTTTCTCCCTGTGTGTTTGTATCCAGTTAACAGGGCAAGGATCTAGTGGGGATGTTGTCATGTTGATGGAGCTCATGATCCTCTGAAGATGATCAATAGATACTTTTGTAAATGACAGCCATAACATAATGTCATCACTGATATTGGTTAGGTCCAGGTTATGTGCGTTGATTGGCATCCTTAGCTTGTTCATCAAAAGGTTAGCTATTACCTGAGGGTCAAGGATGGTGCTGGGATCTGGGTATGGTGAATTTATTAATGATTTTACAATTTCAAATAGCTCCCTTAGGTGGTTGAGAGATTTCATGAGTATCTTTGCATGGTAATCTCTCTTGTGATTGTGTATACTTTCACGATTAGTGTCTAATGCATCCATGTAAAGCTTTCTGTCATCAGATGATTTGGTAATTCTTCACTTTCGTTCCAAATTTCTTAAGGTTTTCTTTAAGGACCTGAACTCATGGGAGTACCATGACTCAGATTGTCTTTTCCTTTTGAGCGACCTAGATCTTGATTTTGGGGCTAATGCAGCTCTACTTATGACCAGATTCCAATTTTCTAGAATGGAGTCTATGTCAGTTATTTTGAAGTCTAAGGGGTATGTTTACTAAACTGCATTAGTGTGATTCGTGTTAGGAGCCGCAGTAGAGACAGAAATCCCAAATAAGGACATGGGCGGTACATCGTTACCGATAACGCGCGTTACAAGGTGCCATAAATGAACGAGCGCTACAGGGCACGTTACCGCGCGTTAAGCTTAAGAAGGCGTGCAGGCATACAAACACAACAACAGAGCTGTAGCACAATGGTTACAACACTGACTGATGGTACAAGAGTCATGGGTTCAATTCCCCAGTGGGCCTAATGTATAAGGCTGGCTGAGGCAGCACCCTTTACATTTAAGTAGTGATTGTTGAGGCATTTGACGTGTATTTTAATTAGTGCTGCCAGCAAACACACCCTCACGGTGGCATAACCTAAGGTGCCGCATAAGGCACCCCATAACACACTCGATAGGGCACATTATAAAGTGTACTGTCTGCCAAGGCACCCTATAATGTCCCCTATAGGACACCTTATAAGGCTGTGAACAAAGTCCTGGCTGGCTGAAGAAGGACTGCACGTCACCACACAAACTGTCTGCTGTGGTTACAAGGATAGGGTTAACCCACCCGTACCCATGATGCACTGCACATGCAAATCAGCAGTCGAGAGATGGGCACAAGATTGGGTATGCACCCCCACAGCATCTCAGCCTGGTATGGGGAAACAGACCATGTGTGGCACTGCCACAGAGTAGCCACAGACAGTCACATTGTGCGGGTACTGTGCCCACCCTGAGGTTGAGGTTGTGGTGGGGCGCCCAGCACCAGGTCCACAGCACCTTTCATGGCTGAAATACGCCATGCTGCAGGGCCCCAGCAGTGTGTGATAGGTAGTTCCGTTAGACACACCTAGGATACATCTGTGTCCTGCTGTATGTCTCGGTCATATCTAGTCCTTATGGGCGATGATGCACCCAGAATAGTGCATATCCTGTGTTGGTGCCATGGTTACCTGCTGTAGGTGGGGAGGGGGAGGGGGAGGGGAGGAAGGTGGGGAGGGGAGGAAGGGGGGGTATGGACCCATAGGCAGATCATGTACCACCACACAACACACCCTCTGGGGCTCAGGGTGGGAAACAGGTTCACCCACCAATAGATCCACAGTCTACCTCCCTGCAATGGTAGGAGTAGAGGGGACCATCAACCCCAGTCCTGCTGTGGAACAGACAGAGTGGTACACATCCATAACGCGACAGCAGGCCTGGAAATGCTCAGCTGCCCCCCAACATTATCTGACATTCTCCAGCAGCAAGCCTCCAGCCGCTGCACCCTGCAAGGTGTTCCAGCAAAACACATACTAGCTGCAGACAGTCTGCCAGCTAGTCCATAGTGCATGGTCCTGGAGGAGATGCATGTACCCAGAACGGGGATGTCAGCATACACACCAAGCAGATAAGTCAGTGATGGGGCCCCAAAAGAAAACCCATAAATATCACATGAGATAAATACTATATAGCACTATGGGGGAACCTAGCCATGCCATGGTCACTGCTCAGTCAGGGTGAGAGTGACCTCCCAGCAGGACATGCTATGGCCACCCTGTCCGTGCAGGTGGTGGCCAGGCACTACAATGTCCGAGCCATTGCCCTATGCCCTGTGCAGATGCATTCAGGCCAGGCCACCCTATCCAGGCTCATCATTATGCACATTGGCAGGCCAATACTGGCAACAGTGCTAGCAGTGTGGACTGTGGAGGGTGTTGGCAGCCACCACACACTGGATAGACAGACACACACTCCCCACACCTATGCCAGCATTGTGCAACTATAGAGGTGTTGGGCAGCCCAGGCCACCACACCAGTCCTGGGCACAGTGCAGGCATGGCTATGCTACACAATACTATAGGAGTCACTCCCCAGGTTGGTAAACACTGTCAGACAGCAGACCTGTAGCACACTCCACAGACATCAGAAAGGTTGCTATGATGCAGCTCACCCAGAAAATTGTACTTAACCTAGGAATTGCTATCTGCCAGTAATCATTGCAACTTTTGATAGATGTGAATCATATTCCCAGGTTTAGGGTGGCATTACTAAGGTATGCAAGTGCTAGTATTGGGAGATGCACGCAGAGCCCAAAGTCCTGCCTCTCCAGGAGGCTTTGGATAATGGGACCTGTGGGTGTGGGTGTGTCTGCCCCTGTTGGCTGCTGCTTTACGGCAGAGGTTCCCAACTCCAGTCCTGCGGGGCCAAACACTGTTCGGGTTTTCATGCTGTCCCTCATGAATATGCATGAAATACATCTGCATACCATGGGGGTGGCGCATAGAAATGCAGCACAGGCATCTTTATCAGAGGCAGCATGGAACCGAAATGGTGTTTGGCCCTCCAGGACTGCATTTGGGAGACTCTGCTCTAGGTAATCTGCATGTTTATGGTGTCTGTGCTCTGTAGGGTAAAATGTAGGTGTCTTGGGCATGTTTACGTCATCTGCAATAAAGGTGCTGTCTGTATTAGCATGTTGTAGTAGTGGGTAAAATACGGGGACTGGGTTGGCAGGAACCACAGCTAGGACTTGAACCTGTGACCCTCTGCTTCTGAATACACTGGTTTTGTGCACCGCACCACCTTGTTGTCACAGAGTCAGTACATTCCTTGGTGATACCATGACTGTTCATCAGACAGGGCCCTTCTGTGGCAGTACACGGCACCCACCTACACAGGGCTAGGCCACGGTCTGCTCTGGGCAGCTGCCACTGCCCCCTCCACCATCAGTATCCCTCAGCCACCATGCTGACATGCCCTTCTGCTGGTGGTGCGCAGTCTCAGGCCATCCAGTGTGCAGGTAGGCGGCTGCCTATGGTGTTGCTTCTGGGGTAGGGGTGCCTGCATAGACGTCCACGCTCCCCCCAGCCCCGCCTGCCAATGTTCCGTGCCCTTGGGGGTAGCTGTTGGGTACTATTCCCTGTGACACTGTGGGAAACACACTCGTGCCCATGTTGGGCCTTCAGCAGTTGCTGTCTGGCTGCTCTGCTGTTTCAGCATTCGTATGGGCCACCTAGGCATCACCCTAGTCCGCACTGTGGCCCAGCTGCACCACAGCATGTGCTGCCTGCGGCCCTCTGTATCCCCTTCTCCGGCATCTGTCCAGTTGCCGTTCCGACATGCCTGCCCTGATGTTGCGGGACATGTGCATGCCATAGGAACCCTGTCCGATGGTGGGGAAAAACCTGAGCAGCGCTATTTCACTGTGGGCTCATTCACCTTGTATGGGGCGGAGTATAGACCCTTCCACGATTTATATCTGTTCTATGGAGCTTACTAGGGGGGGGAGGGGTTGTTGTTTCTCATTGATACCACTATTGTCCAACTTGGTTATGGTTGTTTTCCCGTTTGTTGGGGTCATTTTCAGTGTTTATGTGCCCTTTTGTTCTGTGCACATGTATCACACTTATCACTTTTTTTTTGTTTCCCTGCCTGGGCTGTACATTGCTGACACTGAAATGGTTTCTCTCCCTTAACGGCAGGTTTTCAATCGTGTTTGGATTCAGCTCTTCATATCAGCGCATTAGTGTGCAGGGAGCTTCTCCCCACCCACTCTCCGCCCACTGACCCCTTCTCTCCGCCCTCTCTCCACCTTCTGCGGTGTTTTACCGCGCCGCGGAGCTTTACGATCGTTAATGTTGGTTAACGCGCGTTATGTAACGTTAACGATCGTTAGCGCATCATAACACGCGTTATGATGTGCTAACGATCGTTAACGTTACATAACATGCGTTATGTAACGTTACCGCAGTTTAGTAAACATACCCCTAAGTGAGGTAAGGTCACTAAGAACAAGTTTTCAGTTCTTTCAAAACCATTGGATGTATACCATCCAGTCCAGGTGATTTGCTACTCTTCAGTTTATCAAATAATTGTAAGACATCTTCCCGATTTATCAATATTTCTTGCAGTTCCTCTGATACATTACCTTTACATACCATTTCAGGCATGGTTAATCTCCCTACATCTTCTTCAGTAAAGACCAAAGCAAATAATTCATTCAGTCTCTCTGCTATGGTCTTGTCCTTCCTTAGCACCCCTTTTACCCCTCTATCATCCCATTGTCCAACTGACACTCTCATAGGTTTTTTGCTACAAGTGTACTTGAAAAAAAGTTTTATTAGTGTTTGCTTCCATGGCAAGACTTTTTTCAAATTTTCTCTTTGCCTGTCTTATCAGTGCATTGTATCTAACTCACCAGTGCTTATGTTGTTTCCTATTTTTGTCATTTGGCTCCTTTTTCCATTTCCTCTCTGACCTCGCTTTTAAATCATACTGACAGTTTTTTGCCTTCCTTCCATTTTTCTTAAAGAGTGGAATACATCTGATCTGGGCTTCCAAGATGGTATTTTTAAACTATGGCCATGTTTCATGCAAACCTTTAACCTTTGCAGCTGCTTCTTTTTGTTTTTTTCTTAACTATTTTTCTCATTTTATCATAGTCTCCCTTTTGAAAGTTAAAAGGTAGTACTGTGGATTTCCTTGCTGTCCTTTCTCCATTTATTAAATCAAATACGATCATGCTATGATTACTATTGCCAAGTGACCCCAACACCTTTATCTCTTGCATCAGATCCTTGCACCCTCTTTCTTTTGCCCCTAGGACCCCAAATCCTGTGGTACCTCCTCTCAGTGAGGTCCAGCCACCAGGAGGGGCTATGCCCCAACTCACCCCACCGTGAGTACCAAGCTGACCGCTCTTCGCATATTGGCATTAAATATTTTGAGGCTGATGCCATTCAGATGAATGCCATCCCCTTTGTATAAGACTGTGGCACCCACTAGGATGCCCTTATGTTTAACTACTACTCCCCCCAGGCCCCTGACAAAATTCCATACCTCCGTATTCATTTTCCTCCTGCTGTTTTTGAACCTTTCTGGCGTTTGGGCTCCATCCTGCTTCTGCAGGGGGAGAATCTGGGACCAAATGATATCTGCCCTGAATGTGGAGCAGACCCAGGCCAAGCCTCTTTTTATCATGATAATTAAGTCAATGCCCTTTGTGGACACCAAGTTGTTGCCACCCAAATGCAACAACATGAAATCCAGTGGATTCCTGCCTCTCTTCCATTCAGTCAGTGTGGGCCTTAGCTGGTCCCAAAGCATCCCCATCTTCCCCAGCCATTTTATTGTTATGGTGTCCGGTGAGAATCCTAATTGCTTGCTGTAATAGCTTCCAACTGCTCTTCTCTTGGCCAAATAGAAGCATGATTGCCCAACTATCCAAACTGTGGTTCCCTTCCACCTGGCAACATAAGACAAAAATGTAATGCAGTTAATAACATATAACTTACTTCCTAATATAAGTCTGTATCTGCCTGGGTCTGAACCTCAGCTTGTGTGCTGCAGTATTGGCCTTGATCTGGAAAGAATTTAGAGTTATACCCTCCTGTTCATACCCAGTGGCCTACAATGCCCTGTGCCATATGGCTTTAAACTGGAACTGAGAAAGGCAGCTGCCATCCTGGTGCTTCAGGAGTGAGCCTCCAAATGGTAGCTGGACCTTCAAGTACTCAGTCATGGCATATACTGTGGAGAGGTCCATGATCTTGGTTGAACCTATCCACACCATATGACCCACACTGATCTGATCTGTTTTTGATCTCCCCAAGAACAACCCAATTCTGTCCCACGCCTGGGTAACATCTTCCACCGATAGAGCAGTGCCTAGCACGTCTGCTCTGGACCTTGGAATTGACTCACTCATCCTGAAGACAGCAAAACACATTAAGAGGAGGGCAGGCTTGAATAACATCTCCTTGTGGTTGTCTCTCACCACCTTAGCCGCTTTACTGTTGACCTCCCTTAGCATGGGTATAGTAACTGGCCTTCTTTTACCTGAGTATTTGGGGTTCACCCTTGCCCAATCTTCCATCACTTTCCTCGTGATGAACTCCTTTGTGGTGTCCAGGTTGCCATCCAGCTTCAGAAAGAATGATATGTCAGCGAGGATCAGTTTGGCATGCTGGCTCTGTACTCCGTTGTTACAGAGCCAGGTGATGAATGCTTATCAGCTGCGTAGGATTCACTCCTTGCTCCATGTGGAAACTCTTACTACCTGCAAAGCTCTGTAGCCTTGCCCATGCTCTCCCCTATGACTTCCAGATGCTTCTTGAAAGGGGAATACTCAGCATCAAACTGGCGCAGTTCACTCAGTTTTCCACATCTCATCTGACATGCATATCGCCTTCTTGTCGGTAGCTGGGACAAATCACCTGAAGTGGCGCAGCTGAAAACGAGAAACAGCATTAGCACTCTTATTAGTCTTACCGGGGCCATGACTATCTGTAATGAAAGTGTTCAGTTCAAGACTCAATAGGACAATTTTCCTGATTAATTTCATTACTCTTCCCACCCTGGCAGACTGTCTATTTATGCCGTAGACCACGGCCACGTTATCTGACCAGAAGATTATCCTTTTATTCTTGAAGTCAGACCTCCATAATACCAGTGCTACCTCTATCAGGAACTTTTCCAGGAATGCGATATCCCTCGTTATCACTTGCCTGTGCCATTCTGCTGGCCATCTCTCCTGATACCACCATCCTTAAAAATAAATCCTGAAGCCCATACTATCTGTTGCATCTGTAAATAATTCCATCTCCTTGTTACTGGTTAGCTTTTCCCTCCAAATATTCCTGCCATTTTATGCTGCCAGGAATTTCTGCCCAACCTCGAGGTCCTCTTTGATCTCAGTGCCCACCCTGATGAAGTGTTAACTCCTCCACACCCCCACGGTGGAGTCTACTAACCTCCAAAGGAATGCCTGACTCTTTGGCATCACCCTGCATTCAAAGTTCAGTTGGTTGATCAGTGACTGCATTTGCTTTAAGGTGACTTTTTAACCGCCCCTACCATCATACGGTTTCATTCAGAGCTGACAGTTTTGTAGCTGGCAATCTGGTCATCATTTCCAGGGTGTTGCTTTTGATCCCCAGGAAGGACAGGCACTGGATGGATCCTTCTGTCTTGCTTTTTGCCAATGAGACACCCAGCTTTGCTGCTTTATATTGAAAGATGCCCAAGCACCTCAGGAAGGCCTGGTGGTCACTATCCATTAACAGGAAATTGTCTAGATAATCTATCATCCTATTCATCCCTATCTCCCTTTCAATTATCTATTGTAGTGCCATGCTGAACTCCTCAAAGTATGAGCAGGATACCAAGCAGCCCATCAAGAGGCATTTTTCAAAGTAATAAAGGCCGCTAAAATGGTACCCAAGTAATTTGTGACAACTGCCTGGACCACACAGAAAGGGGTTTACACAGGAATTGCACAGGAATTCAGTAACAGCATTAAGGTGAGATAGCTAGTCTCAAATGGATATCCAAAAAATTTGAAAATTTTCAGTAAAGATAAAGAAATGTGGAAGCCATGTTAGTCCACTATAATGGTAGTTAAATAAAAAGGGAAATAAAAAAGGAAATAAGGTGATAGCTTTCATTTTCCTCTTTATTTCCCTTTTTTATTTAACAATACTATTGCAGATCCTTTTCCCTAACTGAGAGTTATTTGTTTTTGGTACAGTGTTGGCATTAGATGTTGATACTCAAGAAACCTTTCAGTCAACTGGATTCTCACCTGGGAATTAAAGCCTCGGTGCTTCTTTTGAAGATGTGTTCTGTAGTAAATGTTCATTTTTGGTTTCCTATTTGGTTTGACTATTGAATGTTGAGAGTAAAAACAGTTTGCTGTGTCAGTAAAGGTATTCACGATTTCTTTGGTAAAGCAGTTTCCTTTTTTTTCACATTTAAACTCAAATCTAATTAGAAGAAATTTGCATGACTTTTTTTTTTGCTGTTTGCTATTTATCTGGATTCAGCTAATGTCTTCCAGTAGTAGCCCGAGTTACATTCAGGCACAGGAGGTATTTCACTGTCCCTTGAGAGCTTACAATCAAAAATCTGGATAGCCACAGAGGTTATCTGGAACAGGGAACTATCCAAAACAGGGCTTTATCTTGATTTTCATGGATATTGCTTAAGCATTCGATACAGTCTATCACAGCCATTTGATTAATCTGCTTAAGCTTCAGGGTATTCAGAGTCCAGCACTAAATTGGTGTCGCTCATATCTAACAGATCGTCAACAACAAGTCTGTATGGGCAATCAAACATCAGATATGTATCAGCAAACCCAAGGAGTACCGCAGGGCTCTTCCCTATCCGCCTTGCAATTTAACAAATATATACAACCAATATGTACAATCATACAATTCTTTGGCATCCTTTATCACATCTATGCAGATGATGTGCTTCTTTACACTCCTTTCTCAACAGAAAACCCAAATTTCACCAGAATCATCGACTGCTTCAATGCTGTCTCTGACTGGCTATCTGTGCACAACTTGAAAGTGAACTATAAAAAGACAGAAGTCCTTTTGTAGCAGCAGAGTGCAGACAAACCAATGATACCAGGAGTCTGTTCAGAAGGTCCAAATCATTTATTTGTGCACAAGTCTCAAGCAGAATCAAATTCAAAATAGCTGAGCAATGGCTGTTAGTAAAACAACAACTTATATACTTTTCTTGTCCATTCTAGGTATAGGCAAACTTCTCATTGGTCCCGGTAACCCCTTTCACCCCAACTATTGGTCCCGGTAACATTACGTAGTCATCCAATTAGGACTTTGGTCTGGGCTCAGCACCTGCTTACCCCCCTTCTAGTCCCTATTACAATGGTCAGTTCTTCCAACTTTGATGCTTCTCTCCTCCAAGGTCACTTAGCTAGCTAGAACATGTGGGAAAGCAGGGCACTGTAACTTTTCTTTCAGCAGTGTTAATTAATTCCATAGAAGCTGTGCTCTCTTATCAATACCAATTAAACTTGTTTTTCTATATTTTCTAAGTTTCGATTCTGCTTAGCTATACTAAATTATACTCAGTTAAGTTTTGATTCTATGGTAGCAGCATTTAGGGGAATATGTAATTCCTTTGGGCCTCTCCACTGGCTTCATTTACAGGTCAAGCTACTCAGGCCTCTCTGCTCATTTCAGACACCATGGATCATAGGCCTTCGCCTACCACATTTTTTGTCATAAAAGTCCTAACATTCATACCTCCAACATCTCTGCAGGTTAAGAATGCTAAACTGAAGTCTAATCATGAGGTTAGATATCTGGGTGTCATGCTTGACCAGGGAGCGGATGCTGGGTGGGGCTGGAACTAGAAGGGAGCTGAGGTTGGGGGAGGATTAGAATGGGATGGAGCTGGGAGAGTGAAATGGAGAGGGGAAAGTATTTTGTGTGGGCGGAAAGAAAAATCTACAATTGGCCGGGTATTGGGAGAGTAAGTGGGGAATGAGGATGGAGGGGTAAAATTTGAGTGGATGAAATAGGAATGAGGAAAGAGCAAAAGGAGAAAGATTAGTATGTTAAAGCAGATGTAGAGAGAAAATGGAAAAAAAACTAGAAGAGAGAAGAAAGGACAAATGGACAGCAGATGATGGAGAGTTAGCAGAAGACACGAAGAAACCAGAAGAAAGTGGCTGGAGCAATTGCAACTGAAAAAAAGAATTCACAAAAGGTAGAAAGATATCTCTTTATTTTGAATTTATTAACTGGAATATGTCAGCTCTGGGAAATGTGCATCATTAACGTCTGCGCTTTGTTTAATACAAGAGGAAATTAATTTATAGTTTTATTTCTACAGTGTTGTTGTACATTCCAAGTTTGGCTTTTGGGGTTCCCAGTTTAATTATTGTCTTCCTGTTTCTAAATTGTGATTCCTTGTTTGGTGATGGTCTATGTTCTGCATGTGTAACTGAGCTGAGGTATTCTGTTTATGTAATTCCTATTTGACATTGCCACTTGTTCTCTTTCCCCAGTAAGTCATGTATTGTTATTCTCTGAAATATATTGTTTTAATATTTGCAGTGTTGCCTTTTGTATAAGTAGGGTCTGGTGCTTTGTGAGTCCTGGTAGTGCTGTTACGATACGGCGGATTTGCTATGGGCTCTAAGTGGGCAGTGTTTGTAGTAGTTCCTAATGTGCCTGGTGGTTGGCACTGGATTATAGTAATGTAGAAATCTTTTAGTCTTTCTTTAGCCATACAGTCATTAAGAGGCATGTTTACTAAAAGTTAGTGTATGGTAACATTATGCAAATATTTATGCAAAATGAGGCCTCGCACCGTCTCCACACATGGCCCCGCACCCCCCTTGGGCTGCCTCTGCCTGCAAGGGTTTCCTGGATATTCTATCCATCCTTTACAATTAACATTGAATACTGCAGCACGAACCATCTACGGAGCTTCCAAATATGAACATGTAACTCCTCTCCCAATCCACCTTCACTGGCTCCCAATAAGCAGTCGACTCAAGCACAAAACTCTCCTGATAACATCAGCTATCCGCATCTTCACTGGAAGATCTCCTACATTGGACTCCTGACAACAGAGCAAGAAGAACAAATATGGTAAACACACTTACCATCCCATCCATAGCTAGAAAACGCTCCCAGTTCGCCATGAACAGAGCCTTTTCCCTCTTCGCCCCTCTACTATGGAACTCCCTACCTGCTCCCATTCATCTCATATCAGATTTGACCACCTTTCGCAAAGCAATCAAAACACACCTATCCCACCTTACGTTTCACCACGTAAATTAAAGCCTTATCCATTCTTATCATACTCAAGATCCTGTCAGATTGTAAATAGTTCCCCATTCTTATAAGCTACTGTGTATGATCTATTGATCTAGCAATGTATATAAGTTAATTGTTCTATATCTTGTTCACATGTTCAATGTAAACTGTTCGGTGTAATATGCTAAATGTAAATTGTTCCATGTAAGATGTTGTTATTTTGTAAACCGTGCTGATCATGAATAGTGCGGTATAAAACCAAGTAAATAAATAAATATCCAGAGAGTGTTACGGACAGAGTGAGGGTAGGTCTAGCCACTATCCAGGTAATTGCTGCACTTATCCATATAATGGTGTTTTTCGGCCGTTATCTGGCTAGTTTGGGCCACTGTGGCACTTATACATTGGGAACACTGATTATTGGCTCCTAAGCTTTTACCTTAGGCAATGGAGGGTGAAGCGACTCGACCAAGGTCACAGAGTGCCAGCAGACGTTGAACCCTGGCTTCCCTACTTCTCAGCTCACTCCATTCAGCAGTTACTGATTAGCTAGATTTGCTGAACAACAGGAAAACAAACATAGTTTGAAAATAATTCACGTGTTCATTTATTGAAGAAACATAGTCCTGCAGGATGTCACATTGGGAAATGCTTCATTGTCATATTTCTGCTTCTTTTGGAAATCTAGTGCATATGATTCTTCAAGGACTGAAACTCTATTTCCATGTATAAGTACCGATGTTTTTTTACATGTTAACAGAAAAAACAAAAACAAACATAAAATTGTAATTGAGCCATTTTTGTCAATTTAAGATATGCCATACTGGGTCAGACCAAGGTCCATCAAGCCCAGTATCCTGCTTCCAGCAGTGGCCAATCTAGGTCATACGTACCTAGCAGTTTCCTCAAAAGACACAGGTTCCACAATGCTTGTATTGGGTCAAGCACTGATATCCTGGGTCCCTTTTAATGATGGTTTATGGATCGTTACTCCAGGAACTTGTCCAAACCTTTTTTAAACCCAGCTACACTAACAGCTTTTACTCAGTTTGCTCATGTGATCAGTCAATCAATGCAACATTCAAAGTTAATTTAATTTTTTTCTTCAAAGTAAACAGGAACCAAGTCTTGCCTATAGGTTTACAAACACCATGCTGTTCTGATAATGACAATTTGAAACCTTTCCAGCAACACAGAGAGTTCATAAAATGCCAAACATAATAATTCATCATTTTTATGTGTCATATTCCAGGGCTGCAGAAAGAAATGTGGATTTTTTTCTACCATCCTAGAAAAACTATGGGGCATCTTTACTCAAGGGTAGTACGGGGTTAGAGTGCGGTTTTGGCATAGCGCCAGAAAGTAGTGCTGGGCCCCACACTAAAGACCTCACATTTCCCTTACGGTATGCATTGGGACTCTGACTGAGCGGGATGGGGACAATCTCACTGCAGTGCAGCTAATGCTAGGATTTGTAGCCTGCGCTACCTGTGCTTAGTGCAAGGAGCACAAGTACAGCTAACACCCCCCTCAGTGGGTGGGGTTAAATGCGCCCAGAGCCATCTTGCCGCTGTGAAGCATGATAACTGCAGGGGGTCAAATGTAGCCACCTCTCTGCAGTTAGCTTGCAGCCCCGGGCTGGTAACGTGGTCCACAGATGCGTTTTACCAGTGTGGTGTTTAGTAAACAGGTCCCTATGATTGTTAACTTTTTCTCTGTGTTAATTCAGTAAAGTTTCTTTTTTGTGGGATGCGAATGATAGAAGTCTCTTTACTGCCAGGAGACCTCAAATCCTGTCTTTTATTTTCATGAATCAAGCAGAACCAAAATAGACAGTCATTTGAAATAAAAGGCACTTCATGAACTTATCCACAGTTGAACTTTTGAGGGCTGTACGTGAAAATGAACAGGCGACCCTTTCCAGCTTCCTACCATTACCATATCTAGAACAGTAATTTCTTGACCTAAATGTTTGACCCATAAAATCTGGTTAACCAAGTGCAATGCATTTCATACATACAGTGGAGGCAAGCAGTTGTCTTGCTTGGAATGCTGGGTGCTAGTGAATGTCCTGACAATGTGCCTTTTCTGAGTTGCAGCCCAGGGGCCTAAAGTTTCTGTGACTTGTACGAACAGAACAAAGAATGATGCCAGACTGCGAGTCCAGAGAGGGTAAAACAATATGCAATCAATACAAGCTGGCAAGACAGAAAAGAAGCAAGTTTTCACATTCTGTTGCATGAAAGGTCACAATGTTAGTAGTACAGTATAACTGGGACACAGTAATGTATATCCTATACTACTACTCCTCCTCCTACTGAGCATTTATATAGCACTACCAGTCGTACGCAGCACTGTATACATTTCCAATGCAACTGGAAGTCACAGATGTTTTCAGCACTGAAACTGCCTTTTTGTCCTTCCATACAAACAAAAATTGGAGACACAAACAAATAAGATAATTAGGCAAATATGAAAAATTAAAATATCAGAATCATTTTTGTTTATACGTAAAAACGGAAAATTCATATGAAAAATAAACTACATGAACTTTATTATAATCATTTTTCTAAAGGGGATCATTTTCAAAGGCATTTCGGTCTGCTACAAAATTGCTCGCCTGAGACGTTGTAAACGTATGCATGTACAGGCTGCTTATGCAGAAGTTTACCATATCTGTTGTTTGAGGAGGAGTTTCTACCAGTGAGACTAAGGCAAGGTTTGTACTTATACACAAATCTTTGAAAGATCAACCATGTGCACATAATTATTTCTTTATTTGTGCATATTTAAAAAAATGACAATCAAGATAAACTCTTGAATAGAAAGTGACAATCCAGATTGGAAACCAGGAAATAGTTACATTCAGGAAATAAGTAAAACATAGCAATAAAGCCATTTCAGATTTGAAAAAAATTAGACTAAAAATTTTTTAGGAAGTAGGACTAATACAATTCAAGGAAATAATACGAGGTGTCAAAAAGTTCACGAACTCGCACCACCGCAAGGGAAAGGAACACAGTATAGCAGTTCCCCTGTGTAGCACTACCCGGCAGCCTTGTGAGTCAATGTGCTAAGCGACACGGTGCTCAGTGGACATGGGAGCATGCTGCACTTCTTTGTTTATCGAATGTTTCACAACTCTCTCGCTGCTGAAAATGAATGGGAAACTTGAGTAACATGTGTGCATCAAATGCTGTGTTAAAATTGGTAAAAAAACATTTTGGAAACACAGCAATTGCTTCAGCAGGCACTTGGTGAATGTACTTTAGGCAAAACACAAATCTGTGAGTGGCATGGACGTTTCAAACGTGACCAAGAAATTCTTGACGACAGTGAACATTTAAGATGGTCTTCAACAAGCAGAACCCACAAAAATGTCAAGAAAGTTTGCGAATTAATTCATGCAGATTGTAGGAGAACCATTCCTGACATTGCTGAAACACTTGGAATCAGTTATGGCTCAGTTCAGGCAAAGTCTGCGGGACCGTGTGAGGTACAAATGTCCTGAGCTGTGGGTCACTGGGAACTGGATGATCCACTATGACAATGCCCTAGCGCACATGTCCATCGAAATGCAGCAGTTTTGGGCAAAAAACAACATAGTTGTCATCCCTCATTCTCCCTATTCTCCTGACTTGGCCATCTGTGACTTTCTCCTCTTCCCTGGACTGAAAGTGAAGCTCAGAGGGCACAGCTTTGACACCACAGCAAAGATTCAGGAAGAGACGAGGACTGTGCTGAAGAGTCTAAAGAAAGAGGACTTTCAGAAGGCGTTCCAACAATGGCAAGACTGCTGGGATCATTGCATCAATTCCCAAGGGGACTACTTTGAAAGGGATGGTGGTCACTAAAATCTCAGGTTAGTGTATCATATTTTGTGGGGTCAGTTTGGGAACTTTTTGACAGCTCCTCATATAAGGAAATAGAGAGTGACTTCTGAAGCATACAAAACATAAACCTACCATTATTTCTCTCCAGAGCCAATCACAATTAAAGGCCATTGTACCTAATGACCAGCTGTAAAATCTAATGAGAAATGGCCGAGAGATTCTTGAGACCTTTATTTGTATCCTGTTTCTACTTCATCTTTTTCCAGATGAGGACCCAGGGCAGGTTATAGCAGTGATTCCATTCATTTCTTCCAGGAAACTTCAAACTTTTGCCTACTCCTGAGCCCCAGTTCTTTTATTTATTAAGCTTTTGCAATTTACAAACCAAATAATAATACAAGAAATGCTTACAACATCAAAAAGAATCACCAATAGGTAGACCTCCTCAGCAATTACTATCAAATACATATAAAACATCATAAGCAACAGTATTCATCCTGGATGGAGCAAAAGGATACAAAAAAGAAAAAAATAAACCAAAGGAAAACAAGACAAATGGGAAGAGAAAAATAAAATTCCCCACCCCTAAACCAATACTAAGGGCAAAAATCACACCAGACTCCTATACTGCCTTAGCCCTCCTTATCAATCAGCAATTTCTCTAACTGAGATACATCAGAGAAATAATATATGTTTCTCCAGGACCAAGCAGGAAGTCAGTCCTCACATATGGGTGACGTCGGCGCCGACGGAGCCCTCGCGGAGCAATTTTCCCCAGCTTTCACAGAAAGCCTTTGGGAATTGCAGCGCGCATGCGCGGTCGCCTTCCCGCCCAAGGGTGCCATCTTAGCCAGTCTTCTTTTTTCCGCGGAGCCCTACAGACGTACCCGTCGTGTCCCCGCTAAAAAAGTTGATTTTCCTGAGTTTTACTCGTTTTTCAATTCGGTTCGACGCCGGTCGTTTTCCTGCCCGGACTCGCGACGCCGTTGCGAGTCCTTCCCTTATTTTTCGGTTTTTCTGATTTTGGTCAGTTTCGTTTTCGGTTTTTTCCCTGGCAGCCCGGTCCTTTGACCTTGCAGGGGCCCTTTTTCCCCCGATGGCTGCCAGTGGTTTCAAGCGGTGTGGTCAGTGTGACAGAAATATGTCACTCACTGACACACACGATAATTGCCTCCGCTGCCTGGGCCCGGATCATGAAGAAATGATCTGTGGAGCCTGTGGCAAAATGTCCTCCAAAGCGTTGAGGAGTCGGCGGCATCAGCGGGATAGAATCTTCGCTGACCCCAGCCGTACCCGGACCTCGTCGGAGGCCTCGGCATCCAGAGGCTCCAGCTCTGAACATCGCCGAAGCTCCTCCGACAGGGGTTCTCCCTCCGGAGACCATCGACGGAAGACAAAACCCGCGAGGGCAGCGTCGGTGGACGCTCCTGGCTCCGCGAGGGCCAGGTCGCATAGCCCCGACAGCCGTCCCGGGTCTTTGGAGAAGGAGCACCTCCCGAAGCGACCTCGCCTGGAGTCGGAGTTGCCTGCTCGGGTAAGTCCTGTGGTCCTTCTGGACTCGCCTCCGAGAGGTCCGACGTCGGGCCCGACGCCGTCGGGGCCCGAGTCGGGGACTGCTGGGTCACCTGAGGTCGGACTCAGGTTGACGGCCTTGGAGAGCAGACTATCTGCCTTCATGGACCAGCAGCGGGCACTGATCGCTAGCCTCGCTGGCGCCGCTGCCCCGACCGCCGGGACGTCGACGTCTAAGTCGACCCCGGAGACCGAGCCGATCCTCGAGTCCATGCGAACTCGAGTCGATCCTCGGTCGAGGTCACCCTCGGCCTCCCGTTCGGGACCGAGGTCGTCGCCGCCGACTCCCTTGGCGTCGGGGCGGCCGACGCCTCCGCCTGCCCGAGCCGACCCCACTGATTCCTCCTCGGAGTCGGTCTGGGAGTCTGAAGAGGAGGAGTCACCTGATTCCTTTCGGACTCGGTGTGTCCCCTCGGACTCACCTGAGTCCGAACCTCAGAAACAGTCCCCTCCGGAGGATGCCCGGTTCTCGGACTTCGTCAGGGATATGGCCAAGGCTTTGGCCTTCCCGGCGGATCCCGAGGAGGAGCCTCGAGCCGAAGAGCTCGACGCCCTTCAGTACGACTCTCCCGCCCGGGAGCACTTTACTGTACCGGTGCCTCCCATGCTGGAACGACTACTCTTCCGCATGTGGGAGAGTCCGGCCTCGTCGCCGGTATTGAGCAAGCGGGTCGATTCCATCTATCGAGTCCGCAAGAGCCCTGGCTTCCAAAAAGCACAGCTACCACACCATTCCATGGTAGTGGAATCGGCCATGCATCGGCTGAAGAGCCAGAAAATGCACTCCTCGGTGCCCCCTGGCAGGGAGGCCCGTAACCTGGATGGCCTTGGTAAGAAGTGTTTCCAGGGCTCTATGCTGGCTTGTCGTGTCCAGACCTACCAGCTATACATGGGCATGTATCTCCGAGACCTGGCTAAAGAACTAGCCGGATTCTCTGCTGGACTGTCCGAGGAACCTTTGCGGAGGTTCCTAGCCTTAACATCTGGTATTCGGGAATGCTCCAAATTCATGTCCCGAGCAGCCTATGATGGCTTTGAAGCATCGGCTCGTGTGGCCGCAGCCGGCATCGGTGCCCGCCGACAGGCTTGGCTTCAGTCGTCTGACCTTGAGCCTTGGGTGCAGGACAAGTTGGTCGATGTCCCCTGCAGAGGTGAGAACCTCTTTGGCAAGCCCATGGCTGAAAAGGCTGCACAAATCGAGACGGAGACTCTCACCAGGACCAGGCTTTCTAGGAAGACCTCCGCCCCTTCCCAGAAAAAGAAGGGCTCGGGAAAAAAGTCCTTTTACCCGAGAAAGGCGGCTGCCTACAAACACTACCCCCAATATCAGGCCCCTCCAGCTCCCCAACAGGGTCAGCAGGCCAAGGGACGGGGTAACGGGTCCCGTAGGCAGCAAGCCCCCAAGCCTGCACCACCAGCCCCTGCTCAGCAGGGTGGGGGTTTTTGACTTCCTCAGCATAGCCTCTCCCCCTCAGCTGGTCCCTCCCAGCACCGGAGGCCGGCTGGTTCACTTCGCCCACAGGTGGTCCAACATCACTTCAGATGCCTGGGTGCTTCAAGTCGTGCGAGAAGGATATCTTCTCCACTTCCATCAGGTCCCTCCCTCTTATTTTCCGGGAGAACCTCCGCGACTCCCTCTGCACAGGGACTTACTCCTTCAGGAGTTAGCAAGTCTTCTTCAGGACCAGGCTGTGGAACCGGTGCCCCACCACCTGAGAGGTCAAGGCTTTTATTCCAGGTATTTCCTAATACCAAAAAGGACAGGAGGCCTCAGACCCATCCTGGACTTGCGCAACCTCAACAAGTTCCTTGTGCGGGAAAAGTTCAAGATGCTTACCCTTGGAATCCTTCTGCCCTACCTCCAGCAGGGAGATTGGCTATGCTCCTTGGATCTAAAGGATGCCTACACGCACATCCTCATCCACCCAAGCCACCGCCAATACCTAAGGTTTGTGGTGGCCGGAAATCACTACCAGTACAGAGTACTGCCCTTTGGCCTGTCCTCCGCACCGCGAGTCTTCACAAAATGTCTCGCGGTGGTGGCGGCCTATCTCAGGCTTCACGGCCTCTATGTTGTTCCGTACCTCGACGACTGGCTCATCAGAGCGTCGTCCCCTCCGGCAGTCACCAATGCCACACACCGCACGGTGACTCTTCTGCAGTACTTGGGCTTTGTCATAAACTTCGCAAAGTCCACTTTGCTCCCCTCACAGGATCTCGAGTTCATCGGCGCAAGGCTGCACACTCCTCAGGCTCGAGCTTTCCTGCCTCTCGACAGGGCTCAACGGCTCATGGACCTAGCCGGCCGTTTTCGCAGCCAGTCCCTGGTCTCCGCCAGGCGCTTCCTGAGATTACTCGGCCACATGGCTTCCACCGTCCACGTGACCCCCAATGCTCGCCTGAATATGCGGCCGGCTCAATGGTGCCTTCGCAAGCAGTGGCAACAAGCCACCGGCGGGCTAGCCGACTTAGTGCGCCTCTCCAGTCCGCTGGCCTCTTCCCTACAGTGGTGGCTTCATCGGCCGAACCTGGTGCTCGGAATGCCTTTTCAGTCGCCTCAGCCGACTCAAGTGCTGACGACCGATGCTTCCCTCCTGGGCTGGGGAGCTCACTGCCAGGGGGCATGTACTCAAGGTCTCTGGACCGCGTGGGAATCTGCTCAACAGATCAACTTCCTGGAGCTCAGAGCTCTTCGTCTGGCGCTCAAGGCTTTCTCCCACCTGACTTCTCACCAGTCCGTCCTTGTCCAGACGGACAATCAAGTTGCCATGTTCTACGTGAACAAACAGGGCGGCACGGGCTCCTTCCTTCTCTGCCGAGAAGCTCAAAAGCTCTGCTCTTGGGCCGTCAGTCACGGCATTCTTCTCAAAGCAGTTTATCTCCCAGGCCAGGAGAATTGCCTGGCGGACAAACTCAGCAGGATACTCCAGCCGCACGAGTGGCGTCTGGATCCCTTGGTAGTCCAGAAACTCTTTCTGAAGTGGGGCCTCCCCACGATGGATCTCTTTGCCAGTCCTCTCAACCGGCAACTTCCTCGCTTCTGCTCGCGTCAGCCACATCCCCTTCGGGTAGCGGCAGATGCATTTCTGCTCTCATGGTCGGAAAACCTTCTCTATGCTTTTCCTCCCATCCCGCTGGTCTCCCGAACTCTGTTCAAGGTTCTCCAGGACAAAGCGTCCATGATCCTGGTGGCCCCTCGCTGGCCCAGACAGCCGTGGTTTCCACTCCTGTTGCAACTAGCGGTAGAGGATCCGTTCCCTCTGGGGTTTCATCCGGATCTCCTAACACAGGATCAGGGGTCTCTGCTACACCCCAACCTCAGATCTCTCAATCTAATGGCCTGGCGGCTGAAAGGGTAGTCCTTGCTCCCCTTCTCCTGCCGGCAGAGGTGGAAGAGGTCGTCCTAGCTTCTCGGCGACCTTCTACCCGCAAATGCTACGCCCTTAAATGGCGTCGCTTTTCCGTTTGGTGTGTACAGCAGTCTCAGGATCCCTTCTCCTGCTCGGTGTCGGTGATCTTGCAGTACCTGCTCTACCTCTCTAATCTGGGACTTAAGTCCAACTCAGTCAAGGTCCACCTCAGTGCTCTGTCAGCACACCATGTCCCGGTGGACGGCAGACCTCTTTCCAGCGACCCTCTTGTAGCACGGTTTCTCCGAGGTCTCCTTCTACTTAAACCACCTCTGCGCCCGCCAGCACCTGACTGGGATCTGAATGTGGTTTTACAGCGGATCACCTGTCCGCCTTTTGAACCGATGGCTACCTGTTCTCTGCGTTTTCTTTCGTGGAAAACCTTATTCCTGATAGCCCTCACTTCCGCTAGACGCGTTAGTGAATTGCAGGCCCTCGTGTCTGATCCTCCCTTCACTCGGTTCTACAAAAATAGGGTAGTCCTACGGACTCACCCAAAATTTCTTCCAAAAGTTGTCTCCCCTTTTCACATCAATCAGGAGGTGGTACTTCCAACCTTCTTTCCCAGGCCTCACTCCAGCCGAGCTGAACGAGTCCTGCATACCCTGGACTGTAGAAGGGCATTGAACTTCTACCTTGACCGTACGCGGGAGCACCGTAAAGCTGCTCAGCTTTTTGTGTCTTTTGACCCCAATAAATTGGGGCTCCCGGTCTCCAAGCGCACCCTGTCCATCTGGGTTGCTGACTGTATCGCTTGGGCTTATGGGGCAGCCGGACTCTCCTTAGAAAGTCGAGTCACGGCTCATTGTGTTCGGGCGAAGGCTACGTCAGTGGCTTACCTCCGCTCTGTTCCGCTGGCAGAAATCTGCCGGGCCGCTACTTGGTCTTCGAGCCAGACTTTTGCGGTCCATTACTGTCTCGAGAGGGAGTCCCGCAGGGACAGTGCTTTCGGACAGGCAGTCCTCCGAAATCACTTCGAGGTTTGAGCAACTCCTACCCTCCATCCCGGATGGGGGCTACCGGTGGGTAATAAGTCAGTGAAGATTCCATCCTTCTGTACTGCCGAGCTCGAGGGAGCTCATTTTTGTGCTTAGGATCTCCGGTAGCCTTAAGCTTGGGAGTCCCATATGTGAGGACTGACTTCCTGCTTGGTCCTGGAGAAAGCGTAGTTACTCACCTGTAACAGGTGTTCTCCAGGAGCAGCAGGAATCAGTCCTCACAACCCTCCCTCCTCCCCGTGGAGTTGCAATCATCTGCTTAAGTTTTTTTGCAAATTTTTATGCTGTCTTTTAGCTATGTCATCAGACTGGCTAAGATGGCACCCTTGGGCGGGAAGGCGACCGCGCATGCGCGCTGCAATTCCCAAAGGCTTTCTGTGAAAGCTGGGGAAAATTGCTCCGCGAGGGCTCCGTCGGCGCCGACGTCACCCATATGTGAGGACTGATTCCTGCTGCTCCTGGAGAACACCTGTTACAGGTGAGTAACTACGCTTTCCATGCAAGTTAACAATGCACTTGCATGGAAAATGCAAGAAAAATGTTGCACCAATCCCCAATAATCCTAGATTTCAATGCAAGAAACTGCTTCCGGCGAAGCTATGTGTTCCTAGAAACATCAGGAAGCACATTGAGCTTCTTGCCACAAAACAAAACCTCTTTATACTTAAAGAACAATTTTAGCATCTTAATCTTGTCCACTACGGACAGGAAAGAGACCAATAAAGTACTCTGATGGGTTATATTATCTGTAGAATCTTCTAGGAACTTTGTCAGGTCCTGACTCACACTGGACAGGATATCCAGCCCCTCTCCTCCAGCATCAACCTGCCGTGATTTAGTAGGCAAATAACAACATTTCTGAACTGGGACATCTTCCTTCAATAAGAGTACTTTGAAATATTTATGTAACAAAATTTCAGCGGATAACAGGTGTGTCAAAGGAAAATTCAAAAACCTCAAATTGTTAACCCTAGAGATATTCTCAAGGATTTCTAACTTGAATTGTAAAGAAACGGAATCTTTTATAAGCAAAACATTAGCTTATTGCACCAAGGGTAACTGCCCCTCAATTCTAGAAACACTTTTACCAACATTCATCAACCTATTATCCAATTCTGTAAACTTCTGAACCATCTCCTGAGAGAAGGTACAGAGAGAGGATATTGTACCTGCCAATTTAAAATCAGTATTTGTAATAGCAACCCACAAGTCTTTCAAAGAAATATCTTGAGGCACAACCACTGATGACTGTCCCAAATCAGGTATTGATACTGGCTTCGGAAGGGGACAGAGGGCCTTGGGAGATACCAGTTGTCCAGTAGAGACTTCCAACATTGTAGAGGACAATTGCGGTTGAGGAAATGGCGGATGAGTCCTTTCAGCAGGGCCAAGAAACACTCCCTCCTTAGAGAGCTGTGGCACAGTACTGGCAGCAAATATTTTGTCCAATGGCCCCACTACCTTTCCCACTAACTGGGGGTCAGGGGTCTTGGGCACAATCTTTCCTTTCCTTTTCCCCATTATAGAAATATCCCACTTAAGCCAACAGCAACAGTACCTGGAAAATTAGGCCACCCTATTTCCACCACTCTCGATCCTCTGTTGGTGCTCTGAAGGGGCTCCAAAGGGACATGACAAGCCCCTTTGAGTTACGCTCTTTTGGGCCATGTCCCAAGGGCCTCCTGGGTGACTTAAAGCTCTGTGGGGACCTCTCCGAGCCGATGTCATCACTGGTGGAATGGCCAATCCACTGCCTGCTGCACCACTCTCACCCCACAATCTTCCGGTCCCACCGACACGGACTCAGTATGTCCTCACACAGCCATCTGCACCTCCCCTGAGCCTCAGTTCTGTCCAACTAAAGTTCCTAATATCCTGTGTCAAGTTCTGTTGGAATCAGCCCAATTGTTCTTAAGAGAGATACGTTTATTTTGACCCCCATGCATCTTTTATGGGGAAATGACTGACATTGCCCTTCTTCTCCACCTCTCCAAGATCATTGACTAACATTGAAAGGTACAAAGTAAGATGTCCACCCAAGGGCTTAGAAAGTTTGCTTCAGCTTGATTTAACTATTTGGAAATTGAAAAAGGGGAAAGGGTAGGGGAAAACACACACAGAGACATACTTGAGCATCGGATAAGATTCTATTCTTGATGTAACAGTGGCAGAAAGGAGAGGTTGTGTAGTTCCCATATATAAAAGTACTATTGCAATTTTGTTTTTTGGAATTCCATCAGCTTTTAAAACTGGCTTTTGAATGTTGCTAATAGATTATTGGAGCAAGTAACTCAGCACCAGACATCAGAAAGGATTTGTGTCTAGTGTACCATAGCAAATAGGTTATAAAATGTAATTACTGACCCATAAATTACTTGCTTGGTTGGCCTCAGGGCAGACTATAAACTACTTTAAGAACACAAGCCATCTAGTACATTAAAGTATGCCTATGGAGATAAAGTTGCTGGGTGAAAATGCAACCTTCAGATGACCTTTGTAGGGCTGCTCTCACTTTCAACTCTTCCTAGTTCAGATCACCTATTGTGTGATGCTACTAGACACTTGATTCAATTTATTTAAAACATCTGTTATTCTATATATACCACACACAATTAATATATGATGTATAGAACATATAAAAGTCAACAACACAATAAAAATTACAGCAAGGAATTTTACAAAACAATGAAACAGTAATAAAATCTTGATATTGCAACTGTCTCCACTGGAAATTCACCAGGAACTGCTCGGTATAGTCAGGCACCAGGAAGGCAGTATATACCAGTGGTATTCCTGGCCCCCCATGCGGCTGGGGCCCCTTCCTCTGTGAGCCTCACCCCTCCACTCCACTGGCCGATAGAGACAACATGGTAAACTAATTTAACTTAAAGTTGACTTATCGCATTGTCTCGGCTCCATGGGCCCGCTGTTCTCCTCTCGTGGTTGAAGTCTCACGATTCACAAGACTTCAGCCGGGAGAAGAGAGCAGCAGGTCCATGGAGTGAAGACAGCACGGCAAGTCAGTTTTAAGGTAAGTTAGTTTGCTGCACTGTTCCATGGGCCTGGTGGAGGGGTGCACTCCCTTCCAACTGGCAACTGGGGCGGGCTGCACCCACTGCCCTTCCTTTGATATGCCACTGGTATATACATTTTTATAAACAAATAAATATATAGATAATATCCTGGATGTTTTGAATTAATGATGACACTGATTAAAGTAGGAACACATACTGAGGGTAATGACTGCTAAGTTTTGGGAATTATTTTTTTCTTTTTACAAGTAAGTGTACCAACGTGAGTGGGAAGTCACTGAGCAGCTATGCACAAGTGAGCCATTCTTTCAGTTTCTACACAGTGACTTTTTTTTAAAAATCAGCTTAGCTGCTTACCGAATGAAGTCCTCAAATACTGAGCTTTTGGTTAATCTCATAGAGAAGTACAAAAATGTATTTCTAAATAGGGTGATCAGAGACTTTCCCTCTAGAGTCTGATCTGCACCAATTGTGCTGGAAGGAAGTTGCCCAGGAATTGATTCATTATCCTAGCAGTCTAAAAGAACCAGTATGCCTTAAATGATTCTTGGTCAGTGGGATAAAAAAAGTGCAAATCTTTCTTTGCTATCAGAGAAATCCAGTAAGAAATTCAGTCCAGGGGAACCTCTTTTTTATTATTTTCTCAACTTTTTTTTTTTTAGATTTAATTAGAGCCCGATTCTGATCTGCACGTCCGGGCCTTCTGTGCGTCTGGAAACGGACGCACAGAGGGAGTTGCGATTCTGATCCTGTGGGGCACGTTTAGCCCAGCGGGATCAGAATTGCAAATAGGCCTGTACATGCAGGCCGGGATTCTGATTCTGTGCAGCCTGCACATACAGGCCTTCCCCGGCTAACTCAGTCAGGGCTCTTCAATGGAGCCATGGTGCCTTGGCGTCCCATTGCCATGGCACCGCAGCTCCATTGAAAAGCCACGATCTCCGGCTGCTGGCTTCCAAAGTGCTTTCCCCGCAACCCAACCCCCAATCTGGCCTCCCAAGGCCAGGGTCGGGCTGTGTGGAATGCCCTCTGCCCCCTGACACCCCTTCCCAGCCCTGGGCCTGCCATCCTCTGCCGCATCGAGGAACATATTCCACCTCAGAGGTGGAATAAGTTCCCTGTCCAAGCCGTCGGCCCTGGACATACAGGGTGACATTGGAGTTGGCCCTGTACTTCTGGGTCCAACGACCGCCCACCGCCCGCCCTAACGCCACCCCTTCCCTGCCCCCGTCTAACTTTCCCATACAATGAGCGGGGAAGTCAGACGGGATCAGGTGGGGGAACAAATAGCAGGGATGGACGTCCTTTCCCGCTATTCATGCCATGGAATGAGCTTGTTACTCTCCTTTACAGATCCCAGTTTAAAGCAAGATACATATTCACATGCAGTCAGTAGGTCCTGATCTAAGAGGTCTGACAAACTAAGGGGCATGTTTACTAAAAACCGCTAATTTGCGTGCCGCAAAATAGCGCACTAAAAGCGGTACTTAAGAGTGCTTAAACGCCCCGCAAACGTGCGATGAAGCCCCGCACACTTGCGCGTCACAGTAACGGGTGCCGCACAAGTACGGGCCCGCAAATGTCCGATAGAGGCGTGGAAAGGCTAACGGAGGGCGGAGGAAGGCCCCGGAGGGGCGGAGAGAAGGGGTTAATGGGCGGGGAAGGGGAGGGGAGAGGCGCCCCGCACATTATCGGTGCTGAATTTCCAAAAAAAAATAGCGCGAGTGAATCACTCGCGGTAGAATGCATTTATAGGGAAGAGAAACCATTTCCGTCAGCAATGTACAGCAAAACCGGGGAAACCTGCAAAACGTGAGCAGTGTGATACATGTGCACAGCCCAAAAGTGGAAATAAAAATAGAAAAGGGCCACAACAAAACTTGTAAAAATAGTAATTCAGCTGGGGAACAGTTATAGTAATGGGCAAAACCAACAAACACACCCAGGAAAGCTCCAGCAAAAAGAAATGTTTTTTGGAAAGGTGTACGGAGCGGAGACTCTTCCAAAAACATTTCCTTTTTGTTGGAGCTTTCCTGGGAGTGTCTTCTATGGCTGCCCATTAATATCACTGTTGCCCAGCGTGGTGATATTGTGTCCCCCATTTGCCGTGGTCATTTCTGGGGTTTATGTGCACGTTTGTCACCAGACAGGGTGCATGTGCCCACAGTAAAAATGCGTAGAGCAGGGTTTGTGACTCCATCCTGCCAGGTTTACTACCTCCAGGGGCTGCACTGTCTCTGTGGCCATAGTGTGGTGCAGCGGACAGAGCCATTACCTCTAGGACTAGAGGGCCAGAGGTTCAAATCCTAGCTGGGGCACTTGCCAGCCCAGTCCCTATATTTTACCCACCACTAAACAAAGATAGCGCAGACACCCCTGTATTGCAGGGAACATAAGCATGGGGGAAACACCCATATTTTACCCAACACCGCACACACACCACAACAATGGGCATTACCTACAGCCAAGTCCCCCAAATGCAGTCCCATACTGCCACATTGCAATCAGGTCATCTGCTTTTTCTGAGAGAAGCTCATGCCAGCATGTTGGCGGACCAGTACATGTGGTGCAGGGGGCAGTGGCTGTTAGCCACAGAAGACAGAGGCTAGCCATGTGCAGGCTGGCACAGTCCACTGCAACAGACAGGCCCTGCCGGATCCACAGGCATGGACATTCCAGGGAATCCAGCCAATCTGTGGCTACACGGTGGTGCAGTGCACACAGACAGTGCATGCAAGAACAGAAGGTCACAGGCTCAAAGCCCAGCTGGGGCTACCACCAATCCTGCCCATATATTTTCCCCACAATTACACAGTGATAGTAAGGACAAACCTTTCGTGGCGAGGACATATGCAATGGTACTACGTCTATCCTTTACCCCACTGAGCACAGACACCATGTACAGGGGCAGTACCTAGAGCAGAATCTCCCAAATGCAGTCCTGGTGGGCCACACACCAGTCAGGTTCCATGCTGCCACTCATACAAATGCCTTTGCTGTATATCTATGCACCACCCCCATGGCATGTAGATGTAGCTCATGCATATTCATGAGGAACAGCAGGAAAACCCGAACAGTGTGATGGAAACCTGGACTGGAGTTGGGAATCTCTGCCGTAAAGCAGCAGCCAACAGGGCCAGACACACCCACACACACACCCACAGGCCCCATTGGCCAATGTCTCCTGAAGAGGCAGAACATATTAGACCCTGCGTGCATCTCCCAATACTAGCACCTGCATACCTTAGCAATGTCACCCTACACCTGAGGTATACGGTACACAGCTCTGAGACGCTTGCTAGGAGTACTGGCAGATAGATATCCATACGTTACGCACATACTGCTAGTTGACCCCATCCGAACAATCTGTTCGGTGTTTGCGGTGCGTGCTCCAGCCCTTGTCTCTGACGGTGTTTACCAACCTGGGGAGTGACCCCCAGCAGTACTGCGTAGCATATCCATGCCTTGCCGTACCCAGCACCGGTTTGGTGGGCAAGGCTAATTACCTCCTCAATAGTAGCACCATAATGGCATAGATGTGGACTTGTGTGTCTGTCTATACAGTGGGTGTTGGCTGCAAGCCCCTTCCACAGCCCACACTGCCAACACTGTTGCCAGTATTGGCCTGCCAATGTGCATAATGAGTAGCAAGGGACCATGGGTATATCTCAGACAGAGTGGACTGACCAGGATGCAGCTGCACAGGGCATAGGGCACTGGCAGGGGCATGGTAGTGCCCAGCCAGCACCTACACAGACAGGGTGACCTCTGTATGTGCTGCTGGGAGATCACTCTCACCCTGAGTTTGCAGTGACGGCAGCATGGCTAGGCACCCCCATAGTGCTATATTGTGATTTGCCCATATGTGATATGTATGGGTGTTCTGTGGGGGCCTCTTCATGGACTTATCTGCCTGTGTGTGCTGCCACCCCAGTTGTGGGTGCATGCATGTCCATCAGGACCAGCCAGCAGACTGTTCACAGCTGGTATGTGTTGTGATGGGGTGCCTTGCAGGGTGCAGTGGCTGATGGCTTGCTGCAGGTGAATATCAGATAGTGGTGGGTTGCATCTGTGAATATCCAGGCCTAATGTCTGTCTGATATTGTGTTATGGATGTGTGTGGAGCTGCTTGGACTGCCCTGTAGGGTGTCTGTTCCCTAGCAGGTTGATGGTCCACTGTACTGCCATCAGTGCAGGGGAGGGTGGGGTGGGGATCTGTTGAGAGGAAGCCCTGTTTTATCCACCTGGGGGAGGGGGGGAGCCAGACAGAGATCTCCAAAATGTTTATGCAGCACCTACCTATTCCACAGGTTATTGCTGCTTTGGAGCTCTGACATGGCTGCATTCAGCCATGGCTGGTGTTGTGGACCTGGTCCTGGGCGCAACATCTCACACTCACACTCAGGGTGAGCACAGTAACCGCACAATGTGATGGTGTTTAGCTACTCTTTGCCGTTTGTCCACCCACTCAGGACACCCTACCAGGCCGAGGTGCTGTGTGGGTGCACACGGACACTTCCCCCTACCAGGCCGGGGAGCTTTAGGGGTGCATTTCCCATCCTGTGTTCAATCGTGGACAGCTGATTTGCATGTGCAGTGCATCATGGGTACGGGTGGTTCACAACAGCAGACTGTCAGTGAGGTGACGTACAGGCTATCTGCAGCCAGCCAGGGGCTGCTTACAGCTATAGAGCTGTAACCCAATGGTTACGTCATTGACTGTGCAGCCAGATGTCATGGGTTCAAACCCACAGTGGGGTTCTGTGATAGGGGTGTCCAAAGAGTTATTTTAATTTACTGTACATATGTTGCTGCCAGCAATGACACCCTCAGCGTACTGTACCCATAAGGTGCCTCTGAGGGTGCTTTATGGGGCGCCCTATAGGGCACGTTACGGTTGCCAGCCATATACGGTGCACTATACATTATCCTGTGTCGCAACATACATGCTGCCCTATAGGGGACATTCCAGGGTGCCTTGGCGGACGGTGCACTGTAACATGTGCCTTATGGGCCGCCTTATATTAATATGCTGTGAGAGTGCGTTTGCTAGTAGTTATCACAAGATAAAATTAAAAAGCCTCCTACAGCACTCCACAACATATAACATGCTGCTTGCTGTGTTGCTTCGATACCCTGCAGTGTCTCCATTGTGCCTCCCTGTCTCCCCAGGTACTGGCTGCATTCCCTCCTTCCTGGTTCCTCCCACCGGAAGTGACGCGGGGGCTCACCGTGAATAAGAACAGCTCTGGTGCGGCGTCCTGACTGCTGTTCACCTGCTAGTGCTGTTACCTGCCTGCTGTTGTCTGTTTGCTGCTTGCTGTGTTGCTTCGATACCCTGCAGTGTCTCCATTGTGCCTCCCTGTCTCCCCAGGTACTGGCTGCATTCCCTCCTTCCTGGTTCCTCCCACCGGAAGTGACGCGGGGGCTCACCGTGAATAAGAACAGCTCTGGTGCGGCGTCCTGCGCCGCAGGCGCGCGCCGAAGGAGTGCGCACAAGGAGCACGGCCTGCTCCTTGGGCGAGCTCCTTGGGGCGAGGGACGGGGCGAGAAGTCTAAGTCCCTTGGCTGCCTAGCGCTCCGTAGGCTGTGCTCTACGACTTTGTCTGCTAACCCTCTCCACCTTAGCTGCCTTTCTTCCTCCCCGTGTAATTCCTCCTGCGGGGGGGGCTCTAACGGTTCTCAGGTGCGTTTTCTCTCCTTGGTACTGCTCCTCCTTTGCTTATTTATGTCAGCTATCCCCGTTCACTGGGGTTGGCGCCCTGTTATTCTCCTCGCTACTCTTTCTGGTACTATGACTCGACAGCTTTCTAATCTCACATACTGTCCACTAACACACCCACGCCCGTCAGCTTCTGTTCCCTCTCTCTCTCCTTCCTCTCTCATGCTGTTACAGCTCGCTTTGCTAAACTGCCGGTCTCTCCGGTCTAAGACTCTTCTGATTAATGATTTTCTTTCTGACCATAACCTGGACCTTTTTTTCCTCACCGAGACCTGGCTGAGAGAAGGTGAGGAATCTTTTCTCAACCGATGTCTCCCTCCTGGTTACTCTTTCTTATCTATTTCCCGCCGGGGTAGGAGCGGAGGGGGAGTAGCGGTGATATATCGCTCCTCTCTCCTCCTTTCGGAAGTTTCCGCCTCCTCTTCTCTTCTCTATCCTGAATCTCTGCTTCTTCGTCTGCACTCATCCCCTCTCCCTTGTTATTTCCTTCTCATATACGCTCCCCCTTCCTTATCTGTACCTCTATGGGATTCTTTACTTGCTACTATTTCAGAGGCTTCACTCCTATACTCGAATCTCCTAATTTTGGGAGATTTTAACGTCCATGTTGACCTACCCTCCTCAACAAGGGACCTCTCCTTTCTCACCTTTCTTTCTGATCTATCTTTGCGCCAATTTGTTTCTTTCCCCACCCATGCTGCTGGTCACTCCCTGGATCTTCTCATTACGTCTGAGTCTTCCTCTATACCCCCTTCCTCTCTTTCCTCATTGTCTCTCCCTTGGTCTGACCATTTGTGTCTTCTTTTTACTATTCCTACTCAGTCCTCTTTGTCAGGTCCTTTAGACTCCACATTGTCATCTTCTCACTGTGCTTCTGGTTCTCATTCTCTCTCTATTCCACCAACCCGTAAGCTTACTGCTGACACACTTCATCAGTTTCCTTCCCCAGCGTCTTTATTCCCTAGTGATTTTGCGTCTCTTTCTGTTGATACCCAAGCCCATCTCTGGCATTCTTCTCTGTCCGCTGCTCTTAATGATATCGCCCCTCCTCGCTCCCACCAATCTTCTCATCACTACCCTCGGCACCCTTGGTTTCATTCTGGTCTTTTCTTGCACCGAAAGTATCTTCGTAGGGCAGAACGCCTTTGGCGCAAGCACCCCTCTTCTTCTTCTCTTCACAATTTTCGTTCCTGTCATGATCATTACCGCACTCTCCTTCACTCTGCAAAGCGCGATTACTATTCTAAGCTTATTTCTTCTTCCTCTAACTCTTCTCGGCGACTCTATACTATCTTTCGTTCTCTTACAGCATCTCATTCTGCTTTTCCTCCCCTTCCTCCTCCTTCCTCGGCCTCCCCTGATCCCTCCTCCCTTGCCTCCTTCTTTGCTTCTAAAGTAAAGACCCTCCGTCAGTCTTTCCCCTCCTGTCCTCCCCCTCTTTCCCCTGTAGTAGGGCCCTTTCCGCTCGCTTCACTGCCTCCTTTATCCTCTCTATCCTCCACTCCCACCTTATCCCACTCCTGGTCTTCGTTCGAGATGATTTCCCCAGCTGTCCTTCAATCTACTTTCCTCTCTATCCGAAAGACTACATGTCCTGCTGATCCTATTCCCTCTCATTGGCTTCTGGAATCTTCCCTGTCTCTTTCCCCCTATATTCTCTCTCTCTTTAATGCTAGCTTATCTTCTGGTTTCTTTCCTACACTTTGGAAACACGCTACTGTTCGTCCTATTCTGAAATCCCGCACATCTGACCCTACAGCTCTTTCAAACTGGCGTCCTGTTTCTAATCTCCCTTTTCTTTCTAAATTTCTTGAGAAACTTGTCTTCCTTCAGCTATCTGCTCACCTTGAGGTTTCTCTTGTTCTTCACCCTCGGCAGTCTGGTTTTCGTCCTGGTCACAGCACAGAATCTATCCTTCTTTCCCTTCTTAATGAGGTGCACGCTGCTCACGATCACGGTCTTTTTACTCTTGCTGTTTCTCTTGATCTCTCTGCAGCTTTCGATCTGGTGGATCACAACACCCTTCTCACTCGTCTTCAAAATGCTGGCCTCTCTGGGACTGTCCTTCACTGGTTTCGCTCTTTTCTTTCTTGTCGTTCGTTCTCAGTGGTTGCTGGGTCCGCCTCTTCACCCTCCACCCCTCTTACTTGTGGTGTGCCACAGGGTTCTGTCCTTGCTCCTCTCCTTTTCAATGTCTTCTTGGCTCCCCTTGCACTTGTGGTTCAGCAGTTTGGTATCTCCGCGTATTATTACGCGGATGATATCATTCTGCTGCACCACACTGATTCACATACCCCTGATATCTCTCCTCTTAACCTCTGTCTTTCTGCGGTAGCTTCCTGGTTCACCTCTAATTTTCTTCAGGTTAACCCCACTAAATCATTTGCCATTTGGTTTACCCTTGGAAGCCCTTCCCCCACCTGCGCCCCTTCCCTCTCTTCCCAGCCCATTCCTCTTGTCTCATCCCTCAAGTATCTTGGTGTCATTCTTGATTCCTCTCTTTCTTTCAAAGAACACATCACCTCCATAGTTCAACGTTCTTTTCTATCCCTCAAACAACTTCGTCCTGTGCGTCCTTTTCTTTCACCCTCTGCCTTTGCTACTCTTATTCTTTCCTTTGCAATTTCCCGTCTCGACTACTGTAATGTTTCTCTTGCTGGTCTACCCCAATCTCAACTCTCCCGTCTACAACGCGTTCAGAATGCAGCTGTCCGTCTCCTTTCCTGTGCTTCTCGTTACGACCATGTCACTCCCTTACTTCTGCACCATCACTGGTTACCGGTTCCCTTCCGTATACAGTATAAGGTTCTCACATTTGTGCACAGGGTGACTCACACTGGTACCCCTCTCTATCTTGCAGATCTTCTTCAATTTCGTACTTCCCATCGTCTGCTCCGTTCTATTCACGTTAATCGGTTGGCCCTTCCTTCTCCCTCTCAAGCTCACCTGGAGTCTACACGTTCTTCGGCTTTTTACTTTCTGGGTCCTAGGCTCTGGAACTCACTTCCCCCCCCCCTGTTCGTGCAGAGCAATCATATCAAGCCTTCAAACGACAACTAAAAACCCACTTGTTTTGCTTGGCGTTTGACCTTCCTCCCCCGTCTGTGTCTCCCTCCCCCTCCTCCTGTTGATGTTTCCTCTTATGTTTTGCTGTTTCTATTTTCTGTCTCTCTGCTGTCCCTTTTAAGATTTTAATTGGCGTTCTTTTTAACTTTTCCGACAGCCTATATTGTAACTGTTTTTAATTTTGTTTGTAAACCGCCCAGACGCCATTGGTATGGGGCGGTATAGAAAGTATTTTAAATAAACATAAATAAACATAAACATACTGCCTCAGCTAGCCTTTTTCACTGGCCATTGTGAGGGATTGAACCCCTGGTCACTGCACCATTGCTCAGTGTCTTCACCATTGTGCTATGGCTCCATTCCTATTATTTGCACATCAGCGCGCCACTTATCCCACCCACTATTGGGCTGCCCCCTCACACATCAGCTCGCCGCCTTCTGTTGCCCAATTTTATCAGCGCGCCGCCCTCTGCCGCCCAACCTTAACAGCGCGCCGCCATCTGCCGCCCACAATGAACAGTGCGCCGCCTCATGCCGTATAAAAAAAGAGTGCGCCGCCTTCTGCCGCCCATAATCAATATGCCTCCTACACCACTTTTGCCCATAAAAGTTGATGCCTCAGCTGGTCTTTTTTGTTGAGCGCAATGGGGGTTTGAACCCATGGCCCCTGCACCATAGGTCAGTGTCTTCACCATTGTACTACAGCTCTGTTGTTTGGTTATGCAGCATCGCCCCACTTAGCCTTCCCACGCGCTAATGTGGGCCCCGCACATTAGCGCGACGCACACACGTACGGTCGGGTTTTTTTCTTTTTTCTGCCTGAACCACCCACTCCTTATATGGCACACGCACACTAACGGGGACCCGCACAGCAACGGAGTTTAGTAAACATACCCCTAAGTTATTTAAACTTTTTTTTTTTTTTTTATAAATCCTTATTTAACATTTTACAAATCATACATCAAAACCAACCACAGCACAACACAAAATAAAAGAAAAAAACAAACAAACCCATACAGAGCAACGAAGCATAACCCACCCCACCAACCCACCACCCACCCTGGCTCTCCGGGAATAGACAAGAAACAAGGTAAAATAAAGAGAGGAAGCAAGGGGTACCCACTCCAACCCCCCCATTCAACGACACCCTAGGCGGGGCGGCCTATACAGGCACTGGGCCTCTGGGCGAATGCCCCTACACTACCTGAGATCGGGCTACAAATTGATTCAAGAGAAACCACCTGCGGACGTTCAGCTCCTCCTTGTCCGGATGGTGGAGTTTACTGCAAATCTTTTCCAATTTAGAATAATGACAAACCAAATTCCACCAGCTGTCCAAGCTCAGGCTCTGAAAATTCTTCCACTTTCAAAGAATCATCTTAGTAGCGATGGCCATCATAAAGTTGAATAAAAAATTTTTGTCATGGTCCCCCCCAGAAAATACACCCAGAGACCGCAAAAAGATCCTGCTCCTCTCCAACTCTGCAGAGAAATGCAAGATCAATTGCATGCTAGCCCACACCTACCTCCAGAACCTCTGGACCAGGGGACAATCAAAAAACATATGCAGAAAAGTACCTTTTTCCCTCAGACAGGACCAACACATGCCGGAAGTGCCAGGGTCCCATTTAGCCAGTTTCGATGGGGTTATGAATGCCCGGTGCATGAAAAAATACAATGACTGAGTGATCGCAGCCGACCTGGAAGCTTTGGATACTGGACCCCAAAGAATTTTCCACACTGGAAATGGAATTGCCTGAGAGATATCAGACTCCCAGACCCGGGCCAGCCCAACAGGGACAGTGGAGGTACGTTCCCTCCACAAAGCATAAATCTTAGAGGTGACCCCCTGCTGACCAATGGTAGCCCTGAGCCCATTGAGCAAAGCTCCCCCCTTGGCTAGCTCAGATGTCCTTAGAGGTGTATTAGATGCAACGATACAATGTTTAAGCTGGACCCATTTAAAAAAACAAGAGCTAGGTAGGGAGAACGCCCCCTGCAATACCTCAGAATCTTTCCATCCATTATCATCTACAAGATGCCCAAGCGACCAGATTCCCCGCTCTTGCCACTTCCTCCAGGTGAACATACGCCCGCGAATCCTAAACCTTGGGTTCCACCACAACGGAGTCTGCCCCGAAGGCGGGTCTTCCTTAGCCACCAGCCGTGCCAGAGCGGAAAAAGCATCCTGGGTAGATCTAATAACCCGCCCCACAAGAGACCATTCGGGATGTAACGAGCCCAACATATATGCCAAAGGGCAGGGGGCGGCTACACGAGCCTCTACTTCTAACCAAGTGGGTCTCTGTCCAAAATCATCTGATGCCAACCACAAGGAACCTTGTTTAATCAAAAGGGCCTGGTGATACCAAAAGAAGTCAGGGAAATGCACTCCCCCTTTATTCCTGGCGGCTTTCAACTTTTTTGTGGCAATACAGGGTTGTTTACCGCTCCATAAGAAAGTGATGAGACTATTCTCTAGCTTTTTATACCATACCGACGGGATAGTAAAGGGGAGCATACCAAGCACATAGTTAATCTTTGGAGTGAGAGACATTTTAATGACCTCTAGTCGGCCCCACCAGGAGAGATGAAGGGGGGACCAAGCTAAAGACTTCTGCCGGATCAGGAGGAGGAGCTCTTCAAGGTTCTTCCGGATCATGACGTTTGCCAAAGCATTATACCATGCCCCAAGGTACTTAATACTGCCCGCCTCCCACTTAAAGGGAAAAGCCGCCATCTCCGCTGAGTTGGCTAGACAATTAAGGGGGAATGCCACAGATTTGGACCAATTGATCTTGTACCCGGAGACGCTGGAGTACTCATCAAACAAGGCCAAAATAGTCGGGACTTCGGCGGGCTGCGTGAAAAGGAGCACATCGTCTGCGTAAGCAGACACCTTAACTTGCAGAGTCCCGATTTGGACCCCCCTGAGGTCTGGCTGATGCCACACTGCGATAGCCAAAGGCTCCAAAGCTAAATTGAAAAGCAAAGGGGAAAGGGGGCACTCCTGCCTAGTTCCTCTATGGAGGGAGAAGGGACACGAAAGGGTGCCATTAACACATATACTAGCGGTCGCACGAGAATATAACACCCTAACCTTGTTTATAAACCCTTCGCCTAAACCAAACCATTGCAGAATGAAAAACATAAAAGGCCATTCCAACCTATCAAACGCCTTCTCCGCGTCTAATGAGAGAGCGACATACGGGCAAGAGTCCGACGACGCCCTCTCGAGCAGGTTGCACAGCAGGCGGGCATTATCTGTGGTAGACCTTCCGGGTACGAACCCACATTGATCAGGATGAACCAAATCACCTACAACCGCTGCAAGTCTACGCGCTAAGATACTCGCGTAGATCTTATAATCGGCATTCAAGAGAGAAATAGGCCGATAATTCGCTACATACTTGGGATCTCTGCCCGGTTTTTCCAATACCACCTCAGAAAACCTGCCAGTGTGACTATGCTCTTTCTCGAGCTCTCCATAGTACTCCAGCATGAACGAAACCAGCTCTTTACTGAAAACTTTATAAAATTCAGCAGGGAGACCGTCAGGTCCGGCCGCTTTCCCCGAGGGCATAGCCTTGATTGCCGAGAGGAGATCATCACACGAGAAGGGTTTACCGATGTCAAGAGCATGACGCTCCCCCAGAACAGGGCACTCCAGATTCCCAACAAATCTGGCAAACTCACTGATATCTGCCCTTGACTCAGAAGCATATAGCGAGCTATAGAATTTAGAAAATTCTCCCACTATCTGCTCATCTTTTGTCAAACATTCTTGACTACTAGTTAAAATAGAAGCTATTCTTGATTTAGTCTGCTTCCCCCGCACAGTATGCACAAGAAGCCTTCCGACTTTATTCCTCTCCACATGAAACCTTGCTGACTGCTTTAACATGATCTGCTCAACCTCAGAACTCAGGATTTCATTATATTGGAATCTTAACCTTTGCAACCGCAGCAAGATTCCCGGGCTAGGGTGGGAGACCCACAGCCTTTCACCAGCTCGGATTTGCATATCTAATGCAGACAATTGAGCCTTCCGTTGTTTTGCCTCCTTAATTTTAAAACTAGTGATCGAGGCACGCATTGAGGCCTTGAAGGCCTCCCACCAGGCCCAACTGGCAGCGTCGCCCAGTCTATTCTAGCTAAAGAAAGAGGCGATGGCAGCCCGCACCTCCTCCTGGAAGGCAGGCTCCGCCAGCCACGATCGGTTAAAGGACCATGCCTGTCCGGGCCTCTCTACATCCTCCACATCAACATCCAACGTTATAGCTGCATGGTCTGAAACCGATCTGCCTAAAATCGATGCTTCTCGACAACCAGAGACCAAGGACTTAGAGAGCAGAAAAAAATCTATACGAGAAGAAGAACTATGTACGGGGGAGAAAAAAGAAAAATCCTTTTCGTTTGGATGGAGTAATCGCCATATATCAACTAACCCACAAGAATCTAGAAGAGCAGAGAGTGCGACACTCGCGCAAGAGGGACGTTCAACCCTACCGGGACTCCTGTCCAGCAAGGAGTCTCTTACCAAATTAAAGTCACCTCCAAGGATTATCAGAGCCCCATGATCCTCCTGAATGACACCATTTAAATTGCAAAAGAAAGTGGGGTCGTCAATATTAGGCCCGTAGATATTGATAATAGACAAAAGCTCCCTCCCCGCCCTTACTAAAGATTTGGACCACCTCCCAGCCTCATCATGGCTTGAACTAACAATCTGAAACCCCAAGGCGGCCTTTATCAATGTGATAACCCCATTTTTCTTATGCACGGCAGGGGAAAATCCCACCAGCCTAAAATGCTTATCCTCCAATTTACCCGCCTCAAATGCAGAGAGGTGAGTTTCTTGAAGCAGAATAATGTCAGCATGCTGCCGCTTACAATACGCAAGTATTTTCTTCCTTTTGACCGGTGACCTAAGCCCCTTCACATTTAAAGACAAAATCCTCAACCCGTTGGCCATCCCGCCCATATGTCATCTTCATGCATGCGGTCAACAGTGGGCACAACCCTATCTCCTACTTCCCGAAAGTTCCCAGAAAGCCAAAAACCCCTCCCAAACAGAAAGAAATTCAAAAAAGGGTGAGACAGCAGAAACACTCTTACAGCACAGGGCAGCCCCTTAAAAAATAACAAAAGCTATTCCCAGCCACCCAACAAGTTAACGATAAAGCATGAAGTCCCCAGAAGACAATCTTGTCCAACACTGGAGACAGTATACAATCACATATTCAGCCGCGCGCTACAGGGCCGCATAAAACAGACCAGAAACGCCAGGTCCAAGGCGACATCAGCTTTGCTGCATCAGGAGCTCTTCTTGGTCCTCGATAAATTGACGCAGCGCCCCTGGGTCCTCAAAGGACTTAGTAGTGTTGTTCAAGGTCACTTTGAATCTCGCTGGGCTGAACATGCCAAATCTTGCTTGCAGATTTCGTAGCCTAGGTCGCAACTCCAAGAACTGTCTCTGTTTCTCCACTGTATGCTTGCAAAAATCCGCGTAGAAGGCAATTTTGTGCCCCTCATATTGGAGCGGCTGACAAGCTTTAGCCACCGCAAAAATCTGCAAAACCTGCTGATGCCTCAGCAGGCACATAATGAAAGGGCAGGGGCGCTTACTGTGGGCATTAGGGCCAGACGGAAACGCCGGGATCCGGTGCGCCCGCTCAATTTCCAGCGGATGGGTAAAGTCAATTTTTAATACCTTAGGCAGGAAGTCCTCCAGAAATCGGATAGGATCACTACCTTCTGCGCCTTCACCAAGTCCGACAATGCGGATATTGTTGCGCCGGGCCCTGTTGCCCATATCTTCCACACTCCTCTCGAGCCAGTCCAGCTTGCGAGCGACGGAAGCGAACCGCTTGATCTGCTCCTCGTGCCCAGCCGCCAGTGCTTCCACCTTGTCCACTCTAATGGAGAGAGACTGAAGTTGCGTGCTCAGATCTTTAATATCGGCTTGTAGTTCAGATAATGTCTCTCCATTCGAATCCACTCGGCTTCTTATGGCCCTCACTTCTTGCAGGAGCTGACGGAAGTCGTCTGTTGAATCTTGCTGAGGCGCTGATTTGTGCGGCGACAGCGGGTTGGTCTTAGATCATTTAGACCCTGCCGCCGCAACTGTGGAAGCAAATTCCAATTGCGTTTTCTTGCCCCTCCGACATCCTCCAGCTCTGCCCTCACGATTCCACCGACCGGGGCGGTGATACACTCGGGTGGCACACAGGATTACAGCTCTAGGGCCCAAGAGAAGAGGTCTTACACCACCATGCCGGTTTTGCGCTGGCTTCGCCCCCCAAGTTGTTTAAACTTTGTTCATACCATCTTGTTCCATATGCCTGGAGCAACCTACCCGAGTCAGTACATCAGGCTCTTTCTCCACCCTATTCAAATCCAGGCTAAAAGCTCACTTCTTTGAGGCTGCTTTTGGATACTGATGTCCCTCATTCTCTTGTTCACCACTTGCAGTATGTGTATCTTACCATACTCTAGTCCAGAGTTTCCCAACTCCAGTCCTGGAGGGCCAAACACCATTCAGGTTTTCAGGCTGTCCCTGATGAATATGCATGAAATATATTTGAATACAATGGGGACAGTGCATGCAAATGCATCTTATGCATATTTATTAGGGACAGCCTGAAAACCTGAATGGTGTTTGACCCTCCAGGACTGGAGTTGGGAACCTAGGCTCTAGTACAGGGGTTCTCAACCCTGTCCTCGGGACCCACCTAGCCAGTTGGGTTTTCAGGATAACCACAATGAATATGTATGAGAGAGATCTGCATACACTGCCTCCATTATATGCAAATGTATCCCATGCATATTCATTATGGTTATCCTGAAAACCCGACTGGCTAGGTGGGTCCCGAGGACAGGGTTGAGAACCCCTGCTCTAGTACATGCTTCTCTACCTTTTTTACTTTGTGGCACATTTTTTGAGTTTGTTCAGTCCTCGCAACACACCAAACCCAATTTTGCATGATCCTCATCCTCAGTTTCTTCCTCTAGCAGAATTAGAGCAGCACTTTTTGCCTGGGTGTTTCTCATTCTGCTGATTTTAAACTGATGCATGAACCCGTGAGGTCATAAACTCGGATATGAGACTGAAGCAGGCAAAAGACACTGCTCTCCTCCTACCAGTGGGAGGGAAGGATTTCTAGAAGCCGAACAACTACTAGGCATGTGCAGTTCTCCCGAAAAGTATGGCTACTCTTCCTAAAATGAACTTTTAGGCATTTTTGGATGTTCTGATTTTTTTGCGGACATGTTGTAAAAGCATGCTAACTGTGCGCCCTATGGCTTTTTAAATTTGTGCATGTAAATTGATTGTATGCATGTTAATTTGTTCAACATGCACTCTGTTAGGTTTTAGGTGCCCCAATGAGTCCAAAATGCACATGCCTAACAGCTACTAGATCATGATTCTAATCACTAAATGGAAAATAAAATTCTTTTTCTATATTGATGACAGAAAAGAAAGAGGCCGGAGCTCCACTCACACTCCTCTACTCCATGAATAATAAGAGAGGCTCCAGGCTTCTCTCTCGCCTCCTGTTCTCAAACACTGATACTGAGAGAAGAGGCTGGAGTAGGAAGCAGAGGGCTGTTCATGGGGACACTGTCCAACAGAAATGGGGCAACACATATCTAACCATGGCTGTACATGTTTCCACCAAGGCACACCAAGGGCCTTGCCAAGGCACTCTAGCATGTTATGGCACACTGGTTGAGAATCATTGCTCTAGTCCACAATTTTGTGATGTTGTTCATCTTGATTAGCTTGTAAGCACTGATGAGCAGGGACTTTCTCTTATGTACAGGACTGCATATGTGTTTTAGTGCTATACAAATGATAAGTAGTAGAAGTAGTAATAGTAAGTTGTACCTGAGGCAATGGAGGGTAAAGTGACTTGCCCAGGTGTGTTGCTGTAGCCAAGGTCTCAGTGTGGGTAGAGCAGACTCTCTACACCTCATACCTCTGGGGCCGCCTTGGGCAGGGGGAAAATAACTTTCAAGGCCCTACTTTGTGGATTCTTCTCTTATAATCCCTCATTCCCTTTCACAGTTAGTCACTCCCAAAAGTACAGAGATCCAGTCCAGGTAGTTGTTCATATAAGAGGTTTTTATTAATAAAGTTCTTCAGTGCAATAATGAAAAAGTAGAGGACAATAATTCTCAGCTCCTTATCCTCTTCATAGTAAACTTGTCTCCTTGGATTTTTGTGCCTTCTCCCTGGGTTAATGACCACACTTTTCACCAGCCTTCTTCATTGTTAAGACTCCTTCTTGGTTGCTCAGATCTTTACTCCTCTGTAGCATTTTGCACCCTCCTTGGAGAATGGGGAAGACAAAATCCATGTTAGCACATCATAATGGACCTCTCTGTCTAAGCCAAGACCTTGCAGGCCTCAGGACCTTTTCCATGGAGTCCAGGCACTCTACTTGAGCCCCACCACTCCCAAGAAAATGCAGAAAGAAAGGACCTATCCCTTCCCTCACAAAGGGTTTTATACTCAAGATTTGACACCTCCCCTATAAATAATGTCAGCAACATATCCTCCTCCTACTACCAGTTACTAATACCAGGGTCGGGTCAGTCTTTGAAGCCACTTCTAGTAAGGAGCTTCCAGTTTTATTTGTAATTGGGGCTGCTAGTTTTCTTTTTATCTTAAGGATAATAGAGATAGAAGTGAGGCTTTATGGGAAGATGGAGGTAACTGTAAGAAGCATTTGGAAAAACGAGGAATTAAATTATCTGTGGCCTATTAGTTGCTTTTAACAAATAATAAGTGTAGAGTTTACCAAGCTGATTATTTTTTTGCTTCTTTAGGTTCTTTAAAGGCAAAATAGTTTTAACAGGCTCCGCACCCAGCTCTCTTTAGGGAAAAGCGGATAAATAACAGGCTGTTTCAAAAGTGCACAACTAAGTGAGGGAATGAAAGTACTTAAGCTCTCAAGAGTTTTTCAAACTGCCCATTTCTTGGGCTGCATTGTCATTCCATGTGCAATTATTATGGCTTTAATTTGTTTTAATTGTGGTGCCTTACTACCGATGGATTTGCATGGTGAAGCTGACTCCTGTACGCAGAGGGTATTTACCAATTTTCACATATATTAAGTCTGTATGCAGTATTAAGAAGACAATTTATTGGGGTCAGTCTTCAACAGTAGCTCACTTTTAACCTCATAGTCACATACTTGGGAGAAAACAAAAGGGAGGAGGGAAGAGAAGTAGGAATGGGAGGTGAAAAGGTCTGGTGAGCTGACCTTGTATCACAGCCTTAGTGCTCTAGCCTTTTAGTAACTCCCTAAACTCTCTCCCAACACAGCAAGCCCACCTGATCCCCCCCCCCCCAACTTCCCTAATTCCATAAGTAGTGGAACAAGCTGGGCCACAAGTACCATGGCCCAAACAATATTTTGTCCAACACAGCATCAACAATTAGCGCACTTGGGGATAGGACTGAGAATTGGCCCTGCCTAATTCATTGTACTTCTTTGCAGGTTGGAGAGGTGCTTCTCTTCTACTCTCTTGTCTAAAGTGCTCCAAATTATGCTAGCTTGCAGTAAGTAGGGTAAAGTGTGAAGCATTTAGTCAGTCTCATTTTCACAGCAGTGGATAAGGCAGCAAGAGAGAATCTTCTCTTGCCAAGGGGAAAGAGAAGAGGTGGCATGGATCCTGGAGAAGTTGAAAGGGTCCACATGACCTTCTTGCAGGCAACCCATTTGGATTGAAAACTTCAAGGAGGTGAGTAGTTGAGGTGGTGGGGGTTCAAGTTGGATTTGGATTTAATTGCTCACCTTTCCAAACCCCAGCTCAAGGCAAGTTGCATTATAGGTAAGTAGTTCCCTGCCCCAGAGGGCTTGCAAGCTAGAAGATCAAATTGCTAAACTGCATTATTGCAGTAGCATGCATAGAAGATCAGTTAATACCCATTAAAATCCAATAGCATGTGCTGATTGTTCCTAATACACATTATTTGAATCTAACACACACAAATTTGACCAAATGCATATTAAAATAATAAGATGCATCACACACAACTGCATGCAAAGTAGCTCATTATTATGTAAATTGGATAACACAGCTTCCTTATTTAGCAGCTAAAACCTAGTAGTGGCACTGTGAAACTACCACTAGGGGGTATGAGGCCAACTTTTTTTATGGAGGGAGCCATCGGAGCAGGAATACCCAAGGATCGTTTCTGCTTCCCGATTGGTATATGCCAGATTATGGGCATGTTAGAAGAGGTGACTCCTTTCCAGGTGAGCAAGGGAAGATTTAAGCCCAGGAAACCATGGTTTGATGAAGGGCGACAAGGCCAGCGTAAATTGGAATGCAGGTAGAGTAAGTCTAAGAGTGACAGAATTTGGAGGAAGGTAGTAACTCAATATTGTTTTGTGGTTAAACATGCTAAGAGAGCTTTTGCACTAGAAAACTGAGACTGGTTGAAGGAGTTTTTTTAAAATAATAAGGGCTATTAAAGAGCTGGCAGTGTTGAGAAGGGATCTATACTGGAGTCATTGGATGCAGAGCTTTTTGCTGCATTTTGGAAGAATAAGGTCAATGTTTTGATGAGGGGCTGTAGAGAGGTGGATGAATTGTGTAGCATGAGAGATGTCTGGGTAAAGAGATGTTGGAGCCTTGAGGAAATGGGTAGTGTTGAGTGGATTAAGACTTACCAGCCGTCCGTTTGATCTGTACATCAACAGCATACAGAAACCCTAGAAGCCCCAAGGGCAGAATCAATACCCCCAGTGGGTCTATAAAGATATTGAAGACTGTGTGTGTTGTGGGGGGCAGTGCTGAGGCTTGTGGCATGCCACAGTCTACTCTGAGCAGCTCAGAGAGCTTACCTCTTCTTCCCCCTAAAATGGAGACAATCCAGTTCAGAATCACCCTTAACAAAGACCGCCTCTGAATAACTTGTCTGTAATAGCTGGTGAGAAACCAAGTCAAATGCACTGGACATGTCCAATAACACTAAACACACCACCTCCCCTTTATCCTGATCTCAACATCTCATCTGTCACAGCCACCAACAATGTCTTGATGCTGTGACCTGCCCTAAATCCAGCCTGAGACTGATCAGACCTTCCAGGACTCTCCAGAAAAGCTTGCACCTGGTTCACCACACCCTTTACAAACACTTTTGCCAAAAATGGTGTATTAGACACAAGGTAATAACTTGCCCCCAAACTAGGATTTCAACTAACCTTTAACTTGTCTGTTGTAATGAGGTTGCAACGGTCTTGTGCAACAGCCTATCACCTAATATTATGAATGCATCTTCTTTTTCTGGAGAATTTTGCTTTGCTTTCTTTTGGTTTTGGCATCATTTTATAAAATAAAGAGGGAATTTCATCAAGTATAGCAGAACTAGAAATTAGCAGTAGAAAGAGAGATTTACAAAATGAACATCACATCAAATGCAAAGCTATGTAGATTTACTACTGACTGCCTCTCCCCACAGCTTCATCCACCATCAATAATACTCCTATACTGTTTTGTGATTGCCTCACAGTGGTGGGGTGTAAAATAGATCCACTATTAATATTGGATAGTCAGATCTCCAGAATCATTAAACCTTATTTTTGTTTGCTCTCAGACAAATATGCTTAAATAACTATTCCTTGAACAACAACACCTGAAGTCTCTCGTATAAGCACTGGTCATAAGTGGATTAATTATTGCAACTCTCTCTATCAACCTTCTACACATCGGCTCCAACTTCTTCAGAATGTTACAGCAAGACTCATTACAGTAACATAAACATTTGGCCATATTACAGCAACATTAAAGACTTCACTGGTTGCAAGTTACTTTCAGGATTCATTATAAGATCTTATCATTGATATACAAAGTCCTATTTACTGAAATACCCATCTGCTTTCCAATCTATTAATTCATCAACTCTCAATATATAAACCGACTCTCACTTCTGTCACCTTCCAAGATAATGTCTTAAAACAACACAACAATCTGTCTTTTCATATTACCGATATATATGAACTGCATTACCACCAGATTTAAGGGGAGAAACAAATCATACTAAATTTAAAATTAACTTAAAAGCTCATCAATTCATATGAATAATAGCGTCAACTCTGGAGATCCAGGGACCTGCTCAGATACATCCCCACTGCAATCCTTGCCTTCCCCCTTCTTTCCAATTTTGCACAGATCTGGTCTATATATACCTTGTTTACTGTATAAGCAGTCCAAATGTGATAACTGTGAATTATTTATGCCCCAATTAATGTACCCTTTGTGTCCACCTTTAAACCACTTCATAGACCATAAAAGGCCTGAGGGGCAGTATATCAAAAACTAAACTAAACTAAAAAATATTGTGCATAGAATCTGCAAACCTTTTCTGCAGATTTCTCTCAGGATTATTAATAGAAGAAAGCTGACCCACTTATGTCAGGTGATGAAAGTCAAGGCGACAGGAGGGAGACATGAGCCCTGATGGATTTCTGGTGCCAAAATTGAAAATGGTGTAGCTAAGATTATGTCTTTTTTTTGCCCATCCATGTGGGAGGTTCTTGGAGGGTGGGCAGTGATGGTGACTTGCGGGAAGTGGAACCTACTCTTCTTGGAGTAGGGGTGAATTCTTGAATGGTCCCTTGGAATCACTTCTTTCTTTTGCCAGATAGGCATTTCCTCCCTTGTGTTACTGCCATACCTCCCACAACACTCCGGGACTGACATCTATTAGTACAATGGGTATTTAGTATAGGATTCTGCAGGAAATAACCCCTGAGGTAAAATTGGCCAGTATTATATGATGCTCAGTCCCTTAAAATATCAGACCTTGCATACCTTATTGGTTGATTTTACCACAGTTTAGTACATTGGCCCCTTTGCTGGTTTATCTTCTAGGAAATATAATGTGTTCATTATAAAGCATGCCTGCCCATTTAAGATACTGTAGAGACCTAAATTCTGACTCACCATTCCAGTTACTTATTATTATGTAACTTCCATGATCATTCTAAGAGGATCTGAATGACATTTTATTCATGGCTGCATGCAAGTCCCACATCTGGTCTTTTGTTCATTGAAAAAATTAGGATCCCCCATGCCGACAATCCCCTTCAATCACTCCCCGAGAATAAGGTCCCTGTACACAAACAGCATGGGTTTGGAAGATTGAACTGCACCAAAGGTTTTTCACTTTGTTTTCATGCACACTTTGTACAATCAGGGTTGCAAATCAAGACACGATAGATGTAATTCGGAGTTGCAAGACAGGAAAAAAGTTTTGCTGAGTCTGCCAGGTACTTGAAATATCCTCCCTGATATTTCTGACAGACCTTGATGAGCATCAGTAAATCTTTCTCAAGCATTCTTGACAATCTGTCCCTTGCTGCTGTTCTGTGCATTCTCCTTGCTAAAGCCCAGCTGTCCTTTGTTTTGCTTTCTTCCGGCAGCTGCTGTACAGGAATTGACTCTGCATGTAGCCTCTTGTTTTGCTTTAATATTCAGTGGACATTTCGGCAAAACATGAATCATAAAACCATAGAACAAGGCTACATACCTTCGTGGAACAGAGCCTGCGATTTCGCAACTTCAAGATTTCTTTCAAATGAGAGACAATGTTTAATATCTGTGCTATAAAGAACACGCCTTTTGAAGTTGTACATATTGTCTGACACTTTCCCTCTTTAAACACAGTTGAAAATATATTAGGTTTTCCTCCCAAGGCCCCTCAAACATCTGTGCTTATATTTTCAAAAGATAAAATGCAGACTATTTTCATGTCATCGGTCCCATCAGAAATCACACTCTCTGATTTTCCTGAATGTTACAAATCAACATTCAGTGTGAAGCTTTATCACAGTATAAAGAAGAGTTGGTAGATTATGTGAAGGGGTACAGTAGGATGTATTTTATTTTTCTGACTCCCTTAATTTGCCGAAAAGGACTGCTACTGCTTGAAAGAAATCTGCACTTGTAAGTATTTACTTCTGGAAAATTCTCTAAATCTTGGGGAAAAGGGAATTCTTTGGGTTAAAGCTGATTAACCTATATAATTTAGAATCCAGTGTATTTGTTAACTCAGTCAGGGCCTAGTATCAGCAGAGAGCTTTTAGTTTAAATTTAAAACCCAGCAGAAAGCTTTTAGTTTACATTTAAAACTCAGCAGACAGCTTTTGGTTTAAGTTTAAAATTCAGTCAGGGCCTAGCATCAGCAGAGAGCTTTTAATTTAAATCAAATCAGAGTATAGCTTAGCACAGAAGGAAGAACAGGGTAAACATTCTTCGAGTAGAAATAAATTGTTTGTTAGGTGGTTGTAGCCTTTATTAAGAATTTTCCCAGGTACCTTTAAGCTGTCTTCTCCATGATGTGGGCTGTTACACAGTATTGCGTTTAGTTTGATTATTGAGATTTCTTTGTATTGATTCATCTCAGACTGTGTATTTCTTTTGAACTATGTATTAGGATTGCATTTATGATATAATAATAAAAAAAAAAAGAAATAAATTGTTTCTAGAGACCTTTACAAAGAGGCCTTCCAGATAGAAGGCAAGAGATCTGTGAATTTGTTTTAGACAGGTGTTAAAGTGAAGTGACAGATCAAAGGGGCTATTTGAAAGGCTCTGTCTAAGAAATCAAGGGCTGTGTGAATCACTTAGGAAATTGTTAACAGATTACCTTAGAAGCTCAGGTCTGGGACCTGGGTAGCAAGCAAGCCTTTACTAAGGGGTATGTTTACTAAACTGCGGTAATGCCATTTGCGTTAGGTTCCGCGGTAGAGGCAGAAATCCCAAATAAGGACATGGGCGGTACATCGTTACCGATAATGCGCGTTACAAGACGCCATAAATCAACGAGCGTTACATGGCACGTTACCGCGTGTTAACCTTAAGAAGGTGCGCAGACATAAAACACAGAAACAGAGCTGTAGCACAATGGTTACTACACTGACTGATGATACAGGGGTCATGGGTTTGATTCCCCAGTGTGCCTAATGCATAAGGCTGCCTGAAGCCTCACCCTTTACATGTAAGTAGTGATTGTTGAGGCATTTTACTGTCATTTTCATTAGTACTGCCAGCAAACACACCCTCACGGTGGCGTAACCTAAGGTGCCGCATAAGGCACCCCATAACACACTCCATAGGGCACATTATAAAGTGCACTGTCCGCCAAGGCACCCTATAATGTTCCCCATAGGACACCCTATAAAGCACCTTATAAGGCGCTTGATAGGGCGCCCTATAAGGTGCCTTATGGGGCGCCGTATGAGGCACCTTAAGATTATAGTACTCTGAGGGTATTTTTGCTAGCAGCACTAATGTACATTAAAAATAGACAATGCCTCAGACAGTCCTATCAAATAACCCCACCATGGGTCTGAACCCATGACCTCTGGCTTCACAGGCAGTGACATAACCAGTGGGCTACTGCTGTGAACAAAGCCCTAGTTGGCTGCAGAAGGACTGCACGTCACCCCACAAACAGTCTGCTGTGGTTACCAGGATAGGGTTAACCCACCCATACCCATGATGCACTGCACATGCAAATCAGCAGTCTACAGATGATCACAAGATGGGGTATGTACCCCCACAGCACCTCAGCCTGGTAGGGGGAACTGACCGTGTGTGTTACTGGCACAGAGTAGCTACACACCGTCACATTGTGCGGGTACTGTGCTCACCCTGAGGGTGAGGAGGGGCGCCCAGCACCAGGTCTACAGCACCTTCCATAGCAGAAACAGGCCATGCTGCAGGTCCCCATCAGTGCTAGTGTGTGAGATAGGTAGTTCCTGCAGACACACCTTGGATACATCTGTATGTCTCAGTCAGGTTTAACCCTCATGGAGCCATAGGCGGATTATGTACCACCACCCGACCCACCCTCTGGGGCTGAGGATGGGAAACAGGGTCTCCCACCAACAGATTTACATTCTACCTCCCTGGAATGGTGACAGTAGAGGGGACCATCAACCCCAATCCTGCTGGGGAACGGACACCCTACAGGGCAGTCAATGCAGCTCTGTACACATCCATAAAGCAATAAGCAGACAGACATTAGGCCTGGAAATGATCAGCTGCACCCCACCACTATCTGATATTCTCCTGCAACAAGCTTCCAGCTGCTGCACCCTGCAAGGTGTTCCAGCAAGACACATACTAGCTGCAGACTAGTCCATAGCGCATGTTCTTGGAGAAGATGCATGCACCCAGAATTGGGATGTTAGCATACACTCCAAGCAGATAAGTCAGTGATTGGGCCCCAAAAGAGAACCCATAAATATCACATGAAAGAAATACTAAATAGCACTATGGGGGAACCTAGCCATGCCGTGGTCACTGCTCAGTCAGGGTCAGAGTGACCTCCCAGCCGGACATGCTGTGGCCACCCTGTCTGTGCAGGTGGTGGACGGCCACTACAATGTCCGAGCCATTGCCCTGTGCTATGTACAGATGGATCCAGGCCAGGCCATCCTATCCTGGCTATTCCCACGGTACCTTGCTCCTCATTATGCACATTGGCAGGCCAATACTGGCAACAGTGCAAGCAGTGTGGGCTGTGGAGGGTGTTTGCAGCCCCCACACACTAGATAGACAGACACACACTCCCCACACCTATGCCAGCATTGTGCAACTATAGAGGTGTTTGGCAGCCCTGGCCACCACACCAGTCCTGGGCACAGTGCAGGCATGGCTATGGTAAGCAATATTGTTCGGGGTCACTCCCCAGGGTGGTAAACACTGTCACACCAGACCTGAAGCACACTCCACAGACATCAGAAAGGTTGCTATGATGCAGCTCAATCAGCAAATTGTGCTTAACGTAGGAATTGCTATCTGCCAGTAATCATAGCAACCTTTTGATAGATGTGTACCGTATTCCCAGATTTAGGGTGGCATTGCTAAGGTATGCAAGTGCTAGTATTGGGAGATGCACGCAGGGCGGGTGTGTCTGCCCCTATTGGCTGCTGCTTTACGGCAGAGGTTCCCAACTCCAGTCCTGGTGTGCCAAACACTGTTCGGGTTTTCATGCTGTCCCTCATGAATATGCATGAGATACATCTGCATACCATGGGGGCGGCACATAGAAATGCAGCACAGGCATCTTTATTAGAGGCAGCATGGAACCTGAATGATGTTTGGCCCTCCAGGACTGCATTTGGGAGACTCTGCGCTAGGTACTGCACATGTTTATGGTGTCTGTGCTCTGTAGGGTAAAATGTAGGTGTTTTGGGCATGTTTACATCATCTGCAATAAAGGTTCTGTCTGTATTAGCATGTTTTAGTAGTGGGTAAAATATAGGGACTGGGTTGGCAGGAACCACAGCTGGGACTTGAACCTGTGACCTTCTAATTCTGAATAGATTGGTTTTGTGCACTGCACTACCATGTTCTCACAGAGTCAACACATTCCCTGGTGATAACATGACTGTTTGTCAGACAGGGCCTGTCTGTTGCAGTGCATGGCACCCACCTACACAGGGCTAGGCCACGGTCTGCTCTGGGCAGCTGCCACTGCCCCCTTCACCACCAGTGACCCTCTGCCACCATGCTGCCAGTCCCTTCTGCTGGTGGTGCTGGTGGAGCGCAGTCTCAGGCCATCCAGTGTGCGGGTAGGTGGCTGCCTATGGTGCGGGTTCTGGGGTAGGGGTGCCTGCATAGGTGTCCATGTTTCCCCCCAGCACCGCTTGCCAATGTTCCGTGCCCTTGGGGGTAGCTGCTGGGTACTATCCCCTGTGACACTGTGGGAAGCACAGTCATGCCCATGTTGGGCGTTCAGCAGTTGCTGTCTGGCTGCTCTGCTGTTTCAGCATTCATATGGGCCAGCTAGGCATCACCCTAGTCCGCACTGTGGCCCAGCTGCACCACAGCATGTGCCGCCTGCGGTCCTCTGTATCCCATTTTCCGGCATCTGTCCAGTTGCTGTTCCGACATGTCCGCCCTGCTGTTGCTGCACATGTGCACACCATAGGACACCTGTCCGATGGAAAGGAAAACCCTGCACAGCGCAATTTCACTGTGGCTCATTCACCTTGCATGGGACGGAGCATAGACCCTTCCACGATTTATATCTTTTCTTTGGAGCTTTCTTGGGGGGGGGGGGGGGTTGATGTTTCCCATTAATACCACTATTGGCCAGCTTGGTTATGTTTTGTTTTCCAGTTTGTTGAGGTCATTTTCAATGTTTATGTGCCCTTTTATTCTGTGCACATGTATCACACTTCTCACTTTTGTTTGGTTTCCCTGCCTATGCTGTACATTGCTGACACCTAAATGGTTTCTCTCCCCTGAAATGTGCATTTAACGGCAGGTTTTCAGTCGCATTAGGATTCAGCTCTTCAGATCAGCGCGTTAGTGTGAAAGGAGCCTCTCCCCACCCACACTCCGCCCATTGACCCCTTCTCTCCACCCTCTCTCCACCTTCTGCGGTGTTTTACCGCACCGCGGAACTTTACGATCGTTAACGCACGTTAACGCACGTTATGAGACGTTAACGATAGTTAACGCATCATAACGCATGTTAACGTTACTTAACGATCATTAACGTTACATAACGCGCGTTATGTAACATTACCGCAGTTTAGTAAACATCCCCCTAAGTGTTAATTCCCTCCCACCCATCCCACCCTCCACCCACCCCAGGCATAATCTTAGCTTTATGGGCTCTTAGACCTATTAAAGGGGGAGAGGTAATCAAATTGACTTTTAGGTTCAACTGGTTATTCTCACTAAGAATAGATTAATTAAGAACCTGAAATGAATCAATCTTGAGGTGAACAAATTCCCTTAAACTTATTTGGTATAGTTTTTTCAGTACAAGTATCCCTAGTAACTTTAAACAACTTAAATAGCTAAACAAAACCTTAGAACTAAGATGTAGACAACAGTCCAGCAGGTAGATGGGGGCTATCCAGTCTTTTGCATTGATTGTCACATGTATGATTTTCTCCCAGTTGTTGAGGGGTCTTACATGTGCACTAGGAGCAAGGAACCTTTTGCCCTCAAGGAATGAGTCCAATCTATGGAGACTAGAGAAAAATACTTTTAGGACATAAGAAAGACAGAGACGTACATAGACATGATCTATAGGGACATAGTACTAAAGTCCCAACTGTAGTCTGGCAGCCTTTCAGTTGCCAGGGAGGAGAGAGGTCATGTGAAAGGAGAGCATCACCTTGGTGTGGCAGGAAGTGATACTGTAGCTAGGACCTTCCACCAGGAGATATAAAACCTTCTCGCATTGAGGAGGTTTCTCCAGAGCCATGTGCCCATGAGGGAAGGATTAGGACAGCTGTTAGATTTGGTGATTCGATCATTGGCATGTAGATAGCTGGATGGTTGGTGGACGTGAGGATCACCTGGTGACATGTCAGCTTGGTGCAAAGGTAACAGATCTCACGCACCACCTAGACAAGGTTTTAGATAGTGCTAAGGAGGAGTCTGCTGTTCTGGTACTTGTTGGTACCAGTGACATAGGAAAATGTAAGAGGGAGGTTCTGGAGGCCCAATTTAGGCTTTTAGGTAAGAAGTTGAAATCCAGAACTTCCAAGATAGCATTTTCAGAAATGCTTCCCGTTCCACATGCAGGACCCAAAGGGCAGGAGGAACTCTGGAGTCTTAATGTGTGGATGAGACAATGGGGTAAAGAAGAGGGTTTTGGATTTGTTAGGAACTGGGCAACATTCTGAGGAAGGAAGGGGCTTTTCCAAAATGACGGGCTTCACCTTAACCAAAATGGAGCTAGGCTGCTGGCATTAACCTTTAAAAGGGAGATAGAGCAGCTTTTGAACTAGATAATAGGGGAAAGCCAACAATTACCCAAGAAAACATGGTTCAGAAAGATGTATCCCTGAAGGATACTAGCAAAAGAGGGAAGTTAGGACATCCTAACAGAGAAGTTCCAGTAAAGATAAAAGTAATCCAGATGTCCTTAAGTACAGAGCTGAAAGATTCCAAATTACCCCTATCAACTGATAACCAGATTAATATAAATAAAATACAACCTCTAAAATGCCTGTATGCAAATGCTAGAAGTCTAAAAAAATAATATGGGAGAGCTAGAATATATAGCACTAAATGAAAGGTTAGATATGATTGGCATCTCAGAGACCTGGTGGAAGGAGGACAACCAATGGGACACTATGATATCAGAGTATAAACTAAATCACAATGATAGAGTAGATCAAATTGGTGGAAAGGTTGTGCTCTATGTTATAGAGGGCATTGAGTCACATAGGATTAAAATTTTGCAGGAAATAAAATACACTGTAGAATCTCTATAGATAGAAATTTCATGTAAAAAGGGGAAGGCGATGGCAGTGGAGGTGTACTACTAACCACTTGGCCAGAATGAACAGATGAATGATGAAATGCTGAAAGAAATCAGGGAAGCTAACCAAACTTACGACACAGCAATAATACGTGATTTCAATTATCCCGGTATTGACTGTGTCAATATCACAGCAGGACATGCTAGGGAGATAAAGTTTCTAGATAATATAAATGACTACTTTTTGAAGCAACTGGTTCATGAACCAACAAGAGGGGAAGCTATCTTGGACCTAGTCCTTAGTGGAACACAGGATCTGGTACAAGAGAGAAGGGTTATGGGGCCACTTGGAAATAGTGATCATAGCATGATCACATTTGATTTAATAAATGGAAGAAGGACAGCAAGGAAATCCACAGTACTACCTTTTAACATTCAAAAGGGAGACAATGATAAAATGAGGAAAATAGTTTAAAAAAAAATTAAAAGAAGCAGCTGCAAAGGTTAAAGATTTACATCAAGCATGGGCGTTGTTTAAAAATACTATCTTGGAAGCCCAGACCAGATGTATTTACTGCTTTAAGAAAAGTGGAAAGGAGGTCAAAAAACTGCCAGCATAATTTAAAGGCGAAGTCAGAGAGACTGTTATTGCCAAAACCATCTCTCAGGAAATAGAAAAAAGAGCCAAATGACAAACACAGGAAACAACATAAGCATTGGCAAGTTAGATGCAAAACATTGATAAGGCAGGCAAAGAGAGAATTTGAAAAAAAGCTTGCCGTGGAAGCAAAAACACATGGAAGCCAATTCAAACATGTTCATCTCCGGGCTGTCTGAATGTCCAGACATCCAGATGGCCTGAGGATGCACCCGATTCTTCTCCCGTGGGGGTTAGATGGTCCTGTGGGAGCAGAATCGTAGCATAAGGCTGAGACATCCAGGACATGCCCCGATTCAGGCACCCAACCAGGCTCCTGCATGGAGCGGCGGTGGCATGACACCCGGTTGTCATGCCACCACAGCTCCATGCAGGAACCGCAATCACTGGCAGACCCCAATATGATTCTTTCCCCACAGCCTGACCCCTGACCAGGTCTGCCGTGGCCAGGGTTTGGCTGGGGGGAACCCCCTGCACCCGCTCACCTGTTTGGCAGGCCCAGGCTACAGCATTCCCCTATGTCCAGGGGGACTTATCTATTTCTGAGGTGGAATAAGTCCCCCATTTAAATGGCCGATTCCAGACATAAAGGTCCGACCTCGGAATCTGCCCTGTAAGTATGGGGTCAGGCTCCCACTCACTTCTAGACCTCGCTCCTCCTCCAGCCCACTCCTTCCCACCCACAAACAGAGCTCCTCGTACAACATGCCTGTACATGCGGGGAACTCTGTCTGCAGGATTAGTACCCCAGTGCCTAGCGGGGATGGTTGTCAGAACCAGATATCCATCCCCGATAAGCGCCATCCTGAATCTACCCCATAATAAAAACTTTTTCAAGTACATTTGTAGCAAAAAAATCTGTGAGAGTCAGTTGGTCCACTGGATGATAGAGGACTAAATGGGGTGCTAAGTAAGGACAAGGCTATAACGGAGAGTCTGAATGAATTCTTTTCTTCAGTCAGAAATGGTATTTAAAGGTGATATATCAGAAGAAGTGAAAGAAATATCAATAAACCAGGGAGATGTATTGCAACTATTTGATAAACTGAAGAGTAGCAAATTACCTGGACTGGATGTCATACATCCAAGGGTATTGAAAGAACTGAAATATGAGAATGCAGAACTACTATTAGTAATCTGTGAACTGTCATTAAAATCATCTCTAGTACTGGAACACTGGAGAATGGCCAATTTCACACCAATTTTAAAAGGGTTCCAAGGGTGACCTGGGAAACTACAGACCGGTGAGCCTGACATCAGTACCGGGCGAAATGATCTGGAAACCATTATAAAGAATAAATCTACCAAACATGTAGTCATAGTTTAATGGGAGAAAGCCAACATGGATATAGTCAAGGAAAGTCTTGTTTTACTAATCTGTTAGATTTTTTTGAAGGTGTGAATAAACAGGTAGACAAAGGTGGGCCGGTTGATATAGTGTATCTGGATTTTCAGAAAGCCTTTGACAAGGTCCCTCATGAGAGACTCTTGGCAAAATTAAAAAGTCATGGGATTGGAGGCAGTGTACTGTTGTGGATCAGGAACTGGTTAAGAACATAAAATATGCCATACTGGGTCAGACCAAGGTCCATCGAGCCCAGTATCCTGTTTCCAACAGTGGCCAATCTAGGTCATATGTACCTAGCAGTTTTCCCAAAAGACACAGGTTCCATAATGTTTGTATTGGGTCAAGCAGTGATATCCTGGATCTCTTTTTAATAAAGGTTTATGGACCTTTCCTCCAGGAACTTCTCCAAACCTTTTTAAACCCAGCTACACTAACAGCTTTTACTACATCCTCTGGTAACAAATGCCGGAGTTTGATTACACGTTGAGTGAAAAAATATTTTCTCTTATTAGTCTTAAATAGTTTACCCTGTAGCTTCATTGCATGTCCCCTAGTCTTCCTATATTCTGATAATGTAAACAGTCAATCTACGTTTACCTGTTCCACTCCGTTCATTAATTTATAGACTTCTATCATATCTCCCCTCAGCCATCTCTTTTCCAGGTTAAAGAGCCCTAACCTTTTTAGTCTTTCTTCATAGGGGTATCCTTCCATCCCCTTTACCATTTTGGTGGCTGTTCTCTGAACCTTTTCTAATAACGCTATATCCTTTTTAAGATACGGCGACCAGAATTGCACACAATATTGAAGGTGTGGTCGCACCATGGAACAATACAGAGGCATTATAATATCCTTTGTTTTATTTTCCATTCCTTTCCTTATCATACCTAGCATTTTTTTTTTTTTTAAACTTTTATTTTCATTTTGCAACAAACAAAAGAAACAACACACCAAAAGAGACAAAACAAGTATACAATAAGGAAAAGTAAACCCATTACCCCCCACCCCGATGCTTCTTCTCTACCCGATTATATCAGCATGTGAGCGCTTCCAATTAACAGTGATTATACATCAAACGATCAAAAGAGTATCTACAATACAGCATGATCATGGGACAGAGATATATACAAAGTTAGACAGTCAGATGAGAGCATTTAGCAAAATGTACATAGTCATTGAGCATCTTCCATTGAGACCAATGAGAAGGAGTCTGAACGGAGGAAGCGAACAGACGAGGTATTTGTTCATATTTACTGTAAAGACAGGCATGATTCCACCATTCATTGGGGCTCAAATGGGAGCTAATTTTCCAGTATGACTTAATTAGGGAAATAGCAATGCCAAGCATAAAGTTCGAAAGGAGATAAGCCATTTTTGGGAGAGAGGGGATCCCCGCAACTGGGCGAAGTCCCACTATCCTCCAAGAAAGGGGCTCCTGAGAGTGCGAGATAGACTAAATACGACCCCAGACCCGACGCCAGTAATACTGTAGTGCGGGATATTCATGCATAACATGAGGCAATGAACCAATGGCCGCAGGACGTGTCCAGCAACCATTGCCCTGAGTAGTGTTCCATTTGTCTAATCTGTGAGAAGTGTAAAAACACCGGTGGGCTAGAAAGAAGAGGGTCTGAATGAGTGAGGCGGATCGGGAACCCGTGTCCCTCTACTCCAGATAAGGCTCCATTGCTCCGAGGTCAAAGTCACATGCAATTCTCTCTCCCATACTTTCTGCGCTATAGGGGTATCTCTAGTTATAGCATTACAGAAGGTTTGGTAAAATTGGATGCTACACCCGGTGAACTACCGAGAGATCGGAAAGTCTCCAATCAACCTTATGTAGAGAATGCCGATGGCGGGAGTACTCTAGTGCACCGAAGGCGATGCTGAAGTTGCACTGACCAGAGTCGGGAGTCTAAAGATTGCATAAGAGTATTAAAGGCACCTAAAGTGTCTAAAAGCATTGGTGGATAGTGGGAGTCTGATGGGAGAGTCATACCAGGGAGAAAGGTAAGAGGAATCGGTTTGCAAAGGCCCGCTTCTATATCTAGCCACACAGGTCTACTCGGTACTGGATCTTCCAACCAACGAGCACCTTGTTTGAGAAGAAAAGATTGAGGGAACACTTGAGTAAAATCGCCACCAAGTATTAATGGAGCATTGGCAGAGGCCAAGGCCAACTGCGCAATACTTGCATAGTAAGCAGGGTTGTCCACATTCGGGGCATAATGCAAATACACGTGAATTCACTATCTCCAACCTCAAGGTGTACACGGGCCCATCTACCCTCCTTGTCAGCGCTAATATCAGGTACAGTAGCGTGCAAAGACTTCTTAACCAGAGTGGCTATCCCGTACCATTTGAAAACGGTGGGAGAATAGGCAGCTACCATGTGAGGCTTAGCATTGAGTTTCAGTGTTTCAGCAGAGTTTAAATGCGTTTCCTGAAGAAACACTAAATCAACATGCTCATGGCTAAGATAGCTAAGGATTTTCTTTCCTTTGAGTGGACCATTAATGCCTTTGACGGTGAATGATAAGATTTTACATAAGGCCATTCAGAAAAGTTAAAAATTCTGAGCATGATAGCACACATAATTTCACTATGTCCCTCAAACTGACTGTATCTGGCTGTACACATGACATAGGAAAAATAAGCTAATATAATACAATGAAGCGCCCCACATTAACAAAGAAAACCGCAGTACGGTAGAGGAGAAGCAAAACCCCAAAATTACTGGCGACCATGTGTCTGCGGGGAGAAACCCCAGAGAAGGCCGAAATTGAAAAAACACATAACCTGTAGGACTGTGCGTGCTCCGAATCCGACCGAGGCACACATCATGAAGGGATAGGAGACCAAAAAAACAAAAGTCATATAGAGAAAGAAAGAAAGTCCAGGCTATTTCTGTGCTTGGCTATGACCGCCGCATCGGGCCCTTCAAAATGGCGGATAGAGCCGGCAAATAAGAGTCCAAGATTTGGGATTAGCGCATCTGCTCTGCTTCTTTGGAGTCTAAAAATGTTGATAGTAGATCAGGATCTTCGAACGTCCTGGTTTGGTTGTGGAGAGTCACTCGGAGCTTCGCTGGATACAACAGGCCAAAGCGAGCCTGTAGCTGTTGAAGTCGAGGGCGAAAAGCAAGGAGTTTCTTCCGACGGTCAACGGTAGGCTTTGCCAAACCAGGAAAGAAGGAGACCTTACGACCTTCAAATTCCAAATGATGATTCGCTCGGGCAGCATGTAAAATTTGTTCCACTTGTTGATATCGTAGCAAGCTAAAGACAATAGGCCGGGGGGTCGTGCGGTTGAGCGCCATGTGGGCAGGAACACGGTGTGCTCGATCGATTTCCAGTTCTCTGTGAAAAGTGATCTTCAGCAAGGAGGGAAGAGTTTTGAGCAAGAATTCTCTTATATCTCCTGCTTCCACCCCCTCCGGCATTCCGAGGAGCCTCACATTGTTGCGACGGGCTCGATTATTGCTATCTTCTAACTCCTTTTGAAGATTCTGTATCTGGCGCTCAGCCTCGTCCAGTTTGCCCAAGCGCACCTCGTGCGAGTCGAGGACCCCCGCCATGTTGTCCTGCCGTAATGAAAGACTTTCAAGTCGGTCCTGGAGCACTCCAAAGTCTTCTCGCATGGCTCGAAGCGCTTCTCCATTGGACTGCACCAATTCCTTCACGCCGCGTATTTCCTCCAAAATCTCCAGGTGCATCTCGGGGTTTTCACGAAATGGAACCATCTTCTGTGGGGAGGACACCTCTGTTTTGGAGCGTTTTCCGTGAGAAGAAGAAGGAGACCCGAAGTCCAAGCGCGCTGGTTTATGGGCCGCCATTCCCCCCGAGGTGCCCCGGTCAGCTCGGAGCGAAATAGTAAATTTGTATAGGTATTAAGTCAGGATTCTAAGTAGGCCTCTCGGGAGCTTCAACGCAAAGCGTCCTACCCGCTGGACATCAGGCTCCGCCCCCCCATACCTAGCATTTTATTTGCTCTCTTGGCCGCCGCTGCATACTGGGCAGAGGGTTTTAACATGTTATCCACAATGACACCTAAATCTTTTTTCCTGGGTGTTAGTTCCTAATGTAGAACCTTGCATCGTATAACCATAGTTTGGGTTGTTCTTCCCTAGGTGCATAACTTTGTACTTGTCCACATTAAATTTCATCTGCCATTTCAATGCCCAGACTTCCAATTTAAAAAGATCCTCTTGCAAATTTCCACAATCCTCATGGGTTTAACAACTTTAAATAGTTTTGTGTCATCTGCAAATTTGATAACCTCACTCGTTATTCCCTTTTCCAGGTCATTTATGGATATGTCAAAAAGCAGCGGATGCAGTACAGATCCCTGGGATACACCACTATTCACCTTTTTCCATTGGGAAAATTGGCCATTTAGCCCAACCCTCTGCTTTCTATCTTTTAGCCAGTTCCCGATCCATAATAGTACACTGCCTCCTATCCCATGACTCTTTAGTTTTGCAAAAGGTCTCTGAAGAGGGACTTTGTCAAAGGCTTTCTGAAAGTCCAAATACACTATATCAACCGACTCACCTTTGTCTGCCTGTTTATTCACACCTTCAAAAAAACATAACAGATTAGTAAGACAAGATCTTCCTTGTCTAAAGCCATGTTGGCTGTCTCCCATTAACTATCATTACTATCAGACATCTACATGCTGAGCAATTTTGTTCTTTATGATGGTTTCTACCATTTTTCCCTGTACTGACGTCAGGCTCACTGGTCTGTAATTTCCCGGATCACCCCTGGAATCCTTTTTAAAAATTGGAGTTATATTGGCAATCCTCCAATCTTCAGGTATTACAGATTATTTTAATGATAGTTCACAGATTACTAATAGCAGGTCTGCAATCTCATATTTCAGTTCTTTCAACACCCTTGGATGTATACCATCCGGTCCAGGTGATTTGCTACTCTTCAGTTTAACAAATAGTTGTAATACATCTTCCCGGTGTAGCGATATTTCTTTCAATTCTTCTGCAGTATCACCTTTAAATACAACTTCAGTCATAGGTAACATCCCTACATCTTCCTCAGTAAAGACCGAAGCAAAGAATTCATTCAGTCTCTCTGCTATAGCCTTGTCCCCTCTTACTGCCCCTTTTACCCCTCTATCATCTAATGGATCAACTGACTCTCTCACATGTTTTTTGTCATGAATGTACTTGAAAAAGTCTTTATTATGCGTTTTTGCTTCCACAGCAAGTTTCTTCTCAAATTCTCTCTTTGCCTGCCTTATCAATGCCTTGCATTTAACTTGCCAGTGCTGTGCTGTTTCCAGTTTTCATCATTTGGCTCTTTTTTCCTTTTCCTGAAAGATGCTTTTTTGGAAACAACAGCCTCTCTGACCTCACCTTTAAACCATGCTGCAGTTTTTTGGACTTCCTTCCACTTTTCTTAAAGTGTGGAATACAGCTGGTCTGGGCTTCCAATATAGTGTTTTTAAACAACAGCCAAGCTTGATGTAAGTCTTTAACGTTTGCAACTGCTCCTTTTAGTTTTTTCTTAGCTATTTTCCTCATTTTATCATAGTCTCCCTTTCGAAAGTTAAAAGGTAGTACTGTGGATTTCCATACCGTCCCTCCTCCATTAATTAAATCAAACATGATCATGCTATGATCACTGTTGCCAAGTGGCCCCAGCACCCTTATCTCTTGCACCAGATCTGGTGTTCCACTAAGGACTAGGTCCAATATGGCTTCCCCTCTGGTTGGTTCATGAACCAGCTGCTCCAAGAAGCAGTAATTTATTTAATCTAGGAACTTTTTCTCCCTAGCATGTCCTGACATGACACTGACCCAGTCGATACCGGGGTAATTGAAATCACCCATTATTATTACTGTGCTGTAACTTTTGATAGCTTCCTTGATTTCTTTGAGCATTTCATCATTCATTTGTTCATTCTGGCCAGGCGGTCGATAGTATACCGCCACCATCATCGCCTTCCCCTTTTTACATGGAATTTCAATCCAAAGAGATTCTACAGCAAATTTTGTTTCTTGCAGAACTTTAATCCTTTCTGACTCAATGCCCTCTCTAACATAGAGCGCAACCCCTCCACCAATTTGATCAGCTCCATTATTATGATATAGTTTGTACCCAGGTATCACAATGTCCCACTGGTTGTCCTCCTTCCACCATGTCTCTGAGATTCCAATCATATCTAACCTCTCATTTAGTGCTATATATTCTAACTCTCCCATCTTAGTTTTTAGACTTCTAGCATTTGCATACAAGCATTTTAGAGACTTTTATTTATTCATATTAATCTGGCTATTGGTAGGCATGTGTAATTTGGAATCTTTAAGCTCTGTCTGCTCCATACTCAAGGGCATTTGGGCTACTTTACTCTTTTTTGGAAACTCTCTGTTTTTGGTGGTATCCTTCAAGGATACATTGTTCTGAACCATGCCCTCTTGGGCATTGGTCGGCTTTCCCCTATTATCTAGTTTAAAAGCTGCTCTATCTCCTTTGTAAAGGTTAATGCCAGCTGCCTGGTTCCATCCTGGTTAAGGTGAAGCCCATCCCTTCGGAAGAGCCCCTCCTTTCCCCAGAATGTTCCCCAGTTCCTAACAAATCCAAAACCCTCATCCTTGCACCATTGTCTCATCCATACATTGAGACTCCGGAGCTCTACCTGCCTTTTGGGTCCTCCACGTGGAACGAGAAGCATTTTGGAGAAAGCTACCCTGGAAGTTCTGGATTTCAACTTCCTACCTAAAAGCCTAAATTTAGCCTCCAGAACCTCTCTACCACATTTTCCTATGTCATTGGTTCCGCATGTATCAAGACAGCAGACTCCTCACCAGCACTATCTAAGACCTTGTCTAGGTGGCACATGAAGTCCACTACCTTCACACCAGGCAGGCATGTCACCAAGCGATCCTCACATCCACCAGCCACCCAGCTATCTACATACCTAATGATCGAATCACCAACTATAATGGCTGTCCTAACCCTTCCCTCATTAGTACTTGGCCCTGGAGATACTTCCTCGGTGCGAGAGGGTTTTACATCACCTGGAGGACAGGTCCTAGCTATAGGATTACTTCCTGCCACACCAGGGTGATGCTCTCCTGTCACATGACCTCTCTCCTGCAAGGCAGCAGAGATGCTGCCAGACTGGAGGTGGGACTTCAGGACTATATCCCTGTAGGTCTCGTCTATGTACCTCTCTGTCTTCCTTATGTCTTCCAAGTCTGCTACTCTTGCCTCTAGAGTTCGGATTCCTTCCCTGAGACCAAAGAGCTCCTTGCACCTTGTGCAAATGTAAGACCCCTCACCAACTGGGAGAAAATCATACATGTGACACTCAATGCAAAAGACTGGAAAGCCCCCATCTCGCTGCTGGACTGCTGTCTGCATCTTGGTTTTAAGGTTGTGTTTAGATATTTAAGTTCTTTACGTAGTAAGGGTTGCTGGGAATACTTATACTAATAAAACTATACCTAATACGTTTAATGTACTTTATTCACCTAAAATTTAGTTAATCTCAGGTTCTTAATGTATGCTGATGAGAATGAACAGCTGCACCTGAGAGTGAATATGGCACCTCCTTTCCTTTAAGAGGTTTAAACACCTATAAAGCTATGATTATCCCAAGGGTGGGTGGGTAATGGGGAGGGATGGAGGAAAAAAGACTTATTAAAAGCTGGCTGCTACACAGTACCCTCTTCTATACTTCTAAGGTAATCTGTGACCAATCTCCAGAGGGAGTCCCACAGCCCTTGCTTGGATAGAGGTAGTCTTGGGTTCTAAATTTAACCAGAAAGCTCTCCTCTGTGATTTAAATGTGAGTAAACTAGGCCCGGACTGACTATTGAATTTAAACTGGAAGCTCTCTGCTGGGTTCTAAAGTTAACCAGAAAGCTCTCCTCTGTGTTTTAAATTTAAACTGAAACTCTTTACTGCTACTAGGCCCTGCTTGATTTAACAAATACACTGGGTTCACAGATTAATCAGCTTTAATCTAAAGAATTCCTTTTTCACCAAGATTTAGAAAAATTCCCAGAAGTAATACTTACAATTGCAGATCTCTCTCCAGAAGTAACAGTCCCCTTTTCTAGTCCTTCAAGACTCAAAGTCTGATGCTCTACCGACTGAGCTATCCAGGCCTGGAAAGTAAGGGGCTCATTAAATTAATAGATAGAAAACAGAGAGTAGGAATAAAAAGCCAATTTTCTCAGTGGAAAAAGATGAATAGTGGAGTACGGCAGGGATCTGTCCTGGGCCTGCTGCTTTTTAACCCTGGGAGTACCGATGGGGTCAAAAGTGACCCCATTGCAAGTTTCACAACGCGTATCTTGGAAACCAGTTGTTCAAGAATGCAATCTTTTTATGACTTTTCACATGTCAATATTCTCTTTATATTGCACCATGAGAGGAATAATTTTCATCCGCTAGGTGACACTAGTGAATTGCAGCACAGAGTACCAGTGGGGTCATTTTTGACCCCAGTTACTTACGTCCGGTTTGGATCGTGATGCATTTTGCAGTTTTGTGAATTTTTTGAACTGACAAAGGTGTTTATCATTAATTCTGTATCATTTATTTTTTGTACTCTTATTTTATGAAAATTACACATTTTCTGTAATTGATATCATACGTTCTCTCATTATTTCCAATGAAATCTAAAGGCTTTCAGCTCGTTCATCACGATTATTGTACACCTATAGTAAAACTGCTTTGCGTTTTATTCAACTTTATCTTTGTTTATTTATTTTAGGTTATTGTTTATGATGTCAAAATGAAAGTATTCAGCTGCCCAAGTAAGAGAAATATTGTAACGAGATGCTGACAGTGACGGCTCTGAGTCGTCTGATGATGCAGCATATTCAGCAAGCGAAGAAGCATATCAGCCAAGTTCGGGCGATAGATCTGATGATGACAGTCATGATTCAGATGGTGACAGCAGTTGGTCGCCAAGTGAATGTGAGACTGATGTTGAGCCGGTAACATCGCCTGCAGCAAATAGTCAAGTTACAGGATGAGGCAAAGGTCGAGGCTGTGCTGGACGGGGAAGAAGGCAGGAGTCCTCGGTGTCAGTATCATCTGTGAGGAATCTTAGTTGTGGTCATAGAGGAGCTAAGAGGTCATCAACTATAAGCACAAATGTTGCCATTGAAGCCTATGTATCTAAGGATGCCACATCATGGAACAGGAAACCTATAAAGCAAGCTGCTGGGAGATAAGCCAGAGCTAATGCCATGCCCGTACAACAAGGTCCTACAAGGTATGCTGTACGGAATGTTGATGGCTCTCTCGCAGCATTCCACTTGTTCATGAGGAAGAACTTATTGAATGAAATCATGATGTGGACGAGCAAACAAGGAAGACACATTTATGACAACACCTGGAAAGATTTGACAGATGGAGAATTTTCAACGTTTTCTTGGACTTCTGATCCTCTCAGGTGTGTACAAGTCACAAAATGAATCCATAGTTCAGTTGTGGAACCTTGAAGATGGTCGTTCTGTTTTCGGCAAAAATATGGCCCGTAACCTTTTTCAGCAAATTTCTTGTGCTCTCAGATTTGATGATGCAACCAACAGACGTGAACAACGAGGCGTGGATAAGCTTGCTCCAATCAGACACATTTTTGATACCTGGGAAGCAACTCTAAGTGATGCCTTTGTTCCTGGTGAAAATGTTACCATGGATGAGCAACTGCTTACATTTCGTGGCCGTGTTCCATTCAGACAATATATTCCCAGCAAATCTGGGAAATAAGACATAAAGCTATGGATGTTGTGTGACAGTGCAACGTCATATGTTCTGCATCTTCAAGTATATACAGGAAGGGAACTCAGACAAAACAGGGAACAGAATCAGGGTGAAAGGGTTGTGCTGCAACTCACTGAAGGATTGACGCGATCTGGCAGAAATGTTACAGTTGACAATTTCTTCTGCAGTTTATCCCTGTCACGGAAATTGCTAGAAAAACAAATGACACTTTTGGGGACAATTCGAAAGAACAGAAAATAATTACCTCCAGAATTTGTAACAGCAAAGGGCCGAGGGGTATTCACTTCACTGTTTGCCTTTCGCGATGACGCCACTCTGGTTTCCTATTGCCCGAAGAAAGGAAAAGTGGTTGTTCTTCTGAGCAGTTTGCATGATCAAGAAGAAGTAGATAACACACGTCCAGACAAAAGACACGCGTGATCTTGGACTATAATTCTAGTAAAGGTGGAGTAGATATGGCAGATCAAATGTTGCGCACGTATGCCACAAAACGAATGACAAGATGCTGGCCAGTGACAATGTTCTACAACATGTTGGACATCAGTGCTTTGAACGCCTTCATCGTTTGGATGTCACTAAATCCAGAATGGCAGTTCAAGTCAAAGCACAGACGTCGTCTATTCCTCTTGGAATTAGGAAAGCAGCTGCTTCAGAGTAATTGCAGCGAGACTTCTTCCAGCATTGAAGAAGCTACTGATGCTGTTTGCAATGTCGGGATCCCAAAAAAAAGGGCAAGGTGTCACTGCTGTTCCAGAGAAAAAGACAAGAAAAGCAACATAGTTTGCACCTCCTGCAATCGCAATGTTTGCAAAGAACATTCAGAAATTGTCTGTGTCTCATGCAAATGACTGTAGTACTTTACTGTTGTTCATCAAGTGCATGCAAAAACTGCTTTAATGGCAACTCTTCTTCATATAATTTTATGATAAAGCATTAAATTTCAAAACATTTTACCTTCATATAATAAATAATTAATTCGGAATAATATTTTGTCTGTTTAATTTAAATTTTTTATGGTTAACAATTAAAATTTGTTGTGGGGTCATTTATGACCCCAACGGTATTCAGTGTGTGCAAAAAAATCTCGGTAATTCCAGGGTTAACATATTCATAAATGACCTGGAAATGGGAGAAGGCGTGTTTGGAGGTAATCGGGGCTCTGGCTGGCTATGTGGACTCTCCACTGATTGATTGGTGCCTGTTGTGGATGGCACTCCCCTTTTTCATTGTCATCTTGGGAGACCTTCTGGAGGCATTTAAATGGCCTGCGGTCATGGGCCCGAAGGGGCATATGCCCATATGGAGCCTATTTGTGATCCATTTGCCACTAGAGATGCCCAAGGGGCATGTGAAGAGGAAAGGTAAGTCCTTGAAACAAACTTCTGGAATGCTTTCCTCAACATCCAAGCGGTTTGTTGGTCTGATGGCTCAGCATGTTCAGCCGTTGGGGGAGCTGAAGATACGCCTAGATCCAGACTTCCTTATCTTCTCTTTGCCTTCTTCTGGACCTTCTCTTAGTTCCATTGACAGGACTCCACCGCCTAATCCAGGTTCTCTTCAAGCTTGTAAAGTTGGAGAGTTTTCTACTCCTCTGTTGACCCCTGACACTCTGAAGGAAACCATTCTGTCAGCTGGCCTGGGGGCTTAAACCATTGGTTTGATTTCATCGGTTCCTATTCAAACGGCCAGCTTAGTGGGTGGTCAGAAATTTTCTCTGGCGGTTAATCCTGCAGAGGTTACTTTATTGGATATATGGAAAGTAGTCTCTGACATGAATCATATGTTGTCTGGGTTTATGGAACAAACTAACTTTTTCCCATCAAACTGTTGCAAAATTTCAAGAAGTGGAGTTAAGTGTCTCTACGGTAGCTCAGTGGGTAGAGGGAGTGGAAAGTCAAGTTGGGTCGTTGCAGTCTGCGAGCACTACTGAATTAAAGGACACTTTAATGTTGTATAAACAGATTGAGATTTTAGAAAATGCTTAAATTATTAAATGCTTAGATTATTAAATTTTCCTGACATATTTTATGCTACCATTGGTTTTGTAAGGAAGTATTGATGTTGTCAGAGGCAAATTCTATCTGTGTGTTGCATGCTTATTACTTGTTGGAACAAGCGGCATCCGGGACTGACAATATGGCTCAGGTAGGGGTGCAGAATAATGTGGATTTAAATGATTTCTTAGAGAATTCTGATGTGGTTATTCCCACCCGGGCCACATTGGTGGTGTCTTTGTCCAAATTGGCTAATAAGATTATGAAAATTATTAAACTTATGTCTCTTAGAAGGAATTTCTTTTTCATGGGTAAAGGATATCCATTTTCCCTAATGTCTTTCATGTGGTAGCTGTTGGAGAAACTTTCTCCATTTTCCTTGTAAGTGTTTGATTTCATTAAAAGGGGATAAGTATATTTTTACGGATCACTCACAGCTGGAAAGCTTTTTGGATAATAAGAAGACTTTGAGGGGTTAGTTTTGGCTAATGTTTGTAGGTGTGTCATTTTTTGGATTGGGGTTGGGATCCTGTAATTAATATTTTTTGCTCCGATTCTCAACAGCACTGCTTCTTTGTGATGTGGGCTATGTAGCAAGCTGTCTTAATTATTTTCTTTTAATTGTTTGATTAATTGGGATGCTTGTTTATTTTCTTTGAATGTTTCTTTGTGTATGCTTGGAAAACTCTTAAATAAAAAAAAAGACCTGGAAATGGGAATAACGAATGTGGAGATCAAATTTGCAGGAGACACAAAATTATTCAAAGCTGTTAAAACACAAGAGGATTGTGAAAAATTGCAAGAGGGTCTTGATAAATTGGAGGACTAGATATCCAAATAGCGGAAGAAATTTATTCTGGACAAGTGCAAAGTTATGCACCGAGGAAAGAACAACCCAAACTTTGGTTACATGATGCAAGGTACCACTTTAGAAGCCACCACCCAAGAAAAAGATTTAGGCGTAATCATGGATAGTACGTTGAAACCCTCCCCCAATGTGCAGTGGCAGCCAAGAAAGCTAATAGAATGCTAGGAATCATAAGGAAAGGAATGGAGAATAAAACCAAGGATATTATAATGCCCCTGTATCGTTGTATGGTGAAACTGCACCTTGAATATTATGTGCAATTTGGTCACCATATCTTAAAAAGGATGCAGCAGAATTACTGTAGAAAAGGTACAGAGAAGACCAATAAAAATAGTAAAGGGGATGGAAGGATACACCTATGAGAAGAGGCTTAAAAGGTTAGGGCTCTTCAATTCAGAAAAGAGACTGCTGAGGGGAGATATAATAGAGGTTTATAAATTAATGAATGGAGTGGAACGGGTAAACATAGATCAGTTATTTACATCATCAAAATGTAGAAAGACTAGGTGAGATGCAATGAAGCTACAAAGTAACCCATTTAAGACTAATAAACAGAAAATATTTTTTCACTCAACACGTAATCAAACTCTGGAATTCATTATCGGAGGATGTAGTAAAAGTTGGGTTTAAAAAAGGTTTGGACAAGTTCCTGGAGGAAAGGTCCATTAATCATTATTAAAGAGGACCCAGGAAATCCACTGCTTACCCCGGGACAAGCACTGTGGAACCTGTGTGCCTTTTTGGGAACCTGCCAGGTACTTGTGACCTGGATTGGCACTGTTGGAAACAGGATACTGGGCTTGAAGGACCTTGGACTGACCCAGTATGGAATTTCTTATATTCTTAGGGGTCTGTTTACTAAACGGCGGTAGCGGACTCTGCGATATCGGAGCCGCGGCCCTATTGATTTCAATGGGGCCGCGGCTCCGATATCGCACAGAGTCCGCTACCGCCGTTTAGTAAACAGACCTCTTATGCGCTTATGATGGTTCCCATGCAATCCAAATGTGGAAGCGTTCCTAGAAATTATTTTGATGTAACAGCTCTGGCAGTATTCACCAATTGATGGGTTTGGAGTACAGAGAAGCTAGAGAGAGAAAAGTCTCACACTGTGGGATGTTTGCCTGATCCTTAAATATAGCCTGTGAAGCAACAGTGTTTTTTACACAGGTTTGCACTTGCACAGTCTTCCTTTCCTGTAAACAGCAGGAATGGAAACCTCCAGAGAAAGGATGTACCACTTAAGAACTATACAAGCAAACTGATTTGCAAGCTTTTGGAACTTTTTTTTTTGCCCTAATATTTCTTGATTCTTAGCTATGTGTCTAAGAAAGTGTTTTCGGGTTACCTAAACTTAGGAGGTTATTCCAGAAACTGAATAAGGTTTTATAAGTGTGCCGGGGATGTTTCTATGCCTAAAATGTCTACAAGAATATTCCGGTACATAGTGCCCATGGACGTTTATCTTGCTAACATGGAGATCTCAGAACGTGTCCGGGAGGGCAGAATGGGGACGTAGGTTGCCACAAAGACTTCTAAAGTGTATTCAAGAAAGAAACTCTTTACCCCCTGAAGAAGCACTTCTAGCGAAACGCTTAATGGGCACCACGGAGAGGCATTGGGGTGATGCGGATCCAAGCACCGGATGAGATCTTCTTTGATTGATCTCTTGGAAGCTGTTGAAGATAAGTTGTGTTTAAAGCTCTTGATCTGCTGGCTTGTATTTGAATTGGTTGGTTAATTATGAGAGAAGGGAGTTTTAAAGGTTGTTGATGTGTTGGGACAATGGCTGAGAAGTGCTTTTTGAGCTTTCAGCTACTGGCTCTTGTTACAATGTCCTGACTGCCATTGGAATATATATGCAATTGCATCTTAATTGGTATTGCTGACAGCCGAAACTTGGCAAGTCGGGTCTGTACCTTTGAAGGTTTTATGAAATAAAAGGTTTCTTTGTTTTTAAGAGGTGTGGCCGTGTTCTCCTTGCACTGTTCTGGTGTCTCCTGTGATTTCTGTGGAGGGTTGTTGCTCTTCTTCTTTCCTTGGTGTTCAATACTTTGTAGTGTGTCAGGAAGAGAATTCCATAGTGAGGGAGCATTTCAGATGCTTTGCGGCATGTTTGTTGGTTGCATTTAGGTTTGGATTGTGGTATGTTAAGTTTGTTGATTGTAGTATGTCTCCATGGTCTGCTTGTAGGTGGTTTCTGTAGAAGGGATTTGAGGCAGGTTTCTTGGTGGGAGTGAAGTGCTTTGTGTGTGAGGAAAATGCATTTATATTTTATTCTATTGGTAAGGGACAACAGTGTAGTTGTTTTAAGATGGGCGTTATGTGGTCATATTTATTGGCTCCTTGGATGGTTCGAGCAACTGTGTGTAATGCAGTTTGAAGTGGGAGAAGTGTAGATTGGGGTAGACCCTGGTAGATATTGTTACAGTAGTCTGCATGATGGAGGGTGAGAGCTTGCAGTGCTGATCTAAAATCTGTTGGTTCGAGTAGGGGACGGAGTCGTTGCAGGGTCTTTGTTTTGAAGTAGATTGTTCTGGCTGTCGTTGCTACGTGGGATTTGAATGATAGTTGCTGGTCAATGGTGATACTGAGGTATTTCAACTCAGTTTTTACATTTATCTGTATATTGTTTAATATTATAGTGGTTGGGAGCGTAAAGGAGATAACCTTTGTAATGAACATAGCCTTGGTCTTTTTGAAGTTGATAGATAAGTTATTTGTTGAGAGCCTGTGTGTGACTTCTGTGAAGCAGTCTTGAATTTATGTTTAATATAGTTGATTGGAGAGGAGTGGACAATAAAGCATAGTATCGTCAGCATATATGTGATAATGGATATGCATTGAATATGCATTAATCAACTTTGTATGCACTAACATTTTTAAGACGCCTTAACAAACTGAATGCATAATCCTGTTTCCTGCCTATACAAACAAATATGGACATAGGGGGAACTCTCCTCTCTCTGGTCCCTGGTTTTGACTCTTCCCCCTGTTTCACCATAAACATATACTTTGTAACTGAAACTAAAATATAATGGAGCAAAGGGAAAAAATTCTTGCTCTCATTAAAATAAATTCCAAAAGTTCATGCATTCACTAGAGACGTGAAGCCCAAAACCTTTCATTTTGTTTAGTTTCCCATGCCATTTATAGGATTTTTTGGTTCATTTAGGTTTTTTTGTTTTGTTTCAGAGGACAATGTCATCAATAGTGAGCACCAATGAGTGGTAGACGCCTATTGAGCAATACTGCACATTATGGATTGATACTGTACACTCTTGAAGATATTTGAAAAACAGCATTTCTTGCATTTTTCCTGTTTCGAGTTAAAAATGATATGAAATGACATGAGAAATATCGTTGAATATTTCCCATGTTTCAAATGACAGCCCTTCCCTAACAGTCGCTAGGGGTTTTTCGCTGTTATATATCTAGAAGGCAATCATTGCAGCTACCTCCAAAAGGAATGTTGTAGCAAGATATTTCTCGTCTCTTAACTCTTCCATTTGCTATGAACCTTTAACAAGGACACACTACTCTAAAAGGGATCTCAGTGGGATCCTACAGGAGCATTTAAATAAATAAAATAAATAAATAAATAAATTTACATTTCCTGGAAGAGCGCTTGAATATCGTGTGCAATTCTGGTCACCATATCTTAAAAAGAAAATAGCAGAATTCGAAAAGGTACAGAGAAGAACTACCAAAATGGTAAAGGGGATGGAAGGATACCTCTGTGAGGAAAGGCTTAAAAAGTTAGGGCTCTTCAACTTGTAAAGGAGATGGCTGAGGGGAGATATGATATAGGCCTACAATGAATGGAGTGGAACAGGTAAATGTAGATTGATTGTTTACTCTTCAAAAAGTAGAAAGACTAAGTGACACGCAATGAAGCTACAATGTAACCCATTTAAGACTAATAAGAGAAAATATGTTTTCACTCAACAAGTAATCAAACATTGGAATTCGTTACTGGAGGATGTAGTAAAAGTTGTTAGTGTAGCTGGGTTTAAAAAAGGTTTAGACAAGTTCCTGAAGGAAAAGCCCATAAACCATTAGTAAAGAGGACCAGAAAAATCCACTGCTTACCCCAGGATAAGCATTGTGGAATCTGTGCACCTTTTTGGGAGCCTGCCAGGTACTTGTGACCTGGATTGGCCACTGTTGGAAACAGGATACTGTGCTTGATGGATCTTGGTCTAACCCAGTATGGCATTTCTGATGTTCTTATGGGCTGATTCTGTGACTTGGAAGCATCATGGTGAAGAACATTATGGGACATAGTGCAGGACCATGGTAATTGCTACCTCATGTTAAAACAGCATGGCAAAAATCCTGCAATAACTGCTTCATACATGACGGGCAGGGACTGGGTGGGTTAGGGGTGGAGACTGAGCATTAAGTGTACATTGCAGATATCATGGGGGTAATTAATGAGTCACATGAATGCTATATAACCATTGCTGACTATAATTTATTTAGAAGAGATAGAGAAGACAGAAAAAGAGGAGGAGTAACCCTATATATCCTAAGCAATATTAAAGCTGCTGAAATGCAGGGGACATGGGGAAAAAAAGAAGTGTTGTGGATTGTGTTGGAAAGAGGAGACAAAACTATCATCCATACTGGCAAAGTCTACAGGCCTCCAACTCAAACGGAAGAAATACAATAGATAGAGACTTGATCGTTGATATTGGGAAGGGAGAAGCGATCATATTGGGTGACTTTAACCTACCCAGTGTAGACTGGAATATTCCTTCTGCAAATCTGGAAAGAAGTAAAAAGATTGTGGATGTCTTCCATGAAGCATTGCTTAGACAAATGGTGATGGAAACAACCAGGGAAAGTTCAGTGCTGGATTTAATCCTCACCAGTGGAGATAGTGTGTCGAATGTGCAGGTGGGTGCCCATGTGAACAGCAGTGATCATCATACAGTGTGGTTTGAGGTAAAAGCCAAGGCAGAGTCTAATCACAGGAAGCTCCAAGTCCTGGACTTCAAAAACGCTGACTTCATTAAAATGGCCAAGTGCCTAAGGAGTAGTTTGCAGGGTGGGAGGAGATAAGGGAAGTGGAATTGCAGTGGGCTAAGCTAAAAGAGGCAATAAAAGGAGCAATGGATATATATGTAAAGAAAGTAAATAAAAACAAGAGGAAAAGGAAATCTATATCGTTCTCTAAAGAAGTGGCTGCACAAATAAAGGCAAAAACACAGCTTTCACAAAATTCAGAAGATCTCAAAAAGAGGAACACAGAAAAGAATACAAGATAAAGTTAAAAGAGACAAAGAGAGAAATAAGGATAGTAAAAGCAAAGGAGAAAGAAATGATAGCTATAGATGTGAAGCATGGAGACAAAACATTTTTCAGGTATATTTGGGAGAAGAGAAAGATCAGAGGTGTAATTGCAAGACTCAAAAGTGCCGTGGACTGATTCATTGAAAGTGACATTGAAAAAGTGAAAATGTTAAACAAATACTTCTGTTCTGTATTCACTAAAGAAAATCCTGGAAAAGAACAAGAATGATTGACAAATATGCAAATGAGAATGGAGTAGATACCACACCATTCACAGAAGATGATGTGTTTGAACAGCTTGCAAAACTGAAAGAGGACAAGGACATGGGACCAGATGGGAAACATCCCAGAATACTGAAGGAGTTCAGAGAGGTTCTGGCAGGGCCTTTAAAGGATATTATTAATAGACCCTTGGAGATGGGAGAGGTTCCGTAGGACTGAAGAAAGACTGATGTGGTACCTCTCTTCACAAAAGTGGTACAAGGGAAGAGGTGACAAACTATAGGCTGGTAAGCCTTACCTCGGTGGTGGGAAAAGTAATGGAGGCACTCCTGAAAGAGAGAATATTGGACTTTCTAGAAACTGATAGGTTGCATGATCTGAGGTAACATTGTTTTACCAAAGGACGATCTTGCCAAACAGATTTGATTGAGTTCTTTGACTGGGTGACCAGAGAACTAGATCAAGGGCATGCAAAGGATGTGATTACCTAGATTTCAGCAAAGCCTTTGATACTGTTTCTCATAGGAGGCTAATCAGTAAACAGAGCAGCTTGGGGATGGGTCCTAAGGTGGTAAACTGGATCATTAATTGGTTGACAGATGACAGAAGGTGGTGGTAAACAGAACTCACTCAGAAGAAAGGAAGGTGAGTAGTGGTGTTCCCCAGGGATTGGTCCTGGGACCAGTACTGTTCAATATATTCGTGAGTGATATTGCTGAAGGATTGAAGGGAAAAGTCTGCCTTTTTGCAGATAACATGCAAATTTGCAACAGAGTGAACTCCTCTGAGGGAGTGGACAACATGAGGAAAGATCACAAAAGCTGGAAGAATGGTCTAAGGCTTGCAGTTAAGATTTAATGTGAAGAAGTGCAGAGTCATGCACTTGGGATGCAGAAATCCAACGGAATTGTGTGTGATAGGGGGTGAGAGGTTGGGGTGCATGGACCAGGAGAAGGAACTTGGAGTTAATGATTGTTTCTGAGGATCTCAAGGTGGCGATACAGTGTGACAAGGCAGTGGCCAAAGCCAGAAGGAAGCTGGGTTGCATACAGAGAGGAATTACCAGCAGAAAGGAAGAGGTCCTAAATCCACTGTACAAGTTGTTCATGAGTTCTCACTAGGAATATTGTATTCAGTTTTGGAGACCGTATCTCACAAAGGATATAAAAAGACTTGAAACAGTTCAGAAGAAGGTGACCAAAATGACGTATTAGAAGAGACTTGAAGACCTAAATATGTATACTCTAGAGGAGAGGAGGGACAGGGGAGATAAGAAATAAACATTTAAATACTTAAAAGGTATTAATGAAACAAACCTTTTTCAAAGAAGAGGTAGCTGTAAAACTAGAGGGCATAAAATAAAACTGCCAGGAGTTAAACTTAAAAATAACGTCAGGAAATACTTTTTCACTGAAAGGGTGGTGGATGCTTGAAATGCCCTCATGATGGAGGTGGAGGGGCAAATACAGTGACGGAATTCAAAATGGCATGGGACAAACTCAGTGGATCCCTTTATAGCAACAGGATAAAATCAAAATAAAGCTGTTTCTTGTATCTCAACAAATAAAGAGGGGTGACCTACACAGAGTGGCGGGCACACCTACTCTAGCCACCTTACTGGTCAGACTAGAGGGACCATACTGGTCTTTATCTGCCATCATATACTATGTTCCTATGTTAATGTTGCATTTAGGGAGGGTGCACTGAATGTCACCTCAGTGGGTAGTGTTATTTGCACAAGTATTAATTACGATTGAAGTTTTGGCGTAATGAGGTAGTGCAGTAACTGCAGAGGGACGTGCTGAACACATCTTTATCAGATAGCTTGGGGCTGTTGCACGTCCCGTGCTAATTTTTGACTGCCAATGCATATTAAAATGCGAACTCTTAGCACACTTTAGTAAGCATGCCCCTATCGGAGTTTCAGATTTGGATCTTATTTTTGATGAGGGATATGAGGGGCTGTAGACAATAGGATGTGCATGGAAAAATATCTTTTGTTTCTTCTTTTGTTCATTTAGTTGTTTTAGCAAGTGTTAGAGTGAACATTAAGACGTTTTCAGGCATGCTAAATCAATTTAATGTGTGTTAAAAAAGAAACACAATTTTATTGTTTCTTCTATGTTGTTCTGGGTTGGAAATGATGCATAATGAAATACATTTTGGTAGTGTTTTGTGTTGTTTGAAAATGGCAGCATACTGTAAGCAGATTAGGACAGATTTCAGCAAGGATGTGTTCTGGGCCCCAAGGATGTTGGATCTGACACGGGTAACTCAGGCTCTTCTTTCTGTCCCCACAGTGCTCACATTGCCTGCAGCACTGCCAACAGCATGCACACATTTATCTTTTTCAGAACGCCCCGGTCATGCCTCCGACAGGCCCCTGTGCAACATAGACGTGATCGCGTGGGCATTTTTTATACACCTTACGCCTGCAGGGATTTCTTCACCTTGCTCTTTGTACTGTTTCCTGATTGGTTAGATTGGGCCAGTCTGTCATCTTTCTGTTGGTTGTTGTCTTATCAAATTTTAAACCATCATATTTACTTCCTGACAGGTTAAAACTACATTTACTTGCACAGTCCTGAGATTTCAGTCTACATGCTGGTTCTACAGACAGATGAAAACAAAAGCCAAACACTTAAGTGTTGTCAGACCTTCCTCTATCCAAATTGTACTGTATTCATTTAGTGTTGGCATACACTGACTATGCCTTCCAATTAGAGGAGATGTACAGCCAGCATGATAGGGTCTGCCAGTCCTTGCAGTTACCCTGTAGCATTCAGAAACTATAATTACAATAGGCTGCCTACACTTTTAATTACTTTCAAAAGCATAAGCTGTTCGGAAGGCAGAAAAGTCTGTGCTGACATACTGAAGGGCAATATTGTTTCCATGACATACCCTAGAAACAAAACATATATTTTTCAATTTCAAACTTTCAGTTTTTGAAAAAAAATACATGGTTTTGATTCATGCTAGACTTGATAGTCCATCTAGGGAAGGTTGTAGAAAAATCAGTAAATAATCAGATTAGTCAATTTTTGGAATCTAAAGTTGGGTATGGGTCCAACCAGTTTCATCCTGGGTTTGCTCTTCTGGCTGTAATGGATCAAATTTATTCCTTTTTGGACAAGGTTGTGGCAGTGCTGCTGGTAATGTTCAATTGGAACAATGCATTTGACTTAGTTGACCTCTACAGTACCTGCGATTCCATCATGGGCCCCTGTGGCCCATGATTCCATCATGGGCCACAGGGGTGGAGGAGTGGCCTAGTGGTTGGGGCAAGGTACTTCAGGCCAGATAGGTCAGGGGTTCAAATCCCACTAGAGGACAGCAACCTTGGGCCGGAAGGACTGGGGTTTCTAGTCCCACAGGTGCTCCTTGTGGTCTTGGGCAAGCCACTTAACTCTCCATAGCCCATGTTCCCTGTAAATATATGTGTAAATAGTTAATATGGCTATCCAAGTTGAGATCCCTGTTATTTGTAATTACGGTGTAATCCCCCACCGTAAAATTCCTTGATGTTCCATGTAAACCACACTGATATCGAATAGCACGGTATATAAGAAAAATAAATAAATAAAATAAATAAATCATTGCAGTATATTAGATCTTAAAGGCTCTGTTCTGACATGCCTAAGGTCCATTTTGATGTCATAGGTGTTTTCTTCAAGCTGTGGAGTTCTGAAGGGGTCTGCTTTGGCTCCCCTGTTATTTAATATCGGTTTGCCTCCTTTGGGAACATTCATTTGCTCTTTTGCTTTTTTGGGTTACATTTATGGCAACTCTATTCAGGTTTTGGTCCTTCTGGGAAAGAGAGAGGGTACTAGACAACCTGAATTGTTTGAGTAAGGTATCTTATTAGATGTGAAGGTGTCAGTTAGTTCTTAATGCAAAAAGAAATGATCTTTCTGGAAGACGTGGGTTAAGGTGGGGGTTAATTTAACACCAGTGATTGAGGCTACAAGGATTAAGTTTACATTGAAGATTTTTGATCTGGCGAGTTGTTGATAGGTCAACGATGTGGACTTCACAGGTTCAAACAGCAGAGGGTAGTGCTTATTTCAAACTTAGAATGATGTGACGATTATGTGGCTTTTTAAATATTCCAGCTATTTATACCTATTCATTCTTAACACTCTAGATCAATGCTTCTCAGCCAGTGTGCCGAGGTACATTAGCATGTCTTGGGAACGTCCTTGATGTGCCTTGATCCTGACAGCCAGAGATGTGGCTAGGCAATGGCTTATGAGGCACTTGCCCTATCTCAGTTGGACAGTGGCCCTGAAAATAGCCATCCACTTCCTACTTCAGCCCCATCTTCTCCCAAGCAGAACACAGACCAGGAGAGCATAAGGTAGGCTTGAAGCAGAGAGAGCAAAGAGCTAGTGTAACTACCTCTTAATCCACTCCTCCTCTCCTGTCAATCATGTTACTGATTGGAGCACACACACCAAGTGAAAGCATAACCCCTACTGTCCCTGTTCCTATCCCTTTCTTTTCTATTATAGATGTAGGAAAACAGGTTAGTAATTGTAATGTGTGATCTAGTAGCTGTTGGGTTCCTGGAGTAAACTGGACGTTCTAAAACCAGCTGCAAAAACTCTGACTTGAACTTATGTCCTACACAGAATTTATATACATGTTGGGAATCAATTGATTGTGTTAGCTAATCTGATTTTTCACTGGTATATTACTAATTGTCTTATAGGTAAGACATACCCACCAGCACTGAGGATTTTGTATTGAACCCAAAAATATTTTATAGTAGAAAAACAGAAAGAATGTGATTTTTGGTATAGTTTGAGAGTAGATTATTACAATTTTTCATGGAGCGACTCACTGGTCTTCCCTTATCCTCCTCACCAAATTGAACTGATCACTTACCATAAGCACTCTCCCCTCCCTTCGGTAGGGTAGGACAGCAGCACTTCTTGGGTCAATTTATGCAAATGGATTAGTTTTGTACAAAAGTAACAGCTGTCCAAGGGCAGATCACTAATCAAATCAACAACGACTACCCTCAATACTAGATTTACTCCAACAAATATTATCACTAATTTTCAGTAATTAATTCCACACAACTCAAACAAGGCAATATTGACCTCAGATTGGCTAGAGCCCTAGATGTAGTGAATTAACCACTATAGGGAATAGCTGACGCATGCATCACAGGTCAAATAGCCACTACACTCACCCCAAATTTTCCAATCTTTATTAACCTTAAACCACAAGAATCACCTATGGGAACACACTATAACATAACATATTACAACTAAAAAACACATACACACTTCAAACACGACATTCAAACCATACCCAAAAGCATCATATTAAAAACCGGCAATTGGGCATCACTGGAACAACCCTCCTACAAAAGGAAGGAAAAAAGAAATAAGCTTCTATAAATAAAACAGACCAAAACAGGTCTTTAAAATACTTATCTCTGAAATCCTTTAAGCTGTTCGTCCCCTGGTGCTCAATCACTATGCTGTAGATTCACAATACCGGAATACATCCGGTTAAATGAAACAGAGGAACATTCAAAACTAGCCAAAATCAAAAGCTTTTACAATCAAAACCCTACGAAAGCTCCCGTTTCGCCAAAAAAGGCTTCATCAGGGGAAATTCCATAACTCCGTGATACGATTGTCGTTTCAATCTCTCCGCTTCTGGAAACCATAGCGTCTGACGCACTTTAAGTCCAACTTTACAGCCAATCACAACACAATACGTCACTAACCACACAAAAAAAAGGGGGGAAGGGAGGAGCTCCACAGTCACACCGAACTGAAACAGCAAAAAACTAAATACTAACTTTCCCCTATTAAAAAAACAAGGACCATTCGATTTTATCAATAAGTCCATAAGGATGTAAAGTATTCAATGAATATATCCAACGTTGCTCCTTCTGCAGCAATAGCCTATTCTGATCGCCCTGTCGAATACTTAAAGGAACATGTTCTAATACAGTACAGTGAAGATCTTCAAAGCGGTGCTCAAAATCTATACAATGTTGTACTAGTGGTGTGTCAACGCGGGACTTATGGAGACTATATTTATGTTCGGCAAGCTGAGTCCGTAATGGCCGAGTAGTCTTCCCAACATACAATAATGGACAAGAACACCATAGTCCATATATAACATAAGTAGTGGTACAAGTAGTCACACTCCGCAATCGTTGAACTCTGCTCCTATATTTTTCACACAGCTCATTCGCCATAATACTGCAAAAGGAGCAACGCTGACACGCCACATGGCTAAAAGATGAAATAGATGTAGTCGCCCGTCGTGGTACTGCAGGGCATAAATAGTCTCTTAAATTACGTCCGCGACTATAGGACATACGTAAGTTAGTATGGGCTAGCTGTGGATTCGGGGTATGGTGAGAGGTTGTGCTGGATGGGGAAGACTTTTTTCGGGATATGGTGAGAGGTTGTGCTGGATTGGAAAGATGTGTTCATTGGGGGGGGGGGGGTTGGTTAAGGCCTCTCCTGTGAAAGTTTCAAGGGGGAGGAATGGGAGAAATCCTGTGGACTTGCGACAGATCACATTGTATTGCATTCGGTTGGGAGTTGGAGCCGAAGTGTTCTTGAAAGAGGTGAGGTTTTAATCTCTTCCAGAAGTCCCCAATTGACTTGATGTTTCTTAGAGTGGGGGGTAGTGAGTTCCAGAGGGTGGGGGCATAGAGTGAGAATGCTCTGTGGCGTATGCTTTGGTTGTTTTTGCAAAGCTGGGGTGAGATGCTGAAGAGATTGTGTGTGCTGTGTCTTCTCGATCTGTTGGTCTTGGGTGTACTGATTAGTGCTTGAAGGTGCTCAGAGGAGTGGTAATTTAGTGCCTTGTGGATGGTGGTGAGGACCTTGTATTTGACTCTTGAGGTGATGGGTAGCCAGTGGAGGAGTTTGAGGATGGCTATGATGTGCGTTTGCCCTGATGCTCGGCAGATGGTTCATGCTGCAGTGTTGTAGGTGAGCTTTAGTGGGAGAAGTGTGTGTTTGGGTAGGCCTTGGTATATTGAGTTGCAGTAGTCGAATAGGGGGGATGATGGTGCCTTGACATATTGAGCAGAAGCTTTCTGTGGTGAGGAGGGGTCATAGATTTCTAAGGGTTCTGAGTTTGTTCTGGACTTGGGCTTGGAAGTTCAGTTGTTGATGTAGTATGATTCCCAGGTATCTGATTTCTGTTTTGACATGGAGGTCAGTTTTGCCAACCCTGATAAATGTTTAACAGAGAGATGAATAGGGTTTCTGTGCTGTGGTAGGGGCAGAATTTGCGTTGATGCTGGTCTAGTGGTGCATGGTGGTCTGTGTGATCCTGGAGATGGGTTTGAACAGCCCAGATATGGCCCCATCATTGAATATCCGGGATGAAATTAAAGCAGTGATGGACAGTTTGCTGGTCACTGCCACTGAAAATCCCCTTCCATCTATATGGTTAAAATTATACACTTTTCCTGACAGCCAAGATGGATGCCATACGGAGAGTGGATGATTTTCACTGCTGTCTGCATGACATATGGCAGGTCAACTGTACTGAATGGGGATTGGCTCCTTCCCTGTCAGTGAAGAAAAATACCCAATGGGGATTGATCTTTTCACTCATAGCTCATTGAAGGGACCAAGTATTGATTTTTGTAGATTAAAAAGCAATGACTGGTCCCTCGCTGCAACTACTTTATTTTATATATTGGGGAGTAGTAAGGAGAGAGGATACCTCGTGTATCTGAATGTACTTCACTTTAAGCAGGTACTGAGCTAAACACACATTAATAAATAATCCTGTTCATGTGTTTCAAGTTGGGCCCTACAATTTCTGCAGTTAGACCTGAATGCATAAGTTTTATGTGGAGAGTGGCTGAAGTTTGCTACTATCCATATAAGTTGAAGGCCAGTCCACATAGTGCTCCTAAACCTGCCACAAACTGGTAACCTTGGACCGTATAGCCACTTTTATAAAATATGGTTGCAGGCCAGGATCTACAAAGTATTTCTGGATCTGCAAGCACCCCTTGGGGTTTAAAAACTGCCTACGACATAAATGAAAAGGAAGTCATACAATGGGTCCTTCTTTTTATGCATATGATTTATTTTCTCATATTTTTGCCTTCTATAAAGAGTTTGAATGTGCTGTAACCTTCATTTCTTGTTATTTTTCTAAAATTTCTCTTTGAAAATTTAGCAGGTGTAGTGTTGGCGTTGTAAAGCACGTGTGGGATTTCACAATGAAATCCCTATATGCTGCTTTTTGTCTTCTACCTCCCTCACTCCTTTGCAGTGCAGCTATTTTTACCTGATAGGGGGAGGGGCAATATTTAGTTAGTGATTTTACCTGGTGATTTTACCAGATTAAGGGAGGTGGTTGCTAATGTGCATTAAGGGAATAATGCACAATGTTTGCTCCTTAACATGTGTTAAATGGCAGAATTGTGTATTTATTTTAGCATAGTGCATGTTAGTTTACTGCAATGCGTGCTGCATAATAATGAGATGCAAAACATGCATATGCATGCAAACCAGCTCACTATTATGCAAATTCAATAATGTAGCTAGCGTTGGACTTCACAAGCTGCGTTATTCCAGGAAAGATAATGACAGCTCAAAACTGTCATTATTTTTTTCTGTCCAGAGCAGTGAGCTGCTAATATGTGTTCCGAGGCTCCACACATGGCTTGATTCTCTCAGACACCATTTTAAAGGGGCTGATGTCCTCAAGAAGATGTGCAGACTCCCCTCCCTTGATCAAACCCTCCAGCCGTCCTGAAGGCACCACGCAGTACTGAGTCAAGCCCCCCCCCCCTCTAGAAACTTTGCTGAGCCTCTGCCCCATCCCCTGGTAAAGTCTTTCCCCCCCCCGACCTCCCCCCCCGAACCCTTTTTGTAGGCCCTCTTGGTGGTCTAGGGTACAGGGCAAGAGCAGTCCCCATTTGCTGCTGTCTTTTGTGCCACCAGATTCGAAAAAGAGCTGGTTGAGCCCTAGCAATAATCTTGTGGTATTATCCTAGGAGTCAAGCTGCCATTTCAGAGTTGACAGTTGGGAGTAGAACTATGTGACTACTGCTAAGAGTCAACCAGTGCCATTTTGAATCCAGTGCTGGAAAGGGTTGCAGCAACTTGTGTGACCCCGCTTCTTTAGTGCCCTCCAGCAAGAGCAGGTAGGGTTTAAGCGGGTTGTTTTCTTCCTGAACAGCTATTCTACAAGTTCCTAAAGCAAAGCCTCTTGGGATATGTAGTTTCGGTCACTGTCCAAGGAAGAGTAGTGTGACTTCAAAAAGTGGTTAAAGCAACAAGGATTTATTTCCCCTCCCGGGGCGGATTTTCAACGAGGAAGTAAAGGTAACAAAACCAGACACCTCTGGCAAAAGGACAAAGTAAAGTTTCCAACATAAACAGCTTCCTTCAGCACAAAACACTTGCTTCTCAGCAATCAGAATGAAACAGCTCTGTTTTCCCAGCTCTGTACTTTTTATCTCAATACCTCTGTACTTCTCTGCAAGGCATACATTCAGCGCAGGGATAATACTTCATCAGATATTGTAAACATACAGTCCATCATATCTTCAGAGACACTTTCAAAACCTGGCTCTATTTCCATTAAGTCCTCCTGAGAGGTAGGAAATGTTTGTATCGTGGTCTCTTGGGCTCCGCCCTTCCTCTCTGCTTTAAGCTTTGTACTATATTCTTGAATCATATATTGCTTAAAACAGTCCTTTTCATTACAGTCATTATAATCAATGCCCCAACCTTCTGGGTAAGTAGAATCACCTTGATTATAAAAATTCCAGCCTTTGGGCTTACCTCTGTGCTTGGCTGCAAAGGGTTTTCTCTGGGCTTTGGACCCGGTAGTGGAATCTTCACCTACTTTGTGCAATGAATGTTGAAACTGCCTTCCTGGCTTTCTCTCCTCTTGGTAATCCCCAGGATATTGCAGACAGCCTGGCTTGCTTCTACCATATCCTTTTCTTGAATGAAGCTTTGTAAAAGGTTCTCCTTTTACCTTTGAACTCAGCTCTGGCCCTGGGCTTGGAACCTGGACTCTTCCCTGGTCCTCCTCCTGGGTTGTTAGCTGGCCTCTCACCGGAACCCTCGGCTGGCCTTGTAAGTAACCTCCCAGCTGAGCCTGTGCTGGAACTTTATCTGGAACTCCTAATTGAGAACCCACTCCAGCTTCTAACGGAGACTCTCTTCCGGCTTCTACTGGACACTCCCTTCCAGCTTCAAATGAACCTGTTCTTTTTCCCCCTGAGGCCTCTTTTTGTATCTGCCCTTTAGGGTAGTGCCTGACTCCTCCCCCTAGCAGGTGCTCTGAATTAGCTCTTGAATCCTGAGCTAACAGGTAGCAAGGGCATGTTTCTTTCTCCTGTGCTCGGTTTCCCTGGTAACTACCAGCCATGTGCTTTTGTTTATACTCCAGCACTACCTCTGATTTCTCCTCTTTGGCTCTTTCTACAGGGCTGGAGGAATCCACCATGTCACACTTGGGATCACTCCTCTTACCTTAGTCCACCAGGGATTGTTTCAGATGGGCATGGAAGGGACCCACGGGGATGGGAGAGTCTTCTTGGGGGCATCTGGGGTAGGGAGACTTCATCATGGTGTGGGGTAGGGTATTTTGGGGGGATGGGGTGACTTGAGTTGGCTCTGCCGGGTATCACGGGGGGAGTTGGGGGCTTGACTGGGAGAGAGAGAGATCTTCAGATCTTCTTGATTGCACTGACCTCTGTGAAATCACTGCCTGGGAACATTGGGTTGTGTCTTAGTAGCACGATGCTGCTGGGGAGCAGAATAACACAGCTTGCGAGGTCATAAGATCAGGCAATATGTTTTAATTTTGGAGCATTTAAATCAGGAGGCTGATTTACTAACATGTAGGGTTTCATGTGAGTTATTTGCCTGTTTTAAGAGAAAGTTTGTTACAGATACAAATAAGCTCCATAGATAACCTGCACGTAAAATTTTACTACAATGCGTAGCAGAGAAAGATAATTTCACCTCACTGAGTTGTAGTTCTCTTTTTAGCAAAAACAGGCCCTTACATGTGTATGCAAATAAACCTTTATGTGTAGCGGACTGTGCAAGAAGTGTATTATTTCTAATGGCAAATTATGTGAAGATTTTTGCAAATACGGCTTCACATGCTCAAATCCTGGAATTTGAGAGTTTGTGCATGTTTTAAGGCTAATTATGAATCAACACACACATCAATGGAAACTGCCCTTCAGGAAAAAAAAGGAAGAAAAGATCTCAGAACTTTAAGAACCCCGCTCTGCTGAACCAACTCCCTAGAGTTCAACTTAAAATCATTGGTCAGAAAAATCTTCCAAAGTTCCTTATTTTGCCCACAAAGATTTTAACTCTTTTTTTCTTGCAATTTTTTCTTTCCTTTTTTTAAATGAAATGTAGAAACAAAGGAGCAATCTTATTTATGGCAGCCTCACCGTCCAAAAAGATGTCACTCTTTAAGTTCTTGATATCATTTAGACAGCTTTGTCAAAGCTGCATGTAGGTTGTTTCTGAGTTGCCCTTCTCAGCCCCACACCCATCCCTTTACTGAGCTCTAATAGCATTTTCAGCTGTTCCTGTTATTTAAACTCAATGGAGCTGCCCATTTTCTCCGCCAACCTGATGAAGGGAGCAGAGCTCTTGCAAGGCAGTCCAATGAAAGGCTATGGCCTGCATCTTGTTTCTTGGCTCTTATTTCTACATAATCTGAGAGTGAAATGTGTAAAATAAAAACGCACAAATGATTTGTTTATTAACCATCTGGATTACGGAACAAGATGCATTTACTACTTAACAAACAGACTGTATCTGAGATTCTGAGGGAAAGCTGTGCTTAAATTTTATTAAAACAAGTCATAATAGTTAATCACCTGGCAATGATCAGTCAAGTATTCAAGAGTTTGCCATGACAGCACAGTCAATATTATTGAAGGTTGTGCTATAGAAAGCAATCGGAGACATAGAGGTCATGTTCTTCATCAACGGAAAGTGAAATACGATGTTGTTTTCTGCGTGGCAAATCAGTCTGAAAGTAAGCACACAAAGGCTGGGATGCGAAATAATGAGTTATTTGTTTCCCCTGCAGCTTTCCCTAAGATCTGTGAGATAAAAGGATACTGAGCCATTGGGCACTAACTTGAAAGTAACTTGACCTCGAGTGGAAGTCTTTTAAGTACTGGTGTGAGGACAGCTGCATGTAAAACAGAAGGAAGCATCTCAACGGGGAGCAAATGAGCTAGATGGGAAAACTGGGGGGAAATCTTAGCACACACACAAAACTGTAGCACTTGATTCTGCCAAATTCCTGACCTGCACAATCGCCTGAGCATCTGGGGATGATGGTCACTGGCAATTTTTTCTTATTCTCACAAAAAGATATTTAGCCTGAATCTGGTTTTGTGCTGTACCAAAGTGTTTATGCTGCGTAACAGGAGGGACCCCAGTAAATGCTCTATATGTGTAGGGTTGCAAACTGGCTCCAGATTTTCGGGACAGGCTCATCCAGTTCTGCTTTTACCCCACTTCCTAAAGTGACTCGTAGTTCTAGCATTACCACTGATTTTGTTAAGTAACACCGCAAGTCCATACAGGCAGTGGGGTGAAAGCGAAACTAGTTCAGCCTGTCATGAAAACCTGAAGCCACTTGGCAACCAGGAATCAAAGCATATTGAGAGCTTTCTGCCTGATGCACAAGTGCCTTCAGTTTGAATAAACGTCCTTGAATCATCCCAGCTGGAGTTCACTGATCCCTCAACATCTCACGCACTTTGCCCATCTGTGCTTCTATTCTTTCATCCACCATCTCTTCCTCTCCCTGATTTCACTTTCTTTATCTCTGTTCCTCTTTCTTTCTTCATTTGCCCACAACTAGTGTCTTAATATCCAATTCCAGGTGGCAATTGATCCTCTTCCTTACATGTTACCCTCCACAGCCACCTCATAACCTCTGCCCTGCCATTCACCTTTGTTTTTCTATATTTACTCTCACCTACAAACTTGTCCCTCTCATACACACTTTTTCTTTTACTGTTCTGCCATTCCTTTCCTTTCCAAAATCCCACTTGTCCACATACATACATGCATTCATTTTTCATGTATTTATTAAATCCCCACATCCTCTTTTCACCCTCAAGGCCCTATTACATTGTCCATCATTATTTCTTGTTGTACATCTTGGCTTTCCTTATCACTTGTCCTCAGTTCTTTGGTTTTCCTTTGATTCAGTATAATGTGCATTCCTTATATTTATTTTATTTATGTTCTCTTATATACTGCATCAGTGCAGTTTACATTGAACAAAGCATTATAACTTGGAGATAACTATTTTACAGGGAACATGGGCTATGGAGGGTTAAGTGGCTTGCCCTTGACCACAAGGAGCACCTGTGGGACTAGAAACCCCAGTCCTTCCGGCCCAAGGTTGCTGTCCTCTAGTGGGATTTGAACCCCCCAGCCTTCTGGCCTGAAGTACCTTGCCCCAACCACTAGGCCACTCCTCCACTCCAATTGTATTTCCACTCTTCTCTCCCCTTACAGGAGCAACATACTTTGCTTTGCAACATTTCCCCCCATTGTTTGATCCTTTGAAATCCAAAGCTCTCTCCTTCCTCCTTTCTATTCATGAAGAACACTTACAAGACACATGCTGATGCACACAGCACCCATTTCACTATTTATACAAAGAACAAGTGGTGAAAGCATGCAGAGCATGACTCATAGAATTCCTTCCAACCCCTCTGTGTGTGTGTATGTGTCTGTGTGTGCACCCATCTGTATCTGCATTGACTCTGTGTTTATGTGCCTTGTGAATGTGGTGTCTGTATGAATGTGTGGGTGTACATGTGTGTATATCTTTGTCTTGTATGTTTACTTTTTGTGTGAGCATATTTCTCTGTTTTGTCTATAGACATCTTTGTAGGTTGGTATGTCTACATGTGTTTGTATGAACATGCATGTGTTTGTGAATCACTGCATATATCTGTGTGTCTGTGCATTCTTATATGTGTGTGTGAATGCTTATATGTATATGTGTGCATAGTATGTGTGTGTTCTCTTTATGCTTGTGATCATGAGAGAAGAGCGAAGGACTGTTTGACAGGTAAAGTACAATTGCATAATTTTTATGTTACAGTTCATTTATTTGATATACCGCCTATGGCAGAATAGCATTTAGGCAGTTAACAATTACAAAAGATAATAGTAAAATAATAAAATATGTTACTATAAAGCAGAAACTAAACTTGTATAGCACAGGAACTTCCCCAACTCAACCCCTCCCTTTCTGTGACTAGAGCAGCATTCTAGTGCTCCGCCCCCAAAGCTTTCCCATTGGCTGGATCCTACCCACCATCTAAGTTGCTAGTTATTTTGGAAGGAGACAGGGCAGGCTTACTTATACAGAGGAGGAAGATCAGAGAACTGGAGATAGTTTTACACCCTGAAAAATGAAAAACGTGCAGACATATTAGCCTTCTTTATACTGTAGCTGACAATACAGATAACAACCGATAAAAAAGCAGTACAATTCAGTCAGTAACTTTCCCAGTATAAATAACAACAAAGAAAATGAAATATATATCAGTTTGTTCAATGTAAACCGCACTGATGCAGAATAGCGCGGTATATAAGAGAATGTAAATAAATAAATAAATAAAAATAAATAAATATATATGTGAATAATTTAAAATGCAGTTTATGCAAGCTAGAGAATTATTTGTAACCCCTGTATCTGTGTGTGTTTGGTATTCATGTGTGTGTGTGTGAGGGGGAGGGGATGCTCACGCGTTTGTTTGCATGTGTGTGTGTGTGTGTGTGTGTGTGAAATTTCCATAGTGTGTTTTGTGTGTACTGTGCATGTGTTATGTCTGTGGAGGGGCTGAAAGGGATAGGCCATTTATAAATAATGCATTTTTTGGAGTTGGTGACAGTTGTGGGGATATAGTTGTGGGCGTGGGGGTAGTTTGGAGGATGGTGGGACAGTTAGAGTAGCAAATTTTTGGTCTAGGGCAGTGGTTCTCAACCCTGCCCTTTGGGACCCCCAGGCCAGTCAGGTTTTCAGGATATCCACAATGAATATGCATGAGATAGATCTGCATACATTGGAAGCAGTGCATGCAGATCTATCTCATGTATATTCATTGTGGATATCCTTAAAACCTGACTGGCCTGGGGGTCCTAGAGGACTGGGTTGAGAACCACTGGTCTAGGGCATATGCATGGGGCAGTTTTTGAGAGTAGGACAGCTGCAGGGGAATATTTTTGCTGCATGTGGGTGGGCAATTGCAGTGTGTTATGATTTGGGAGTGGAGGCAGTTTGTAAAATGGTGGGGCAGATGCATAGGCATTTGGTGAGGTGATCGTCTAGTTTCAGTGGGCAATTTTTGTGTGGGGGCATTTTACAGAGTAATGGGGCAGTTCTGAGTATATTTTTAGAGCTTTGACAGTGTGGGGGTAGGCGAGTTGCAAAGGCATGTTTTTTTTAGGGGTAGGAACAGTGTGCAGATGGGTGGGGTAGCTGTAAGGATATAGTTTTTGAGGGTTGGGCAATTGTGGGACAGTAGTTTTTGGGAATGCAATGGTTTTTGGTGTGGTGGGGCAGATGAAATTGGTGAGGCAGTGGTACAGTTGTGGGAGGGTAGTTTTGGGGGTGGGGCATTTAGTGAAGTTGTGAGTTAGTTGGGATATTTTTTAAGGGTGGGGTAGTTTGAAGGGTGCTACAACAGTTGTGAGCGAGTGTCTTTTAAGAGTAAGGCAGTGTACGGTATGGTGGGGCACTTGAAGTGTGGTAGTTTTTGGGGTGGGCAGTTTGATGGGGTGGGGCATTGGTAGGGGGGCAATTTTTGGGAGTGGGGCAATTGGCAGGGAGGTGGGGTAGTTGAAAGAGGTATTCTATATCATCATGCTAGATCAGTCCAGACAAGTTGGTTATGTTCTCCTATCAGCAGATTGGTGGAGACAAAGAACCAATGAAAAGCCTAGGTTTCAATGACATAACTCTCATTCCTCTATTCGCCTCAACCACCAGAGGTCCCTCCAGTATTTCTTTGTCTCCAGCAGATGGTGGATGGAATTTCTCCTCTCTGAAGGAAATTCTGAGGATTTGAGAGGAAATGATTGATTTAAAATGCTCGTGAATGACAGCCTGAGGGTTGATCTCTCACTGGAGTGCAACATTGGAGGCTCCACTAGAATGTGGTCTTTTTGGTAGCCATAGGAGGAGGGAAAATTGGTTCAGCTCTGCGCTCTTACTCTGGATAAAAGCCTGTTGAGAAGCCAGAAATTGGAAGGATTTGGAAGAGTAGAACTGCCTCACACAACTGCAAAACCCCCTTGCTCCTCCACTGTCACTCCTTCTCTCTCCCGAAGATTGCAGAGGGCTCTCAGAAGAATCTGCCAGCCAGCCACCTTAAATGCAGTGCTAAAAGCCAGAGAAACAGTTGCTGGGGAGTAGAATTGAGCATGGCATAGATTTTTGGCCTGGGACTACCACGGGGTGAATACCCAGGCTTGACCTTGTCACTGTCCTTGTTGGGGCTCCCCATTCTGTCTGTCTGGGACGTAATTCAGGGTGCACCATTGTTGACCGTTGGCACTGAGTGAGTGTTTCCTGCCATTTTCTGCATGTATTAGTAGTGTTTTTACCTAATGTGCCCCTGATGGTTGCACGGTCCTAACGCATGTTCTGCCCAAGTGGCTTCAAAATGCATTCCTCCCTAGCGCCTGTAACACATGTTGCTCTAAAGAGCACAGTGAATGTGCGCTGCAGTTAAAGCACAGTTAACACACACTGCAGTAAAAGCACAGTTACCATGCATCTTTGTGCCACCACGGTCTTAGCACACGTTGTTGTGATACTTGCCTTAACGTTCTATCTTCTTCCAGGAAACATTGTTTGACTTGTGGCAAGCGAGGTGCCTCATCTTTGGATTCTGGACTCTGCTTGTCTTGCATGGCAGCTTCTGAGTCATCCCTGGAGGACCTACTTCCTCTCTGTCAGCTGGAAGATGCAGTTACTGTAGTTTGGCCTTGCCTGCATCACAGGGTAAGGATATTCAGCTGTCCAGATGCTCTAGTGACCTTGCTGTGGGCCTCTCTTCGTCCTCTAGGGGATCAGTGGTGACTATGTTTCCTAGTGTGGCGGGGTCATTTCCACAAGGAAAGCTTCCGGAGTCTGGATTTTTCTCTCCAGGGCTTTTTTTTTTCTTTTTACAGCAGGCCTGGTCATTCTGGTGTGGAAATTCAGACTCTGCGGCTTCTGGTTTCCACCGAGTGCAATCTTGTGAAGGACAGACTTAGTGGAAGCCCTATTTGATTGATGGCTAAGTGTCCCCAACAAGGGGTGCCCTTGGAGATCAGCTGGGTGACTTGGACTGAGATGTTTGATGGGGATGAAGGAGTACTCTCGCCTTCTGAGGCTTGTGAGGAGGCCGATGTTATCTGCATGCTCTGGGGGTAGGAACTGGAAGTGTGGATCCCTTGAACTTGGAGGATGCTCCAGATATGGAGCAGGATCCCAAGAGGCATCCACTCCTACAAGGGGGCGGAAATCTACTACTGTCTCCCATTACTGGAGGTACTCAAGGGCCTGTTCCGGTTGGAATGAGATCCCTCCAACGCCCTACCTATGGATCTAAGGGTGTATAAGAAAATGCATACTTTCCTGGAGAGGGAGTGCATTGTTTGGTTGATATTTTCAAGGTGGATATGCAGGTCACAGTGGTTACCACCATTCCTGTGGAAGATGGATTGGCCTTAAAGGATACTCTGCACCGAAAAGTGAATTCATGTTGAAGAACCAGTTCTCTGTGGTGGCTGTTATTCATCAGTTGTGGTATGTGTTGGCCTGAAGTCTTGAACCCTGCTCCAGTGGATTCAGTCTCTTCCGCTAGATGATTCTACCCCTCTTTTGGAGTCAGTTATGGCCTTCTTTTCTGATACCATCTATGACCTGGTATGTTTGGCGGCCAGGGATGATGCCCTGATGATGGTGTCACGGTGTTGGATTTGGCTCCGGCACTGGACAGTGGATCCATCTTCCAAAGCCCGGTTGGCCTGCCTGGTTTTTAAGGGGAAGCTTATTTTTGGAGCTGATTAGGAAAAGCTGGTGAAGGACCTGGGCAAGAAAAAATCTTACCACCTTCTGGAAGCCAGGTCCAAGGGGCCTGTGAAGCAGGCTGGTGCCCCTTTCTTGTCAACCTCCGCCCATCAACCGTAAGCATGCTGGCCGGATCCATGGGGTTCTCGGGACTCTCGTTGTTATTGACCTGAAAAACAAACTCTTTTCTTCTCCTCTGCTTCTGGGCTTTGGGCTTGTTCTCAGTCCTTTCATGGAGCACGTGGGCCCAGGGACTTGGTCCCACCCAGAGGAGGACCCTCCTGGGCTGCGCAAGGAAGATTTGGGGGGCCCCTTCCATGATTGCTCCGGTTGGAGGCAGGTTTCGCCTTTTCTTTCAGGAATGGGCCCATATTACCAAAGTTCACTGGGTGCTAGACACATTCAGTTTGACTATATCCTAGAATAGAAACATAGAAACATGATGGCAGAAAAAGACCACATAGCCTATCTAGTCTGCCTTTCCATATCAACTACAATAGTCCTCTTTTTTCCTTTAGAGATCTTCTGTGTTTGTCCCATGCTTTCTTGAATTCAGATACTGTCATCGTCTCTACTACCTCCACTGGGAGACTGTTCCATGCATCTACCACTCTTTCTGTAAAGAAATATTTCTGCATATTTCTCCTGAGTCTATCCCTTTTCACATTTATCTTCTGTCCCCTCATAGCAGAGCTTGCTTTCAATCAAAAGAGGCTCTCTTCTTGTGCATTTATGTCACAGAGGTATTTATATGTCTCTTTCATATCTCATCTATCCCAACTTTCCTCTGATGTTTACATATTAAGATCTTTAAGTCTGTCCTCATATGCTTTATAACGAAGACCACTAACCATTTTAGTACCGACTCCATCCTGTTTATATCTTTTTGAAGGTGTGATCTCCAGAATTGCACACAATACTCCAAATGAGGCCGCATCAGAGACTCATATAGAGGCACTATCACCTCCTTTTTCCTGCTGGCTCTCTCTATTTACCCAAGCATATTTCTGCTTTCACCTTCGCCTTTTCTACCTGTTTATCTTAAAGTGGCTAATCAGAAACAATCACACCTAGGTCCCGCTCTTCTTTCATTAGCAGAAATACCTCACCCCCTATACTGTACCGATCCCTTGGATTTTTGCAGCGCAAATGCATGACCCTGCATTTTTTAGCATTAAATCTCAGCTGCCCTGCCTGAATGTCTACTCTAGTGCAGATTTTGGTATCATCTGCAAAGAGGCAAACCTTAACCGGCAGCCCTTCCGCAATATCACAAACAAAGATGTTAAAAGAATCGGACCAAGGACAGATCCCTACAGCACACCACTGGTAATATCTTTCTCCTCAGAGTGAGCTCCATTTACCTGTACCTTTGCCGCCTCCCACTCAAACAATTTTTAATCCAGTCAGTCCCTTTAGGGTCCATCCCTAGGGTGCTCAGTTTGTTTATAAGTCACCTGTGTGGAGTGGTGTCAAAGGCCTTACTGATATCTAAGTACACTACATCTAGGGCTCTTACTCGGTCCATCTTCCTGGTCACCCAGCCAAAGAGTCAAAGAATGCAAAGAGCCAATTCTGGATGCCTACATCATCTCCCCTTCTGGGTCTGTGATTGAAAGTGCTGCTGTGAGGGCCACTTTGGAGAAGTTGCTGCCCCTAAAGGCAGTGGTGCCTTCCCACCAGATAAGGAAGGCGAGGGCAGATGCTCCATCTACTGTATTTTGTAGTGCTCAAAACAAGATGGTTCCTTCCGGCCAATTCTGGCCTTCAAGAGGCTCAACAAGCACTTATGCGTCCTGCGCTTCCGGATAGAAACCCTGTGCTCCATAATTCAAGTAGTGCACTGAGGGAAGTTCTTGGCTTCTCTGGAACTGACCGAGGTATAATTTCATATCCCAATCTGGGCGGATCAGCAAGTATCTGAATTTTGCCATGCTTGGCTTTCTCTATCAGTTTGCCACCCTCCCTTTCAGGCTATCCCGAGGACTTTCTACAAGGTCATGGTGGTGGCAGCTATGGTGCTGTGGTGCTGAGGGATCTGTGTCCATCCCTATCTGCATGACTGGCTCATCTGAGACCCTTCCCTGTCAGAAGTGTCTCGGGTGACGTCCTGAGTGGTGTCCTTTTTGGAGAGCTTTGGCTGGGTGATCAATCAGGGAAAGAGCCAGCAGTTGCCTTCCCTGTCCCTTGAGTTTCTGGGAACATGTTTCAACATTTGAGTGGGCAGAGTTTCCTGCCAGAGGAGAAAGTCAGACTGTTGGATCGCTTGGTGCTGTTCTGTGTGCAACGGGCTCCCAGAGTCTGGGATTATCTTCAGCTCCTTGGATTGATATAGTGACCATAGAGATGGTGCCGTGGGCTTGTCCTCACATGCGACTGCTCCAGCAGTCCTTGCTGGCTTGGTGGCTCACGAGTTCTCATGAATTCAGGCACAGGCTCCTGCTCCTATTGATGGTGAAGTCCAGCCTGTAGTGATGGCAGCTGCCCTATTTTCTGAGAAAGGGAGTTCCACTGGATGATTTCTTCTGGATTCTCCTGCCAATGGATGCCAGTCTGTCGGGATGGGGAGCCCATTGCCAGGGCCGTATGATCCAGAGTCATTGGAAATACAGGGAAATGGTGTGGTCCATCGACCGCTTCGAGTTGAGGACCATCAAAGTGGCTCTTCTCTGTTTCCAGTCAATGTTTGAGGGCCAGGCGATTCGAGTGTTTTCAGACAACACCATGGCAGTAATTTATGTCAATCGGTAAGGCGGCATGAGGAGTGCCAAGTTAGTTCTGAAGATGGCTCTCCTGTTTGCCTGTATGAGAAGAACCTCCTAGCTTTGTCAGCTCAGTACATTGCCAGGGTGGACAATGTGGAAGTGGACTTCCTCAGCCATCACTCTCTGGATCCTGGAGAGTGAGAGTTGAGTCAGGAGATATTTCAGTTGATCCTGTGCTGCTGGGGTTGCCCTGAAATGGGTCTGATGGCGACCCACCGATGCCAAGTTTGCTGCTTCTTTAGTCACTACATGACAATGGGGTCCAAGAGCATCGATGCCCTGACCCAGCCTTGGCTGAGTCAGCACCTGTTGTACGTGTTTCCTCTGTGGCCCCTGGTGGGGTATGTGATTCGGCATATAAAACTCCACCAAGGAAGGATTGTTCTGTTGGTGCCTGATTGGCTGAGGAGAGCCTAGTTCGGATATCTGATGTAGCTCTAGCTTTTTGGTTGCCTCCATCTTGGGGCCTATTGCAGTAGTCATCCTGGAGGTCCCAATTCCCTTCTCACTTATGGTTTGGCTCTTGAAAGGAGAAGGCTAGTATGTAGGGGCTACTCTCTAGTGGTGGAACCTGGAGGAGATCTACTTGGAGCTTGGAGATCTACCAAGCTAACATATGTGCAGATCTGGTGCCTCTTGAGTGATAATGCAGTGCTCGGCAGTTGGCTGCTGAGGCAGCCAAGGTGCCATCTCTGTTGGCCTTCCTATAGGATGACCTGGAGAAGAGTCTTTCCTTTAGCTCCCTGAAAGTTCAGGTGGCAGCTTTGGCCTATATCCAAGGTCCAGTGGTTGGTAGGTGCTCAGGGCCCTGAGGTGGTGCCTTTGAGCCATTAAAGCACGCTACCTTAAAGGATTTGATGCTCAAGATGGTCTTCTTGGTCATGATTTGTTCCATAAGGTGGATTTCTGAGCTGCAGGCTTTGCTTGCCAAGATCCTTATCTGTCTTTTTCTAAGGAAGATATTTCTATTAGGCCTGTGCTTTCCTTCTTACCTAAGGTGATTTTTCCGCTTCATGTGAACCAGGCAGTCTGCCTGCTCTCCTTTTCTAAGGAGCAGTATTAGGGGAAGGATAAGTATCTTCGTCTTGTGGATGTCTGAAGGGTGCTTCTCTGGTACTTGGAGGTTACGAATTCCCCTTTCGTAAGTCTGACCATCATGCTTGTGCTATTTGTTGGCCTGAGCAAGGGTGATGCGGTGGCCAAGTTGGCTTTAGGGTGCTGGATTAAGGAGGCCATTGCCTCGGCATATCTGTTGTGGAACTAGTCGGTTCCAGAGGGTTTGCGCACCTATTCTACCCGAGCACAAGAATCCTCATGGGTGGAGCAGAGCTCAGTAGCCCCTGCAGACATTTGTCGGGCAGCAACGTCGGCATCACTTTCCACTTTTGTCAAGCTTTGCCACTTGGATGTTTGCTCACAGTCGGACATGGCCTTTGGCTCAGGGGTTTGTAAACTGCTGAGTTTTCTTCCCACCCAGTGGAGTTATAGCTTTGATACATCCCACTTGTCTGAACTGGTCTAGGAGGATTATATGGAAGGTGACATTTTACTTACCAGTTGATGTCCTTTCCTTGAATCCTGTTAGACCAGTCCAGAGTCCACCCCTGTAACTGTATTTGCTTTGTTCTTCTGCTGTGGTTCCCTTGGGTCCACTATGATTTTTATACTTTGCTCTGTAGGTTCATCTTCTACTGACAACCTTCTGTTTAGGCTTTCCTGTACATACAGTAAACTGAAACCCCAAGAAGCCAGACTACACACAGTGCAACACCACAGAAATAGAAAGAGATGCATTTCCCTGTACTATGTCAAATATAAACATTACGCAAAATCTGATCACTAAATTGAAAATAAAATATTTTCTACTTTTTTATATTACCATTGTATTCTCTGATCATGCTGGTCCCAATCTGAGATTTCTACTTTCCTCTGCCTTTTATTAGCTCTCTTTCTATGGTCTCTAGTCCATCTGCTGTTCTCTTCCCTTTTGTTTTCTTCACATCTTTCCATCCTGGATATTGATCGTTTCTTTTCAGCTTTCTTCCATTCATTTTTCAGTCTCTGTCCATGCAGATTTCACTAGTCCTTCTTACTATCCAGTCGTCAATCCTCCCTACCACTTTTCAACCCACACCCCAGTTTTCCCATTCCCCACCTCTTCTTCCACCCCAGTCCATTATTCCCCAGTCTTTTGCTCATTCTCTCCCCCCCCCATCCAGTGTCTCTTCCCTCTCTTTCTCTTTCCCTTCACTCAGCATCTCCATTCTCTCTCTCCCCCCATCCTTCTGTATCTCCCCTTTCTCTTCCTATCTTCTTGTGTTCAGCATCTCTCCTGTCTCCATACATTCCTCTCCTTATTACTCACATGCCCAGCATCTCGCCATCTCTTTCTCATCCTATTTTCCTTCATGTCCACCTTCTCCACTTTCTCTTCCTATTACCCCCATGTCCAGCATCTCCCCTATTTTCCTGTGACCCCTTTATCTAGCATCTGCCTTGTTTTCCTGTTACCGCTCTGTGTCCAATATCTTTTCACCATCTCCACTTCCCCTCCATCTCTCTGTTCCCTCTGTGCCCAGTATCTATTTGTCTCCTTAGCCCTCCATCCCTATGTCAGGTATCTTCCTGCCACCCTCCAGTCCCTTTCCTGCTGTCCCCAACTCTCTGTTCCCCTTCCCTGACTGTCCCTTTGCACTCTCACTCCCTGCCCTTCATTCGTGCCTCCCCCCATATCTTTTATTCCCTAAAGATCTGACCCTATAAATTCATCTCATCTTCTCTGCCTCTCTCTCTCCAGGACCCCAGCTCTACTGCCCTTGCTCTGCTACCTCAGGGCCTTGCAGCGGGCATGATCTGGCCAGCAGCCCTTTTGTCCCAGGCAGTCTCTTTCTCGACTGCCATGATCAGCGGCCTTATACAACTGCCCATGGGACTTGCTTCTTCCGTGGGCAGAAGAGTTGTGCAAAGCCGTGATCGCAGCTGAGAAAAGAAGAGTCTGCCTGCGGGAGAACCAAGTCCCATGGACAGGCTTTTCCCTTCTCAGCTGTGATCAGTGGCCTTGCGTGACTCTTCTGCCTTCAGGACTTGCTTCTCCCGTGGGCAGTTCTTCTCTTCTTGTGTGACTCTTCTGGCTTGTCATCCTGTTAAGAGGGTGCTAGCGATGCTACCCCACTGACATTAGCGCCCTCCTGCCATGCTTACAATGCTTACCGAGTAGCGCCGGCCCTGTGTCTCAGGACCGACTCTAAAGCACTCCACTACACACCTTTCTCTCTTTTGAGTGAATTCTGTTTACCACCACCTTATGTTATCTGTCTTTCAACCAATTTCTGATCCAGTTCACCACCTTGTGACTTATCCCAGGCTGCTCAGTTTATTGATAAGCACCCTATGAGAAACAGTACCAAAGGTTTTGCTGAAATCTAGGCATATCATATCCATCGTATGCCTTTGATCTAGTTCTCTGGTCCCCCAGTCAAAGAACTCAATCAAACTAAACCCTGGTAAACCATGTTGCCTCAGATCATGCAATCCATTGGTTTCCAGAAACTCCGCTATTTGTTCTTTCAAGAGCACCTCCATTCCCCATTCCTCATCACAGAAGTAAGGCTTAATGGCCTATAGTTTGTCACCTCTTCCCTATTACCACTTTTGTGAAGAGGTACCACATCGGCCCTTCTGCAGTCCTGTCAAACCTTTCCCGTCTCCAAGGATCTATTAAAAACATCCTTTAAAGGCTCTGCAAGAACCTTTCTGAGCTCCTTCCGTATCCTGTGATGTATCCCATCCAGTCCCAATGCCTTGTCCACTTTCAGTTTTGCAAACTGTTAAAAAACATCATCTTCTGTGAATGGTGTGGAATCAACTCCATTCCCATTCGTATATTTGTCAACTATACGTGGTCCTTCTCCAGGATTTTCTTTCGTGAATAAGAACAGAAGTATTTGTTAAGCATTTTTGCTTTTTCAATGCCACTTTCCACAAATCTGTCCTTGACACTTTTCAGTCTTGCAATTCCAACTTTGATCTTCCTCTCTCCCAAATATACCTGAAAAACGTTTTGTCTCCACACTTCACATCTTTAGCCATCTTTTCTTCTGCCTTTGCTTTTGCTGTCCTTTTTTCTCACTTTGTCTCTTTTGGCTTTAACTTGTATTCTTTTCTGTGTTTCTCTTTTTGTGACCTGAATTTTGTGAAAGCTGTGTTTTTTGCCTTTATTTGTGCAGCCATTTCTTTGGAGAACCATATAGCTTTCTGTTTCCTCTTGTTTTTATTTACTTTCCTTACATATATATTCATTGCCCCTTTTATTGCCTCTTTTAGTTTAGCCCACTGAAATTCTACTTCACTTATCCCCTCCCACCCTGCCAACCTCTCCTTCAGATACTTTCCTATTTTATTGAAGTCAGCATTTTTGAAGTCTAAGACTTTGAGTTTGCTGTGATTGGACCCTGCCTCAGCTTTTACCTCAAACCACACCGTGTGATGATCGCTGCTGCTCACATGGGCACCCACCTGGACATTTGACATGCTATCTTCATTGGTGAGTACTAAATCCAGCATCAAACTTCCCCAGCTTGGTTCCATCACCAATTGTCTGAGCACTGGTTCTTGGAAGGCATCCACAATCTTTTTACTTTTTTCCAGATTTTCAAAAAGAATACTCCAATCTATAACTGGTAAAGTCACCCAATATGATCACGTCTCCCTTCATAGCTACCTTTGCAATATCAATGCTCAAGTCTCTATCCATTTCCTCTGTTTGAGTTGGAGGCCTGCAGACCACACCAGTATGGATGACAGTGCCATCTCCTCTTTCTAACACAATCCACAGTGCTTCTGCTTTTCCCCATGTCCCTTGCTTTTCAGTGGCTTTAATATTGCTTTTGACATATAGGGCTATTCCTCCTCCTTTTCTGCCTTTTCTATTTCTTCTAAATAAATTATAGCCTGCTATGGCTATATCCCATTCATGTTACTCGTTAAACCATGTTTCTGTAATGGCCACAATGTCCAAGTCCATTTCCACTATTAGAGCTTCCAGGTCAGGAACTTTGTTGGTTAGACTTTGAGCATTTGTACTCATTGCCCTCCAGCAATTTTTGGTTGGCTTGCTTGGATTTTGGATGGATTTTATTCCAGACTCCTCTTCCATCTTGGCATTGATGTGTGGATTAATATGATGACTATTGCTAACGTTTTTATGTTTTTTGCTGGGAGTGACATCCCAAACTTGTTTTTTTTTACCATCACCCTCTTTCCCTAGTTTAAATGCTTGTCCATATATTGCCTGAATTTGTCACTTAGGATTATTTTTCCTGCCACAGAAAGATGCAGCCCATCAGTACAATATTTATTTATTTAAAAGTATTTATAGCCCGCACAATAACCAAGGCGGATAACAAAAAACATATGCAAATTAACATACACTATAGCTTCTTCTTGTTTCATCTACAGTATTGTCCCAATTGCCTATATATATCTAAATCCTTCTCATTTACACTAGGTTCAGAGCTACATATTAAAGCTGGCTGTGTGTTGCAGCCTTTCTTCCCTCTTATCATGAATAGGTAGAACTTCTGAGAACACTATAGTGTTGACAGTAGGCTTAAGTTTCCTTCCCAAAATCTGGAAGTCCATTTGTACTGTAGAGATACTGTTTCTAGCCAGCTCATTTGTACCCAAGTGGATAACAACATCAATTTTGGAATGTTTACTTTCCTCATTGACTATGCTAACAATTTGGTTTGCATCTCTGTTGGCTGAAGAACCTGGGAGGCATTTGACCGTCTTCTGTCCTTTGGATTTTGTTCTTAAATTAATCCCTCTGATGATAGAGTCTCCAAGTAATAACAGTTTCCTGTTTTGTGATTTTTTGTTCATATTTGGGGCATTACCAGTAGATTGGGTGTTAACCTTCTCATTCAAGATCACTTCAGTTTCCACTAATTGGGCACTCTCATTTTCCAGGGCAGAGAAGGCATTATGCAGGGATATCTCCTAATGGATAAGGTGTCTCCATGTTACAGGTAGCAGCCTACCAGAGCCTGCTGTGATACATTTATTCCTGGGATGTTTGATTCTTTGTGGGAGTGCTTGTGGGTTGTTAAGAGAAGTAAATAAATAAATAAATATAGCTTGAGACATATAAGGCAAGCTTTAAGGCTCCAAATGATCCTTCTTAGAATGAAGACACCACAGCTATTGCACTGAATACATGACATGTTGATTGAGAGAGTTAAAAAGCAGTTGTAGGAAAAGGAGAATGGCGGGTGTTCCACTTAATTAGAGGACAGATAACTATCTATGATATGAAGACTATATAGGCAAGTGCAACTCTGGGGTGAGTGGGGTGAAGGGTAGGGTGAGTAGGAATTTAAGTGTCCCAGGTCAGTAGACCTTAAATGTGTGCCTGAAAATGTGTGGGAGAACCCCTAAGACCCAGGAGGAGAAACTTATCAAACTTCCCAAGAGAACATCTACCTCAGGAGTGGTCAATATTGCTCATTCATGCAAATTAGTCCTTTCTAGCATGTACCTCTCCACGTTATAGAATTGGTTCCTCAATTTTATTCATTAAGGTAGAATTTCAGTTACATTTCCATGTGTGCTGTGGATATATTTCACAATATCTCAGCCTCACAGAAAGGATGCCTGTCTAGGGACTCAAGTACATGCTCAGTCAGTCCACTGAGTAAGGAGTCACATAAGGGCCTCTGAAACAGAATCTTTCCCCTGCATTCTCTGCATCCATAAAAATACAAAAATTACTTGCTGTATGTAACCCCAGAATCTGCCTCACCGAAAAAGTGGGTTTGTCAGGTGTTCCTTCCAAATACATCATTAAGCATTAAAGGCAGCTTGCCCCTGTCCCATAATCTAGGCAAGAAACAGAGTTAATGGGTTACCAAAAGTATTAACCAATAGCAAGGCAAATTTCAAAATGTTTGATAACATCGCATTACTTAAAACTTCGCCCTAAAATACTTCACACTTTTACCCTTCCCATTCCACCTTAACCCCTTCCCTTATCCCACCCCCAACCCCAACCCACCCACCTAACAAAGACTTTGTAAATAAGTTACTGTAAAAGTACCAAAGTTATAGTGTATTTACCATATCCAGGGGCGGCACAAGGGGGATGCGGGGTCATGTGCGGAGATTCAGTGCGGGGCCTCATTTGCATAAGGGCATAATTTGCATAAACATTTGCATAATGTTACCATACACTAACTTTTAGTAAACATGCCTCTTAATGACTGTATGGATAAAGAAAGACTAAAAGATTTCTACATTACTATAATCCAGTGCCAACTGCCAGGCACATTAGGAACTACTACAAACACTGCCCATTTAGAACCCATAGCAAACCCACCGTATCCTAACAGCACTACCAGGACTCACAAAGCACCATACCCTACCTATCAAAAGGCAACACTGCAAATATTAAACCAATACATTTCAGAGAATAACAATACATGACCTACTGGGGAAAGAGAACAAGTGGCAATGTCAAATAGGAATTACATAAACAGAATACCTCAGCTCAGTTACACATGCAGAACATAGACCATCACCAAACAAGGAATCACAATTTAGAAACAGGAAGGCAATAATTAAACTGGGAACCCCAAAAGCCAAACTTGGAATGTACAACAACACTGTAGAAATAAAACTATAAATTAATTTCCTCTTGTACTAAACAAAGCACAGACGTTAATGATGCACATTTCCCAGAACTGACATATTCCAGTTAAGAAATTCAAAATAAAGGGATATTTTTCTACCTTTTGTGAATTTTTTTTCAGTTGCAATTGCTCCAGCCACTTTTTTCTGGTTTCTTCGTGTCTTCTGCTAACTCTCCATCGTCTGCTGTCCATTTGTCCTTTCTTCTTTCTTCTAGTTTTTTTCCATTCTCTCTCTACATCTGCTTTAACATACTAATCTTTCTCCTTTTGCTCTTTCCTTTCACTCAAATTTTACCCCTCCATCCTCAGTCCCCACTTACTCTCCCAATACCCGGCCAATTGTAGATTTTTCTTCCCTCCCACACAAAATATTTTTTTCCTCTCCATTTCACTCTCCCAGCTCCATCCCATTCTAATCCTCCCCCAACATCAGCTCCCTTCTAGTTCCAGCCCCACCCAACATCTGCTCCCTTCTAGTCCCCAGATCAGCCCATTTCCAGTCCTAGCCCCCCATCAGCGCATTTCCAATCCTATCCGAGTCCCTCCATCAGCTCATTTCCAATCCCAGCCCCCCATCAGCTAATTTCTAGTTATTTCCTAGCCCCACCATCAGCCCATGTCAAATCCTAGCTCCACTCCACTCAGCCCATTTCCAATCCAAGCCCCCCATGAGCCTACTTCCAGGTCTAGCCCCTCCATGAGTCCATTTCAATCCAAGCCCCCACCACAGACCATTTCCAATCTTAGCACCCCCAACAGCCCATTTCCAGTCCTATCCTAGCCCCTCCATCAGCCCATTTCCTGTCCTAGCCCCCCCACTCAGCCCATTTCCAGTTCTAGCTCCCTCACCACTCAGCCCATTTCCATTCCAAGCCCCTGTCCCCATTAGCTATTTGCAGTTCAAGCCCCCCTTCCACTTAGCCCATTTCCAGTCCTAGCAACCTCCCCAGCCCATTACCAGTCCTAGCCCCCCCAATAGCCCATTACCAGTCCTAAGCCCCCCATCAGCCCACTTCCAGTCCTAACCCCCCATCATCCCATTTTCGGTCTTAGCCCCCCTATAGCGCATTACCAGTCCTAACCCCCGATCAGCCCAATTTCAGTCTTAGCCCCCCATAGCCCATTACCAGTCCTAACCACCCCCATCAGCCCACCTCCAGTCCTAACCCCCCCATCAGCCCATTTCCATTCGTAGCCCCCCCAGCCCATTACTAGTCCTAACCCTCCCATCAGCCCACTTCCAGTCTTAGCCCCCCCAGCCCATTACCAGTCCTACCACTCCCATAGCCCATTACCAGTCCTCACCCCCCTCCCCCCCTCCGCCCAGGTAGATAAAAAAAACAAACACACCGGCTGCCGCTGCCGCCGTGGCAGCAGCAGAATCGAGCGTCCCGCGGGGCCCCCCCTGCCTGGCAGAGCCCTCCCTGCAGCATCAGCTCCCAAAGTGGGGGCTTTTCAGAGCCGCGAAGGGAGAGTTTCCCTTTCTCGCGGTTCTGTTAAGCCCGCCGGGGCTGATGGGATTTCCCATCAGCCCCGGTGGGTTTAACAGAACAGTGAGAGAGAAGCTCTCCCTTCGCGGCTCTGAAAGCCGACGCTGAGGGTGCTGATGCTGCAGGGAGGGCTCTGCCGGGCAGGGGGAGCCCCGCGGGATGCTCGATTCTGTCTCTGCCACGGTGGCAGCGGCAGCAGCAGCCGTTTTTTTTTTTTAAATCTACCTGGGCTGATGCAGAATGTTTTTTGCCTGGGGCCCCCTGAAACACGGGGCCCTGTGCAAAAAACATTCTTGCTCAATGGATGGGCCGGCCCTGACCATACCCCCACCCCTTATGTTCTCCTTAACAAGTTAACATTCTCCGTAAACCGCTTTGACAGCATGAAAAATTTTAAAAAAGTTTAAATAAATAAATGAATAAAAATTATACCTTGATGTTCCTGAGATTTTAACTGACCTGAACTGGTTGGTCTGTTTTGTTATAAGACATAAAAAGAGGAAAGGATTGTAAGCCTAGTGGGTGTTTAGGGTACCTGGAGAGCATGAACTAGGGGTCTGTGCCATACATTCAAATGAAATTGGATGAATGGTTCAAACATTTTGGAAGAAGGAGGAAGGGAGACACACAGACACCAAGAGCTGATTATTGTGTAAGGCAGTTTCCTACAGGAAACTAGGCTATAAACAGCAAAAGGTTTAATGAAATATTTTCTGAAAACTTCTGAAAGTAATTTAACTTAGGGGCCAGTATTCAGAGCACTGGATATTTTAATACCAAGGAAATCAGCCTTGGAGCTTAAATATCCTCCAGGTATTCAGCTGCAGTATCAGGATAGTGGCTGCTGATAAAGTTTCAGTGTCTGCAGCCACTATCTGGTTAATAACTGTCATTATCCAACTAGGAGGTTAGGTAGATAGCAACTTAGGACAGCTTTTCGTCAGCCCAAGCTATCCTAATCTATCCAGATATCGCCACTGTCTGAATAACGGCAGTGATTATCCATATAGCGACCAACTCTGCTCTTGCTCTGCCCACGGAAAATCACAGTGCTCTCTGGATAGCTCCAAGGCAGTCTGTGGAGATATTCAGCGCTACTGTCCGTATGACCTCCATGGTTATGAGGATAAGGGCTTTTGAAAATTGATCCCCTAATTTTTAGGGGGGAAAGTATATGGAGATAATGCTGATCATTCCTACTGTTGCTGCTTCCCTTCAGCCCATATCTGATCATGAGAGTTGGCAGAACTGGTCCTGGTTTCCCGGTTTCCCTGGGAAGTCATGGATCCCTTAGGCTCCCATTGTCTAAGGAGTATTCTAGATTTGTGCTACTGTATGATGAGACGGTATTAACATGACTAGGTAAGAAAGACCCTCGATCCTTGCCTGCTATCGGTCTGTGCTGAATCATTAACACAAGAGAGTAACACAGAAAAAATGAATTAGCAGAGTAGCCGGGTCAGCAGAAGCATGATAAAATAGGCGTGGTTACTGGGAAAGATTAAAGTTGGGCTCCTAACTATAAGGAGAAGGCTAATTTCTTGGGGAAGAGCACTTCCTGATGAAGGAATGCCAGCTGCTCAGTCCCATTACAGAGGGTGAAGACCAGGTTAGATTTCATCAGCTTATGGAAGACAGACCTCTTTTCTGAAATAACAGGCCAACAATGGACCTTTGTTTGGAATGGAACCCTGACTAATTCCGAAGAGAGCTGCTGAGGCTCAGAAGACTAAGAAGCAGCTTTCTCTCCCTCTCTCGCTACAAACAGGATGTAATGGCTGCACTTTATTTCTACTTTGAAACTTGATACAAATATTCTCTGAATTGGTGGAACGTTTGATGATCTGGAAAGGGCCAGAACTGTGTGTGGTTATCAGAACTACAAGGAAAGTCAAGACTTTTGCTTTAAATGCCCAGGAGTTTGAAATTCGTACTTGTTTGTGTTTTTATAATAAACTCTGCAGTTTGTCAACTGTTTTGAAAAAGCTCATGCAAAGTTGTCTTTTATAACCATCAGCGCCTAGCCAATCCCATCAAAGAGGCGCACATGCTGGAAAAGAGATTGTGAGGAAAGAAGACACTTAAACAAGACTAGTTTTCCCGTTCCTTCTGAATTTTCTGTTTGCTCCTGCTGCCTCCTTGCCCCTAATGTCTACCATTCCCGTTCACTGGGGATGGCGCCCTCCTTCTTCACATCCATGTTCAACTGGCTCCTTCTACTGGATCTCTTAGAATCTAATCTCCTGCTTGCCAACACCTACTCCCCATCCTTCTCCCTCCATTGCTGCTCCTTCACATCTTTTTTCTTGCCTTACCCTCGTTAACTGCCACTCCCTTAGGTTCAAGTCCCTTCTGCTACAAGATCTCATCACCCAACAAACCCTTGATGCCTTGTTTGCCACTGAGAGCTGGCTGACAGAGGGTGAGGATCTTCTTCTCAATCATTGTCTCCCTCCAGGGTACTTGGCCTTTGCTGTTCCATGCCTGTGACACAGTGGAGGTGGAGTCGCTGTCTTTCATCATTCTTCCTTTCTCTTGGTCCAGATTCACTCCCCAGTGCTTCACTATCTGGAGTCTTTCCTTCTCCCCTTCTCCATCTCAATTCCTCCCCCCCCCCCTTTACTTCCTCCTCATCTATTCCCCTCCTTCTATCAGGCCCCACTTATGGGATGCTCTCTTTCTCACTTTGACGGAGACCTCCTCTCAATACCCACATTCTTGGAGATTTCAACATTCATTTTCATGCTCCGATGTCATCTTGCGATCACACTATTCTCACTCATCTGCAGGACCTTGCCCTCTCTCAACATGTCTTTCACACGACACACACTGCTGGCCATATTCTCAACCTTCTTATCTCCCCCTCTGACTCACCTCTATTAATGTCGTTGATCTCAGCCTTTCCACTGCCTCGGTCCAATCACTTTTGTATTTCATTCTCTCTACATTCTCCTATGATTTCACTCTCTTCTGTCATCCCTTCTCCTGGCTCAGTTCTCACCCGCCATTCTCATCACATCACTACCTCCATCCTCGACTCCTTTCCCTCCTCTGACTCCCTCCTTCCTTTGAACTTTGCTTCTCTCTTTCCAGATGCTCAAGTTCTGACTTGGAACTCTAACTTGTGAATGACCCTTGACTCAATTGCTCCCTTGCCACCTTTCACCCCCCTGCCATTCCAAACATCACCCTTGCTACCATTCAGGTCTTTTTCTACACCGCTCATATTTACGCCATTCTGAACATCAATGGAGAAAACACCATATCCCTGAATCCCTTCACTACTTTTGACACTGCAACAGCCATTATTGTTTCCTTGTCCACGAAAACAAAAGAACCTATTACTCCAACCTCATCTCTTCATCATCAAATTCCTCTTGGCAATTATTTTCAGTTTTGCGCTCTCTCTCTGTCGCAAGCTCTTCCTCCTCTCCCCCCTCATCACTGCCCAATTCTGCTCAGATCACCTCTTTTTTCCATCATAAGATTGTGCCTCGCTCCCTAATTGCCCCCTCCTCTCCCTCCCCTCCCATTACTCCCCCACAAACCCCATCTCTGTCACATTCTTGGACCTCTCACCCTATTACCTCTTCTGAGCTCGTCAAATTCCTCTCTATCTCCCATAAGACTACCTGCTCTACTGATCCCATTCCATCCTCATGGCTGTCTGAACCATCTCTTGCCCTGCTCTCTTCGGCTCTCACCATTCTCAACACCAGTCTTTCTGTCGGTCTCTTTCCTTCTCCCTGGAAAACAAGCTCCTCCCCTACTCAACAAGCCCTCCCTTGACCCCTCTGATCCTGCTCACCATAGACCCATATCAAATCTTCCATTCCTTTCCAAGATCCTAAAGAAGTTTGTGTTTTCCCAGCTTTCTTCCCATCTTGATTCAACTCACTGCTTACACCCTTGCCAATCTGGATTCTGGCCAGGCCACTGCATGAACACCACTGTTCTGTCCTTTCTCAATGAACTACATGTTGCACATGACCGTGATGATCTTTCCTTGGCAGTTTCTGTGGATCTTTCTGCAGCTTTTGATCTTGTAGACCATCATATTCTTTTGGCTCATCTCTGGGATGCTGAGGTCCATGGCACAGTTCACCACTGGTTTCATTCTTTTGTTTCCTCTCATTCTTTCATGGTTGTTTTGGATAGCTCTTCCTCTGGCCTCACTCTGCTCTCCTGTGGTGTCTTGCAGGGCTCAGTGTTAGCCTTCTTCCTTTTCAATGTTTTCTTGTTCCCTCTCACTCTACTCATACAGCAGAATGGACTGTCAGCATATTACTATGCTGATGACATTTTCCTTATGTTTTACACTAGCTCTTCCGCCCACGATCTCTCGCCATTTAACGCATGTCTCTCCTATATTGCACACTGGTTTTCCTCCAACTTCCTTTACCTCAATCCACCAAAAACTGCCACCATCTGGTTTACCTTTGAGTCTCCTTGCCCTTCCCTGGCTCCTCTGTTGTTGGACACTCCTGTTCCTTTGGTTTCCTCTCTATGGGTTTAGGTGTTACCCTTTTCTCTGCCTTATCATTCAGTGAGCATATCTCTCTTCTCATTCATCAGTTCTTTTTCACTCTCAGATAAATTTGAGCCCTCCGTTCTTTCCTGTCTACACCTTCTCTGACTGCTCTCTTGCTTTCTGTCGTCATGTCCCACATCGATTACTGTAATGTTGCACTGGCTGACCTTCCTCAGTTTCAGATTCAACACTTACAAATGCTCTAAAATACTGCTATCCGTATGACCACATCACCACACTATTCATTCATCTTCACTGGCTCCCCATTAAATTTTGTATCCAGTACAAAATCCTTACTCTAATTCATAAGTCCCTTCACACAGGCACTCCGGTTTATCTCGCCGATCTTTTGCACCTTCACGCCCCCCCCCCCCCCAGTCTGCTTCTCTCCATTCATGCTAACTGCCTCCATTTACCCTTCGCTAACCATGCTCACCTGAAATTCACTTGTTAGTCTGCCTTCATTTTCCTTGGTCTTGCCCTCTGGAATTCAATTCCCCTCTTCCCTCTGTCTAGAACTCTCCTACCACAGATTTACGTCCTTGCTCAAGACCCATCTATTTCAGACTGCTTTTGACCTCCATTCACCCTAAAACCTGTTTGCCCTCTGCAGCCCTCCTCCCTCTGCTCCATCGCCCCTTCCTTCTGTGAGACTTCTCTCTCTTTCATTCCTGCCACCTAGTAGATTTCCTTTTCTCTCTATTGTTTGTGCTGGCAGTTGCCTTTTTTTTATTATTGTAAACCACCCTCTTGCTTGCGAAGGTGTGGTATAGCAAATTGAAAACAAAGATAAAGATAAAGGAGCTGGAGCCACTTCTGGCCATCTCTCTCTATCCACAGCCTGAGAGAAGCCCTCTTCCAAACCTGTGAATGCCACAAGCTGACTAGCCCCTGGAACCCTTGCCGCTGATGCCCCTCCTTGCAAGTACCCATCACCAAACTCCTCAGAGTCGCATTGCTGCAGTAAGTCGGGAAGCAAAGCAGTTCTGGGTTGCAGTGAAGGTGCACACGTCTCTGGGCCAAGGGAAATCTCCTTCAAGGGAAATGTCCTACAGCAGAATACACACTGTGCCCTGAGTCTGGTTCCTGCGGCGGGTGATAACAGAAGGATGCCATGGAAGGTTGACTCTTCGCAAGGGCGGGCACAGGTGCAGGTGCTTCACAGTTCAGCACTACATTGTCTAGAAACATTGAAGGTGGGTGAAAAAGGTTACAAGGAAAAGCTCTAGACAAGTGCTGGAGCTTTCCTGTTCATCGTCTGTCTACAGCCGCCATCTTGGGTCCTCTCCCCTTAATAGATGCATTTTTACTAACCAAAACTAGGTGCAACCTTTTAAAATTACCCTCATAAAGTTGCCTTTTTAATAGTGTTTCTTTCTGATAACTCTTAGCATTCCACTCCCTTGTGTGTTTAAACAAGATTACTTGAGATGTGATTGCTTCATGGTATTTATAATATAATTATATAGTAGACCAATTGGTCCATCATGAAATTGGTTTAGGAGTATTCTGATGGCCAATTGCTATAGCTAACCAGGCCCAGATTTGCAAAAATATTGGGATTTACTCCGTGAAACTGATGGTAGAAGGTGACTATTATATTGTTATTAGCACTTGCTATCATTTCTATAACATAAGTAGATGTATGCAACACTGCACAAATGCACATAAGAGACATTCCCTGTTCCCTAAAGCTCACAATCTATTCAAGACAAATATATAGGACAAAAAAAAGACTGAGAATTTCATTTGGTATAGAAAATGGTTCAAATCAACAAGGCCATGAACAGGAGGACTAGGGATTAAGATTTAAAACAGCCTCAAAAAGGTGAATTGGTAGACTGGGTTTGAATAAGGCTAGAGAGGGAGTATGACATCTTAGCTCAAATAGTGCATTCCAGGTGTACAATGTAACAAAGTGGAGATTGCAAAGCCAGGAGTTGGAAATAGAGAGAAAGAACATAGAGCAGTGGTTCTCAACCCAGTCCTCTGGGACTCCCCTGGCCAGTCAGGTTTTCAGGCTCTCCACAATGAATATGCATGAGATAAAGCTGCATGCACTGCTTCCTTTGTATGCAGATCTCTCTCATGCATATTCATTGTGGATACTCTTCGCATGGAGATCTATCTCATGCATATTCACTGTGGAGAGCCTGAAAACCTGACTGACCTGGGGGGGTCCCAGAGGACTGGGTTGAAAACCACTGACATAGATAGAAGAGGGGTAATGAGGAACATTTGTAGATGAATAAGAGAAGCTTGAACTCCATGCTGAAGGAAATGGAGAGTCAATATATTACCTTGAGAAGAGGGTTTTATGGGTGTAACAACATTGACAAAAGATAAATCATTCAAACTTATTTTAAATAGATTGCAGTAGGAGAGAGTTCATTCATTGGGAGACCTGTGAGGAGCAGGTTGCTGTATTCCAAGTGGGAGATTAATTTATTGTACAGCATTTTTACTCGGAGCATGGAGTTACTTTATGTCCACATAGGAATCTCTATCCTACCTCTGGAAAGGAAACTTTCCTCAGAATGAAATATAAGACAAAAAAGACACCTAATGCCCAGTTCAGTCCTGGCTGTCCCGGCCCTCTGTGCGCCCAGTCAGAACCAGACACACAGAGTTAGCCGGGATTTTGATCCCACGGGGCATGTCTAGCCCCGTGGGATCAGAATCACATCCAGGCCTCTACGTGAGGGCCGGGACCCCAATTCTGATGAGCCTTGCCCGGATAACTCAGTCAGGGCTCCTGAATGGCGCCATGGCATCTGGCTGCCATGGCACCGTGGTTCCATTCAAGAGCCGCGATCCCCGGTCGCTGGAACAAATGCTTCATTCCCTGCAGCCCGACCCCCCAACTGGTCTCCCAAGGCCAGGTTCAGGCTGCAGGGAATTTCCTCTGCCCCCTTCCGCCTTTTTGAAGCCCCCGGGCCTGCCTGATCCACCTGACTAGGTGAATTGTTTCTACTTCAGAGTTGGAATAAGTTCCCTGTTCGGGCTATTGGCCCTAGACATACAAGGCCAACATTGGAATCGGCCCTGTACATCCGGGTCCGCCAACTGCCCACTGCCTGCTCTAACGCCATTCCCGCTCTGCCCCTTTCCTGCCCCCATCTAACTTCCCTGTACAATGTGCGGGGAAGTTAGTCGGGGTTGGAAGAGGGCCCGAATAGTGGGGTTGGACATCTCCATGGGACGTCCATTCCCTCTATTCACGATTTGGAATGACCCTGCATATAAATATCTGACTCCATCTTTGAGATAGTTCCTTCATGCCTTTTGGGGATGATTTTCAGAAACCCATTTAGTTGCAAATAACATAAGTACTTCTACCGTACATACGGTAGCTATTGAATGTCTATACTCTCTTGAATGTTTTTTCACATTTTGTTGGGTCAGACTTACATGTTTTAAACAATGAGGATTTTTGCCACTCATCAGCATAGCATACTCCACACCTTTTAGGGGAAAAAGGTTTTTGGTGGAAGACAAAGCATATACCCAATAAACCCCAAGACACTTGGAATGGAGGATGCCTGGAATTGAAGTCATTTTTAAATAAATGCAATAACTGGATAAGTCTGCATCCCTCTGAATCAATACTTAGTAAAAGTGCCTTTGGTAACAATTATAGTTGTGATTCCACCAACTTTGCACATCTAGATTTATTAACCCTTTCAGACTGTATGTCCACTGTAATGGAGATCATGTTATTCATTGAATTCCATGTATATATATATCTGGTGTCTGTGAAAAAATTCAGGTCTGAAAGGGTTAATGCAAGACCATTCTTTACATAACACAGGTCTGCAAAAAATTTTTTTTCAAGAGCTGGTTTGGTTATTCCACGTAATCTTTATGTTTTTTGGTGCGCTGAATCCGAAAAAGACCTCCATTTTGTCATAGGACATCACGTTTCCTGACAATTTAGGTAACTATGTTAAATAAGGCAATACCTCAAAATAAATGGAAATAGACTTATAAAATTAAAGTTTTATTACAATATTTTCATGAAAATCCTTTTTTGAACTGAAATGAGCTCACCTACACACACTAAACTCGATTCTTCTTCTTCCTTGTGAGGCTCCTCTTGGTGCATTTACGCTTGTGAGTAGCATCTGGAATGTCTCTCTGAAGCATCCAACAGTAGTCTGCCATCATTGTAATGCTCCATTTTCCCTGGTATCTCCTTTCCATCTCTTTAATGTCTTGGTGGAATCGTTCACCTTGTTCCTCACTCACAGCTCCGAAATTTTCAGGAAAGTAGTCAAGGTGGGACTGGAGGAAATGCACTTTCAAACTCATCAGGCAACCTAAAGCTTGAAATGCTTTCAGCATTCGTCCGACGATCTTTTTGTAGTGAGGATCTTTGTTATTGCCTAAAAATTTCTGTACGACTTCTTTTTTTTTTTTTTAAATTCTTTATTTTCGTTTTACAACTACAAAGGAAAAGAAGACATACAGCTAAAAGACAAATACATACATGGAATATGATACATACACCAAAGTAAACCCCTGCCACCCCCCTCCCCCCTGCTTCTTCTCTAGGAAACTGAATCATTCTCGAAGCGGGCGTGTACTGACATTATTGTGTTACAAAACCTAACAGCGATCTGAAACATGATGAGTGTACATTAAACAGACATGTCGAAGTGATGAACAGATTGTACATGATCTTTGAACATCTGCCATTTAGACAAGCGAGAATAAATTTGGGTATGGAAAATAGCTCTCCGAGATATCTGCTCATATTTACTATATAAGCAGACAAGGTTCCACTATTCATTGACAGTAAGTCGAGAGCTATCCTTCCAAGTCCTCGTGATTAAACATATGGCTATACCCAGCATGAAATCAGGAGAAAGCGACCCTTCTTAGGAAGAGAGGGGACCTCCGTCACTGAGCGGAGTCCCACAGTCTTCCAAGAAAGAGGCTCGTGAAGGTGTAAGATAAATGGAATACGACCCCAGACCCGCCCCCAGTAAACCTGTAGTTAAGGACATTCATAAAGAACATGAGCGAGGGTCCTACATCAGTATGGCAAGACCTACACTGATCCCTGGCAGTTGTGTTCCATTTGGCTATTTTCCTGGAATATAAGAAACATCTATGTGCAAAAGGAAGAGAGTTTGGGTAACTGAGGCAGACCGGGAAACCCGCACTATTTTGCTCCAGAAAACGCTCTAATGCACAGGGGTTAAAGTGGTTTGCGGTTAGCGATCCCAGGCTTGTTGGACTCTACAAGTGACAGTATCTGTACCCTGACATAATAGTTATAAAAGTTAGAGGCTACCCCATGTGTACTACTAATAGAGTGAATTAGTTCTAATAGCCCGTCCTTAGTAGGGACAGAGGGCGGCATGATTGGAGCACTTTTGAGGCAGCATGGAAGCTGCATCAATTGAAAGTAATGTTTCGCTGGTAACGCAAATTCCCTGTATAAATCAGAAAAGGTTTTCCAACGAGCTGCAGAGAAGAGCTGTTGGGGTGTCCAGGTCCCCCTGGAGTACCAGGGTCTGGAAGTAATCATACATGGCTGCTCGAATTTCTAACCGGAACTCTGGCGGAGTTAATAGGGCTCTATCAAAGAACCAGGCCCCCGGATTCCCTTGGAGTGCAGTAGTATGTTATTGTAAAGAAATAGCAGCATGATCTAAAATATGCTGAGAGTGAATCTTTGCAGCGTCCACCTGAGGAACCAACAGATTTGATATCAGAAAGAAATCGATGCGAAACTGGGATTTGTGAGGGGAAGTGAAGAAGGTAAAGTCAAGCTCATTGGGGTGTAGTAACCTCCATAGATCGACTAGAACAATATCTGTGTTCACAGAGAATAGCGCGATGTGACTCTTGGGGGGACCACTTGTCCTAGGCGGCTATTTGTCAATCAGGGGATCAAGAACTAAATTGAAATCCCCCCCAATATCAATGAAGTATTAGCAGAGGCCTGCGCAACCTGAGCAATAGTAGCAAAAGGGCAGGGTCATCTACATTAGGAGCATAAAGGCATATACTTGTAACTTTAAAGTTACCTATCTTGAGGTGAACTCAGGACCATCTACCCGCTGTATCTGAGCAAGTCGCAATAATAGTAGCATGCAGAGAGTTCCTATCCAATATGGCAACCCCACATTCCCTAGAAACGGCTGGGGAATAGGCGGCCACCATGTAAGGTTTAATATTGAGTTTGAGAGTTTCCTTCGAATTGAAATGTGTTTCTTGGAGGAAAATCAGGTCCGCAGCGTCATGACTTAAATAACTTAGGATTTTCCTCCGTTTTATCGGATTATTGATTCATTGTACGCTCAAAGAGAAAATCTTACATGGTGCCATCAATCGATAACAGACATTTTAGGTAAGAGCGCTTGAAAGCTTACAACATAAATCAGAATCTGTACAATAATGACATAAGCACCAAGTATGCTGGCCAATACACCCAAATTGAAAAGTATGTACCAAAGTAACCTAGAGAAGAAGCAAAACCCCCAATGAATATGGCGACCAGATGTCTGCGGGAGGAGGCCCTAGAGAGGAAGATAGAGACATAGTAAAAGAAAAGAAACACCAGAGTCCATAAGTAACACTGTCTCTGATACTCGTCGAGGCTACTATGGGTAGATGGAGTCGGGTCCCAGATATCTTCAAAATAAGGCAACAAACCGCCCTCGACAGACTCTTCGCTGAGCCGCGGTAAATCCAATATGGCAGGCACAGCGGATATGAGAGTACTGGTAGGAATATTCTGGAAGTCAGCGCATCAAGTCGGCTTCTTTAGAGTCCAAAAACTCCGCTAGTAGATCAGGGTCCTCAAATGTTCTTGTCTGATTGTGAAGCGTGACTCGGAGCTTGGCCGGGTACATCAGGCCATAGCGTGCTTGTAGTTGTTGAAGCCTCGGCCGAAATTCCAGAAAGCGCTTTCGGCGGTCGAACGTGGGTTTAGCCAAGTCAGGATAGAAGGAGACCTTGTGGCTCTCAAACTCCATATGGCCCTTTGCCCGGGAGGCACTGAGAATTTGTTCCACATGTTGATATCTCAAAAGTCGAAAGATGATAGGCCGCGGGGTCTTCCTGTTGAGCGTTATGTTTGTGGGTACACGATGAGCGCGATCGATCTCCAACTCTTTGATAAAGGTGATTTGGAGCAGGGAAGGGAGGATTTTACCTAAAAACTCCTTCATGTCTCCCAATTCCGCTCCCTCCGGTATGCCCACGAGTCGTAGATTGTTGCGGCGCGCTCTATTATTGCCATCTTCCACTTCTTTCTGCAAGGCCCGCACCTGACGTTCAACTTTGTCGAGTTTGGACAGCCGGACCGCATGGGAGTCTAATATACTCTCCATTTTGTCCTGACGCGAAGAGAGCCCCTCCAGCCTACCTTGCCGTACACCAAGATCTTCCCTCAGCGCTCGAAGTGCTTCACACCGTTTGACTGCACGAGGTCCTTAACCCCTCTAATTTCTGCGAGGATTTCCTGCTGCATTTCGGGGCCCTCGTGCAAAGCCAGCCCCTTCTGCGGGGACGGGGGTTCAGTTTTGGAGCGTTTACCGTGAGAAGCCGCTGGAGATCCAAATTCCAGGCGCGTGGGTTTGGTCCCCGCCATCTCACCAATGTGCCCCGGCAAGATCAGAGCAGAAATTCAAGTATGTCCGGTGTTAATTCAGGATTCTGAGTAGGCCTCTCGGGAGCCTCAGCGTTATGCGACCATCCCGCTGGACATCAGGCTCCGCCCCCCAACGACTTCTTTAAATGCAATCCACCCTTCTTTTTGAGGATCCGTCATGGTATTGACAAACTCTTGATCAACTATAAGCCTTCTAATGTCTGGTCCGACGAACACACCTTCCTTCAATTTTGCCTCCGACAGGCCTGGAAACTTGGTGACCAAGTATTTGAAGCATTCTCCATCTCTTCGAAGTGATTTTACAAATTGCTTTATCAATCCCAATTTTATGTGGAGAGGTGGTAGAAGAACTTTATGGGAAGGTACCAAAGTTTCTCGGAGGACATTTTTTTCACCAACTGTTAGCACCCTCGGCTGCCAATTCTTCTTGGTCCAGTGATTTTGTTGGTCTCAACTGTCCCATAGACACAGAAAACAAGGATATTTGGTATACCCAGCTTGTTGCCCAACCAGCATGCACAAGACCGTCAAGTCCCCACACACTTGCCAACCATGGTCTTCATATTTAAGTTTACGAAGAACCAATTCCAAGTTCTCGTAGGTTTCCTTCAAGTGTATGGAATGACCTACAGGTATGGAAGCGTAAAAACCGTTGTGGAGTAAAACTGCTTTGAGACTTCTTTTTGAAGAATCTATAAAAAGATGCCATTGCTCTGAATCATATTGGATTTTAAATTGACCCATCAGACCTTTGACATCGATGCAATAAACCAACTTGTCTTCCTGGGCAAAGTACTCCTTTTCACGATGTCCTGGGCAAAGTACTCCTTTTCACGATGTCTGAACCATGAAGATGACACTCCTGGCAACAATAAATTCCTGCTTTTTAGCCTTGATCCGAGTAACTCAGCGGCATCTTTGGGAAGATTCAAGTCTCTTACCAAATCATTCATCTCCTCCTGAGAAAACAATTTTGGTCTTGTATCATCTTCAAAGTCAGAACTTGATTTGTTATCTGGTTCAGGTATGACTTCACCTTCATCGGAGCTAGGTATCTCTTCCAAGGTAGCAGGGGGCTTGGGTACTGGCATATCTGTGCCATGGGGGATGGGACGAATTGCCGAGTAAAGATTGGGGTATGAAATGGAATGCTTCCATTTGGAATTAAACCCTTTCACATCGCATGAACAAAAGTAACAGTCGTCACTATGGTTCTTTTGCTCTCGCCATACCATAGGAATCCCATAACGGAAAGATTTTTTCTTACCCTTGAACCAGTTTTGGAGGTCCTCAACACACCGTTTGCACACTTTATGAGGCGCCCAGACTTTACCTTGATCTCCAATTTTTAGTCCAAAGTATGCAAAGTATACTTTTTTCACAAAGTCTGTAATATTCTGCTGTTGCTTCAACACTGTATATTCACCACAGATGAAACAGAAACTGTCTGGCGAATTAATACACTTTCGCGGAGCCATAACATAATGGTTAAATAATGATGAGCTAACATGAATTTCGATGAAAAAGTGTGAACAGCCTAGAACCAAGAACCTGATGATGATTCGTGCACAAGTGTGGCATGCAGGAGAGAGCAGCTCTGTCTCTGTACACGAGACGTCACAGTGCTGGCCACGCCCCCCCTGCACTGACCGGAGCTGCTGCTATCTGCCCTGTGTCTCCCTCCCACTGGATTCTTCAGGAAAGATTAACCCCTTCTACCATTAGAAACACAGACTTAAAACTTGCTTAGCTTATTTATATATTGCTGACCATCAGATTTACAGTGCTATATTTTTTTTACATAACTCGGACAACCCCTTTAAGGTTTTTTTGGCATTTTATATCTTAAATGCACTTATGTGAATTAATTCAAAGTAATTTGAATTAATTAATAGTAATTTTAGAAAATTTGATAAATTTGAAGACAATTTTGCATGTTGTGGCAAATCATGACGTCTAGGAGTTTTTTCAATATTTTATTTGTTTTCAGCACACCAAAATACATGGAAATTAGATGAAAATAATCGAACAGCTTTTTAGTCGCAGACCTGTGTAATTGTTCAAGCTCTATCAGGTTTCACAGGGAGCGCTCACAGACAGCAAGTGCATGTGGTAATATTTACAGTAGTGGATTTAATAAATGTGCCAAACAAAAAGAGGCAGTTGACATCACCAACTTAGCATCTCTCCCTTCCCTAAATTCAAGAGGGAGTCTATGGCCCCTACATCACACTTCTCACTTCAGCAAAAGAAGGGTCCCAAAATAATACCTCTCACTCTAATGAAAAACAAGAGAGGCTTGGAAGCCCCAACATAAATTCCCTCCCCCCATAGAGAAAAGTGGGGCTCAGCGAACCCAACAAAACACCTTAAATTCCCACAAAAGCACCACCCATTTCCCTTCTGAATTATCTTTTCTTCCTGTACTGAACAGTTTTGTCCCCTCCCTCTCTTACCCTTTGCACTTCCCCCAACTCATCTCCCATTCCTTCACCCCATAATCCCCTTTCCCTTATCCTGCTCTCCCCTTCCCTCCTGTCTCTTCCCTATACTCTATCACCCTTCACTACTCTCTCTTCCTCTCCTGTTTCCATACCCCATTTCTACCTTCCGTGACCCCACCCCACTCTCCCCATCTCTACCCCATCCCTTCAATTTTCCCTTCTTGTGTCCTGAATTTCTCTCACTCCCACCACCCCTTCTTCCCCTCTTTTTCCTCCCAACACTCCTTTTTCCATCCTGCCACACTCCATCCACTTCTCTTCCTCTCTTGCCACCCTAAACACTCCCCTGTGCGCTTTCAATCTATTCCTGCCCCCACTATTCCCTCTTATCATTCCCAGACCCAACCCCACCACATACCTCTTTGTGTCCCACTGCCCCTCCCCTTTTCTTTTTTCTCTCTTGTTCTCTAAAATCCTAACCAGGCCAAAAAATGGCTTTGGACTTAACAGGTCCCTTCTCCTCCTACCTTTGTGATGATGATGATGATGATGACCCAACCTCTCTTTTTATTCCACAAATGGCCTATTGGCCCAGATGAGCTGGACTGTGCCAGCCCAGTTTTAGCAGGCAGCAGCACAGGCACACATATGCTGACACTTATATAGAGATGCTGAAAGGCAGAATCAGTAATGACAGTCACAGGAGGACCCAAAAGAGAAGTGGCTGCAGACTCTGGTTTCCGAGCTGGATCCAAGTCCAGTGTTGTACAGTATTGAATGTCCCTTGTTCTTTCGGAATAAAGACAATCTTCCCCAAGGATCGTTGCTGAGGTGAAGGAAGAGAAGGTTACACAACAGAGAGAGGGAGAGAGAGAGAGAGAGGTGCCAGCTACAGAAGCAAAGAGGACAATTCTTGGAGTGGAGGAGTGGCCTAGTGGTTGGGGCAAGGTACTTTATGCCAGAAGGTCGGGGGTTCAAATCCCACTAGAGGACAGTAACCTTGGGCCGGAAGGACTGGGGTTTCTAGTCCCACAGGTGCTCCTTGTGGTCTTGGGCAAGCCACCTAACCCTCCATAGCCCATGTTCCCTGTAAAATAGTTATCTCCAAGTTATAATGCCCTGTTCAATGTAATTTCAGTTTGTTCAATGTAAACTGCTCTGATGCAGAATAGCATGGTATATAAGAGAATTAAAATAAAATAAATAAATAAATAAGTCTCAGCTACTCCAGAGCTGAGACTTGTGCAGAGATGAGAGGTAAAAACCAGGCAGAAGTAGAACATACCAACTCCTGACACTACACACTGAATAGCATAGTGTTAAATGTAAATATATATTCTGCAAAAAACAAAGAAGATGCAAGGTGCTCACACACCAAAAACAAAAAAACAAACAAAGCAAGAACTACAGTGTCCTGTCGCTCCCATCCTTATGCAAACAGGAAGTGAAACTTGAAGAGGCAGAAGCAAGAATGGCATTGCAGCGCAGGAATGGAAGGTAACTGCAGTGCTTTGGTGCCGGTGAGGGGTGGCAGTGGCGGCCTGCCCCAGAGGGCCGGCACTCTAGGCAACCGCTTAGTTCATCTAATGGTAGTGTTGGCTCTGCCTGTCATCATTTGCATCAACATAGTTTTATACAAGTAGAGCCAGTTCACTCAGTGTAAGCATTTGATGACCAGAGATTACACATGAGCTTAAAGTATTCTGGATTATTGCAGAAGTGCAAGGGGGGGGGGGGGGCGGCGGCGGGGGATTGATCCAATCAAGTTGTTCCCTGTTTTTTGTACATTTAACTTCCAGATCATAAGACAGCCAAAGACAAACCTTTTAGAAGGGGATGTAGACTTTCTGTAGCCACTGCATTTGGCAGTTCATTGTGCAGAATTATGTTCCAACATTGCCTGTACACTTTGCACCTGCTATTGGTGTGGGTGGTGTATGCATTGCCGTTTTACTCCTCTTAAACTTAACGCACCCCTGGAAATGCTTTGTTTCAAACTGACCACAAGTACATGTACTTACCACTATGACTACTTATCATTTGTATAGCGCGATAAGGCATACGCAGCCCTGTAAATATAGATTTAAGAGACAGTCCCTGCTCTTCAGAGCTTACAGCCTAATCAAGATGACCAACACCACAAATCTAGAGACTAGAGTATGGTAAAATACACACAAGTGGTGAACAAGAGTGAGGGGCAAAAAGGATTCAAAAGCAGCCTCAAAGAGGTGACTTTTTAGCCTGGATTTGAATAGGGCTAGGGAAGGAGCCTGATGTATTGACTCAGGCAGTTTGTTTTAGGCAAATGGAGCAGCAAGATGGAATGAACAAAGTCTCGAGTTGGCAGTGGCAATGAAGGGCAAAGATAAAAGGGATCTGCCAGAGGAGCGAAGTTCCCGAGGAGGGGTGTAGAGTGAGATAAGAGAGGGAAAGGTAGTGAGGAGCCGCAGAATGAATGCACTTGTAGGTAAGTAGGAGAAGTTTGTACTGGATGTGGAAATGGATAGGAAGCCAATGAAGAGACTTGAGAAGAGGGGGTTACATGAGTATAGCGACACTGGTGGAAGATAAGCTGTGCAACTGAGTTTGGAGCAAATTGAAGGGGAGAGAGGTGATTCAGAGGGAGACGGGCAAGAAGCAGGTTGCAATAGTGAAGACGGGAGGCGACTAAAGAGTAGATAATTGTCTCTGTGTGTTCAGAAAGGAAGGGACAAATTTTGCTGATGTTATATAGAAAGAAGTGACAGGTTTTGACTCTGTTGGATGTGTGCAGAGAATGAGAGAGTAGACTCAAAGATGACCCTAAGGTTGCAAGCTGAGGAAACAGGAAGGAGAGTAGAGGTATCCACAGAAATAGAGAAGGGAGGTGGGTTTAGAGGAAAAGGTAAAAGCTCAGTTTTGGCCATGTTCAGTTTTAGGTGGCAGTGGGACAGTACAAACTTCTCCTACTTACCTACAAGTGCATTCATTCTGCGGCTCCTCACTACCTTTCCTCTCTTATCTCACTCTACACCCCTCCTCGGGAACTTCGCTCCTCTGGTAGATCCCTTTTATCTTTGCCCTTCATTGCCACTGCCAACTCGAGACTTTGTTCATTCCATCTTGCTGCTCCATTTGCCTAAAACAAACTGCCTGAGTCAATACATCAGGCTCCTTCCCTAGCCCTATTCAAATCCAGGCTAAAAAGTCACCTCTTTGAGGCTGCTTTTGATTCCTTTTTGCCCCTCACTCTTGTTCACCACTTGTGTGTATTTTACCATACTCTAGTCTCTAGATTTGTGGTGTTGGTCATCTTGATTAGGCTGTAAGATCTGAAGAGCAGGGACTGTCTCTTAAATCTATATTTACAGGGCTGTTTATGCCTTATAGCGCTATACAAATGATAAGTAGTTGTAGTGGTAGAGATCCGGCCTGGTTTCCTGAAGAGATTTCAGATGCAGGAAGGTAGATCTAGGAGCAGTCAGCGTAAAGATAGTACTGAAAATCATGGGATGAGATATCTGCAACAAAGGACTAAGTGTAAAGAGAGAAAAGGAACATAAGAAATGCCATACTGGGTCAGACCAAGGTCCATCAAGCCCAGTATTCTGTTTCCAACAGTGGGCAATCTAGGTCACAAGTACCTGGCAGGTTCCCAAAAAGGTACATATCTGAATGGCCCCAGGCAAGACAGGTCCATTTGGACCTGATTCTGGATTGTGGGAACAAAACATTCCCACAGTAGCTAGAATTGAGCCTGAGGATGGCTCGACGTGCCCCTGCCTGCCTGCGAGGACGTCTTCCCCACAAGTTCCCTTGGCCGCTGCAGCTCACCCCCCCCCCCCCCTATTTTCCCACTGCTTGACCCACGACTTTCCAGCTGGGACCCCCTTGTACCCAGCCACAGCCCTGGGGGGGTCCTCAGCCCCGACCGCCCCAAAAGTGCTGCTTATACCATCTGCAGTGGTATAGGCAGCACGTCCCCACGGGCCCGGCAGCACACACAGGGCCATGACCTGAATTGACCCTGTACATGCTGCCGGGCTGGTCCATCCCACTCCACCCAGACCCTTCCCTCTACCCCCCCTCCCCCGTCTCTTCCCGTCTTAGAGCAGGGGACGTGCATGGAAGGCAGGAGGGGGAATAGGGTCCAGGCGACTTGCAGGGCTGAACGTCCCTCAACCTGCATTTTGGATTGACCTCCTAAGTGAAAATGGGATGGCAGTAGCGGAGGATTTACCTGAATATACACTAAAAGTGTGATGGGAGGGTCTTGGGCAAGTCACTTAACCCTCTATTGCCTCAGAAAAATCCAAGTTATCAATGTCCCTGTTTAATATACATTACCACATTTAAGTTACAATGTAAACCACTTTGAATTAAAAAAACTCTGTTAAATAAATAAATAAATAAGAAGAAAACCAGGACAGAACAGAGCCCCTAAATCCAAGCCAGGACAGGGTATTGACGAGAAGGTGGTGATCAACGGTGTCAAAGGCAGCAGAAAGGTCGAGAAGGATGAGTAAGGGTCCTTGGATTTGGTGAGGAACAAGTTGCTGGAGACATTGGCAAGAGCCGTTTCTGTAGAATGTAGGGGACGAAGCCAGATTGCAGTGCATCTAAAAGGGCTTGAGAGATAAGAACATCAAGACAGCAGCTCATTCAACTAGTTTTGAAGCAAAGGAAAGGAGAAAGACAGGCCAATAACTGGAAGGCTGGGTAGGCTCTAGTGAAGGTTTTTTGAGAAGAGGTGTAACCACAGCATGTTTCAGGAGTGATATGCGGAAATATTTCTTTATGGAAAGAGTGGTGGAACCGTGGAATAGTCTCCCAGTGGCGGTGGTAGAGATGAGGACAGTAACTGAATTCAAGAAAGCATGGGACCAACACAGAGGATCTCTAAAGGTAAAAAGGGGACTTTTGCAGTTGTTGGAAGATATGGAAGGACAGACTAGATAGGCCATGTGGTCTTTTTCTGTCGTCATGTTTCTATGTCTATGTTTGAAGGCCACAGGAAATGTTGCAGTGGAAAGTGATAAGTTAAGGGATATGACAGATGGAAGGGATGACAGCAGAAGAGACAAAGCTTAGTAGATAGGTGGGGATGGGATCAGAGGAGCAAGTAGTGAGTTTGGAGGAGAGAAGATTTGCAGTTTCCACTTCAATAGTTATAGAAAAGGAAAAAAGTGTGACAGAAGAAAGGCTATGGGAGCCTGAACCAGCACTGGAGTTAGATCTTGAGGCACCCGGGGAAGCACTGTGCATGACGTCCCTCCCCTCCAGAAATACGGGACCTTGGGCAGTGCTGTGGTCCCCCAGCCCTGGTTCCTTCTCTACTTGAATATATTTTCAGCCAGACAGAGGAAGAATGTTTTCAAACAACTTAATTTACTGGGCTAAATTTGTATTCACCTGGGTAAAAGACTTTGAAAAATTATTCTCTAAGAACCCAGTTTTAACGTCTAAAATTCAGATTTGCATGATAAACTCTGTATAATAGAGTCCTTAACGTAATGATGATATAAAGGTTTTAGCATGTATAAAGCATGACTTTTTATCAAATAGTGTGGCAATATATGTGTATAAAAGGTATGCACGTTGAAAGTGTGCATGTCCTTTTATGAGGAGTGCCTGTAGGCATTCCCAGGAGTATAGTTGGGTGGAAGAGAGGTGGATTTGCAATACATGCACATTATTTTATAAAGCACAGACGCACCAGAGCTAGCACAGCCATCCTGGCAAACTAGGCAGTTGCCTAGGGTAACAACATCTGGGGGAGGGGGGCGACAAAGAGCAGGGCATTCAAGGCTAAACAATCGATTTTGGCTGTCAATGGGAATGTAAAGTTTAGGGCTTATCTAAGGTGCCAACACCTTGATCCAACTCTGGGGCCAGTTCTGGGTTGTACACATACAGTAGAATATGCCGACAGATTTACACCATGTTCAAAGTAGATGTAAATTTGTGAGTGAGGATTTGCACTCTATTGGGGCAGGTTTTTGTGAAGCCTTTTTTATAAGGGCACATAGGTGCTTCTCTTGCCTTTCCAAATAGACTTAACATAGGCACCTGTTATAAAATTACTTCCCAGGGTGTCCAAAAAGTTCATAAGGAGAAGAGGTACTTTGGAGAGCGGCTTCCAGACACAGAAGGCAGAAATAAAATGCTTTCTCCGTGGATTCTGGTACTTAAATAGTGTTTTGGGTTTTGGGCTTCATCCTGAGGAATGCCGTACTGGGAAAAGAATCAGCAGTAGCAGTGTAATTATACTCCTTTTAGATTAAATAATTTCATCTTCTTGACTGTAGCAGGGTCTGGAATGTAGATATTTGTAGGTATGATTTAGCATGCAAAGACTTGCTGTGAATTCTATGAGCACTTATGAACTTTCTGATATACTAAAGACAAAGATATGCGTGCCACCACTATTTTGGCTTTGAAGCAGAAATTTGAGAATGTGAGATGGAAAAAAGGATGATACTCTTGAGTTGTTTTCTGTCTATGCTTTCATATATCCCTAGAAGGGTAATTTCCAAAAGCCGGTTATTCACGTAAATAACTATTTTCATGGGTGAAAGAGCTACTTGAAAACGGCTCATCCTCTATCTGAGCAAAGGTATGCAGAAAAAATTCAAAGGGGCAGCGATCGCTACAATGGGCGTAGTTTTATATTTTCAAAATTCTGTGCTTTATTTCATTTGGAAAAAGGTTGTTGTTGTTGTGTGCCATTGAAAAAGGTACTGACAAATAAAGTAGCTGTAAGTTTCTGTGGGTACTTTTTCCTTGGTCAGTTTTTAATGTGAACATGCATGCATACTTTCACTTTGAAAACCGGTGCAAAAACCGCTGGTGGAGAATATGTCTGTGGACTCTGCTGAAGTGCGGGCAGTGGACAATTATTCTCTCCATGTTCTCTACACCCCCTTGTAAATCAGACGACTCTGTATCATGTAAACTGTGCAGCTGTTCAGGAATCTCTGTAAATACCATGATGCCTGTGTCTTTAGGCGTGTACATTACAAGGCCATACCAAGGGCTGTGCGAGCGGTGTGCTACACAGGGCGTAAGTACAGAAAGGACGCTGATATCATCACTGGGCTTCCAGGAAGCTCAGCAAGAGTGAGTTACTGCACATGGCCGGGGAGGAGGGGATTCATTAGTCACACAGGATGTATTTCTAGCTTGGTACAGTCCTATGCATGACCAAAAAAAAAGGTTCGTTTGTGCTCATTTTCAACAAATTTTTCCCAATTTTCAGGCATTTTTTTCATGTTTAACCTATTTACTCTTTGTGCATACATTGACTATGTGTTTAAACTTTTTTTAGTCATGTGAATCGATTGTGCATGTGTTAATTCATTGATGTACATGCATAGAAACAATTTACATTCATGAATGCACACTCCTAGGGGTCTTTTACCTGGCAGTAGATCTTCTGGCACCTGCTACAGGTGCACTGGGACACATGTTGTCAGCATAGGGCCATGACAGCATAGGATGATTCCTGCACTAACTTGCAACCCACGTTAGAAGCGCAAGTGGGTGGGGAAGGGGAAGAAAGTGGACATGGTGAGCTCATAGCAGTTAGTGCTGCGTTGACACCATGGGTTCACCTACTACCACCTCAATAGGGCAGCAAGGCTAATGCAGCGTGCGCTATGGGACAGGGCTCCATGCCAACTGGCAGGGAAATGCTTTACATGCCCCTGACAGTTAACGAGGGGTGATGCACCTAACGTGCTATGGTTTCGGCGCTAATCACGTGTTAGGTGCAACACCTTAGCGCCCATTAGTAAAAGACCCTCCCCCCTAGTTTTGACAATACCATGGAAGCAAGTGCACTCACCACTGTACAAGGAGGTCCAATAATTTTATGCACTCCCAATAGGGTGTATGTATACTTGTTGTCTTTCATTATTTTTTTTTTTTTTGGGGGGGGGGGAGAGGGTTGGTGGGATTTTGTTTCATTAATTGTTTTTTTACTTTCAATGAATTTCACTTACAGTGCATGCAGTTTTCAAATAGCGCATACCGCCCTACAGTCACTAACATGGATTACTGATTAGAACATGCTAATGCTTTTAGCCTAGAGTTGCTAACAAGCCTTAGCGATTACTGCAAGTTATCATTTGCAAATAGCATGCACTGCAAATGGCACATGCTAGAAATCCCCCATGCCGTCAAACCACTGGCAGGTGGGGAGGATCAGGCCACTGAGCCACCAGGGAATTGCTGCCCTGCGGTGGCCTCCAGCAGCCTGAGTGTGCAATGCCGGCAATGCAAACGCGTGCCGTGCTGCCGCCTGCTCGACCCCTTCAGTGACGGCATCGATCCGAACCAGTTCCTGGTTAGATCGAATCCTGCCACTGCATCTAACTTGTGTGGAAGGTATTTATTTATTTATTTACTTTTGACTTTAATATAAATGGTGTCGTGCACATGTTTTGCCAGTTTCCTAAGGACTTGTATGCGCAGAGCTTCCTTCTGTGAGTGATTTTCCCATGCACACATTTAAACTTGCTATGCATATGCACACATTTCTAGTCTTGTTTTACATGTGTATGAGCACATTTTAAAAAGGTGGGGGTTATTTTAGAAGCCTTATTCCCAATTTCTGCATGGAAAATCTGGGGTTTTAGAAAGGGCTAATGTACACATGGATGCCCATAATATATAGAAATTGCAAGAAGGCATGTCTGGGGCATGGTTAGGACATGGCCTAGGGGGTCAAAAATCTACACCTCACAGGACATGGCAAGGGCGGAGCAAGAGCATCCAGAGCAGAGGAGAGTGCAGTGTTATCGGAAGCTACTACCTCATCAACAGACTCAGATGACATACTGGAGGAAAGAGGTGATGAGATTGTGTAGGAGAGATCCAACGGGACAATAGCATGAAGATTTCTAAAGAGGTTGGAGGAGACAGGGTGAGGTTGAAGTGGTAAGTGATGAAGAGTGAAGCTTAGCAGGTGATGGTCCAATAAGGGAAGAAGTGAGATACAGATGTTTAAGGGTAGACAGAGACGAAAAGAAAAAAATGAAGATCAAAGGAGCCCCTTTTGCTGGACCAAAAACCCTAGGCCCCACAGCAGACCTTATTAACTCATGTAGATACTCACAACAATCAGGCAACACCAACACCACCACCACAAACCAATCCTGGTAGACAGGACCAATACCATACCAATAAGGGTAGACAGGACCAATACCATACCATGTCCTCTGAGGTGTACTGTACCTCAAACCTGGCTGTATTCCACTACCCACTATCTGTGTTCCCGTGCCCGCTCAGCTGAGTGTGCCTGGCTCAAATCCCACACCCTTGTGGACTTTCTACACTTCAAATTCATACTTGTCTCTTTCCAGTCAGCCATAGCACTTGCCAAACAAGACTATTATGTCCATTTGATTAATTCTCTTGCCTCTGACCCTCACCGTCTCTGTACAACTCTCAACTCTCTCCTCAAGGTACCTCTGCCTCAGACCCCTCCCTCTCTCCAGTATGAATCTGTTGACGAGGCATCAACAAAAGGGGATGATACAATAGGAAGACATGCACCTTATTGAGCTAAAAATGGTATGGTCCTAGATACCGATGCAGCTGGGTTAGTAAAGGTCTTCAAAGGATCTTTACATTTAGAATAAAACTTATAAGTTGACACAGCCATATGACACCATCTAACCATGTTCCCCTTAATCTGAGAGAGAATACCAGAAAGCTCTATACTATAAAATTTAAGATCTCATGGCAAGCAGATCCCTAATTATTGTATTTATTTTTCCTTTCCTGAAAGGAAGACTTGTTCTGCAAGGCCCCATGCAATATCTTTGGGAACTCTTACCACAATTCACTTGAAAATGCACTCTTTATTCTTTATTGCTGTTTGATTACATTGCCTATCATCATATTACGCAGCAGGGAAAGTAATGGCAAGAAACTGAAGTAAAACAAATTCAAGAAATATTGAAAGAGTATGCCTGGTTATTTTTGGGGGCATTGCAAGATATGGTATTCCTAACCATGTAGCAGTTAGGTCAGATCTTCCTAACCAGATTTTTGACTCAACTCAAACAATGGACTGGATTGCGTGTTAAACCACACAGAGGTGGAAAAGCAGGCCTGCATCTAGCATCTTTCTATTTCTTTCATGTTTCAACAGGATTATCATACTGACGTGAACAGGGAACTCAAGAAAGACTCAAAGCAGGATTATCGACTAGAGTATGCCATGGAGAATAATACACACACAGTTTTAGCATTTAGTAGAGACCTGCATACGTGTGACCCAAATGATAAGACAATAACGGTAAGACAACATTTAATCCTTACTAGAGATAAATAACAAAACTTTATTGCTACCGCTATCTTTAACACTGTACCTCTACAATAATGTAGTCGTGCAGACAAAATCCTTGCATTCATGAGATGCACATACTTTTTATTTCCCAGAATGAAGTTGCACTTACTTCATAATCATGTTTAAAAACAAAAACATCCTACCCTTTTCTCTAGCTACATACATAAAAGCAGGTTACACAGCTAGGGCCCAATACTCAGCGGCAGCGGCTAGTACTGCTAAAGTGGAGAGCCGCCGCTGCTGAACATTAGACCCGGATATTCAATGCGGGGTCCATATCTGGGTACCGGCATTGAATATCTGGGCTGCCCAGATAGTAATGAAGCTAACTAGGCAGCAATGATATTGAACTGCTGCAAGGTTTACTTCAGAGGCAAAAATTAGGCCAGCCTTTGCTGCACTTGACCTTTGCTACTTAGCAATAACCAGGCAGTGGTTCAGTATCACTGCAGCCCAGCTATCACCAGGTGTCTCTCCTAGAATGCCCCGGGTAGCTTCAGGGCATGCTGTGGTGGCATCCACGGATATTCAGCTGTGTTAGTGCCACTGAATATCCAGCAAGGGGATTAACATCCTTAGCAGATCTGCGAACCATGTTAACCCCGTTGAATATCGGGCCTGTAATTTTTTGTACCTGATATTTCAAATGTTATTTTCTCACCTTTACTGCCTGTGGGAAAAATCTGTCGTAAGTCAGGCCGTGTATCATTTATACTGTATCATAAAAGGTACACTGACTGGTGAAAGGTTTTACTATCCTTAGGATTTTCAAGCATTATCATTAGTGATCCCTTAAAGACCCTAGACATGTACGGTTAATTAAAATGACATGGAAAACACCAAAAATATTTTTGTAAGGTATGTTTATTTATTTCTTTATTTAACAGGTTTTCTATACCGCCTTATCCTTTAATCAAAGCGGTTTATATTGTAACTTCAAACAGTTTACATAGCAACAATGATACAGGGTAGGGGAAATTGGCATGCAGTAACTGCAGAACAACATACAGTAACATATACATGATGTACATTGTATGTCATTTTTCATCTGAAACAAACAAAAGCCAAATTAAAATGTTGTAGATGTTTTCCATGTTGTTGGTAGTATGCTGGGATCATTTTAAAACTCATGAGCTGGCGCATGGCCGGTCTGCCCATTAGGTGGGCTGGGCAGCTGCTTAGGGCAGCAGACCATGATGGCTGGCATGGAGGTTTTGTGCCGCCACTTTGGTGTCTGTGGCAGGCTATGTGGGTTGCTACACATGACCTGCCTTGCTGACCCCCATCTAATGCACGATGTGTGCTGAAATGCATGGTCTGCCACGGGCACCAAAGCGGTGGCACAAAGCTGCTGCTTTTATACTACTGCCACCACCGCTGGCCCCCGAGAAGACGGAATTAGCATCAAGGGGTGGTCCAGCATTTGGGGGGGAGGGGGCAGAAACCTTTGCGCCGACCCTGAGCTGGTGTTTCTAACTGCTGATCTCATTCACTGTAACTCTGTAGACAGAGACTGGACACAGGCCCGTGAATTTTAAAAAATGCTTATAATGTTGGCATGGTTGACTCAATAACTGTGGTCATAGAGAGCAGAGAGAGAAAGAGAAAGAGAGAGAGAGAGGGGCCAAGCTGCTAGTTCAGCCCATTTTACTAGCAGCTAAGAAATTGGAGAGAGGACGGGCACCTGGCTAAGCCAAGTCCACTAGTGGTTAAAGAGAAATTGTCAGCAGAAATCTACTAATCAAACCTACGTCTCCACTGGCCAAAGAGAGGGAAGATGGTCCAGGGATACCATAGCTAGAGTAGCATAGACTGAAAGTAGAATAGTGAGAAAAGGTGGGTAAAATGTTGGTATCTGCAGGATAGACTTATGTAATAGATTAAAAAATCAGGAAGAGAGAGTCAACGAGGGGGGCAGGGTATCATTTTGTTTCTGTTAGTCTGTGAGCACAATGGGCCCGATTCTGTGCAGGATGTAGATGCCCTCTGTACATCCGGACTGAACCAGACGTACAGAGGGGATCACGATTCTGATCCCGTGGGGCACGTCTAGCCTGCAGGATCAGAATCGCGAATAGTCCCGCACATGCAAACTGGGACTGCTCTTCTGTCCAGCCTGCAGGTGCAGGACTGTCCCCAGCTAACTCAGTCAGGGATTTTAAATGGAGCCATGGCCCCACGATCTAGTCTCCTAAGGCCAGGGTCAGGCTGCGGGGAATAAACCCTGGCTCTCCCTGCCCATCTGCACCCCGGGCTGTGCAAAAAATCATGTCCAGGGAAGTTATTCCACCTTGGAGGTGGAATAAGTTCCCCGGACATTTTGCCAGCCCTGGACATACAGGATCGACATTAGAATCAGCCCTGTACACTGCCCACTGCCCACTGCCCACCCAGACTCCACCCCGGGCCGCTCATTCCCCGCCTCCGTCTAACTTCCCTGCACAACCGGCGGGGAAGTTAGTCGGGGGCAGGATCCGGCACAAATAGCAGGAATGGACATCCCGTTGGGCCATCCATTCTCGCTATTTGTAACCCAGAATAACCCTCAATGGAGGGAGTTACTCATTGAATGTAATTAAAATGAAGCAAAACACACAAAAGTGAATAGTAAACAAAATGACCAAAATGTAAAAATAGAAAATGAAACAAAATCTTTTCCCCTGCAGACTAAAACAGTACACTTGTCTATGGTAACCCTGTTATTTTTAAAATCATATATTAGTACACAGTGAGGGTAATTAAGTAATGGTCAGCACATGATACCGCCATCAGTGCGCATTATCTGCTGCAGGGCCCATTTCATAATGTGCGCTTATGGCGCTAGCAAATGCAAACCGTGAATAAATGACCCCAGCTAAGGAAGATATTGAAAGCCAAATGCGCATGTAAGTTGGTTGTCTGAAATTGTCCACCATCAGTCCACCTAAAATAAATACTCATAGCTCTACAAAACACATATTTGGGAGAGGAATATTAAGAAAATGTACCTGTGCAAAAAGCAGATACAAATCTCCATGGATACTTTGTACACACGACAGTTTCCAGCATGAAATTAGGGGCATCATGTCACTTTGAAACTTCGAGCAAAGCCTAGGGGTAAAAGTGCCTGTGAGCTCTGTCCTAATTTCAAAAGTGACCCCCATTTATTGAACAGAAAGCTGAAATTACACTTTAGCAGATGGTTCATAGATCTAATCTTTGTATGTTATGTGCAAAATAACTAATATATTTTTAAAGGAGAGTACATTAAGAGTGATTTGGGCCTATCATGCCGATGATGCCGGAGAAGCAGTTCCAAACTATCACGGATCTAATCGTGGTGGAAAGAGTCTGCGTTTACTAAACCCTGAGAATCTGAATGTCATCTCTGCAGAAACTCCCTACTTTAACCTGACAAATCAAAACGTAAGTTTCAAATTTCTTGAAGACTGAAAACATGATCAATGCAATTTTTTATAGCTAGTTCTGTTAATTCACGATGGCCCATTAGCAAATAAGGTTTTGACACTAGGATTCTCGTGTACATACTTCGAAGGGCTCAAAGCATTGTGGAGGTACTATCCTTGCATTTTGTATGAAGCTGATAATGTATGGTATTTTTTTTAAAGTACTAATACCTGGTTTTATGGTATGACCACAGGTAACACAGGTACACTACCAAAAAACTGCCTCCAGTTTTGCAACTGATTCCTATAGATTTTGGGGTGCTGAATCCAGGAAAAATAGCCAAAATGTTCCATCACGTCACGTTTTCTTGCAAAATTAGATTTCTTACCCATATAAGGAATGTTCACATAATTTCTTTTTAGCCGACTGCAGTTTATTTTCTTGGCCCAAAATAGAGGTTGCAATGGTTAACTAACTAGAAACACTCCCTCATGATATTTTAGAGTGTTTTGTATTCATTTTATACATTAACAGGACAATTGGGAGGCGGGGGGCTAAATCCAGTACTCGCGCTGGCGCATGTTCTTTCCTGTTCGCCTCGCCTCGTTCGCTCTCCAAAAACACGGTGGTTGCGACATGAACGTTCCTGTCAAATTTCAGTTTCTTGCAAGTTCATTATTACTTTTTGTTTGCTCGGTCGTAATCCAGCTTTATTCCAAAGTGGTTCACTACAGTTGTAGTTTGCAGTGCTGTGTATTTGTGATGGCTCACAGAGCCAGAGGTTGCGTCAACTCTCCGGACAGTTTTTGTTTTATTTGTGGGGAATATACCGTGAAAAAGCGGCAGAGGAACATTTCTGCATTTATTAAAAAAGTATATTTCGCCTATTTCGGTTTGAAGTTAGGCGATCAAGACAAACCGTGGGCTCCTCACAAAGTGTGCAAGACATGTGAGGAAGATCTACGCTTATGGATGAAAGGTAAAAAACAAGCATTTCGTTTTGGAATACCTATGATGTGGCGTGAACAAAGAGACCACAGCAGTGACTGCTATTTTTGCTCTTGCATTGTGAAGGGATACAACTTAAAAAATAAGAACGTAATAAGTTACCCCAACCTTCCCTCAGCAATTAGGCCTATGCCTCATAGCAACGAAGTACCTGTGCCTGAACCACCAAAATCTTTGGATCATATTTGTGTGGACGGTTCTGATCATGATGAGACTCATCAGATGGCTTTTCCCGATGAGTCCAGTACTTCCGAGTTTGAAACTGAACCAGATCCGAAACCTGAACTTTTCTCTCAAGCTGAATTGAATGATTTAGTCCGGGATTTAGGACTCCCAAAAGATGCTGCCCAACTGCTAGGTTCTCGGCTTAAACAGAAAAATCTATTGTCACCAGGAACAACTTTTTATTGGTACCGCAACCGCGAGACACAATTTTGAAGTATTTCAGCAAAGAGGAAGATTTGGTATTTTGCAACGATATATACGGAGTGATGGAAAAGTTTAAACTCAAGTATGATCCTGCTGAATGGCGGCTGTTCATTGATTCGTCAAAAGACAGCATAAAAGGTGTTCTTCTTCATAATGGCAACACATTCGCTTCAGTTCCTATTGCTCACTCTGTTATTCTCCAAGAAAAATACGAGAATTTGGCCCTGATTCTTCAGAAGATTCGTTATGATGAGCATAAGTGGATGATTTGTGGAGACTTTAAAATTCTATCCATGCTATTAGGGCAGCAATCCGGTTTCACCAAATATCCCTGCTTCCTTTGCTTGTGGGATAGCCGGGCCCGCGACCTACACTGGGGGAAAAAAGACTGGCCAATTCGGGAGTATTTGAGACCCGGTGAGAAAAATGTTCTTCATGAGAGCTTGGTAGCTCGTGATAAAATTCTATTACCACCTCTCCACATTAAGTTGGGTCTCATTAAGCAATTCATCAAGTCCCTTCCAAAAGATGATGAGTGCTTTCGGTACCTTTGCTCAAAGTTCCCCCGACTTTCTGAAGCAAAGCTAAAGGAAGGAGTGTTTGTTGGCCCTGATATAAGGAAACTCATTTCAGATGGAGCATTCGCTGAAACGATGTCTGAGAAGGAAAAAGAAGCCTGGGATTCCTTCAAGGATGTTGTTCTCAAATTCTTGGGGAACAGGCGGGATGAGAACTATAAGGATATTGTTGCCAGGATGCTCAATGCCTTCAAAGAACAAGGCTGTAACATGAGCCTGAAAGTCCATTTCTTGCACTCCCATGTGAACTACTTTCCCGAAAACGTGGGGGCGTACAGTGAAGAACAAGGTGAAAGGTTTCACCAGGACATCAAGGACGCAGAGAGAAGGTACCAAGGAAGATGGAACACCACTATGATGGCTGATTTCTGCTGGTTGCTGCTGCGGGAAACCCCAGATGAAAAATACGCCAAGCAGCGCACCAAGAGAAGCATTCGGGGGAAGAAGAAACGGGCCCACCAGGAGATTGATTGACCCAAGAATGACTTTAAAATCTAAACTGTGTTGACAAATATCGTGTTTTTACTAAACTTTGAAATAAAAATTTGCTAGTTATTACCACAGTGTTGGATCTCATTTATTAGAATTTTATTTTCACACCATCGGGTGTTTGTCTTCATGTATTGCAATGGTGCGGTTTGCGTTTTCTATTCTTACATACATACCTGTACAACATTTTTTGCACATTTCTTTGCTTTGCTTTGTCCTCGCTCTTATATGCTCAATGTTTGTGCACATGTATGTGGCTGTTTTAAGTGCAGACAATTTTGCTACCATCACAGTGTGTTTTGTTGACATTACTCTATTCTTATGTGCTGCCTTGTTACAATTTTCTTTATTCTTATTTGAATAACTACTAAACAATTAGTATAAAGAATTCATCCAAGAAACTTTTATCTCGATCGCACTCAATCTGAAACGTTCACCTCAAACTGCTAACCCAATGTAGCAAAAAATCTGTACGTGATGGAGCAAATTGGTTACCAGATTTGGATTCAGCGCACCAAAAAATGTAAAAATCAATCGAAACATTAAAGGCAGTTTAAAAAAAATTTTTTTTAGTGTACCTGTGTTATTAATCTATCAGAGTTAAACCAATACCATTTTTAAACAGTAAAAATCCATCTTCTATGATCCAAGAAACACGTTTTTGGCATTAAACTGGCAATCTACAGGGAAAAGGGTAAGTGAGAATTCTATGAAATCCACCTTCAAATGAAGGAAAGAGAAATACCCAAAGGCAGGGCAGGCGTGACCATTAGGCGAAGTAGGTGGTCACCTAGAGTGCCAATGGTCCAGGGGTGGTCCATTGTCATCACTGCTGTCCCTCTTTGGGACCAGCAGTGACAGCAATGGCCTCAAACAGCCCCATGGTGCCTACCTTAGAACTTCAGCACCACGGGGCTCTTTGCTTCCGCCCCCACTGATGCCCGATGCGGACTTCCCAACTCCTCCCCCCCATACAAAAGGAAGTCAGCATTAGGCGTCGGTGGGGATGGAGGAAGTCAATATTAGGCATCGGTGGGGATGGAGGCAAAAATTTCAAGATAAGCACTGCTGGGCTGTTTGAGGTCATTTCCACCGCTGTTACCCCGGAGAAGGCGTCAGCAGCAGCAGTGAGGTCTGAAGAAAGGGAGGGGGGCAGAAGGGATGAGATTCGCCTAGAGCACCTCATCTCATTACGCTCTCCCTGCCTGGAAAAGCAAGAGTAATATATATATATAAAACTATAAATAAATAAAAGATGCTTGGCTAAAAATATCTGTGCTTTGTCAAAACCTTCAGATCAGTATTCAACAGGATGGGCAGTGTATAAGTTGAATTTAGACCAGTCTGCTTTTCAGGATATCCACAATGAATATGCATGAGTTAGATTTGCATGCACTGCTGTCGCTGCACGCAAATCTATCTCATGCATATTCATTGTCGATATCCTGAAAAGCAATCTATCTAGGGAGTACACCAGGACGTGGTTGAGGGCTAGGGATTTAGACAGCTTCAAATTATACATGTATTCAGCGTCACGGTGAATTTCAGCAGCGCCGCTGAATGTACAGGTATAAGTGGAAAATCCAAAGCAGATATTTCAATTTATACATGCTTTATGTGTGGCCCAGCTGGATGTGTAATATAGGACCTTAATATTCAAAAGCACTGATTTGGATAGCAGCTCCTGCTCTCTGGATAAGGCTGCTTGCTGATCCTCAGAGACAGTGCTGGTGCCCTCCAGACAGTGCCGGGCACAACAAGGTTGGACAGTGATCTAGATAACAATAGTCAGTGCTACCCACAACCTGGATAGTGGCACTACATTTCTGGATTATCTTTAAATGCTCTGGCTGGTGTTTAATAAAAATCCTGATCACAGTGTTAAATATTGATCTGTATACTGTATGGTTAGCTGCTGAATATTGCTGCTTGTGTGTTTATATTATGGGAATGATTTTATAAAATAATTACCCAGGCTAAACGTATCTGCGATGACAAGAATGTGCACACTTTATATGATCTGGGTATACATTTGTTCGGGGTAGACTTTGGGCAGCAGGTGGGCAAAGTCACCATTTTATTTATTAATTTTTATACAGCAAAATATAAAAGCCTCAATGCCATTTATATAAAAACATCCATTAAAATATAATAAAACACAAAATCATCTACATTATAATCATATATACATGAGCTGCTTAAAAACCTTATCTGCAACATTTTATTTTGGATTCTATAGAATACCGCCTATCCCTTCCTCACTGATCCTCTACACTGGTTATTTAATGTGTGTTTTTTATAAAGTGCACACATACCTTACATGCATACATTTACATTTGCATAGGAGCAGGTATAAATTTATGTGAGCTAATTTTACTCATGATTCCTGTGGCATTTATGCTAGTATTTTCTAAAGACACATAGGAGTATGTTTACTAAACCGTCTTAAAGTGCGTTCTGCGACGTTATCGCGCGATAAGGTACCTTATCACATGATAATGTCGCATCTTGCGGCGCATAGGTACCTTATCGCGCGATAATGCGCGCCGCGGCGAAAATGAGCGATGAAGGCGGGTAAAGGCTCCTGGAGGGCAGAGGAAGGCTCCCCAGGGGCGGAGAGAAGGGGTCAATGGGTGGAGAGTGGGAGGGGAGAGGCTCCCTGCACAGTAAAGCTGTGAAATCCGAGGCTCAAAACTAACCATTTCTATCAGCAATGTACAGCAAAATCAGGGAAACCTACAAAAAAGTGATAAGTGTGATACATGTGCACGGAACAAAAGGGCAAATAAACAGTGAAAAGGACCAGCAGAAAATGGAAAAATAAAATAACCAAGCTGGGCAATAGTGATCTCAATGGGAAACATCAAAAAACACTCCCATGAAGGCACCAAAAAAAGGATATTAATTTTGGAAGGGTCCATGCTCCGTCCCCATACAAGGTGAATGAGCCCACAGTGAAATTGCGCTGTGCAGGGTTTCCCTTACCATCAGACAGGTTTCCTATGGAGTGCACATGTGCGGCAACAGCAGGGCGGGCATGTCGGAACGGCCAACTGGACAGATGCTTGGAAATGGGATACAGAAGGCTGCAGGTGGCACATGCTGTGGTGCAGCTTGGGCACAGTGCAGACTAGGCAGATGCCTAGGTAGCACCTAGGAATGCTGAACCGTACAGCAGCCAGACAGCAACTGATGAGGGCCCAACATGGGCATGAGTGTGTTTATCACAGAGTCACAGGGGATAGTACCCAGCAGGTACCTCCAAGGGCACAGAACATTGGCAGGCGGTGTTGGGGGGGAAGCGTGGACGTCTATGCAGGCACCCCTACCCCAGAACCCACACCATAGGCAGCCACCTACCCGCACACTGGATGGCCTGAGATGGCACACCACCAGCACCACCAGCAGAAGGGCATGTCAGCATGTTGGCAGAGGGGTACTGGTGGTGGAGGGGGCAGTGGCAGCTGCCCACAGCAGACCATGGCCTAGCCCTGTGTAGGTGGGTGCCGTGCACTGCAACAGACAGACCCTGATGTACAGTCATGGAATCCCCAGGGAATACATCATTTCTGTGGCAACACGGTGGTGCAGTGCACACAGCCAGTGAGATCAGGAGCAGAAGGTCAGAGGTTCAAGTCCCAGCTGTGGTTCCTGCCAACCCAGTCCCCATATTTTACCCACTACTAAAACGTAGATTTACAGACAGAACTCTTAGTGCAGATAATGTAAACATGTCCAAAACGCCTACATTTTACCCTACAGAGCACAGACACCATAAACATGCGCATTACTTAGAGCAGAGTCTCCCAAAAGCAGTCCTGGAGGGCCAAACACCATTCAGGTGCCATGCTGTCTCCATTAAATATGTCTGTGCTGCATCTCTATGCACCGCCCCCATGGTATGCAGATGTGTCTCATGCATATTCAGTAGGGACAGCATGAAAACCCGAACACTGTTTGGCCCACCAGGACCGGAGTTGGGAACCTCTGCCGTAAAGTAGCAGCCAACAGGGGCAGACACACCCGCACCCACAGGCTCCGTTAGCCAATGCCTCCTGGAGAAGCAGGACATTGGGCCCTGCATGCATCTCCCAATACTAGCACTTGCATACCTTAGCAATGCCACTCTAAACCTGGGAATACGGTACACATCTATCAAAAGGTTGCCATGATTACTGGCAGATAGCAATTCCTAAGTTAATCACAATTTGCTGAGTGAGCTGTATCATAGCAACGTTTCTGATGTCTGTGGAATGCGCTTCAGGTCTGGTGTCTGACAGTGTTTACCACCCTGGGGAGTGTCTCCTACAGTATTGTGCACCATAGCCATGCCTGCACTGTGCCCAGGACTGGTGCAGGTGCCAGGGCTGCCAAACACCTCTATAGTTGCACAATGCTGGCATAGGTGTGGGGAGTATGTGTCTGTCTATCCAGTGTGTGGTGGCTGCAAACACCCTCCACAGCCCACATTGCCAGCACTGTTGCCAGTATTGGCCTCCCAATGTGCATAATGAGGAGCAAGGTACCATAGGTATAGCCCGGACAGGGTGGCCTGTCCAGGATGCATCTGCACAGGGCATAGGGCAATGGCTGGGACATTGTAGTGCCCGGCCACCACCTGCACAGACAGGGTAGCCACACCATGTTCTGCTGGGAGATCACTCTCACCCTGATTGAGCAGTGACCACGGCATGGCTAGGTTCCCCCATAGTGCTATGTAGTATTTTTTTCATGTAATTTTTATGGGTTCCCTTTTGGGGCCTAGTCACTGATTTATCTGCTTGGTGTGTATGCTGACATCCCAGTTCTGGGTGCATGCATTTCCACCAGGAACATGCACTATGGACTACCTCGCAGACTGTCTGCAGCTGGTATGTGTCTTGCTGGAACACCTTGCATGGTGCAGCGGCTGAAGGCTTGCTGCGGGAGAATATCACATAGTGGTGGGGTGCAGCTTAGCATATCCAGGTCTAATGTCTGTCTGCTATTGTTTTATGGATGTGTACAGAGCTACATTGACTGCCCTGTAGGGTGTCTGTTTCCCAGCAGGTCTGGGGTTGATAGTCCCCTCTACTGCCACCATTGCAGGGAGGTAGAATGTGGATCTGTTGGTGGGCGACCCTGTTTCCCACCCTCAGCCCCAGAGGGGGGTGGTGGTGGTGGTGGTGGTGGTACATAATACACATATGGGTCCATAAGGGCTAAACCTTGACTGAGAAATACAGATGTATCCAATGTATGTCTGCAGACACTACCTATCTCAGACATTAGCATTGCTGGGGTCCTGCAGCATGTCCTATTTCTGCTGTGGACCTGGTGCTGGGCGCCCTATCTCACCCTCAGGGTGAGTACCGTACCTGCACAATGTGACGGTGTGTAGCTACTCTGTGCCAGTGCCACACACGGTCAGTTCCCCCTACCAGGCCAGGGTGCTGTGGGGGTGCATACCCCATCTTGTGATCATCTGTAGACTGCTGATTTGCATGTGCAGTGCATCATGGGCATGGGTGGGTTAACCCTATCCTGGTGACCATAGCAGACTGTTTGTGTGGTGACGTGCAGTCCTTCTGCAGCCAGCCAGGGCTTTGCTAGCAGCTATGGAGCTCTAGCCCACTGGGTACTTCACTGCTTGTGGAGCCAGAGGTCATGGGTTCAAACCCACAGTGGGGTTATTTGGTAGGGCTGTCTGAAGCATTGTCTATTTTTAGTGTACATTAGTGCTGCCAGCATAACACCCTTGGCGTACTGTAACAATAAGGTGCCTCAGAGGGCGCCTTATAGGGCACCCTATAAAGCGCCTTCTGAGGCACCTTATGGTTACAGTCCGTATAAGGTGCCTTATAAGGTGTCCTATGGAGCGCCTTATAGGGTGCCCTATAGGGGACATTATAGGGTGCCTGGGCGGACAGTGCACTTTATAGTATGCCCTCTGGAGTGCCTTATAGGGCGGCTGATGCGGCACCTTATGTTACAGCACTTTGAGAGTGTGTTTGCTAGCAGCACTAATTAAAACAATATTAAATTGCCTCATAATGCAATATTACACATAACAGGTAGTGCCTCAGCCAGCCTTATTCATTGGGCACAGTGGGAGATTGAACCCATGACCCCTGCACCATCAGTCAGTGTCTTAACCATTGTGCTACACTGCTGTTTCTCCTTGCATGTCAGCGCACCTACTTAACATTTCCATGCTTTAAAATGCACAGTGCTGCCATCAAAAACAGTGCTATGACCTTGCCGTGCCTCATAGGGCACCCTATATGGCAGCCTATAGGCCACCCTTTAAGCAACATTGTAGGGTGCCGTGGCGGCCAGTGCACTTTAAGATGTGCCCTCTGGGGTACCTTATGGGGTGCCGTATGCAGCACCTTATGTTACAGCGCTTTGAGGGGCATGTTTACTAAGCTGTGCTAGCAGTTAATGCAGACTTGAGTGCATGCTAATGGCCCATGATGACAGTTGGTGTGCGCACTAGATCATGCAGCTTAATTTTTTACTATCTGCATAGTGCACAGCAGGGAGTAAATGGGTGAAGTAGGAGCCGAGCACAGGCATGTCTGCACTTTACGATTAGTGCAGGCATTGACAGCGTGCATTCACCATCAATGTTACTGGTGGCGTTAAGTGCATCTGCAATGCCACTGGTGCACGTTAGAGTTTGAATCAATGTGGTATTTGTTGGTGCCATACTGTATACACCCCCAGCAGGTAGTGAATACTTTTGCATGTGCAACGTATTATCTATCATGAATATGCAATACCTGCAAAACCCTAGCGAACTTTAGTAAACATACCTCTATGTGTCTATATAAAATAGGCCCAAACAATCATCTACTTGGCCTTCCCACCTGGGTGACCTGTTATAAATTTACCTTCTACATGTATAAGTGGAACAGGCCTAAGAGCCCAAACCCCACCCCCTTTTCAGGCATGTAGTTATGCAATTATGCATTTTGTTACTTCAATTTAAAAGAAAAAAACACTTTTTTTTGACCCCAGCTGTGAATGTATTAATGCTTTTCAGTATTGGCCAGTTCTGTTTTTCTTTTTGCTAAGTGCCTGTGTTTTGTTAAAAGAACCAGGAGAAGAACAGATGAAAACAAAAGTGAAAATGCAGAGGTGGTGTCTTGAAAAGATAAGAGCTTTGTCCTTCAATTAAGGAAAATAGAGAAAGAGAAAATTTACTGCATGTGCATTGAAATCCATCCATCCCAAAACAATCAACTTCACTGCCATAGAACTGATTTTTGCACCTTTTTTAATTTTTATTAAGACAGGTTCCTATACCGTACAAAGACACAACATATTGGTGCCAAATGTTTAAGATGCCGACACTTCACAAGAAGCATCATGTGATAAAGGTATGGTGTACTGAACGGCAACTGGTATACTGTCTACTTTTCTGCTTCTGGGGATAAATTTACCTTGTTTTACAAAAATACAAAGTATAATAGGATTGATTCACTTGACCTCTGTTGCAGATATATACAATTTCATCTCAACTTATTCACCAAAAATAAGTGAATAAGTGTCCATTGGGATTGTCAAAGTCTATTTTCCAGCATATGTGCTGGATGAAAATAGTTTTCTTGTGTCAGTTTGAAGGTGTTTGCATTATGGTTTAAGTAGAAGAAAAAAAAATCAGAGAAAAACATCTAAATGTGGAAAAATTCAGTATCCAAGAATCTCTTAAAGTAAATTAATGGATTGATTTACATCTGACTTGGCATAGTCAGAGGTCAGAGAGTGCACTGGGCTAGTGATTCAGTGTCTGTGCAGTGTCTTGCAGGGCAGATATCCGAGAGTCCAGGTTTTGATTCACAAGTCCCAAGGTGATTGGGGCTGGAGTTGCTTTGGAGGCAGCATTAACAGCCTAGGGCAGCGATGGCGAACCTATGGCACGCGTGCCAGCTGTGGCACGCGAAGGCCTTACAGCTGGCACGCGGGAAGGTCCGCAGAAAAATAAAAAGCTGGCTCTGACTGCTGCCGCGGACGCGGCAAGGGCAGAATGCAGCGTCCCGCGGGGCCCCCTCCGCCCGCTAAGCCCCTCTGCAAGAACTTTCAGATTCGCGAGGGAGAGCGTCTCCCTCGCGTCTCTGTTAAGCCCGCAGGGGCTAATGGGAAATTTCCCATCAGCCCCTTTAGACGCGAGGGACTGATGGGAAATTTCCCATTAGCCCCTGCGTGCTTAACAGAGACGCGAGGGAGATGCTCTCCCTCGCGAATCTGAAAGCCCTTGCAGAGGGGCTTAGCGGGCGGAGGGGGCCCCGCGGGACATTGCAATCTGCCGCGGCAGCAGCCAGAGCCTGCTTTTTTTTTTTTTTAAATTTGCCAGGGGGGTTAGGACTGCTAATGGGCAGGGGGGGGGGGTTAGGACTGCTAATGGGCAGAGAGGGGGGGGGTTAGGACTGCTAATGGGCAGGGAGGAGGGGGGGGTTAGGACTGCTAATGGGCAGGGAGGAGGAGGGGGGGTTAGGACTGCTAATGGGCAGGGAGGAGGAGGGGGGGGGTTTGGACTGCTAATGGGCCGGGCGGAGGAGGGGGGGTTAGGACTGCTAATGGGCAGGGAGGGAGGGGGGTTAGGACTGCTAATGGGCAGGGAGGGAGGGAGGGGGGGTTAGGACTGCAGGGGGGGGTTAGGACTGCTAATGGGCAGGGAGGGAGGGAGGGAGGGAGGGGGGGTTAGGACTGCTAATGGGGAGGGAGGGAGGGAGGGAGGGAGGGGTTAGGACTGCTAATGGGCAGGGAGGGAGGGAGGGAGGGGGGGTTAGGACTGCTAATGGGCAGGGAGGGAGGGAGGGAGGGGGGGGTTAGGACTGCTAATGGGCAGGGAGGGAGGGAGGGAGGGGGGGTTAGGACTGCTAATGGGCAGGGAGGGAGGGAGGGAGGGGGGGTTAGGACTGCTAATGGGCAGGGAGGGAGGGAGGGAGGGGGGGTTAGGACTGCTAATGGGCAGGGAGGGAGGGAGGGAGGGGGGGTTAGGACTGCTAATGGGCAGGGAGGGGGGGTTAGGACTGCTAATGGGCAGGGAGGGAGGGAGGGAGGGGGGGGTTAGGACTGCGAATGGGCAGGGAGGGGGGGGAGGGGGGGGTAGGACTGATAATTGGCAGGGAGGGGGGGGGTTGGACTGGTATTGGGCAGGGAGGGAGGGAGGGGGGGGTTAGGACTGCTAATGGGCAGGGAGGGAGGGAGGGAGAGGGGGGGTTAGGACTGCTAATGGGCAGGCAGGGAGGGAGGGAGGGGGGGAGGTTAGGACTGCTAATGGGCAGGGAGGGAGGGGGGGGTTAGGACTGCTAATGGGCAGGGAGGGAGGGAGGGAGGGAGGGGGGGGTTAGGACTGCTAATGGGCAGGGAGGGAGGGGGGGTTAGGACTGCTAATGGGCAGGGAGGGAGGGGGGGTTAGGACTGCTAATGGGCGGGGTGGGAGGGAGGGAGGGGGGGTTAGGACTGCTAATGGGCAGGGAGGGGGGGGGTTAGGACTGCTAATGGGCAGGGGGGGGCGGGCGGGCGGGGTAGGACTGCTAATGGGCTGGGGGGGTTAGGACTGCTAATGGGCGGGCGGGCGGGCGGGCGGGGCGGGGGGGGGGTAGGACTGCTAATGGGCTGGGGGGGTAGGACTGCTAATGGGCTGTGGGCTGATGGGGGCTGTCTGGAAATGGGGTGATGGGGGTTAGGACTGGTAATGGGTTATAGGGGGGGCTTAAACTGAAAATGGGGTGATGGGGGGTTAGGACTGGAAGTGGGTTGATGGGGGGGGCTAGGACTGGTATTGGGTTGGGGGGTTGCTAGGACTGGAAATGGGCTGATGGGGGGCTAGGACTGGAAATGGGCTGATGCAGGGACTAGAAGGGAATGGATGCTGGGTGAGGCTGGAACTAGAAGGGAGCTGATGTTGGGGGAGGATTAGAATGGGATGGGGCTGGGAGAGTAAAATGGAGAGGGGAAAAATATTGTGTGTGGGAGGGATAAAAAATCTACAATTGGCCGGGTATTGGGAGAGTAAGTGGGGATTGAGGATGGAGGGGTAAAATTTGAGTGGATGAAATAGGAATGAGGAAAGAGCAAAAGGAGAAAGATTAGTATGTTAAAGCGGATGTAGAGAGAGAGAATGGAAAAAAAAACTAGAAGAGAGAAGAAAGGACAAATGGACAGCAGATGATGGAGAGTTAGCAGAAAACATGAAGAAACCAGAAGAAAGTGGCTGGAGCAATTGCAACTGAGCTGAGGTATTCTGTTTATGTAATTCCTTTTTGACATTGCCACTTGTTCTCTTTCCGCAGTAGGTCATGTATTGTTATTGTCTGAAATGTATTGGTTTAATATTTGCAGTGTTGCCTTTTGATAGGTATGGTGTGGTGCTTTGTGAGTCCTGGTAGTGCTGTTAGGATACGGCGGGTTTGCTATTGGTTCTAAATGGGCAGTGTTTGTAGTAGTTCCTAATGTGCCTGGCGGTTGGCACTGGATTATAGTAATGTAGAAATCTTTTAGTCTGTCTTTATCCATACACTCATTAAGAGACATGTTTACTAAAAGTTAGTGTATGTTAGCATTATGCAAATATTTATGCAAATTGACGTGCTGGCACTTTGAGGAAATTCTTTGGTTTTGTGCGGCAGTTTGGGCACTCGGGCTCAAAAAGGTTAGCCATCACTGGCCTAGGGAGAGAGAATTCACAGTCATCGTGCAATGATGACATCTAGTGGCTTGACTTAGAATAGAGCTCTGGTTCAGCTGTTGAACCATGTCCTGTGAGTGGCAGAACATACTGCTAGCAACTGACCAATTGATATAGATCTGATACAACTGTATTTGATGTATTAATTGACAAAAAACAATCAATAAATTCAATAAAAGGATTTGTAGGGCAAATTTCAAAGTGAGCCATTTTGAAAATTGCCTCCCCCCTTCAATGCAGGGAACAGTGTTGGGGCTGTCCCAGCAAAGTATATGTAGATAGTTTATTTATGACTCTCTAAGCATATCACCTGGCAGGAAGATTACACCTGCAACTTTGCAGGGACTTATGTACCTGCACTTCCTACCAGAAAGCATGCAGGTTCAGGGGTATTTTGTTTGCATGGGCTTGTAAGTACTGGCAGGAAATCTTAAATCTGGTTGTCTTGTAATGTTTACAATAAGAAGACTAATGTTTATATCCTTTCCTCCCTCTATCCTTCATAGCAGGGTTGTATCCATGGGGTGGGAAGTGCCTTGGGGGACTCGAGGGCCTGGACCCCCTCACTTTTCCCCAGACTGTAGCATGATAACTGGCAGGCATCCTTGGACTCTACTAGCTGAAGCAATCTGGAGTCAGAGATGCTGCACCGCCGCAAGCAGCAAGAGCAGAAGGAGCAGTGAGTCCTTCCCTCCGCTCTCCTTCGCTATCTTGACTGTTATCATGGCAGCACTGTCAGCCTTTCAGTACTCGCAGGCAGCACTTCCTGATGCCCATCTTGTGGGTTCCTTCCACTTCGTTAATCAGGAAGAGGAGGATTCTAAGGCAGGATGAAGAGGGCAAATGTTGAGAGAGAAGATAATGGGGAGAGGGAACAGATGTGAGAGGAGGGGTATGAGAAGCAGGAAGCAGATGTTGGGGGAGGCAGATGATAGATCTTGAGAAGTGGGAAAGGAAGAGGCAGATGCGGGGATAGGGGAAGAGGTAGGTGGAATAGATGCTAGGAAAGGGTGAGGGGCAGAAGGAAGGATGCTGGGGAAGGGTGCAAGAGGGCAGATGTTGGAGATACAGTATGTGAATGACAGTAGAGCAGGGGCTCAGAGTTAGGTGGGGGCTCAGGGACTGGATAGCAGAGTACAAGAGCAGAGACTCAGAAACTGGCTGGGGATTGGGACAGGAAGCTGTGAATGGTGTGAGAGACAGAGGAAAGTAACACCATGGAAATGGAAGAGGTGAAAGGGGGAATGGAAGACCTATGAGGGGCATGTCTTTGAAGGTGTGACAGAGGGTGGAAATGAATGAGCTGAAAAAGGGAGTATAGGAAGTTTGGTAACTGATACGACGTAAAAAATTGCCTGGAGCCAGGGCAGGGGATGAGTGACAGAGAAGGAGTTGGGGTTGGTGAAGAGATGAGAGATAGAAGAAGGTAGATGAGGACCAGGGAGAAAGAGAGTACAGTGGGTGGAAATGGGGAAACAGAAGATTGGAGAAGAAGTGAAGGACCAGATGAGGGAACAGAGGAACTGAGAGAAGGAGATCGAAAGCAGCTTTGTAGGTGAGAATTAAAAGAGGGAGACTGAAGATCAGAAATAAAGATAAAGGTAAACAGAAGAGGGGAAGGAAAAGAAAACCCCAGCTATGAGTGTATAGAGTGGAAGAATAGAGAAACCAAGAAAGAGATGAAATGCCAAAAAGAGATGGAGGGAAAGAAGGAAAAAAGATAAGGAAAGAGAAAAAATATCAAAATGAAAACAGACTCTGAAAAAACACTTAGGGAAAGATCAACAAGGGGAAAGTGGAAAGAATCCAAGATCAAGCCAATTAAAATATAAAAGGATCAGAGTTAGAAATGCTTGATACAGCATTAGCATGTGCTGACGCCATTAAAGTGTGATATTAGTCACTAGGTACCATTTAATAAAATGCGACCTGCAGTAAAATAACACATGCTAACATTACTGTCTATTTCTTATACCCTTATGTTTTGCTTTGTAACAGACAATGTGCATTTCTGTTTCACTTTCTTCAGTGCCTCATTGCTGAAAGAATCTGCTTTCTCCGGCTTTACATTTCAATTTTTGTTTGTGTTTCTGTTTCTAATTTTTAGTCCTCTGTTTTGTATTTGCTGAAGGTATGCATGTGAGGTACCCTACTACAACAAAGTTTATGTGTGTGGGGGATCTGTAGTAGATTGGCTTGTTCTGTTTTCCTAGTAGGTAGTATATTGGCATTTTAGGGCCGTGTGTAATATTTGAATTGCTAGCCTTTTGTAGATAAGGTAGTTGTTGTTTGAGTCCTGGGAGTCTGTGCTATTGTGATATGGTTTGGTAAGGTTTGCAGTGTCTTTTTTGCAGGGATATGTTATTTCACATATGTTTGGCAGTGGATGGAGCATGCGTTGCTGTTACTGAGGTGACACTATTTTATTTATTTATTCTTATATACCACGTTTCCAAGGATCAACATGGTTTACAAAGAACTGAACTTCAACATTACATGAAACAATTTTACATGGCGTAGGTATTATAACTTGAATGGAACAATTTACATGGAACAAATAAACAAAGTAACAAGAGTGAAAACTAGAGATAACACAGATCTGTGTTAAACTATATACATTATAGCAAGAAAGCTTGTAGCAAACATAGTTTCAGCCTGAGTTGAGGAGCAGGAGGAGGAGGGAAGAGGGACGGAGTTGAGAAGGGATGGGGGAGAGTTGGAGGGTTGAGGAGGTCAAAAAGGTGAGCAGTGGGTCATGATTACATCGAAGTGTTCTGTGAACAGGTGGGTTTTCAGCAACTTCCTGAATGTTGCGAGGTCATGAGTGTCTCTGATGTAGTTTGGTAGGGTGTTCCAGAGGCAAGGGGCAAGTAGGAAGAACACATGAGCGTAGGTTGTCTGATTATTCAATGGGGCCATGGCTCCGATATCGGTCAGAAGCCACTATCACTGCTGAGTAAAAAGCCCCTTAGTCAATGCTTGGGGTAGGACTAAAAGGTTTGAGGAGTTACTTCTGCGATTTTCTGGGGTCTTTGCTATGATGGATTGTAAATATTGAAAGGATAAATGATGGATTATTTTGAATGCTGTTATCAGAGCTTTATTCTTAATTCAACTGAGGAGAGGTAGCCAATGTAGTTCTTTTAGAATAGATGTGATGTGACTGTACTGAGGTGAGCGCATTAGGATTTGTGCGGCCGCATGTTGCGCAAGCTGTAGAGGATGTGAGGAGTTCTTTGGGATACCTTGTAGGATGGCATAGTATCAACGTTTGGAAGACTGTTCGAAAATCATGTGGCTCAAGAAAGGGCTGTAAGTGTTGGAGAGTCCTTAACTTATTGTAAATGCATTGGGGTACTTGGTTTGTATGCGGTTGAAATGAGCGGTGCTGGTCAATGGTAACGCCAAGGTATCTCACTTCTGGCTTGAACTAGAACTTGAATACAATTCTTTTGTTTGTTGGGTTGTAAAATGAAGCATCCTAGTTCTTCTGTGCAGCCATTATTGTCGTTTTATTAATTATTATTGTAGTTCTTAAAATGTGCTCTTTGCTTTCAACATAATATTCTTCTTGTGTATATTTCTAAATGGAAAATTATATGAAAAGAAGGCTTCAAAGGTATTTGCCTGTTTTATTAGTGCATATTAATTTGTCATAAAACAAAGTTGAAGAATAAGTGCTGAATTATGGTAGCTAATTCATTATGAGGGTATAAAGCAACGTGTTGCATATTGCCACATAGCGATCACATGCCATCAGTGCCATAATCATTTTCACACCGTATGTCAAGCGGTCATTATCCCAATTTTAGACTACAGAAACTCATTATATCAGGATCTACCCATAAAATCTATACACCCACTTCAATTAGTACAGAACACCACAACACACATCATTATGGGCATAGCCAAATATGAAAACTGCATGGGTGAGATTTAAGACACTACGTCAAATAGCTGTGCAAGAGCTAAACAAAATACCAACCGATATAAGCTCTTATAATCCAATACTAACAATTACAACAAATCCTCAAGCAAAATCACAATTCTAACACAGGCAAAGTGACCTCAGGATAGCTCAATATCATACACATAGTGAAAGTATCACTGTAAAGAGCAGCTGACGCTCACATCATTGGTCACCAAAGCCTGACATGCTCTCATCAACATTCTCCACACATGCTTAAAAAAACACTAAACCAGACCAAATATCACTGGGACAAGACTCCTTATCTAATCACACAAGCATACACTTCCACACCACACATACAAATAAGCGTCTTATTAATTTTCAAATTATGACGATCCAAATATATCAATCTACATCAAGATCCGCTGGGACTGCATGTATATCCCTATAAAGGAAAAACATGTAATAAATACTTAGACATATCGCCAACCCAACAGGGTCTACAATTACTTATCTTCAAAAACGTTAATCCTCCAGCAGCCTCAACCAGATCCAATAGTTGAATGCGATCTTCATAGCTAACAAGCTACAAGTTTAGCGGGGAAGAAGACATCTTCAAAGTGCCTACATAGGCTCCTTTATCTTTATCTTTATTGAGAACTTAATATACCGCTCATACAAAAAGCATCAGAGTGGTTTACAATCATTAAAATAAGGTTGAACTGCTGTGAAAGGGAAAAAGAATGCCAATAAATTTAGACAGGAAAGAAAAGACAAGATTAGAGGAAAGAGCAGACAGTGACTGCACTACACTGGGGAAAGGAGAGAATGGGACTTAACATCAACGGAGGGCTGGGGAAATAGGGGAGGGGGTGGGGAGAGGTCAAAGGCAGAGCAGAAAAGATGGGTTTTTAGTCTGGCCTTAAAGTGTTAAAAGAAGGTTCCAGACGGAGAGCAGAGGGGAGCGAGTTCCAGAGCCGGGGACCCAGGAAAAAGAAGGCTGAGGAGCGAGTGGATTCTAGATGGGCCTGGTATGGGGAAGGAAGAGACATACGATTGGAGTGAATGGATCTGAGGAACCGGTGAGGGGTGTGGAGGTGAACCAATTCGGCGAGATAGAAGGGGGTACCAGTATGGATCGATTTATGGATGAAAATGAGGAATTTATACTGAATCTTGTAGGGTATTGGGAGTCAGTACAGGCATATGAGAAGGGGGGTGATGTGATCCAAATGGGAAGCGTGGGTCAGACTACATACAGCTGTATTTTGGACAAGTTGGAGTCTACATAGTTGGGTTTGGGGAAGGCTGGCTAAGGAAACATTGCAGTAGTCCAGACGTGACATAACAAGGGACAGGAGCGACATGGACAAAGAGGGAACAGAAAGAAAAGGACAAACTGCATGGAGTTGTCTCAGAGTATGGAAGAAGCGCTGGACTATGGATGAGACTTTGAAGGAGAGGGATGAATCAAGGGTAACACCTAGGTAATGCAAAGAAGTGACAACAGGAATGGGAGAGAAGGAAAGAAGAGAGACAAGAGGGGGAGCTGGGATACCAGAGGTAAACCAAATAGCAGAGGTTTTGGAGAGGTTAATGTGTAGGAAATTAGAGGATAGTCAGGAGGCCAAAGAGGATAAGCAAGCATTAAGGGGACTGATATCGGGGGTGGAGAAGTCTGTGTGGTGAATGAGGATAATATCATCTGCATAGTAATAGGCAGAGATACTATGTTGCTGAACCAAGAGTGTGAGGGGGACCAGGAAAATGTTAAACAGGAGTGGCACAAGGACAGAACACTGGGGGACATCACAGTGAAGGGGGTAGGGGAAAATGAAGCATGCCCTGAGAGAACTGAGAAAGACCTGTTGGTGAGAAAAGAACGGAACGAGAGGAGAACCGAGCCAGAGAGGATGACGCTGTGAAGATGTGCAAGAAGGGTGTGGTGATCAACAAGGTCAAAAGCGGTGGATAAATCAAGGGAAATGGCAATAGAAAAAGAGCCTCGGTCATGGACAGCATGCAGTTCATTGAGGAGGGAGAGAAGAATGGATTCTGTGATGTGGACAGGACAAAAACCAGATTGCAGGGGGTGGAGGGCTAGAGAGGCTTTAAGATGGGAAGAAAGCTGAGCAAAGACCAGCTTTTTTTGGAAATTAGAATGAAATGGGAGGTTTGAAATGGGACGCCAGTTGGCAGGAGAGGAGGGGTTCAGGGAGCCCTTCTTTAGGGTAGGACGGATTGAGGCATGCTTCCAGAGGGAAGGGAAAATACCCGATGAGAGGCTAGAGTTAAAGATTGAGAGGATCGGTGGGGAGAGGGCTAGGGAGGGATCTAGTAGTCAGTGAGAGGGAATAGGGTTAGAAATACAAGAGGTTTTATGGATGGAAGCAAAGACCTTGGATAATTCTGGGAGGGTAGTGGGCTGGAATGAGGACCAGAGGTGGGAAAGCAGGGAGGAGGGGCAGGGGGGATGGTGGGGGAGAGGGGGGAAAAGGAGGAGGAAGGGACCACAGGAAGGGGGATGAGAGGGGGAGGACAGGCGGGGAAGAGGAGACGAAGAGAAAGGATCTTGGAGGCAAAGTGCGTGGCCAATCGAGCAGGATCTGGAGTGATAGGGGATGGGGTTGGAAAGCAAGGGAGTGGGAGGCAGAAAGAGAACAGAAAACTGAACAGAGCTGATGTGAAGAGTGGGCTGAGGAGGAGATGAGGTTGGTAAAGTAGTCTTGTTTGGCAGAATGGAGGAGGAGGTGGAAGTGGCGGTGGCAGTAATGGAAATGGTCCAGGTTGGCAGGAGACGGGTGCTTGCGACAGTGGCACTCGGTGCGACGAAGATAAGCATGATGGAGGAGGAGGAGGCCTGGGTTATACCAGGGGTGGTGACGACGGGTGTGGGAAGGGAGAAGAGGCTGAAGAGGGGCGAGCTTGTCAAGGGCAGCTGTGAGCGTTGAATTCCAGGACTGAACCTGGACGTCTACAGGGAGTAGATGGAAATCTGTGGGGAAAACAGTATTTATTTATTTATTTATTTGTTTAATGCCTTTTCTATACCGCGCTCTTTCAAATCAGTGCGGTGTACAATTAACAAATTTGTGCAGTTCAGGCAGGGCCTACACTGGACTTACAGAGAACAGGAATTTTTACATGGGTTAACAGGGTAACTATGTACAGGCAGGCAGGCTGGCTGTCACAGATGACATGGGCAGCTCACAAATTACTTACAGGCTGGTTTAACTATGTACAGATTGACAGGTCAAAGTAGGAATACCTTCTACCTGCCGGGTGTCTTGTGGTCTAGCATGTGGGGCTGCGCTCTTGCGGGGTGGCTGTGCAGGAGATGACAACCTGACTCTTGAGTGTGGCTGGCTGTGAGATATCAGCTTGGTCAGTGAAGTGTTGCAGGAACAGATGGTGCTTCAGCACCTTCCGAAACTGGGTGAGGTCAGTGATGGCGTGGATGGCCGGTGGGAGTGTGTTCCAGCATGTGGGGCACATATAGCGCGAAAGCTCTTTTTCTGGTTGACTGTGCACATTTTGTAATTTCCTTCGGGAGTACCAGGGTGTTGGCGGTGGCTGCTCTCCTAGTTCTGTTGAGGGGGGTGGGCTGGATGAGGTCCGTGAGGGAGATGGAGGAGCACCTGTTGATGGCCTTAAAGGTCATTAGTAAAGCTTTAAAGGAGAGTCTGCAGTGGACCGGTAGCCAATGTAGTATCTGACGAAGGAAACTGAATGAGGGTATTGGGAGTAATACGGCGGACAAGAGGGGGTTGAGCGGGGGCAGAATTCTGGGAGGAAGAGGGGGTAGGGAGGGGGTAGGGAGGGAGAGGGTGCAGAAACAGAAAAGAATAAACAGAAATGATCAGACCAGGGAATGGGCAGAGCTGAGAGGGAGATGGGGACAAATGGAATTATGTGTCTTGTCTACTCATTTGCTTTTTTTCAAATGCACTTTTCTGTCGTCTTATTGCTTATTCAACTTTTTATTTGCTGTCTGCTTTCCTCTATCTCTATGCCTCTCCTGCCAGTTTGTTCCCCCTTTCTTCCTCCTGTCTCATCACTCTTTTCAACCCAACCTGTTTCAGTTCCTCACTTTCTCTCAATTTTTTCCTTTACTTCTCTTCTAGCCGACATTGCTTTCTTTCATTCATTCACCTCCACCAGGCTGATTTTCTTCCCTTGAATTGCCATCCCCATATTGCTTTCTAATTGGTCCTCTCATACCACATGCTGCTTATTTCTATTTCACTTCCACCCCCATGCTGTACTCTCCTCTTGCTGTCAGTGCACCCCCACTCCCCCCTCCCCCCACATATGCCAGTGTCTCACCTTCGCTCCTTAAATAGCTGCATTATTCTCCTCATACTTTGTGACCCTGCATCACCTTTTTTCCCTTTCCCTAGGGGCAATTTTCAGAGGCATTCATAGCAATAAACAAAGCATACACATACAGTAAGGGGTGCATTCCGCATGGCGAATCATGTCTGTGTATGTGAGGGCCGGATGGGTAACCTGCGATCAGCCCCCCCAAGCGTATGCTGCACCCAGCACACCCTGCACGTACACAGCCTTTGTGCAGGGAGCACTGTACATGGGCAGGAGGGGACAGAGTGAAGGCGGAGTGAGGGAGGGAGGGACCAGGTGCCAGGATGTGCAAAATATATGGAGGAACAGCCAGTGTACGTACCCTGGCTCCCCATGGACATGCAGCCTATATCTCCCTGACAGTGGTATAAGGGTTGCACATTGCTCAGTGTGCTGGCTGAACCCCCCTGCCTCACATGGTGATGGATCCCTACAGCTCCTGCAGCCATGTCCTGGCCATAGGGGCCCCAGCTGAAGATCTGATAGCAGTTAACGGGGGCCGCTGTCAGGCATGCCATTTGACGCTGCAGGGTAGACATGTTGGTGCCATGGCAATGATACGCCACTGAACAAGCGCACCAGCTTTGCATTGTGGAGCAGGGATGGGCAGGTTCAGAGACGTCTTCAACTTCAGTATCTGGTGAACGCATGGCTGTCTATCTCCCCGATTCCACCATTGCAGGTGTGTATAGACCCCGCAGTTGCGAAATCGGGTCTAACTCGGCCCCGTCCCAGCTTTATGCGTGCCCACGGCCCAGGCATATAGGGATTGGAATCAGCCTCCACGTGTTTAAGTAGCAGCATGAAGAGCTGCATGCAGCCTGAGCCTCAATTCCCCATCTGGTTCAGAGACTGAACTCTGTCTTTCTAGTGGTCTCTCAGGCCATGTTTCTGTCTGACTGCTCTCCTTTTAGCTCTATGTGTGTGTGTGTGAGCTTTTGTTTTATTTTAATTTCCTAATAACTTCCACCTGGCTGTCTTGGCCTGAGTTCCCTAAAACTGTACCTGTCAGCAGGGTTAGCCGAGAACGGCATTTACTTTTCTCTGGTTTCCAGAATTCCTCCCCCTCTCTAAGCCGATCAGGTCCTATGATTCCCTCCTTCCAGATTCGTAGCATCCCTGTTACGCATACCTTCATGTGCAAAACAGTTTTTAACGGATTCTGTAACTTCCTTATCCTTATAGATGTAGAAGGTCTGCTGATGCTCTTTCTTATAGTTCTGAGTGTATTCATGAAAAACATTTTGAGAGACAATTTTGATATCTCCCCAGCTTTTCAATGAGCATTCAAAAGTCTGTAACTTGTAAATTTAGATGTAACTTGTAAATCCAGATAACTTTACTGGCATGACAATTTTTACATTAGATCAAAGTAATACATAAAGGGGTAATTTTATAAGAGATTTTTTTGTGTACAGATGCCAGTCTAAGGGGCATGTTTACTAAAAACCGCTAATTTGCGCGCCGCAAAATAGCGCACTAAAAGCGGTACTTAAGAGCACTTAAATGGCCCGCAAACGTGCGGGTCACCACCGCACGCGTGCATGTCACACTAACGCGCCCCGCACAAGTACGGGCCCGCAAATGTCCGATAGAGGCGTGGAAAGGCTAACGGAGGGCGGAGGAAGGCTCCGGAGGGGCGGAGAGACGGGGCTTATGGGCAGGGAAGGGGAGGGGAGAGGCGCCCCGCACATTATCGGGGCTGAATTCGCAAGTAAAAAATAGCGCGAGTGAAACACTCGCGGTAGAGGGCATGTAAAGGGAAGGGAAACCATTTTCGTCAGCAATGTACACCTAAACCGGGGAAACCTTCAAAACGTGAGCAGTGTGATACATGTGCACAGCACAAAAGTGCAATTACAAATATAAAATGACCACCACAGAAATAGTACAAAGAGGAGGTCAGCTGGGGAACAGTGATAGTAAAGGGCAAAACCAAAAAACACACCCAGGAAAGCCCCAAAAATATAAATGAATTATGGAAGGGTCTACGGAGCGGAGACCTTTCCCAACACACATTTCCTTGTTTCGTACGTTCCCTGTGAGTGGTGTTTATGGTTGCCCATCAATAGCAAGGTTGCCCAGTTTGTTTATATATTAACCCCCTTCTGCGGTGGTCAGTTCCGGGGTTTATTTGTACGTTTGTCACCAGACAGGGTGAATGAGCCCACAGTAAAAATGTGCAGAGCAGGGTTTGCGACTCCATCCTGCCAGGTTAACTATCTCCAGGGACTGCACTGTCTCTGTGGACACACTGTGGTGCAGCGGACAGAGCCAGTACCTCTAGGACCATAAGGCATAGGCTCAAATCCCAGCTGGGGCTCATGCCAGCCCAGTTCCTATGTTTTACCCACCACTAAACAAAGATAGCACAGACACCCCTGTATTGCAGGGAACATAAGCATGGTGCAAACACCCATATTTTGCCCTACCCCGCACACACCCCATAACAATGGGCATTACCTACAGCCCAGTCCCCCACATCCGGTCCCGGAGTGCCACAATGCAATCAGGGCATATGCATTCCCTGAGAGTAGGAATGCCATCATGTTGGCGGACGAGTACAGGTGGTGGAGGGGGCAGTGGCTGCTAGCCACAGAAGACAGTGGCCTAGCCATGTGCAGGCTGGCACCGTCCACTGCAACAGACAGGCCCTGTCGGATGTACAGTCATGGACTGCCCAGGGAATCAAGCACATCTGTGGCAACACAGTGGCGCACTGCACACAGACAGTGTGTGCAAGAACAGAAGGTCACAGGTTCAAAGCCCTGCCAATCCTGTCCACATATCTTTACCCACAACTAATCCATGATAGTAAGGACAAACCATTATTGCTGGGGACATACGCATTGCTCATACGCCAATTTTTCACCCCACTGATCACAGACACCATGACGAGGGGCATTACCTAGAGCAGAGTCTCACAAATGCAGTCCCAGAGGACCACACACCATTCAGGTTCAATGCTGCCGCCCATACAAATGCCAGTGCTGTATATCTCTGCACCACCCCCATGGCATGTAGATGTAGCTAATGCATATTCATGAGGGACAGCAGGAAAACGCGAACAGTGTGTTGCAACCCTGGGCTGGATTTGGGAACCGCAGCCGTAAAGCAGCAGCCAACAGGGGCAGACACACCCACACCCACACCCACAGGCCCCAATGGCCAATGCTCCCTGGAGAGGCAGGACATTGGGCCTTGTGTGCATCTCACAATACTAGCATGTGAATACCTTAGCAATGTCACTCTACACCTGGGTATACGGTACACAGCTTCCAAACACTTGCTCTGAGTACTGGCAGATAGATATCCCTACGTCACGCACATTCTGCTCCTTGAGCTCCATCATGACAATCTGTCTGTTGACTGCAGTGGGTGCATCAGGTCTGGTCTCTGACAGCGTTTACCACCCTGGGGAGTGACTCAAAACAGTATTGCTACCATATCCATGCCTGTACTGTGCCCAGGACTGGTGTGGTGGCTAATGCTGACAAACGCCTCTACAGTAGCACAATGCTGGCATACGTGTGGGAGTGTGTGTCTGTCTATACCAGTGTTTCCCAACCCAGTCCTACGGGGCACACCGGCCAGTCAGGTTTTCGGGATATCCCTAATGACTATGCATGAGATATATGCATTAGAGATATCCTGCCAACCTGACTGGTTTGTGGCCCTCCAGGGCTGGATTTGGAGACCCCTGCCTTACACCTCTGTCATTTAAGATTGTGAGTGGGCAAGGTGCAGATGTCCTAGACATCGAAAGGGTATATAGAATGTGACCCATTCCTCCTCGATTCTCACCACCACCAAAAAGTTGTCTAATAGACAATATTTTGGTGGTGGTGAGAATCGAGGAGGAATGTGTCACATTCTATATACCCTTTCGATGTCTAGGACATCTGCACCTTGCCCACTCACAATCTTAAATGACAGAGGTGTAAGGCAGGGGTCTCCAAATCCAGCCCTGGAGGGCCACAAACCAGTCAGGTTGGCAGGATATCTCTAATGCATATATATCTCATGCATAGTCATTAGGGATATCCCGAAAACCTGACTGGTCGGTGTGCCCCGTAGGACTGGGTTGGGAAACACTGGTCTATACAGTGTGTGTTGGCTGCAAACACCTTCCACAGCCCACACTGCCAGCACTGTTGCCAGTATTGGCCTGCCAATGTGCATAATGAGCAGCAAGGTACCATGGGTATAGCTCTGACAGGGCGGGTTGGCCAGGATGCATCTGCACAGGGCAGAGGGCACTGACTGGGATAGTGTAGTGGTTGCCCACCACCTACACATACATGGTGGCCTCTGTATGTGCTGCTGGGGTTGCACTCCACCCTGACTGTGCAGTGAAGACAACATGGCTAGGCACCCCCATAGTGAATGATAGTATGTCTCCCATGTGATATATATGGGTTTTGTGTCGGGGCCCAGTCAATGACTTAACTGCTGGTGTGCACTGCCATCCCAGTTCTGGGTGCATGCATTTCCAACAGGACTAACTAGCAGACATATGTCAGCTGGTGTGTGTCCTGATGGAGCGCCGTGCAGTGGCTGATGGCTTGCTGTAGGCGAAGATCAGATAGTGGTGGGGTGCAACTTAGCATATCAAGGCCTAATGTCTGTCAGATATTGTGTTATGGATGTGTATGGAGTTGCTGTGCCAGCGCTGTAGGGTTTCTCTCCCACAGCAGGACTGGGGTTGATGGTCCACCCTACTGCTACCATTGCAGGGAGGTAGCATGATGATAAGAGACCCTGCTTTCCAACCTGAGGAGGAGAAATGGTGGTAAAGAGCCCACCTAGGTCTTACATAAGGGGTGCCCCTGACTCTGACCGACAGAGATATCCAAGGTGTCTCTGCAGAAACAACCTATCTCACAGAGTAATAGTGCTGTGTAGCTCTGGCATGCCCTCATTCTGCCACGGAGGTTGTGGTGGACCTGGTCCTGGGTGCCTCCACGCACACTCAGGGTGAGCACAGTACCCGCACAATGTGACGGTGTGTAGCTACTCTGTGCCAGTACAACACCCACTCAGTACACCCTACCAGGCCGAGGTGCTGTGTGGGTGCACATGGACACTCCCTCCTACCAAGCTGTGGAGATGCCGGGGTGCATTCCCGATCCTGTGTCTATCTGTGGACAGTTGATTTGCATGTGCAGTGCATCATGGGTATGGGTGGACTAACCCTATCCTGGCTACCACAACAGACTGTCTGTGTGGTGACATGCAGGCTCTCTGCAGCCAGCCAGGGGCTTGCTGGCAGCTATAGAGCTGTAGGCCAATGGGTACCTCATTGCCTGTGAAGTCAGAGGTCATGGGTTCAAACCCACAGTGGTGTAATTTTGTAGGGCGGTCCATAGGTATTTAACATTTAATGTGCAGATGTTGCTGGCAGCAAATCAACCCACAGCGTACTATACCCACATGGTGCCCTTGAGTGTGGTTGATAGGGCACACAATAGGCCATCTTTTAGTTTAGGTCCATATGAGGTGCATTAGTCTCTATCCGGAGACACAACATATATGGTGCCCTATAGGGGACATGCAAGGGTGCCTTGGCGGACAGTGCACTCTAACATGTGCCTCATGAGCTGCCTCATGTCAACATGATGTGCTAGTGCGTTTGGTAGCTGTGCTAAATAAAGGAAAACTAAAAGCCACCCTACAGCACTACTCACCAAAAACATACTGCCTCAGCCAGCCCTGTGCGGGATCGAACCCCTGATGCATGCATCATTGGTGAGTGTCTTCCCCATTGGGCTGTGGCTCTGTTCCTATGCTTCCACATCAGCGCGCCGCCTTAGCCTCACACTATTCAAGTGCCTCGTAAGACATTAGCGCGCCGCCTATTGCTGCCCATTATTTCTATGCCTCCTAAAATTATGCCTCAGTGAGGCTGGTTAACTGGGCACTGTGGGGGATCGAACCCCTGATGCATGCATCATTGGTGAGTGTCTTCACCATTGTGCTGTGGCTCTCTTCCTGTGTTTGTCCGTTGGCGCACTGCCTTCGGCCTTCCAAATTTGCAGCGCACCGCCTTCTGCCGCTCAAACTGCAAGGACTTAACAGCACATCGCCTAATGCACACAATTTGCAGCGCAAAGCATTCTGAGCCCAATATTAACAGTGCGGCGCACTCTGCCGCCCAGATATGAACAGTGTGCCGCCTGTTGCTGCAAAAGTTTAGCAGGGTTCCCCTTTCTGCCGTACAGGATTCATATGCCTTCTAGTGCACCTTTAACCATTAAAGTTATTGCCTCAAGCTGGCTTTTTTGTGGTGCACAATGGGGAATTGAACCCATGGCCCCTGCACCATTGGTTAGTATCTTCACCGTTGTGCTACGGCACTGTTCCTATATGTGCCCAGCAGCGCCCCACTTAGCCTTCCCACGCGCTAATGTGGACCCCGCAAATGTGCGCGCCGCGCACAGGTACGGTCGTTTTTATTCCTTTTTTCTGCCTGAACCGCCCACTCCTTATATGGCACAGGCACACTAACGGGGCCCCGCACAATTTCGGTGTTTAGTAAACATGCCCCTAAATGTGTAAAATGCCTCATAAAATTCCCCCATGTACAATTATGCACTATACCAAGTAGACGTGTCCTTGTACAAGAGCTGGGTGTAAGTGTGTTTGGGGGAGGAGTTTGGGAGGCACATGGTTTGAATCACAAAGTCTGCGCATAGATTATAGAACACACTCCTATGCACATACTTCAGCTGCATGCATTTATACATGCGCCTGAGCTGCATTTTAGCCACCATTTTGGCTGCTTTGGTGCTGGTATTTTATAAAAACATATAGGTGCCTATATACTTTTATAAAATAGTGTCTACTTGGCTTCACGACCTGCGCAACTTGTTAAAAAATTACTGTCAAAGAGGGCAATAATAAAGCCCCTTGTGGATGCCATAGTCTTGTAGGTACTTTGTAGCTGCAAAGAAGGAAAGGTGCCAGGTATCCCCATAAAATGCAATACCCGACATGAAGTCAGGAGGAGGTCTTCATCCTCCTCTCAATTGGCCAAGGAAGCTCTGAAGGTTTTTTGTGGGAAGTGATTCTGTAAGGAGGGATTTGGGGAGAGAGGATAAGGACATTTATTTATTTAGCAGTATTTTTATATCACCATATTTACAAGCCACGGCGGTTTACATGGAACAGTGAACTAGACATTTTACATGGAACATTTGTTAAAGGTTAAATTAACTGAACACAACATAACTATTTATATCAAACTTGACTGACTGTGGTAAAGGTATATGAAGAGTTATGTTGGTGCTACGGAGGTTTCCTAGGGGGGTTTCCAATATGGATCTGATGGGGGGGGGGGGGGTAGATCAGAGTCTGTGCCGAAGCGTTCCAAGAAGAGGGTGGTTTTTAACTTGCGACGGAATTCAGTGAGGTCTGTGAAGGCCCGCATTTCTGGTGTGAGGGTGTTCCAGATGAGTGGAGCATAAAATGAGGAAGCTCTGTTTGACGTTGTATTGTTGGATTGAGTAAAAGTAGCTGCAACCTAGAGGAGGTTGTTATTGGTGTTACATGTTGATCTCTTGTAGAGTAGTTGTTGAAGAATGGGACAGAGGATGTTTGCGGAGAGTTGGTGGATGATCTTGAATATGGTTAGGGCTACTTTGTACTTGATTCTCACTTGGATGGGGAGCCAGTGTAGGAATTTCAGAGTGGGAGTGATGTGCTCTCGTGGGCCTGTGCCAGTGATTATTCTGGCTGCAGAGTTTTCGGCAAGCTGTAATGGTGATAACATGGCTTTAGCGAGGCCCTGGTAAATTATGTTTGCATAGTCCAGGATCGGAGTGTTGAAGGCTTGGCATAAGTTCCTGAAATCATTGGGATCCAGAAGTGGACGGAGGTGTCATAGAGTTCTTATTTTAAAGTATGCTGTCTTGGTAACTTGTTTAATGTGTTGTTGGAAGTTGAGGTGATAGTCCAGTGTGATACCTAGGTATTTTATATATTGTTTGACCTGTAGAGTGAGATCAGCCCGCTTGATGGTAGATGATAGGGTGAAAGATGGTTGTTTGGAGATGATGAGGACTTACATTTTGCTGGGGTTGATATGCATGTTGTGGTCGTTGAGCCATTGAATGGATTCTTCTAGGCAGTTGCTGATTGTAGAGTAATCTGGGTTGGTGGTGGAGACTGGAGTGTATATCAGGATGTCATCTGCATACAGATGATAGTGGATTTTATGTTGTTTTACGAGCATGCATTAGGGTCGAATGAAAATGTTAAATAGAAGTGAGGATAAGGCTGAGCCTTGAGGTAAGCCTTGTAGCAGCTGGAAGGGTTTGGAGGTGTTAGATCTGAATCTTACTTCTTGTGTTCGGTTAAAGATGTATGATGTGAACCACTATAGGGCTGTATTTCTGATTCCAATTGAGTGTAGGCGGGAGCATAGTTGGGCATGAGTGACTGAGTCAAAAACTGCTGAGATGTCGAGAAAGATGAGAATGAATCCTTGATATACTTTCGAGTACCTTTTAATTAAGTTGTCGAGGAGGGAGGTCAGAAGGGTTTCAGTGCTGTGGTGTGGTCTGAAGCCAGGTTGGTGTTCATCGAGTGGCGCATTGGTGTCTATGAAATCTTGTAGCTGAAGCTGTACTACTTTTTCTATAATTTGGCCAGAGAAGGGATGCTCAATATAGGTCTGTTTGAGGCTGGGGCTGAGGAGACCGCTGCTTGATTCTTGAGCAGGGGTCTGATTGAGACTTGCTTGAGGGGAGGTGATATGTGGCTGAGCATCAGAGATGCATTGCCTAGGTGCATAATGCTTGGAGCCAGGTCATGTTTTGCCATCTTGATCCAGATGATTGGGCATGGGTCGAGTGATGAGGTGGTACAGTTACCAAAGTTTGTTATGATGTAGATGATCTCTCTGTTGATAGCTACCTGAAAGATGACCAGGTTTTGTTGTCTGGAGGGGGGTTAGTGGAGTAAGTGAGAGGCAGGTGGTGCAGCAGATTGGTCAGTTGTCTGGTTTGCAGGAATTGTGCCATGGTGTAAGGCGCTAAGTTGGGGTTAGATTTCATGTCTGTTGGAGTTTTGAGTAAGTTCAGGGCTATTTCAAACAGCTCTCTGGGGCGGTTAAGAGAGGCGTTTAGAAGCTTGGTGTGATATTCTTTTTTTGAGCTGAGCGTGAGTGCACAGTAGTCTGTCTGAGCACTTAAGGAGGCTGAGGAGGTAGGGCATTTTAGTTTTTTCCATCTATGCTCAAGTTTCCTGAGATTATTTTTTAATTTTCTAAGTTAAGGCATGAACCATGGCACATTGTGAAATTGCTTTGTCTTGGGTATGTTGTTGGGTAGAGTTGCGTAGGTGGAAATGATAGCATTCCATTCTGATATGAAGGAATTGATACTGGATGTGTTGATCTGGGGGAATGGTGGGATGATGCTTATGAAATTGTCTTTATTGAAAGTCTTGAATCTTCGATGGTTTGATGAGGGTGAATTGCAGGAGGCAGCTTCATCTTTATGTGGTAGAGAGAAAGTTATTAAATGGTGGTCCGACCATGGTACTGATATGACTCTGGTCTTTTGGGAGAGGTCATGATGTGGCCAGGTGGAGGGTGTGAAAATGAGGTCAAAGGTTCCTCCTTTGTTGTGTATTGATCTGGTGATTATCTGGTGAAGTTGGAGTGTTTTGAGAGCCTGTAGGAAGGGAGCTGTTAGGTTGGATGGTAAGAATGGTAGGTTGAGGTTGCCCAAGAGCATGAGCCATTTGTTCTTGTGGTGCTCCGAGTATGTTTCTTCGATGATTGATTTTTTTCCAAAAGAGGGGAGTGGGTGGTAGGATCGGGCGCCTGTTACCATGCTATATTTTTTTAATTGGGCTAGAAGGGGGGATGAAAGGACTGTGAGTCTGATGTTCAATTTATTTGTGGGTGGCAGGTGAGAGGGAAGATGAAAGAGTTGCTGGACACATTCAGTTTTTAGTGGGGAAGGTGTGAGAGGATTTAGCCAGTCATATTTTGACCATCTGGCGTAACAGAGTATATGCTTTGTCAACAACTGGGGAGTGGAAGAAGCAGTCAAATCCGAGGATCAGTTAAACACCAAAGCAAAGCCTGAAGTGTGGAATGAGGCTAGGGCTTCATTTCTCAGAAGTCTTAGGGCACGATGGAAGTGGTGGGGGCAAACACAGTGACGGAATTCAAAATGGCATGGGACAGACACAGTGGATCCCTTTACAGCAACAGGATAAAATCAAAATAAACTGAACCATCTAATTTCTCAGCAAATAGGGGTGTCCCACATGGAGCGGTGGGTTCACCCCTAAACAAAGACAGGGGGAGGGGTGGCCTGCACACAGTGGCAGGTGCACCTACTCCTGCCATCTTACTGGGCAGACTAGATGGACCATACTGGTCTTTATCTGCCGTCATTTACTAGGTTACTATGTAACACCAAAGCAAAGCCTGAAGTGTGGAATGAGGCTAGGGCTACATTTCTCAGAAGTCTTAGGAAAGGCAGGGAACATAGAAGCTCTGGGCGTGGGATCTTTGAGTGTTGGGGGGGGGGGGTGTGGATTCTAAACCCCACATGGGACAGAAAGTGAGGTATTTAGAGGAGACAAAGACTGACAGGAGGTCAGTCAGGAGGTGGAAATGGAAGACAGTGGAGCTTATGGATATAGAGATCATGCTGATCATGAAGGCAGAGAGGACCTGGGGGAGACCTAGCAGATGAGCCTATGGAAAGAAAACAGCCTTTATACAGCTCTAGTAAAGACACAGACACAAGCAGGGGGAAGACTTCATTCTATAAACTTCTTGAAGGATTCATTTGTTTGGAAGAGTGTGAAGAAAAGTTTGCTGTAGGGGCCCTGATGAATTGGTAAAGAATTTGGACAAAATACAGATGAGTTGTGTTTAAAGCAATGGCTCTTGACCCAGTCCTTAGGGCACAGTCAGCTTGTCTGGTTTTCAGTATCCACAATGAATATGCATGAGAGAGATTTACATACAGTGGAGACAATACTTGCAAAGACTCTTACAGAAGAACAGATCCCAGGAGGTACTGGTGATGGTGAGGTTGATTTCAAAGGACCAAAGATAAAAAATAAGCTGCCTGCAGGAGTTTGTAACTAATCATGAAAGAGATTAACAGGTAGAATCATGTGTTATTATGCATAGTGTGTAGCAGAAACTCAATTCTTAAAGCAATATGAGTGGGCCTGTGTTAGAGTCATTTTATAATAGGTACCTGCTTGGCCCTTCCATCCTAATGACCTATTTTTGACCTATTTTATAAAGACAAAAAGGCCTTGTGTAATATAGCTTCTTTGACTTGGTAATAGTGTGAACAGACAATTATGCCCTGCTGTTTACTTTGTGAGGCACCAGAGAGCGGTGAGCACTAGAACCTTTTATTTCAAAGAACTTTCCAGCCTGTTCGGCATCCACGGAGAGGACTTCTCTACAGATCTCTCTAACTTGTGTAGCCCTTAAATTAGATATTTAAGTGTTTACTTTGTGAGGCACCAGAGAGCAGTGAGCACTAGAAATTTTTATTTTTATGGATCCTACATGGAGCAGTGGGTTCACCCCTAAACAAAGACATGGGGAGAGGTGGCCTGCACAGAGTGGCAGGTGCACCTACTCCTGCCATCTTACTGGGCAGACTAGATTGACCATACTGGTCTTTATCTGCCGTCATTTACGGAATAGAAAGAAGTTAAAATTTCAGTTTGACTATTTCTGCTTCCATTGTCTAATTGGGCCAGTGGCTTAAATTGTTCAATAAAAGATAATCTTTCCTTGCTGTCTACGTTTTTGGACTCAGTTCATGTAAGGCCTACTGGCCAAGGACACTTGGGATATAAAGCTACTTGGAATAGAAATACTTTGATCTGCAGAGACCTGGCCATACCTGAGTCTCCTATTTTAGAAGCAAAGGTATCATTTAAAGTTACAGGGACTTTTGTACAATAAGCAGATATTAAGAAGTTAAAAATTCAGTTTGACTATTTCTGCTTCCATTGCCTGAATTGTCTGCAAACCTGCTCACAGGGCAGGGCTGGTTGAATTGTCTTGCAGCCACCTGGTCGACACTGGGCTTCACAGCTTCCACACCTTCCAGAGCCTGCACACAGCTAAGCTTTCAGCTTTGTATCTTTTGCCTGTTTTGTTGATTGCTGTTGCTGCTGCTGCTGATATAAACTTTAACTGCTGGTTTTACATTCACTTCTGGGAATATTCTGACTGCCTGCATTCCTTTTGTAGCCCTTAAATCAGATATCTAAGTGTGTCCTCAGTTCGTGTAAGGCCTACTGGCCAAGGGCACTTAGGTTCCCGCCCACCCCTCACCCCACCCACCCCAGGGCTGCATTGCCTATATAGTGGTCATATACGTTGACATCTATTTATTATTTATTTATTATAATCTTTTATATACCGCGCTATTTGGTATCAGCGTGGTTTACATGAAACAAAATCTCTAGAACAACAAGCTATTCTGTGTTTACAGAGAACAGGTGTACAAACTTGGATAACATAGGGGAACTATTTACAAATATTATTTACATACAGACGTCATGTCAATGCACAAAGATCCTCGATATCGCACCAAGAAAGATGATGAGGCTAACTGGTAATGATGGTGTAGCTAATTTTGTTGGAGGATTTGGTTTGGCACATTGCTGAGTGGGTAGCATTTGAGGAACAGGTGATGTTTGAGTGCTTTCCTGAACTGGGTTAGGTCAGTGATTGCACGGATGTTCGATGGTAGTACGTTCCAGCATCTTGTGGCGCAAAATCTGAATGCCCTGTTTGCCGTTGTCTGGGTGCATTTTGTTAATGCCTTCGGAATTATCAGTGTGTTTATTGCAGTCAGTCTTCTGGATCTGTTTATGTTTATGTTTATTACATTTGATATACCGCTCAGGCCAAAGCATTACCACACCTTGACTATGCCAATGCCATTCTGCAAGGCCTCCCTCACTCCACATTAAACCCCCTGCAACTCGCCATGAATACAGCTGCTAGAGTCCTCTACGGAGCATCAAGAAGGGACCATGTAACACCCATCCTAGAGCAACTCCACTGGCTCCCCATACATGGCAGAATATTGTTCAAAACATTATTACTAACTTTTAAGGCCACTAAAAGCATCACCTCCTCCTCTCTAATAGACCTCATTCAGGCCGCTCCACCCAACAGATCCAGGAGAACGATATCAACAAATATTCTAATCATCCCTAAAGCAGCGACAAAATGCCTATCAGTGACATCCAACAGGGCTTTCAGATTCTATGCCCCTAAATGCTGGAACGCTCTACCCCCAGAAATTCGTGCTATCACTGATCTATCCCTTTTCAGAAAGGCACTCAAATCCCACCTCTTCCCCCAATATTACTTAACCAACTAACCATTCTTGATCACTACCCAAACTAAGAATAAATCCTGTCATGTATACTTGTAAATACTCTTGTAAATAGTTGCAGTATTGACTTCCCATGTTTTATCCAAGTTCTCTGACCTTGTTCTCTGTAAAACCAAACAGTTTGTTCAATATGGTATGTTGTTATATTGTGAACCGCGCTGATGCTAAATAGAGCGGTATATAAGAGCCTGTAATAAATAAATAAATAAATAAATAAATAAATAAATTAGGTGGAAAGGCGTGAATGAGCTCTGTCTATCCTCTTAATTTGGTGTTACGTCCACCTTCTCTTCTCCTTCTAGGACCACACATGTTGTGTATTCAGTGCAATAATTGTGGTGCCTTCATTCTGAGAAGAATCATCTGGAACCTAAGAGCTTGTCCTATATGCCTCAAGTTAGCTGCCATGCATAAAGAATTGACTCTATTAAGGGAAGAAGTAGCTGCAATGAAGCGCATCTCTTCTAAGATACAAACCAAACAACGTCCAGCACCGCTCCCACAAAGAATCAAACATCCCAGGAACAAATGGATCACAGTGGGCTCTGGTAGATTGCGTCCTGTAACGCAGAAACACCCTGTACATCATGAGATATCACTGCATAATGCCTTCTCTGCTTTGGTTAATGAGGATGCCCAATCCATGGAAACTGAAGGGCCCTTAAATGAGACAGTCAATGCCAAATCTCCTGATAAAGCACCAAATATAAGGAAAAACTCAAGGAACAGAAAACTACTACTACTTGGTGATTCCATCATCAGAGGCACCAACTTGGGAACACTGTTCAAAGGAGAGAAGTTAGCCAAATGCCTCCCAGGCTCTTCAGCTAGCAGGAATACAAACCAAATTGTTGATGTAATTAGCGCTGAAATTGAGCACTCCAAAATTGATGTTGTCAACCACTTGGGCACAAATGACCTGGCTAGAAACAGTGCCCACACAGTTCAAAGGAACTTCCAAACTCTGGGAGAGAAACTGAAGCCCATTGTTAACACTGTAGCATTCTCAGATGTTCTACCTGTTCTTGGTAAGGAAGCAAAAAGGCTACATCACATAAACAGCTTTAACACATTTCTCTAGACCTGGTGCAAAGAAGAAGGATTCAGATTTATAGGCGACTGGGGAAACAGATGGACTAACAAGAGACTATACCGTGCTGATCAACTACAACTCTCTGTCGCAGGGAAAAGAATCCTAAGTGAAAAATTCAGGCAGTATGTGTATATGCATTTAAACTAGAAAAAGGGGGTGAAAGGATGGGGAAGGTCAAGTTCAGGATTTCTCTCCCTGCAAAAGCAGAACAACATCAGAAACAGCCACACTTTTAAACCACACATCAAAAGCAAGTGGGAATAAGTGGGCAGAACAAAATCAATGCAAAATACACGCAAGCCAGTTAAATGCTGGAAAGCAATTATTTATTTATTTATTTATTTAACATTTCTTCTATACCGTGCTATTTAGATCAGTGCGGTTTACATTCAACATCAACTATACAACGCAAGCACTCTGCGTTGTATTTACAATGAACGGGGAGATCAACTTGGAAGCAATGAGCACAAATGCTCGAAGCTTAGCCAACAAAGTTCCAGACTTGGAAGCCCTAATGGTGAAAATGGACTTGGACATTGTGGCCATTACAGAAACAGTTTAATAAATCTCATGATTGGGATATAGCCATAGCTGGCTATAATCTATTCAGAAGAGACAGAGAAAATGGAAAAGGAGGAGGAGTAGCCTTGTATGTCAAAAGCAATATTAAAGCTACTGAAATGCAGGGGGCATGCGGAAAAGAAGACACTTTCTGGATTGTGTTCGAAAGAGGAGATGGCACTGTCATCCATACTGCTGTAGTCTACAGACCGCCAACTCAAATCAAAGAGATAGATAACAAATTGATTATAGATATTGCCAAGATAACCACAAAGGGGGAAGCAATCATATTGGGTGACTTTAATCTACCATATGTGGATTGGATTACTCCTTCTGTAAATCTGGAAAGAAGCAAAAAAATTGTGGATGCTTTCCAAGATGCATTACTTAGACAAATGGTGATGGAACCAACCAGGGAAAGCTCAACGCTGGATATAGTGCTCACCAATAGTGATAGCGTGTCGAATGTCTGGGTGGGTGCCCCTGTGAGCAGCAGCAATCATCACACGTTGTGGTTTGAGATAAAAGCCAAGGTGCAGTCCAATCATAGCAAGCTCAAAGTCCTAAACTTCAAAAGCACTGACTTCAGTAAAATGGCCAAGTACCTAAAGGAGGAGTTGGCAGGGTGGAAGGGGATAAGGGATGTGGAATTGCAATGGGCTAAACTAAAGGTGGCAATAAAAGTGGCAACAGATAAATATGTAAGAAAAGTAAATAAAAACAATAGGAGAAGGAAACCTATTTGGTTTTCCAAAGAAGTGGCTGCTCAAATAAAGGCAAAAACCACAGCTTTCGCAAAATTCAAAAGCTTGAAAAGAGAGGAACACATAAATGAATACAGGATCAAACTCAAAGAGACAAAAAGAGAAATAAGGATAGCAAAATCAAAGGCAGAGGAAAAGATGGCTAAAGATGTGAAGTGTGGCGACAAAACTTTCTTCAGGTATATTCGGGAAAGGAAGACGATCAGAGGTGGAATTGTAGGACTCAGAAGTGCTGGGAACAAGCAAAATTGCTAAACAAATACTTCTGCTCTGTTTTTACTAAAGAAAATCCTGGAGAAGGACCACCTGTGATTCCCAAATATAAAAATGGGAATGAAGTAGATACCACACCATTCACAGAAGATGATGTGTTAGAGCAACTTGCAAAACTGAAAGTGCACAAGGCCATTGGACCGGATAGGATACATCCCAGGATACTGAAAGAGCTCAGTTTCTTGCAGGGCCATTAAAGAATGTTTTCAACAGATCCTTGGAAACAGGAGAAGTTCCTCAAGACTGGAGAATGGCTGATGTGGCACCTCTACACAAGTGGTGACAGGGAAGAAGTGATAAACTACAGACCCGTGAGCCTTACCTCGGTGGTGGGAAAAGTAATAGAGGCGCTCCTGAAAGAGCAAATAGTGGACTTTCTCAAAACCAACAGGTTGCAAGATCTGAGGCAACATGGTTTTACCAAAGGACGATCTTGCCAAACAAATCTGATTGAGTTCTTTGACTGGGTGACTAGAAAACTAGATCAGGGGCATGCGATGGATGTCATCTACCTGGATTTCAGCAAAGCCTTTGATACTGTTCCTCATAGTAGGCTTATCAATAAACTCAGTAGTTTGGGGATGGGTCCCAAAGTGGTAAACTAGATCAGAAATTGGTTGACTGACAGGCGACAGAAGGTGATGGTAAATGGAGCTCACTCGGATGAAAGGAAGGTGATTAACGGGGTGCCCCAGGGTTCGGTCCTGGGCCTGGCACTGTTCAATGTATTTGTGAGTGATATTGCTGAAAGACTTAATGGAAAAGTATGTCTTTTTGTAGATGACACGAAAATTTGCAACTGAGTGGACTCCCGTGAGGGAGTGGTTAACATGGGGAAAGATCTACAAAAGCTGGAAGAGTAGTCTAATGCTTGGCAATTAAGATTTAATGCAAAGAAGTGCAGTGTCATGCACTTGGGTAGCAGAAATCCAAGGGAAATGTACGCGATAGGGGTCGAGAGGTTGGTGTGCACAGATCAGGAGAAAGACCTTGGTGTGATTATTTCTGTAGATCTCAAGGTGGCAAAACAGTGCAACAAAGTGGTGGCAAAAGACCTTGAAATACTTAAAGAGAAATAATGAACAAACAAACCTCTTCCAAAGACGGGGAAGCTGTAAAACTAGAGGGCATAACATGATGCTGCAAGGTGGTAAATTGAAAGGCAAAGTCAGGAAATACTTTTCACTGAAAGGGTGGTGGATGCTTGGAATGCCCTCCCGATGGAAGTGGTGGGGGTAAACACAGTAAAGAACAAATCCCAGGAGGTACTGGTGATGGTGAGGTTGATTTCAAAGGACCAAAGATGACAAATAAGCTGCCTGCAGGAGTTTGTAACTAATCATGAAAGAGATTAACAGGTAGAATCATGTGTTATTATGCAGAATGTGTAGCAGAAACTCAACTTTTAAAACAATATGAGTCGGCCTGTGTTAGAGTTATTTTATAATAGATACCTTCTTGGCCCTTCCATCTTAATGACCTATTTTTGACCTATTTTATAAAGACAAAAGGACCTTGTGTAATATAGCTTCTTTGACTTGCTAATAGTGTAAACAGGCAATTTATGCCCTGATGTTTACTTTGTGAGGCACCAGAGAGCGGTGAGCACTAGAAATTTTTATTTCAAAGAGCTTTCCAGCCTGTTCGGCATCCAGGTAGAGGGTTTCTCTACAGATCTCTCTAACCAGTGCTCTACAATCTTCTGTCCCCGCCAGTTCCTGTACATTGGGAATGCACAGAGGACTTCTGGCTGATGTCATCTGATGATGGTCATTTGATTGTGGTGCTCACAGAGCAATCCAATGGAGAAAGGTGAATAGTGTAGTACCCCAGGGATCTGTGCTGGGTCTGCTGCTTTTGACATATTCATAAATGACCTGGAAAAGGGAAAAACAGGTGAGGTTATCAAACTGGCAGATGACACAAAACTATTTAAAGTTGTTAAAACCCATGAGGATTGTGGACAATTGCAAGAGAATCTTGATAAATTGGAAGACTGTGCATCAAAATGGCAGATGAAATTTAATGTGGACAAGTGCAAAGTTATGCACGTAGGGAAGAACTACCCAAACTATGGTTGCACAATGCAAGGTTCCACATTAGGAAGCACCACCCGGGAAAAAGATTTAGGCGTCAGTGTGGATAACATGTTGAAACCCTTCGCCCAGTGTGCAGCAGCGGCCAAGAGAGCAAATAGAATGCTAGGTATCATAAGGAAATGAATGGAGAATAAAACAAAGGATATTATAATGCCTCTGTATCGTTCCATGGTGCGACCGCACCTTGAATATTGTGTGCAATTCTGGTCGCCGTATCTTAAAAAGGATATAGCGTTATTAGAAAAGGTTCAGAGAAGAGCCACCAAAATGGTAAAGAGGATGCAAGGATACCCCTATGAAGAAAGGCTAAAAAGGTTAGGGCTCTTTAACCTGGAAAAGAGACGGCTGAGGGGAGATATGATAGAAGCTTCGGTGGCCCAGTGCTTGGATTGGGCATGGGGGCGTGAAGGCATTCCCAGAGCCCAACCCTAGCCTTAGGAGGCTGGATCGGGGGTCGGGCTGCGGGGAGTGAAGCCCTGGCTCTTCAATGGAGCTGCAGTGCCATGGCAACATGATCCCATGGCTCCACGGCTCCATTGAAGAGCCTTCACTGACTTAGCCGGGTACAGTCCTGTACATGCAGGCCGAGCCGAATTGCAGTCCCAGCCTGCATGTACTGGACTGTTTGTTATTCTGATACTGCGGGGCTAGATGTACCCTGCGGGATCAGAATCGCGATCCTCTCTGTACATCCGGTTCAGACCAGTCCTGGGCACAGTGCAGGCATGGATATGGTACACAAAACTGTTGGGGGTCACTCCCCAGGGTGGTAAACACTGTCAGAGACCAGACCTGAAGCACACCCCACAGACATCTGAAAGGTTGCTATGATGGAGCTCAATCAGCAAACTGTGCTTAACGTAGGAATTGCTATCTGCCAGTAATCATAGCAACCTTTTGAGAGCTGTGTACCATATTCCCAGGTGTAGGGTGGCATTGCTAAGGTATGCAAGTGCTAGTATTGGGAGATGCACGCAGGGCCCAATGTCCTGCCTCTCCAGGGGGCATTGGCTAATGGAGCCTGTGGGTGTGGGTGTGTCTGCCCCTGTTGGCTGCTGCTTTACTGCAGAGGTTCCCAACTCCAGTCCTGGTGTGCCAAACACTGTTCGGGTTTTCATGCTGTCCCTCATGAATATGCATGAGATACATCTGCATACCATGGGGGTGGTGCATTATTATGCAGCACAGCCATCTTTATCAGAGGCAGCATGGAACCTGAATGGTGTTTGGCCCTCCAGGACTGCATTTGGGAGACTCTGCTCTAGGTAATGCACCTGTTTATGGAGTCTGTGCTCTGTAGGGTAAAATGGAGGTGTTTTGGGCATGTTTACGTCATCTGCAATAAAGGTTCTGTCTGTATTAGCACATTGTAGTAGTGGGTAAAATATGGGGACTGGGTTGACAGGCACCATAGCTGGGACTTGAACCTGTGACCTTCTACCTCCAAACACACTGGTTGTGTACAGTGCACCACCGTGTTGCCACAGAGACAGTGCATTCCCTGGTGATACCATGACTGTTTGTCCGGCAGGGCCTGTCTGTTGCAGTGCATGGCACCCACCTACACAGGGCTAGGTCAAGGTCTGCTCTGGGCAGCTGCCACTGCCCCCCTCCACCACCAGTACCCCTCTGCCACCATGCTGACATGCCCTTCAGCTGGTGGTGCTGGTGATGCGCCATCTCAGGCCATCCAGTGTGTGGGTAGGCGGCTGCCTATGGTGCGTGTTCTGGGGTAGGGGTGCCTGCATAGGTGTCCACGCTTCCCCCCAGCACCGCCTGCCAATGTTCTGTGCCCTTGGAGGTACCTGCTGGGTACTATCCCCTGTGACACTGTGATAAACACTCTCGTGCCCATGTTGGGCCCTCATCAGGTTCTGTCTGGCTGCTGTACAGCTTCAGTATTCCTAGGTGCCACCTAGGCATCTACCTAGTCCGCACTGTGCCCCAGCTGTACCACAGCATGTGCTGCCTGCAGCCCTCTGTATCCCCTTTCCAGCATCTGTCCAGTTGCCCATTCCGACATGCCTGCCCTGCTGTTGTGGAACATGTGCATGCCATAGGTAACCTGTCCAATGGAGAGGGAAACCCTGATGAGCGCAGTTGCACTGTGGGATCAGTCACCTTGTATGGGGATGGAGCGTAGACCCTTTGAAGATTCATATCTTTTTTTTTGGAGCTTTCTCGGGAGTGCTTTTTGATGTTTCCCATTAATATCACTATTGCCCAACTTGGTTATGTTTTTTTTTATTTTGTTGGGGTCATTTTCACTGTTTATTTGCCCTTTTGTTCCGTGCACATGTATCACACTTATCACTTTTTTGTAAGTTTCCCTGGTTTTGCTGTACATTGCTGACAGAAATGGTTTCTTTTCCCTTTAAATCAGCTCTAACGCGAGGTTTTCTCTGGCGTTAATTTTGGCCTTGGATTTTATATCGTTAGTGTGCGGGGAGCCTCTCCCCTCCCACTCTCCACCCATTGACCCCTTCTCTCCGCCCCTGGGGAGCCTTCCTCCGCCCTCCAGGAGCCTTTCCCCGCCTTCATCGCTCGTTTGCGCCGTAGCACGCGTTATCGCGCGATATGGTACCTGTGCACCTTACAAAGTGCCATCATCGCGCGATAAGGTACCTTATCGTGCGATAACGTCGCAGAGTGCACGTTAGGACGGTTTAGTAAACATACCCCTGTGTCTCCAGATCCACCCTCTTTTCCAGCAGTACCATGGCTAACTCAAGGTCATTTCTTAAGTTCATAATTGTTGCAATTAAGCTTTGATTATAGTATTGATTGAGCCATGTGCATTGCCTCAAAAATTAATACAGTTTCTATCTATGCACATGGTTAGAGTGCACAAGAAACTGGAATGGCCTCACTATTGGCATTTCTTAGGATATCAAACACATTTTTAAGAAGTGATAGGGGAAACTGGGTCATTGTGCTTTTCTGGTCTATTTAATATTTCATCATATTACTAATGCCTTTCTGATTGAGTATTTCCTGTCTGCTAATGATCCAGCAGTGTTAAGGGTCCTTAGCTTTACTTTGGACCCTTTGCTTTACTTGCAGAGTCATTAATATCTCATCTGGTTTTAGCACTTACGCACAATGCTGGCTTTGTTTTGTAGATCATTACTGTGTAACGTGAGTCATACGCTAAACTTTCCAGCAGTCCAGCAGCAGCTTAGCACTCTTGCTGATATTGTTGCTTGAGAGAATGGTTGCATCTTACTTAGCATCTTAAGAAGTCCAGACTGCAGTGTGAAGGACTGGACCAGTGCATCCCAAGCACACAGTGATGAGTGTTTTGCTAATTTCTTGTTTTGGGAATTTAAAGTAATTTCTCCTGGTGCCTTTAACTAAGGGTACCTTCTGCTCCATCACATAGATGCAGGTGCTGAAGCGAAGTATGAGAAAGACTAAGGGGGATGTTTACTAAAGTGCGGTAATCATGATTAACGTGCGTAAAGTACGTTTAACGATCGTTAGCACGTACGAACGCGCGTTCTGACTTGCTAACGATCGTTAAACGTACTTTACGCGGGTTAACCGCAGTTAACGATCGTAAACCTCCGCGGCGCGTTAAAACAGCGCAGAAGGTGGAGAGTGGGTGGAGAGAAGGGATCAATGGGCGGAGAGTGGGCGGGGAGAGGTTCCCCTCATACTAACGCGCTGAATTCCTGAGCTCAATTCCAACGCGAATGAAAACCTGTCGTTAAAGGCATATTAAAGGGAAGAGAAACCATTTCCGTCAGCAATGTACAGCAAAACCGGGGAAACCTACAAAACGTGAGCAGTGTGATACATGTGCAAAGACCAAAAGTTCACATAAAACCTTAAGAATGACCACAAGAAACATTGTAAAAAGCACAATTCAGCTGGGCAACAGTGATAGCAATGGGCAACAATGAACAACACTCCCTGGAAAGCACCAAAGAAAGAAATGATGTTTGGAAGGGTCTACGCTCCGTAGACCCTTTCAAAGATCATTTCATTGTGATGGAACTTACCTGGGAGTGGTGTGTAATGTTGCCCAATGATATCATTGTTGCCCAGCTTGGTTATGGGTGTTTGCCCCTTTTTTTGAGGTCTGTTTTGAGGTTTATGTGCACCTTTGTCTCCATACAAGGTAAATGAGCCCACAGTAAACCTGTGCAGAGCAGGGTTTCTGACTCGTCAGGCCGCTTTAACTAACTCCAGGGACTGCACCATCTCTGTGGCCACAGTGTAGTGCAACAGACACAGCCAGTGCCTGTAAGACCAGAGGGTCACAGGTTCAAATCCCAGCTGGGGCTCCTGCCACCCCAGTCCCCATAGTTTTACCCACCACTAAACAGTGATAGTAAAGACACCCCTTTATTGCAGAGAACATACGCATGGTTAATATGCCTATATTATACCACACCAAACACAGACATCAGAAACAGGCGCATTACCCAGAGCAGAGTCTCACAATTGCTGTCCTGGAGGGTCCCACACCATTCAGGTTCCATGCTGCCTCTAATAAAGATGCCTGTGCTGCATATCTATGCACCACCCCCATGGTATGCAGATGTAGCTCATGCATATTTATGAGGGACAGCATGAAAACCCGAACAGGTTTGGAACACCAGGACTGGAGTTGGGGAACTCTGCTGTAAAGCAGCAGCCAACAGGGCCAGATACACCCACAGGCCCCATTGGCCAATGCCTCCTGGAGAAGCAGGACATTGGGCCCTGCCTGTATCTCCCAATACTAGCAGTTGCATACCTTAGCAATGCCACCCTACACCTGGGTATATGGTACACAGCTATCAAACGTTTCCTGTGATAACTGGCAGATATCAATTCCTACATTAAGCACAGTTTGCTCAGTGAGCTCCACCATAACAATCATTCTGCTGTCTGTGGTGTGTGCTGCAGGTCTGGTCTCTGACAGTGCGTACCACCATGGGGAGTGACCCCCAACAGTCTTGCGCACAATATCCATGCATGAACTGTGCCCAGGACTGGTGTGGTGGGTATGGCTGCTGAACACCTCTATAGTTGCACAATGCTGGCATAGGTGTGGGGGTGTCTGTCTGTCTATCCAGTGTGTGGTGGCTGCAAACACCTTCCACAGCCCACACTGCCAGCAATGTTGCCAGTATTGAGCTGCCAATGTGCATAATGAGGAGCAAGGTACCATGGGTATAGGCCGGACAGGGTGGCCTGGCCAGGGTGCATCTGCACAGGGCATAGGGCAGTGACAGGCACATTTTAGTGCCCGGACACCACCTACACAGACAGGGTGACCTCAGTATGTCCTGCTGAGAGATCACTCTCACCCTGACTGTGCAGTGACCACAGCATGGCTAGGCACCCCCATAGTGCTATCTAGTATTTCTCTCATGTGATAGATATAGGTTTCCTTTTGGGGCCCAGTCACTGATTTATCTGCTTGCTGTGTATGCTGACATCCCAGTTCTGGGTGCATGCATTATGGACTAACTAGCAGACTGTTTGCAGCTGGTATGTGTCTTGATGGAGTGGCTTGCAGGGTGCAGTGGCTGATGGCTTGCTGCAGGAGTATATCAGATAGTGGTGGGGTGCAGCTTACCATATCCAGGTGTGATGTCTGTCTGTGTATAGAGCTGCGGTGCCTGCCCTGTGGGGTGTCTGTTCCTCACCAGAACTGGGGTTGATGTTCCTCTCTACTGCCACCTTTGCAGGGAGGTAGAAGGTGGATCTATTGTTAGGAGACCCTGTTTGCCACCCTTGGCATGGGGGGGGGGGTACATGGGGGCTACACCTGACTGCAAGGTGTTTGTGCAGAAACTACCTATCTCACACATTAACACTGCTTTGGACCTACGCCATGGCCGGTGCTGTGGACCTGGTGCTGGGCGCCTCACTGCACCCTCAGGGTGAGCACAGTACCAGCACAATGTGACGGTGTGTAGCTACTCTGTGCCAGTACAACACACGGTCAGTACCCCCTACCAGGCTGAGGTGCTGTGGGGGTGCACATGGTCACTTCCCCCTACCAGGCCGAGGTGCTGTGGGGGTGCATTCCCCATGGTGTGTATCTGTGGACAGCTGATTTGCATGTGCAGTGCATCATGGGTGTGACTGGCACAATCCAACCCTGGGAAGATCCAGCGCCTGCTCTCAGGCTCTGATAAACCATAGGCCATCACACGTACATCTGTTAGCATAGTGCATAGGTGCATGACACCCTAAAGTGTCTGTACTATAAGGTGCCCACGCTGATAAAAACACACGTACCCACGCACGATTGTACGCACGTACCAACGCACGGGGCTATGCCCGTAACAACGCATGCAGCCACGCACGTACCAACGTACATGGCTATGTGCACTGCGAGAGTATGTTTCACTAACAACTACTGAACGTAAAGAAAAACATGCCTCCTCATTCCCTATGTAATGTACAGGGTGCTGCCTGGGACAGCATTCTGCGTTAGGCACACTGGGGACTCGAACCCATGCTGTCTGTAATAGCAGTGAGTACACTAACCATTGTGCTACAGCTCTGTTTCAATGATTTGTGTCTGCACGCCTTCATATGATTAACGCACCACGGCGCCCTGTAACGCGCGTTAGTCATTACGATGTCCCGCCCATGTCCTTTTATGGCTTTCCTTTCACTAACGCGGCTCCTAACGTGATTTGCACTAATGCAGTTTAGTAAACATACCCCTCTGTATTTTGGAGTTTATGTTGTACGTGCTTTTAAAATAAAAAAAGGAGCGCCAAGGAGAAAACTAGGTGAAGGACTAATTCATGAGGTAGTGGCTCAGAATAGGACAGGAGGAAGTCTACCCAACTACATAAAGATGAATTGTATTTATGATTTTGGGAATTACTTTAATGGATGACTTTACGTTACCACTAGCTGATTTCTTTAAATGTCTTTTCAAATGCATGCGTGCTATTTCCCCAAACAAATTCAGCCCACACCAAAAGCAGGCACAAAGTCTAAAGGCAAGTTGTATCTGTGAGCAGTTTTCAAAGGGAAAGTGTGCACAGATTTTTCTTTTAAAAATTTGTAGGCAATTTATGGGTACAGAGAATCTACCATGATTACACTTGGATCATCTGTTTTGAAAACTACCTCGTTAATGATGCCATGCGAGACTGAGTAATGCAGAATGTCTCATGAAAGAATGGCAGCCGAAATAGTCCATATTGGCTCATCCAGTTTGCCTAGTTATGATTCTTCCACTTTGGGGAGTTGATCATCTAAATTCTATATAAATTCCCGTACTTAACCCAACATCGTGCCAGGTTATGAGGTACTTACAGGGCTCCACAGAGTGGGTTGAATCCCAGATGTAAATACTCGGGCTACATCAGGCATGGACTGGGAAATATTACAGTCAGGAATTGCACTCATAGACAGAGGACCAGAACTCGCAAGTATCAAGCACTGAAATGGACTTTGAACAGGAGCTTGCACTTGGGTAGGCAGAGACACAGACCTGAAACTTTCTGATAGATAAAACTGAAGTGGAACTGATATTGGAGCTTGGCTGAAGGCCTGGAACTGGAGTTAGCAGGCTTGTCTAAGAATGGAAGAGGACTGGAAATGTACCAGAACTGGAGGTCTACAGCTGGAGGTAATAAAGCCGTCACAAGCCGAAGCAAGGGTTGGAAATGAACTGGAACTGCAGGCCTGGAAAATGGAGCCAGGAAGCAAGTCATAAAGCTGGAGCAGGAACTCGGTTTGCAAAATGGCAAAGATTCATGTACAAGCGTTGACATTTACACATGCACGCTCACTGTGAAATGCCGGCAGTTACTCGTGTAAGTTGATGGGTTTACCTTGTAGATTTCTCTCACGTGTATATTTGTGAGATAGGGCCTCCTACTACACATGACTAGAAATCCCTGTGTGTTCCTGAACTTCCTTTTGTGCGCTTTAGAAATGGCATCACCTTTAGCAGAGCAGTTTCTAAAATACTGTTGGCATTGTTTATGACCTTATTTCGACGTCTCTATTACAGTCTCCATGTACTATCTAAAATGCGTCTGGCCAATAAACTACCGGGCCTAAAGTTAACTGTGTAAAGATATCTGGTTAACTTTCATCAGTCAGGTCCCACTGACTATTGCCCTCACTGAACCCTGTATAAAAACTCTCTGTAGGAGATATGTCTAATTTGGAGACTTTGAACTGTCTCAGGATATTATGAACTGATAAGATATTAATATTCTTTATGAGGAAATGACATGATCCAACCTTTGGTGTCTTTGGCTTAATTTTCTGCTTTTATTCTCTCTTTATATCCCTATTTGTTTTCTCTCCTCCTCTTCATCTTCCTGACATCATCTTTCTTTTCTTCTCTATATTAGTTTTCTCTTCCTTCATCTCCTTTAGCACTGGATATTTCAATACTGCTTTCTTTTTCTTCTCGTTTGCTGCTCCTCCTGCTTTTCTCCTCTCTTCTCTTTCTCCCTGTACTTTCTTCATATTCTTCCTGCTCACTCTCCTTTCCCCTTACCTTCTGTTCCTCATAGAGTTTCCCTCCATTTGTCATTCCCATTCTTGCTAAATTTCCTGCCTAGATCCCTTTCTCCATCCTCAAAGTGCTGTGTTCTCTCTCTCTTTCTCTCTCTTCCTTCACCCAGTACCTTCTTTTTCTGCCCTTCCGTTGTGGGTCTTCTCCCTCCTTCTTGGGTCTTCTCTTTCCCTGATCTCCAGTATTCTGTTTTCCTTTTCCCTGATACTCCTCTACTTTGCCATGCCGTGCCTTGCCCTACCTCTTATTCAATCTCCAGTACGTACTACCCCCAGACAAAAATCGAATCTGTATGAGGAGAGATCATGCAGGAAGTCAAACTTTATGGCTGGTAACTGGGATAGACTATGAGCAATGTGGATAGGAATAACTAGGCTGACTTGATGGGTCTGTTGGTTTTTATCAGCCATTTAGATGGTGCCATCATTAGCACATTACATTGCAAAATAGTCGGGGGAAAAAACAATATTTTAAACCAGTGGAATTTAAGGCTAGCTGTGTAATTTCCTGGCTATCATGTGGTAGTGTGTTCCAGGGACAGGAGGCTTTGACATCACATTTGCACGTGGCTGAATTTTATTACACCTCTGCATTTTGATAGAAGGTATTATGGAAATCAGATATAAATTATTTGTCTTCTTCCCTCACATACTATAGAGAGCTATGTAACATTAATTTCTGAAATGCAGTTGTATACAAAGATTTAAGGACCCCTGTTCAAATTCTGTGTTTAAATAAATTCCTAAGTGAGCAGCAGCTGATATTATTTCTGCATGGTGCAAATTTATATACATTTTTCTGTAATTTTAAGGTATAATTACTATTCATTGGCAGATTTTTAGAGCAGAATTCAAAAGATTTTCTTTGAATTTGAGTCAGCCCAAAAATTTACGAACTAGCAGCTGAGACAATTCCTTCTCCATTGTCTCCACCAAAGTTGAAGAGTGGGATGGGGAAAGAGGAGAGTGATCCCCTTTGAGGTCTACCACAACTCCTATTTGGCCTAATTTACTATGACTGTTTTCCAATTCCATGTCTAAGGGAAAGGAAACCTTGGTAGATCTGGCTCTTAATGCATCGCTGAAGGCCACTGACAGAAATATATAGCCAGTATCCCCCGCCCTATCGTCAGCCTGTCTCTCTCTCTCATCCTTTCACTCTGTTGTCACTTAGGGGCTTGTTTACAAAGCTGCGGTAGCGGCTTCCACCCGATATTGGAGCCGCGGCTCCGATATCGGGAGGAAGCCGCTACCGCGGCTTTTTGTAAACCAGCCCCTTAATCTTTCTCATCCTTCCAATCTTGTCATTCCCCACCATGTCATCATCCTTCTCTTTTATCACTCTCTTCCCCACCAATTTCCCTCCATAATCCCACCATCTCCTTCCTTCTTCAGTCGGCTACATCCCAGCTAGCCCTCATCAACCAGGAAACCAGTCAGCCATCCCCCTCTAGCTCTCCTCTATGTAGCCAGCTGAATTCCTCCTCAGCTAGTTACTCCTCACAAGCAGGCTTCTCTTCCTCCTCTGACCAGGTCTGCTTATCTGTTGCGGTGGAATAAGAGCTTCCTGTTCTCTATACTGTGTGGCTATCTTTGAATTTGAGCTATGCAGTGCAGGGGCGGCCCAAGGGGGGTGCATTTGCATAATGTTACCATATACTAACTTTTAGTAAATATGTCTCTTAATGAGTGTATGGATAAAGAAAGACTAAAAGATTTCTACATTACTATAATCCAGTGCCAACTACCAGTCACATTAGGAACTACTACAAATGCTGCCCATTTAGAACCCATAGCAAACCCGCCGTATCCTAACAGCACTACCAGGACTCATAAAGCACCAAACCCTACCTATCAAAAGGCAACACTGCAAATATTAAACCAATACATTTCAGAGAATAACAATACATGACCTACTGGGGAAACAGAACAAGTGGCAATGTCAAATAGGAATTACATAAACAGAATACCTCAGCTCAGTTACACATGCAGAACATAGACCATCACCAAACAAGGAATCACAATTTAGAAACAGGAAGGCAATAATTAAACTGGGAACCCCAAAAGCCAAACTTGGAATGTACAACAACACTGTAGAAATAAAACTATAAATTAATTTCCTCTTGTACTAAACAAAGCGCAGACGTTAATGTTGCACATTTCTCAGACCTGACATATTCCAGTTAATAAATTCAAAATAAAGAGATATCTTTCTACCTTTTGTGCATTTTTTTCAGTTGCAATTGCTCCAGCCACTTTCTTCTGGTTTCTTCGTGTCTTCTGCTAACTCTCCATCGTCTGCTGTCCATTTGTCCTTTCTTCTCTCTTCTAGTTTTTTTCCATTCTCTCTCTACATCTGCTTTAACATAATAATCTTTCTCCTTTTGCTCTTTCCTCATTCCTATTTCATCCACTCAAATTTTACCCCTCCATCCTCAATCCCCACTTACTCTCCCAATACACGGCCAATTGTAGATTTTTCATCCCTCCCACACAAAATATTTTTCCCCTCTCCATTTTACTCTCCCAGCCACATCCCATTCTAATCTTCCCCCAACATCAGCTCCCTTCAAGTTCCAGCCTCACCCAGCATCCGCTCCCATCAGCCCATTACCAGTCCTAGCCCCCCATCAGCCCATTTCCAGTCCTAGCTCCCCCATCCATTTCCAGTTCTATCCGAGTCCCTCCATCAGCTCATTTCCAATCCCAGCCCCCCACCAGCCCATTTCTAATCATTTCCTAGCCCCACCATCATCCCCTTGTCAAACCCTAGCTCCCCTCCACTCAGCCCAATTCAAATCCAAGCCCCCCATGAGCCTACTTCCAGTTGTAGCCCCTCCATGAGTCCATTTCAATCCAAGCCCCCACCACAGCCCATTTCCAATCTTAGCTACCCCCAACAGCCGATTTCCAGTCCTATCCTAGCTGCTCCATCAGCCCATTTCCTGTTCTTGTTCCCACCCCCACTCAGCCCATTTCCAGTCCTAGCTCCCTCCCCTCACAGCCCATTTCCATTCCAAGCCCCCCTCCCCATCAGCTATTTGCAGTTCAAGCCCCCCCTTCCACTAAGTCCATTTCCATTCCAAGTCCTCATCCCCATCAGCTATGTGCAGTTCAAGCCTCCCCTTCCACTCAGCCCATTTCCAGTCCTAGCAATCCCCCAACCCATTACTAGTCCTAGCCCCCCCATCAGCCCACTTCCAGTCCTAAACCCCATCACCCCATTTTCAGTTTAAGCCCCCCCATAGCCCATTACCAGTCCTAACCCCCCATCAGCCCACTTCCAGTCCTAACCCATCAGCCCATTTCCAGTCTTAGCCCCCCCATAGCCCATTACAAGTCCTAACCCCCCCAATCAGCCCACATCCCATTACCAGTCCTAACCCCATCAGCCCACCTCCAGTCCTAACCCCCCCCATCACCCCATTTTCAGTTTAAGCCCCCCATAGCCCATTACCAGTTCTAACCCCCCATCAGCCCACTTTCAGTCCTAACCCATCAGCCCATTTCCAGTCCTAGCCCTCCCCCATAGCCCATTACCAGTCCTAACCCTCCCATCAGCCCACATCCCATTACCAGTCCTAACCCCATCAGCCCACCTCCAGTCCTAACCCCCACATCAGCCCATTTCCAGTCCTAGCCCCCCACCATAGCCCATTACCAGTCCTACCCCCCCTCGGCCCAGGGAAAATTAAAAATAAAAAAAAAAGCTGGCTGCTGCCGCTGCAGCAGAATCTAGTGTCCCGCGGGGCCCCCCCTGCCTGGATGACCCCCCCCCCTGCCCGGCTGAGCCCTTCCTGCCCAGCTGAGCCTCTCTGCAATGGCTTTCAGATCCGCGAAGGGAGCGCATCTCCCTCGTGGCTCTGTTAAGCCCACAGGGGCTGATGGGAAATTTCCCATCTGCCTCTGCAGACTTAACAGAGCCAAATTTCCCATCAGCCCCTGCGGGCTTAACAGAGCCGCGAGGGAGACGCTCTCCCTTCACGGATCTGAAAGCCATCACGGAGAGGCTCAGCCAGGCAGGGAGGGCTCAGCCAGGCAGGGGGGGCCCTGCGGGAAGCTCGATTCTGCTGCTGCCGCGGCGGCAGCAGCCAGCTTTTTTTTTTTTTAATTTAATTTATTTTTAAAGCAGGGGCCCTGTGCAAAAAACATTCTCGCTCAATGGATGGGCCGGCTCTGATCCGGTGCTGGAGTTGCAGCACCGATCATGGGTCTCATCTCATGAGACCAGTGTAAGCATTCCCTAATCTCTTATTTATCTGTCTATTCATATGGGTATTGTCTCTGATATGTTTGTGTGAAGTACTGCGTACTCGTACATGTAATAGCTCTAAAGAAATGATAAATAACAGTAATGCAATGTGTGCCTTCGACTCAATGCTGACTCCTGGCAACCCAGCAGCTCTTGGGTTTTCTTGTCAGTGTGACCGGAAGTGGATTGCCAGGCGTTTCTTCTGAGGCAATGGAAGGCTAAGTGACTTACCCGATGCTACAAGGAGTGCTAGTAGGAATCAAGCCCTTGTCTTTTGGTTACCAAGCTAAATGACAGCTTCCAAATGTTTTTTTATACCCAGCTAAGGATCTTTCTATTTTTGCTTTTATATTTTCCCAGCCTTCCTTGCAAAATTCTAGCTCAGAATTATTCTTAGATCTCCCTGCATGCACTGCACGTTTCAGATCTCCCCACGGATTTTCAATATTCAAGTCTAATGACTGTGAAAGTCATTCCAAAACCTTCTTCTTTCTTTCCTATGAGTACTTCATGATTGATTTTGAGGTATATTTCAGATTGTTGTCCTGCTGAAATATCCAACCACTCAGCTTCAGTTTCTTCACTGACTGTAGCAGATTAGCTTCCAAGATATTTTGATGTTTACCTGTATCTATTCTTCCTTTTATCCACACAATATTTCCAGCGCCGCCGGCTGCCACACAACTCCAAAGCATAATGGATCTACTCCTGTGCTAAATGACTGCTAATGTATTATTTACTTCATGTGCTTCACCCTTTTTTTCTCCAAATGTATCCTATCAGCTCAGCTGTCATTTCATCAATCTTTAGTACTTTGTTCCAAAATGTTTCAGATGAATCAAGGCATTCTATTGTGATTAATTTTGAGAAAAGGTTTCCTTCTGAAATTCTCTCATGCAAGATCACTTTTGGGGAAGCAATGTTATATGTTGGACTTGTGGGCAACTATTCTACTATCATCTATCCTAATCTTCCTAGATATAACTGTAGTGTTTGACTCCATTCCACACAAGGTCCTGCTCGCCAGACTACAATCCACTGGAATCGGCGGCACCCGCCTTAAATGGATGCAGTCATACCTCTCAGACCATCAACAAGAAGTACGCAGATCAGCCCCATACAGACAACATAAAGGAGTCGCACAAGGCTCTATAATGTCCTCTCTACTCTTCAACATATTCATGCAACCCATATGTTCCATATTTCACAAACACGACATTCAATACAGGATCTACGCAGATGACATAATGATGTTCACACCCTACAAAATCTGCAATCCAAACCTCCACAAAATATCTACGTGCTTCCAAGAAATCTCACAATGGCTACACAAACATGGACTACAGACCAACTACAAAAAAACGGATGTACTACATATCTCCAGAAATAAATCACTCTCACTCCCCAAAACTATCAAAATACATAACATGGAACTAGAAACCAAACAGGAAGTGAAATACCTGGGCATAACGATTGATCAAGAGTTCACCTTCACCTCCCACATCACCAAAACCACACAAGCAATATACCACAAGATTAAAATACTACACAACCTTCAACTCCTACTAGCAACCTCAGATTTCCTCTCTGTACTCCAGGTACTCATATTCCCCCTACTGGACTTCTGCAACAGTATATACCATGGACTCCCTAAACATGTTCTTCACCAGCTACAGTTGGCACAAAACACCACAGCATGCACCCTAGCAAATGCAAAAAAGAGCGACCACATCACACCAATTTTGACAAATCTACACTGGCTACCTGTACACAGCAGAGTCAAATATAAATCAACCATGATCATTTCAAAATATTACATGAACATTCAACAACATACCTAGAATCCCTCATCTACACATCAACTATCAACAGAACAAGTCGGAAATGCAATGCAAACCTCCTCGACCTTCCGGTAGAAATAACACACATGAACCAAAACACTTGCAATAGATCCTAATCCATTTATGCACCTGACCTGTGAAATGAACTCCCCAGCAGCCTTAGGGAAACACAAACTAAAGAAATTCCGCAAAGACCTCAAAACACTTCTATTCAAGGAACATTTCAACACCTGAGAATTGCTCCCCCATGCAAAACCTTTGAACACACTCTCACATATCTTCTCCCACACTTTTCCCACTCCCTTCTGCCACCCCCTCGCTCCCCACCCCCTCTCTGTATATAAGTTGTAACTGTTAATACTTTATCACTGTTAAATATCTCAAAGTTCTATGTAAACCTGTTAAATTCCTGTTCTTTGTCAGCCACCTTGATTCCCAGATAAGGCAATATGAAAAATACAAATAAATAAAATCTATATGTTCCAGCAGGCCATTAGCAGTGATCTGTGGGTCCTACAGAAATCTTTTTTGGTCTTCCAGATCTTGTCTTGATTTCAACAGGTCCTTTTAGCTTACATTTCTTAACAATGTTTTTTGACAGCTGAAATTGCTGGCTGGAAACATTTAGAGATATTTAAATAGCCTTTGCTTGCTTTGTGAGGGTGAATTATTTTTATTTTCAAATGTTTAGAGAGTTGCTTAGAGGAACCCTTGGTTGTTGAAATTAGAAAGAACAATAATCAGAAGCTCAGAAGTTAGGTCAGACTATTTGTTCAACCATGGAATTGTCTTCACTTTACTTACTAAAGGCTTAATGAGCCAATCAACATTTTGGATCTCATTAACAACTTTTACCAAAAAGTATTAAATGAATCCAGGATGGGTGCTGCCATTAGGTGAACTGGGCAGTTGCCTAGAGCATCAGTGGTCCGAGGGCAGCCCATTGCCACCCCTCTCCAGGACCTACAGTGTTGGCAATGTCTGGACTAGCTGCTTCCATCCCCATGAAAAAGGAAGTCTGCATGGGAGGGGCGGAAGCAGGTACAGCATGTAGTACTGAAGATTGTGGTAAGACACTGCAGCCACTGCAGGGTCCAGAGAGGGGCGGCAGCAGTGGCAATAAGGGCGGGGGCGGGAGCAGGGGCATCAGGAATGAGTTTGCCTTATATTCTTGCAGGGGCCCTGAATGAATCAATTGAATGAATATCAAAAGTCTTGCACACACAATATACGCTTTTTTATTATTATTTTCAATCTGTTAAAATAAACACATAGTAGTTTTGCATTACAAATTGAAGAAAGACATTTTGTTTAACTTGTACTATCTAGTGAGGTTGTGTCAGCTTCTCTTCTCTTAAGGATTCATTGAAATATGCAATTTGACCAGAGCTGCCTAAACCTTTCCATATGACTTTACTTGCTTTCTTACCCTTGGAATGCCAAGTTTGCTTTTGAAGGGTTTTTTTTCTGTTTTATTTTGGAAGCGTGTACTACTTAAATAAATGGTTACATAAATCCTATTTGAGGCACTACCACAAATGAGTAATGTCAAAACATTTAAGGAAAATAGAAAGGACATTAAAAAAGAGTTAGTTTAAAACAGGATGACTTTCCCTGCGTACTGAAAATGCAATCATGTCTTCTTTAGGGACTCTCTGAGCATGGCTCTTTCAGCTACCGAACATTACATTCATTACCTCTTTGCTGCTCTGAAAATTTCTTACCGTTGACATGGAAGGGAAAATTAAAGAAACAGATTGTGCACTGCTGAAAGGTGAAAAAATATAAGCAAAAATCAAAAGCATAAAAATCAGCCAGAATTAAATTCACTTTTGTTTGAGTTATTAAAAAAGCTGTCAGAAGGCTTGAATTATCCTAACAAATGGAACAGTTCCCTGCATTCTCTGTCTTTTCCCACATGACTAATGAATCATAATTGGGCTTCGCTTAAAGCAAGTTGAAAAGCTGCTGAAATGTTGCTTAAATTATCTAGTTTCTAAGAAAAAAACCTAAAATTCTATGCCAACTACTGTTGTGATACACAGGGGACCTACATGTTATGGTAAAGCTGTGCATGGAACCAACTAATTTATTTATTAAAATTTTTGATATACGGTTTACACATTTCCACCAAAATGATCAAAGTAGTGTACAACAATGACATCAAAAGCACTAACAATAAAAATGTGATAAAAATATTCTGCCAACTCCCCCCCCCCCCATACTCCTAATCCGCCCACCTACTATAGTAGCAAGCAGAATCCCGATGGTTGCAAAAATGATTGAGGCTTGCATTACTTTGCAACGGAAAGATTATTTGGCAGAGATAAATGGGTTGGATGTAGCATAGCCTGGATTCCATAATGGATATAGTATGGGGACAGTTTGGATTGGACTGGAGTGACAATTGGATAAGGGACAATCTGATTTACTGGTTTTACTAGATATAACAGCAGCCATTGAATCATGGCATCTTATTGAGTAAATTACAGAATATGCGGATAGGAGGGAAGTGTTGGCATGCTTCATATCTCTTTTGAACAAGAGATCTTTTAGAGTAGTTGATGATTGGCTGAGGTAGAATGACTTTAAATAAAAAAAAGAAGAAACAGAAGTATTATATAGTAGAAGGTGAAATAGCCATGACCAGACGAGTCAAAACTGATGGATATAGAGTATGTGGTACAGAAATGACAGTTGCAGCTGAGGTCAAGACCTTGGGAGTCCTGCTTTTGTTACAAGTAGATTCAGTGGCAAAAAAGGCAGGGGTGATAAAGTCTGTGCAGCAACTATGCTCGTATTTGAGACGATCAGCTTTTTGAACAGTAGTCCAGCTGACAGTTTTGATTTAACTGGCCTTCTGGCATGCGATATATCTGGGTTACTGAAGAAACAGATAAAAAAGATAGCAGAGAATGCAAAATGTGGCAGCAAAAATAATAGCTCATAATAGATTTAGAGGAGAGCCACGCCACTTTTGTATGCATTCCATTGTAACCAATCCAAGTGCCATCTGGCATGTCTAAAGCAGAATGTCTGAAAAATGAAAACAAGCATGTCTGGGTGCAGACATCATTTCACAAAAATGGATGTGCCTGATATGAATTTTTGAAGGGACATCTATATAGACATCCCCAGAACCGTATTTCAGAAACTCAATGTCTAAGATAGCCTAATGGTTAGAGTAGTGGGTTAGGGTCAGGATTCACATTGTGCTGGGTACTGGAGATGGTGGCGTGCTTTCTTCTCTACATCCTCTGGATGTTTGTAAGTTAAAATGAGCACTTTTCAGATGCTTGTTCCTGCCTGGAGCAGGTCTAACATTAGCATGACATTTCTGTGATCAAGCTTGTAAGGATTATCAGTAGCAAATAAATATATTTATATAATATGTAAATTATACTCGATAGATAGTCTAGTGCAAATTGCTACTGTCCTTTTTGCCTGGAGTTCTATGGGACTATCAATGACCCATGTAAGAGAGGGAGGGAGAGACAAGTCTGTGTATATATATAAATTAGACTTTATTCTGGTTAGAAAAATATAGATTAAATTAGAATTATGAGGTAGTAAGTTGTGCAGCCCTATGATTACAACCTGTTTCAGTTCTGGAAACAGAATAAAACAACTTCTGAGGCAATGCGCCTCCTAGTGAGCTCTTTGACTTAAGGATCACACTCTTCTGCCCCTTTCCAGGGAATCATAGGTACGGCTTTTCTCCTTATTCCCCCCTGAGTATTTCATTATACACTTCTAACAAACTTGGTTTCACCTCTTAAGTTATCTGAGCATTCCAGGAAAACACATAAGGATTTAAATGCCAGTCCCCATAAAGACATACAGTTATGGAAGGTAACAAGCCCAGCAATAAATCTGTAATATGTTTAAACTCCATTTCCTGGTGTTTGCAAGCACACATTCAGGGGCTGATGCCTCGCTCTCTCTGGAATGGGTTCAGCCCCTTTTTTCTCTCTGCCTCTGCTGTTTGGCTTTCTGCATTCTGCTTCCAATTTGCTAATTACCTACCCTGGTTCCACAGGCCAGATTCTTCTGAAAATGCATATCCACCTTCTCTGGTTTCTAGAGCTCCCTCTGATGATTAGCTGTCCAGATTTTATAAAAGGTATTGTATGTCTGCTTTTTTTTACAGATCTATCCCTTAATTGAAAATGACCTCATGAAATAAAATGAACAGTTCACCTGTGACTGCAACAGAGTTGTCAGATATCGATGCATATTTTACATATCAATTCCCAGTAGAATAAGAACATAAGATTTGCCATATTGGGTCAGAACAAAGCCCATCAAGTCCAGTATCCCATTTCCAACAGTGGCCAGTCCAGGTCACAAGTACCTGTCACTTTCCCAAAAAGTAGACACATTCTATGCTGCTAATCCCAGAGGTAAGAAATGGATTTACCCCAGAGTTTGATTATGTGTTGAGTGAAAAAAATATTTTCTCTGATTAGTCGGAGTTTTATTGCGTGTCACCTAGTCTTTGTACTTTCTGAAGGAGTAAACAACCTATTCACATTTATTTGTTACATTCCACCCATTATTTCATAGATCTCCTTCATATCTCCTAGCTTCTCCAAGCTGAACAGACGTAACCTTTAAAGCCTTTCCACATGAGGTATTGTTCCATCCCCTTTATCATTTTGGTTGCCCTTCTCTGTACCTTTTCTAATTCTGTTGTATCATTTTTTTCAAATATGGCAACCAGAACTGCATCCAATATTCAAGGTGCAATTGCACCATAGATTGATACAGAGGCATTATGATATCTTCTGGGCTATTCTCCATTCCTTTCCTTGTTATTCCTAGCATTCCATTAGATTTCTTGGCCATTGTTGAGCACTAAACAGAGGATTTAAATGTATTATCCAAGATGACATCTAGACCCTTTTTCTGGTTGGTGGCTCCTAATGTAGAATCCAGTTTAAAAAAATGGAAAATAAGGTGATATCTTGTTAATGGACTAACTTAAAACATTTCTAAACTAGCTTTCAAAGGTAAAACCTTCTTCTTCAGTAGGAACAATAGATGTTGATTCTAAAATATATACAGGAATCTATACAGCAGTACATGGACAAGGGGAGAGGGGGAAGAGATAGAACAGCGGTTCTCAACCTGTGGGTCGCGACCCCCAAGAGGGTCGCCACAGGATTTAGCAGGGGTCATAAAAGCGCACAAGTTGCTGCCGCTGCCGAGTTCGCTTCTCGGCAATGGCAAACTCACCACCTCCCTTCTGCAGCCGCGGCTCCCTGCCTCTTAGGGAACTGCGGCTGTGCCTGTGAAAATGTTGCGGAGCCTTCCCGTCTCTTGATGGGCTCCGTGCAGCATTGTCCCGCCTCAAAAGGAAGTGGTAAACAACTTCCTTTGGAGGCGGGACAATGCTGCACAAAGCCCTTCGAGAGACAGAAAGGCTCATCAACGGCTTGACAGGCACAGCCGTGGTTCCCTAAGAGACAGGGAACAGTGCCTGCAGAAGAACTGGGCAGTAGCAGACAGACATAGGGAGAGGGGAGGAGGGGGCAGGCAACCTGCAATGGGGCTAACATGGGGGAGGGATGGGGCTGACATGGGGGAAGGAGGGGGCTGACATGGAGGGATGGATGGAGGGAGGGAGGGAGGGCTGACATGGACAGAGGGGGCTGATTTGGAGGGAGGGGGCTGACATGGATAGAGGGGGCTGACATGGATGGATGGAGGGAGGGAGAGGGCTGACATGGACAGAGGAGGGGCTGACATGGAGGGAGGGATAGAGGGAGGGATAGAGGGAGGGGCAAGGGGAGAGACGGGGGACATACTGGACAGACGGGATAAATGCTTGGTAGGGGAGAGACAGTGCGGGTTAGGATTATAATGGGCTGATGGAGGGGCTAGCACTGGTAATGGGCAGATTGGGGGGGGCTTGGACTGTTAATGGGTTGATTAGGGAAGGCTAGGACTGGGAATGGACTGATCAATGGGGGGGTTGGGAATGGTAATGGGCTGATAGGGGGGTAGGACTGGTAATGGACTGATGGGGGCTAGCATTGGAAATGAGTTGATCGGGGAGGTTAGGACTGGAAATGGACTGATTAGAGGAGGCTAGGACTGGTAATGGACTGATGGGGGGGGGGGGTAGGACTAGTAATGGGCTGATTAGGGGAGCCTAGCACTGGTAATGGTGTTGAGGGGGGTCTGGCACTGGAAGTGAGCTGATTGGGGGGGCTTCAACTGGAAATGGGCTGATGGTGGAGAGGGGAGGATAGAGCTGCTGGCCTTGGAAAAAAACTGGGGGCTAGGGCTACAAATGGGCTGATGCGAGGGGATGGGAGACTGGGACTGGAAGGGAGTGGATGCTGAGAGGGGCTGCCATGGTATTTGGACTAGAAGGGGACTGGAAATAGGCTGATGGAAAGAAGTGAAGAAAACAAAAGAAGAGATAAGAAATGGCAGATGGACAGGAAAGCAGAAGCCTCAGATCGGGACCAGCATGATCAGAGAATAAATCGGTCAGACAACAAAGGTAGAAAAAATAATTTTATTTCATATTAGTGATTTGACTACAAAATCATCATAATTTTGAAATCAAATATTGTTACTTGTTATTGTGATTAATTATTGTGGTTTAAATAAGTAAATTGTATAAATAAAAACATATTGCAAAGGCCTATATAATATATTATAATTCAACAAATGATTACAGCGACAATGCGTTAACGGTAAAGGAAGAGAGACGCATATGAACATAAGAACATAAGAACATTAGATATGCCATACAGGGTCAGACCAAGGTCCATCAAGCCCAGTATTCTGTTTCCAACAGTGGCCAATCCAGGTCATATGTACCTAGCAGTTTCCCCAAGGGACACAGGTTCCACAATGCTTGTATTGGTTCAAGCATTGATATCCTGGGTCCCTTCTTAATAATGGTTTATGGACCTTTCCTCCAGGAACTTGTCCAAACCTTTTTTAAATCCAGCTACACTACAGCCTTTACTACATCCTCTGGTAACAAATTCCAGAGTTTGATTACACGTTGAGTGAAAAAATATTTTCTTTTATTAGTCTTAAATCGTTTACCCTGTAGCTTCATTGCATGTCCCTTAGTCTTTCTATATTCTGATAAGGTAAACAATCGATCTACGTTTACCCGTTCCACTCCGTTCATTAATTTATAGACTTCTATCATATCTCCCCTCAGCCATCTCTTTTCCAGGTTAAAGAGCCCTAACCTTTTTAGCCTTTCTTCATAGGAGTATCCTTCCATTCCCTTTACCATTTTGGTGGCTCTTCTCTGAACCTTTTCTAAAATCGCTATATCCTTTTTAAGATACGGCGACCAGAATTGCACACAATATTCAAGGTGCGGTCTCACCATGGAACGATATAGAGGCATTATAATATCTTTTGTTTTATTTTCCATTCCTTTCCTTATCATACCTAGCATTCTATTTGCTCTCTTGGCCGCTGCTGCACACTGGGCCGAGGGTTTTAACATGGTATCCACAATGACGCCTAAATCTTTTTCCTGGGTGGTAGTTCCTAATGTGGAACCTTGCATCGTGTAACCATAGTTTGGGTTGTTCTTCCCTAGGTGCATAACCTTGCACTTGTCCACATTAAATTTCATCTGCCATTTTGATGCCCAGTCTTCCAATTTATCAAGATCCTCTTGCAATTTTCCACAATCCTCTTGGGTTTTAACAACTTTAAATAGTTTTGTGTCATCTGCAAATTTGATAACTTCACTCGTTATTCCACTTTCCAGGTCATTTATGAATATGTCAAAAAGCAGCAGACCCAGCACAGATCCCTGGGGTATACCACTATTCATCTTTCTCCATTGGGAAAATTGGCCATTTAGCCCTACCCTCTGCTTTCAATCTTTTAACCAGTTCCTGATCCACAATAGTGCACTGCCTCCTATCCCATGACTCTTTAGTTTTGCCAAAAGTCTCTCATGAGGGACCTTGTCAAAGGCTTTCTGAAAGTCCAGATGCACAATATCAACCGACTCACCTTTGTCCACCTGATTATTCACTCCTTCAAAAAAAACATAACAGATTAGTAAGACAAGATCTTCCTTGTCTAAAGCCATGTTGGCTGTCTCCCATTAGGTCATGACTATCTATATGCTGAGTAATTTTATTCTTTATGATGGTTTCTACCATTTTTCCCGGTACTGACGTCAGGCTCACCGGTCTGTAGTTTCCCGGATCACCCCTCGAACCCTTTTTAAAAATTGCAGGTCTGCAATCTCATATTTCAGTTCTTTCTACACCCTTGGATGTATACCATATGGCCCAGGTGATTTGCTACTCTTCAGTTTATCTAATAGTTGTAATACATCTTCCCGGTGTATCGATATTTCCTTCAATTCTTCCGCACCTTTAAATACCACTTCAGTCATGGGTAACATCCCTACATCTTCCTCAGTAAAGACTGAAGCAAAGAATTCATTCAGTCTCTCCGCTATCGCCTTGTCGCCTCTTAGTGCTCCTTTAACCCCTTTATCATCTAATGGACCAACTGACTCTCTCACAGGTTTTTTGCTACGAATGTACTTGAAAAGGTCTTTACTTCGGGTTTTTGCTTCCGCAGCAAGCTTCTTCTCAAATTCTCCCTTTGCCTGCCTCATCAATGCCTTGCATTTGACTTGCCAGTGCTTGTGCTGTTTCCAGGTTTCGTCGTTTGGCTCTTTTTTCCATTTCCTGAAAGATGCTTTTTTGGCAACAACAGCCTCTCTGACCTCACCTTTAAACCATGCTGGCAGTTTTTTGGACTTCCTTCCACTTTTCTTAAAGCGTGGAATACAGCTGGTCTGGGCTTCCAAGATAGTATTTTTCAACAACAGCCAAGCCTGATGCACGTCTTTAACCTTTGCAACTGCTCCTTTTAGTTTTTTCTTAACTGTTTTCCTCATTTTATCATAGTCTCCCTTTCGAAAGTTAAAAGGTAGTACTGTGGATTTCCTTACTATCCCTCCTTCACTAATTAAATCAAAGGCAATCATGCTATGATCACTATTGCCAAGTGGCCCCAACAACCTTATCACTTGCACTAGATCTGGTGTTCCACTAAGGACTAGGTCTAATATGGCTTTCCCTCTGGTCGGTTCATGAACCAGCTGCTCCAAGAAACAGTCATTTATTTCATCTAGGAACTTTATCTCCCTAGCATGTCCTGACGTGACACTGACCCAGTCGATACCGGGGTCGTTGAAATCACCCATTATTATTACTGCGCTGTAACGTTTGTTAGCTTCCTTGATTTCTTTGAACATTTCATCATCCATTTGGTCATTCTGGCCAGGCGGTCGATAGTACACCCCCACTGCCATCGCCTTCCCCCTTTTACATGGAATTTCAATCCATATAGATTCTACAGCAGATTTTGTTTCCTGCAAAACTTTAATCCTTTCTGACTCAATGCCCTCTCTAACATAGAGAGCAACCCCTCCACCAATTTGATCAGCTCTATCATTACGGTATAGTTTGTACCCAGGTATCACAGTGTCCCAGGGGTTGTCCTCCTTCCACCATGTCTCTGATATTCCAATCATATCTAACCTTTCATTTAGTGCTATATATTCTAACTCTCCCATCTTATTTTTTAGACTTCTAGCATTTGCATACAAGCATTTTAGAGAATGTATTTTATTCATATTAATTTGGCTATTGTTAGACATGGGTAATTTGGGTTCTTTAAGCTCTGTCTGCTCCATACTTGAGGGCATTGTGGCTAGTTTACTCTTTTGTGGAACCTCTCTGCTTTTGGTAGTATCCTTCAAAGATACATTCTTCCGAACCATCCGCTCTTGGGCGACTGTCGGCTTTCCCCTAATATCTAGTTTAAAAGCTGCTCTATCTCCTTTTTAAAGGTTAATGCCAGCAGCCTGGTTCCATCCCGGTTAAGGTGAAGCCCATCCCTTCGGAAGAGCCCCTCCTTTCCCCAGAATGTTCCCCAGTTCCTAACAAATCCAAACCACTCATCTCTGCACCATTGTCTCATCCACGCATTGAGACTCCGGATTTTATCATTGGGGGTCATCACTAGTTGACCAATGGTAAAAAGGGGTCGCGGTACAAAAAAGGTTGAGAACCCCTGAGATAGATGGTTGATTAGAGGGTGACCAGGCTGTCATAGAGTTTATAATGTGACAGAAAGTACATGTATTTTTATGGGCTGCCGCCACTGCATATCCTGAGGCCTGGGGCAGTTGCCCCTCTTGTCCATAGGTAAAAGCTGTCCTGGCTTTTACGACATCCTCCAGCAATGACTTCCAAAGAACTCATTGAGAGAAAAAATATTTTCTCCCATCTGTTTTAAATATCCTACTTTTTAGTTTCACAGCATGTCCTCTAGTCCTTGTATTTTTTGAAAGAATAAACAATTTGAGGTCAGTTCAGACATGTGTGTTCCCGGGTCGTCCGGACATCCAGAAATCCGGATGGCCCGGGGATGCACCCGAATCTGCTCTTGCAGGGGCTAGACGGCCCCATGGGAGCAGAATCGTGGCATAAGGCTGGTACGCCCAGGCCCTAGAGGAGAGGTGGGTTAGTGGATATAACAGGGAGGTTAAAATTCCTGAAGGGAAAAATACATTTTGAAATAGCTTTCACACAGGTAAAAAATAAAGTCGACCTGCTTAAGTGAGCAATATTTAGGTAAGAGAATTTTCAGCTTCCAGAACGTTTATGCATGCACTTTCATAATGCATGCACTTTTAACAGCCTACAAAAAGAGACATTCCTGAGACATTTTGGGGATATGTTTAGGAAACTGCATGTACATTTCATCTTAAGAATCATATGCTTATAGCATATAAAGAGCCCTCAGGTTCTGCAGGTTGTGCAGGTGGTGCCCTCTAGTGGTTCTCCTAATTATTGTATATGCAATCTTTTTATGCCACCCAATTGGGAGGCTGTCTATACCACTGAGGAAATGTTAAGAGCGGATTTCATCTTGGAGGGCAAATGGAAAGGTATAAATACCAAGATGAAAGGAAGTTTCCTTTTTTTGGCTGTTTAAAATACATCACCAGAGGGAGTAGAAGTCTTTGAATGACTAAACCAATAACACTAAACCGCTTAATGATGAGCTGGGGCAAGAGAAAACCTCTGATACAAGGAGAATAGTGGGTTCCACTGATCCTGGATATGAAGAAGAGGATTCAGAGGACAGATCCGGGAGCTGAGACTGAGGGTCTAGGCTTCTACGTAGAGAAGCGCCTGCCACATCTGCATCCAGTCTTCAGAAATTGCATTTAGCTTTAAGAGTCCTAGCGTCCCCCAAGATTTTGATTATTAAACACAGTTGTCTCAATACCATCCCTCCCAGAACAATCCTATAAAAATGCATATTTTAAATATTAAACTTTGTTTTATAAATATATGCATAATGACAGAGATTTGGAAAAGCTACTTACAAGGGTAAGGTTACCAAATGTCCCTGATTTTCAGGGATTGTCCCCAATTTTGAGGTAGTGTTCCAGATTCCATGGACTATAACTGTCTCTTGTGGCTGATTTCAGTGGGGACAGAGGCAAAGGACATTGCTTCTCCTGTACAGCCTTCTGTTGCAGTCTTCTCAGTCCTGGTAGGAGGAGATGCAAAATTAACATCTTTACTGAAAAAGACTGCATAAAATAAAGTTTAAGCATATATTTGTGTGCACGTGCTTATAACTCGAGAAGGTTGCTACTGCCTTTTGTAAACCTTTGGAATGACTTCATGCTGCCTAGATTGGTCATTTTGAAATATCTAAGGTAAAGATGTGTGAAGAGAGAGGACCCCCTGCCCAGGTGCCCCAGATCTACTCTTCCAAAATCTGGTAACCCTATAGAAGGGTAAATGGATTATTTGCATATTTCATATTGCAGTCTCCTTATTGGTAAAAGTATGTACTGTTAACTCTGAATCTGTGTGACTGGCAGGACTCATTACTTTGCTTTCAGTGTAGCGGCGCTGTGCTGAGCCCCCCACAAGCTTTTGCTCTAGCTGACCACCTAGTATGTCTAATGGTTGGGCCAGCTCTGCTACCAGGAGATGGACCCAGGAAGGCCCACGGTCCAAGGGAAGGAGTGCCTACAGCCTCCAAGGAAGAAGGATTTGCTAACACTGGAGTCCTCAGAATACGAGGAGATTATCAGTAAAAGAGGGAGAGGAGTTTTTTTCTACCAGATTAAAGGGAAAGGATACAAAGGGTCCAATTCTATGAGGCAAACAGCAGGGCTGCACGTCCTGCCGGCCCCGATATATGCCTTGCCGGTATTCTGCCTCCGTCCCTCACTGCATGCACAGAGCCGGTGTGCGTGCTGCGGAGGACAGGGTGTGATGGGGGTGGAGAGTAGGAGGAGCATGGGTGAAGTGTGGGCAGGACCGACCCGCAGATGTACAGGGCTGATTCCACTCATGGCCCTGTATGTCCAGGGGTCACTGGGGAAATACCCTGCTTATACCACCTCTGAGGTGGAATAAGAGTGGGGTGCCCCCCGCCCCTAATGTGGCCGGCAGCCCCCTGGAGCCCAGGAGCCTTCCCACAGAAGAACTGGGACACAAAGAATGAGTCCCTGCCGCCCGAACCGGGCCTCAGCGGTCCCTGTCGGGGGTGGGCGGCGGGGACTCAGCGGTTCAGGGCTGCAGGCAGATGGAGCTGTATGGAGGATGTCCCTGTGGATGCGGGAGGGGCACACCGGGCCGTCCTTGGGCCCAATTCTGACAACCACATGAACGTTTTGCTCCCGTGTTTCAGAATCATGTCCAAATGGGCCTGCCTTGCACAGGGCTGTCCAGACAGCCCAGACGTGCCTCTCCCGGAATCAGGCTCAAAGTAAACTTTACTTTTTGCTGTTTTTATTCTCTGCATGATTGATGCTTATTGATTCAGATTGCTTAAAGATTTTTAGTAAACTTGATTCAGAACAAACCCTGGACTGCATTGTGAGATTTTTGCTATGGAAGTAGGTGGTAAAAGGAGTGATCCCAGGGGTCAATGGCCGGGAGGCTTGTTCCATCCCAGAACCCTGAAAACCCTGGGTGGCAGACCCAAGCAGGAGAGTGCTGCCTACCAGGAAGTATGTGTCCCTGGTCTTCCCACAAAGAAATCGGCACTTGCTGAGGACTGACAAACTAGGGGGCTGCATAAAAATGGCCCCCGAAGAGCGACATGATTGGCATCTAGGGGTTGCAAATTTTTGTTTTTTGGACTAGAAACTGAAAACTTTACCAAGTTTGCTATTTTTTAATTGTGCTGACTTTTTTTTACTGTAACGTTCACCCAGAATTTGGTGGGACAAAGCAGAAGGACTCCATCATGAGCAGCACCCTTGAGGAGTTGTGTCAGAAAGTTTTGGGGAAGTTTTACTGAAAGTCTTTACTTCTAAAAATGTTTTCCCCACATTTTTGACAAATTCAAGATGGCTGTTGTTCCTACTGGTGGGCCAGATCTGCATGCCCAGTGTTCACAATAATGCCAAGATTTATTTTCTGAGTGATGACCCCTAAAAGGAACCTAATATCATGCATCTTGAGTTCATGTTCTTTTCCCTATGTGCATCAATTTGCATTTGTCTACATGAAGGGGTAATTTTATGAGGAGGCGTGAATAGTTATGCACCATCAATGGAGGTAAATCAGATATTTTCAGTGATTTATGCATGTGGATGGGCCTTTACTTGCCTACTTTAGGCAGTCACTATTCTCTAAGTACGTGTATGAGGCCAATGGCATATATTTCCACTGTGAGTATGAACAGACACGGTTCTGGGGCAACAGAAAATTTGCACACGTAAGTTATAAAATGATATAATTTACGTGTATCCTGAAATCTAGGTATGGGCAGTTACACCAATTGTAGAAATGGTGGTAAGTGCATCCAGGCTAACTGTGACATTGACAGTGAGTGCGTGCTGATGTCTGCACTAAAAGCAATGAGCAATCAATGCCCAGACGTCACCCCTAACCTGCCCAGTCATTGCCCCTAACCCGAGCTAAGTGGTTAGCATGGACGTTTTAGCATGGTAGCATTTTTGGCACTCATTTGCAGTTACCATGTGCATGGTAAACCCTGTGCTGTCGCTGCACGTTAGTAAACATGCCCCAGAGTGCCCAGCACTGTCCAATAATTTGCATCATTCTTCAATACTGCACTCTGTTGAGCAATAGGGCACACTACTGACAATACAAAAAAAAAGGCTATTTTTTTTTGGGGGGGGGTCTTGTCACTTTGGGTTAAAGACAACATGAAACGACATGGGAAATGTCATTTGACATTTCTCATATCATTTCAAATTAATACGCATCCTTATTCATCACTTTATTTCTGTCCTAGTATTTGTAAAAAAAAAAAGGTCTTAGAGATTATACAGCATGAGGGAGGGTCTCAAATATCAGGCAGATATAGATGTAATCTGTTGTCTGTGGGTTAAAAAAGGCTGTAAATTAGAGTTTTAGAAAGTTTGTGATATAGGGGAGAGGTGTGTTGCACAACTTGCACTGAATTGAGAGAAGCTGTTAGTTGCTACTTTGACTTCCTTTACCATGAGCTTGAAATGAGAGTCAGAAGCTGTAAAGATGTCTTACACATTGGAACATGGAATGTACGAAGCATGAACCAAGGGAAGTTGGAGGTGGTCAAGAATGAAATGGAACGTGTACAACTTAATCTGTTGGGTGTCAGCGAACTGAAATGGACTGGCATCGAGCACTTTGCATCAGATGATCACATGGTCTACTATGCTGGAAATAAATGAAAGGCAAAGAAGAAATGGTGTTGCATTTATAATAAAGAAGAAACTTGCAAGAACTGTAATGAAATACAATGCAGTCAGCGAACGCTTAATCTCTATTTGTCTAAGAGGATTGCCTATCAACACAACTATAATTCAAGTATATGCCCAAACAACAACTGCAGAAAAGAATGAAATTGAAGAGTTCTATGAACAAGTACAAGCTGAAATTGACAGAACATGCAAACAGGATATCCTGATAGTCATGGGTGACTGGAACGTAAAGGTTGGCAACAAAGAAGAAGGCAAAGTGGTTGGAAATATGGACTTGGCAACAGAAATGAAGCTGGAGAAAGACTGATAGAATTCTGCAAGACCAATGATCTATTCATCTCAAACACTTTCTTCCAGCAACACAAGCGGCGACTGTACACATGGACTTCACCCAATGGATTGTATAAAAATCAAATTGACTACATCTCTGGAAGTCAACGATGGAAAAGCTCTGTAACATCAACAAAGACAAAACCTGGAGCTGACTGTGGTACAGATCATCAACTACTAGTATGCAAACTCAAGCTAAAGTTGAAAAAGAGCAAACCACTCATGAATGCAGCAAAATATGACCTTGAGAATATACCACTGGAATTTAAAGACTGCCTGCAAAATCGATTTGCTGCTTTAGATACAAATGACAGAGCTCCGGAAGAGTTATGGAATGACATCAAGAAGGTTGTGTTGGAAGAAAGCGAGAAGTCTCTACAAAAAGTGAAAAAGCAAAAACGGCCAAAATGGATGACGGACGAAACTCTGAAAATTGCCCAGAAACGCAGAGAAGCTAAAGCCAGATGAGAAAGAAAGACAATCGCAGAACTCAGAGATTTCCAACGTGCAGCAAGACAGGACAAGGAAAAGTACTACAATGACACTTGCAAGGAAATAGAAGCAGAAACTATTAGAGGAAGAACAAGATCGGCTTTCCTAAAGCTACGAGAATTAAAGAAAAAGTCCCAGCCTCGAATTGGAATGTTACAAGATGCTCAAGGTTCTATGTTGAATGATGCTGAGAAGATCAAGAAAAGGTGGAAGGAATATACAGAGTTTTTATATGATAAAGATCAAGTGGACCAACAGCCGTTTCAACCTGTACCTTATGATCGGGAACCATTGGTGATGAAAGAAGAAGTTAAAGTAGCATTGAAAGACTTATCAAAGAACAAAGCACCAGGCATTAATAGCATTCCCACCGAAGTATTGCAGCAATCTGATGCAGCTGTTACCATACTTACAAGGCTCTGCCAAGAAATATGGAAGACGACATCATGGCCAACTGACTGGAAAAGATCTGTGTTTATACCAATACTAAAGAAAGGTGATCCAACTGACTGTGGAAATTATCGAACAATCGCTCTGATCCCACATGCCAGCAAGATTCTACTGAAGATTATTCAAAAGAGACTACAACCATACCTAGAACAAGAACTACCTGAAATGTAAGCAGGGTTCAGGAAAGGGCGAGGAACGAGATATCATTGCGGATGTGAGATGGATCCTTGAAAAGATTAAAGAATACCAAAAGGATATCTATTTGTGCTTTATTGACCATAGCAAGCTTTTGACTGTGTAAACCATGAGAAACTCTGGGACACATTAAGAAGCATGGGTATAAAAGAACACCTGATCGTTCTCTTGCGCAATCTGTACATTGATCAAGAAGCAGCAGTTTGAACGGAACAAGGAGAAACAGAATGGTTTAAAATAAGCAAAGGTGTAAGACAAGGCTGCATACTTTCCCCCTACCTGTTTAATTTATATGCAGAACAAATAATCAGAGAAGCAGGATTGTATGAAGACAACAGATGTGTGAAGATTGGTGGAAGACTCAACAACCTTCGCTATGCTGATGATACCACATTACTGGCTGAAAGTGAAGATGATCTGAAACATTTGCTTCTCACAATCAAAGAACATAGTCTCAAAATGGGCCTGCACCTTAATGTAAAGAAGACAAAGATCATGACAACTGGCATAATCAACAGGTTCATCGTTGAAGGAGAAGAAATTGAAATCGTGAACAACTTTAACCTACTTGGATCAACTATCAATAAAGAAGCAACAAGCAGTCTTGAAATCAGACGACACATTGCTCTTGGCATAATGGCTTTGAAAGACCTAGATAAGATTCTCAAGAGCAGAGATTCTCAAGAGCAGAGCTCTCCATACAAAGATTCGACTTGTTCAAGCCATGGTATTTTCAATAACATCATATGGATGTGAAAGCTGGACAGTGAAAAAGACAGACAGGAAGAAAATTGATGCCTTTGAATTATGGTGCTGGCAGCTAATACTGTGTATACCATGGACTGCCCGAAGAATAAACCAGTCGGTACTAGAGGAGATCAAACCTAAGCTTTCTTTAGAAGCTGAGATGACAAGACTTCGACCTTCATACTTTGGACACATCATGCAAAGAGAGAGATCATTAGAGAAAGACATTATGCTTGGCAAGATAGAAGGTCAACGCAAAAGAGGAAGGCCAGCAATGAGATGGATCGATACAATAACAGCAGCTATGGGTAAAAGTCTGTCAACAATGAGCCGCCTGACTGAAGACCGAACACAATTTAGGATAGCTATCCAGAGGGTCGCCATGAGTCGACTCCGACTTGACGGCACTTAACAACAACAACAACAACCATGAGCTTTCTGGAGTATATATACAGGGTGGCCCACAAATAGTGAGAACATCTCGTAGCATATAAGTTATTTAAAATTTAAAAAAGACAGATGTAAACAATTGACAAATTTAAAAAAAAAGATGGCGACTGGAAGTTGTCGAAATAAAGATGTTATATAGCTAAAAAAGGTAAATAAGTAAACTAGGAGTGGAGGAGTGGCCTAGTGGTTGGGGGGGGGCAAGGTACTTCAGGCCAGAAGGTCAGGGGTTCAAATCCCACTAGAGGACAGCAACCTTTGGCCAGAAGGACTGGGGTTTCTAGTCCCACAGGTGCTCCGTGTGGTCTTGGGCAAGCCACTTAACCCTCCATAGCCCATGTTCCCTGTAAAAATAGTTATCTCCAAGATATAATGCCCTGTTCAATGTAATTTCAGTTTGTTCAATGTAAACCGCACTGATGCAGAATAGCACGATATATAAGAGAATAAATATTTAAGCTTTTAATTTACAAGATGTTCTCACTTTTTTTGGGCCCCCCCTATACATATATATATATGAAAACTTGATAATTTTGGTCAGGGCCTTATGTAATAACCCAGAAACAGGTGCTATGGAGAGTGCTAAACATCCGGAGTTAGGAGGCCTCTCGAGGGATGGCAGAGGGGCCTCCAAAGCAGGTCTGGAGGGCTCTATAATTGCTGCTACTATTGCACGGAATATCAGGTGCAATAGTAGACTTATTGCGCAGCAGAAAGGCCTGGTAATCTGCTGCTGGTTGCACATTTCCAAGAAAATCTAGAGGCTGCGTCACCAGGAGTCAGCATTGGCAAGATGGCACATGCACATGCCGCACAAAATGGAAACGTTTTTTTCTTGGACTTGAAGTAAAATAGCTTTCTCTGAAGATAATCGTCTTGCAAAAAGGGACCCACGAAGCCTTCTCTGCATGCACAGTTCTGCTCTTTTTGCCGTTAGTGAGCTGCTTTGAATGGATTTGCATTGCAGCAGCTCATTAATGGCAAATTTTAAATAATCTTTCATGCAAAATAGGCTTCACATGATAGTTTATTAGTACTACGTGTACTTCTATGAAGTGAAGACTGAAGTGCAGTTTGCTTGGAAGATAGTGCAAAATGCCTGACATGGTGTTTTTCATTTCCAAGCATTTTGTGCTGTTTCTCACTTGAAATCCTTATACATATTGAGCAAACCCATCATGCACTAGAAAAAGTACATTTTTGGCCACATTAGTAAAAATATGGAACCTGGGTGCTAAGAACGCAGTAAAGCTAACCATGTCTTCTTAGCGTGTTTTTCTTCTCACATTCAGTACATTTGGATTTAATGTCCATTGATGCTCTCACCATGGCCCTTTCCTGCTCATGTATAAAGAGCTTAAGTTCTGTAGGATTCACAAAATTACAAGTTGTGTTATTGTATGTAATGTACTTTAAGAATGGATATAGAAAGCCTTTAGTTGGGGCTGCAGTGCAAGTAACTGATTCCTAGAGGCTGTAACCTTGACCAAATCTAGAACAAGTCCTCAGTGTTGTGTTACAGGCCTTACTAAGAATCTTCATAGGCTGCGGGTATCTCAGTATCAGGGCTGTGGCACGCTGCTTGGCGAGCCAATAGGGATCTCATGGACCCTTTCTATCTCAAAGGCCTGTCAAATTGCAGACCTAATAGCTTACGGAGGAACCCCTCCTAAACGCTACAGGTTGGGCCCTTTGACACCCCGTGGTAGCCCCATCACAGGCAGGTTATTCCTGTGGCTCCTATTGCTGACCTGCTCTGCTTCACTCTCTAGGTCCCAAAGACACTTAATTGTTGCACTGCAGTCTAATTATATCACCCTCAGCCACTGTCACATTACCCACTAGATTCTCTGTTTAATCTTGCACTGCCTGAATTTGTGCCGCAAATCTGGCCAGGACTTGCCTGATTTCTTGCATTGCATCATTATTCCCTTTTATCTACTCTTTCAATGTTGCCAGTTCCACTAGGATAGACGCTGCAATATCAGGCATTTCAATAGCAAGTGCTGTTTTAAAAGGAGTCTGCAACTCTTGTTTAGTCTGCTTCTCTCCTACCATTGCAACAAAAGCTGCTTCAGTCATATTCTTTTTGCTACCTGACATTCTCTAATGTTTCAGCAATGACTGGAGCTAAAATCCATAGTAAAGACAAACAACCAGGTGGGTAATAGCTGTAACCTTAGCCAGAGGAAAAAGGCGCTGTGGACAACTCGGTCTGGTGCTTGGCTCCACCCCCATCTGGTATTAATATCTAATATAGCAAAATAATGACAAACAGAGCCCATGATCAGGGAAACATTAAAGGGGGCTGCCCTTAGAGCTTGCATGCCCTGCATTTCCTTCTGTTCTGTCACACTATTAGTAGAAAGTTAAAAGGCCAATTAGCCCAGGGTAACATCCCTTCCTTCCAAGAAATATTCAAGCCCTCCACTGGATCCTCTTTCCCCTCATGCAGCTGCCCAAAACTATTTTCTCCCCTGTAGCCACAGAGGTACTTTTCTAACCTCCCTGGATTTCCCTTTCCCTCATTCTCCCTAAGCTGAGTTAATAGGAGAGTCCTTTACCTCCTACTGGCTCGGTGTGGCTCGGTCTCTAGTGTGAATTCTCTAGGCATTAAAATTTAACATGCTTATACAAACCAATAGTATGCACGTTAAATGAAACATGCTTTTGATATACAGATCCTTAAATGCTGTAAAATAACACTTAATACATTTCACTGCCTTTATTGCGTGTTACTATACCACATCTAGAGTTTTTGAGGCATGTAATCAAATTTAAATATATAAACCATTTTTTGGCAACAAAACAAGATAACCCAGTTGATAGATGGTAGAAATTAAGGGTCTTTTACTAAAAGACGCTAAGGTATTACACATAGCACAACACCTTGACCCCTGTCCTTCATGGTGAGATAGGACTGTTGAGAAGCAGCGAGAAATGTCAGTAACTTATCATGAACACAGGATCATTTACTACTACCTTAAAAAGGGAAATTGTATATCCTATGTTAAAGAAACCTTCACTTCAAATTGCAATCTATCTCTAACTTCCACTATTCAGGAAAACAGATGGAGTGGCAGTATTTTAACAATTACGTGAAGTTTTAGAGGATAATGACGTTCTTGATACATTTCAATGAAAGGATTATAGAAGTGGATGAACTGACGGGTCAGTATTTAAACTTCACAGGCAGTGTTTTTTTTAAGTGCTGTCTGTGGCATTTCTAACTGAAACCAGATATTCAGCACCAGAATGCACATAGAGCCTGATTCACTGTGGGGCACGCCCGGGACGTCTGGACGACACCGACCAAGACGGGTCCATCATCACCTGATTCTGCACTGAGGGAGCAAGTTGCTCTCATGGGTGCAGGTTAGGGTGCTAGGAGATGGCAAGCAGCCCCAGCATCGCCGTGGGGACGTTCTCCCCATGGCACCACCTGCCCAATGACCACCAGAACCCCAATTCCCCGCCGCCCAACCTCAACGGGGACAGCCAGGGCCCTAATCGAGTGGCAGGGATCCACCTTAGCCTTCCTGTTGCTCTGGGGGTCTGCCGATCTCGGGGGGGGGGGAGGGGGCTGTCAGGCAGGATCAGAGGGGAACCCCGTGCTTATTCCACCTCAGTGGTAGAGTAAGCAGGGCATCCCTCCAGTGGTCCCTAGATGTACAGGGCCATTACTGGAATCAGCCCTGTACACCCAAGGGTTGGTCCTGCCCACACCCCGCCCACTCTGTCCCCTGTACCGCCCACATCCCCCACAGCATGGACAGCAGCTCTGTGCGTGCAGGAGGGATGGCAGGGAGAATACCGGCAAGGCAGATAGCAAGGTGGGACATGCAGCCCCGCTATCTGCCTCATAGAATCGGGGCCATATTTTCAGGCGCTGAATATCCAGTTTCAGTGCTTTTCAGTTGTTATTCAGATAGCAAAACTGCTTAAAGTTAAGACTGCTTCTTTTGGGGCCTAACTTTATGCAGCCACATATCTGTTTAGTGGGGGAGGGGGGAGTGATCTGTGCAGGAAGGGTGGAAGGGAATTGCCTCCATGGCACCTCTGGTCATTGCTCACCTGCTCTCCATTCCAAAATGACCTGATCGTGTCTCATCGTGCTCATTGCTTTTTCTGTGCTAGCTGCTTTGAGAATGCAGTAGCAGTTACCATGGGCTCATACTAATGGCAGGACAATAGCTAAAGCATACGTGCCACATAACCGGACTGCTGAATGGAAGAGGGCTTCAAGGAATAGCCAAGATAAGTGGGCAAGGGAGGGAGCTGCGGTGGGATAAAAGGTCAGGGAGTGAAGTGCCACTCTTCCTTTCTGCCTGGAACCGCAAGCCCCACTGTCTTCACCCAGGGTGGGTCCAGAAACTACGGGTTGGGGGGGGGGGGGTTTCATCACAGCAGGATGTGGGAAGCAGGACCTGGGACCTCAGTGAAAACATAGGGGTACCACATAAAAAGGGGGTCCCTGGTACCTTTTGGAGGGGGGAGTGCCTGGCCTCAATTACCATAACCAGAGAACACAGGGTTGCATCAAGATGCCAACATGGAGCGGTTGGTGGCGGGGATGAAAAGGGGAAATCTTCGCCATGGTGCGGGCTGAGGTCTCAGAACGAGGTGGCGAGGAGGTGGTACCCCTCCACAGCAAGTCCGGGGTTAAATGGTGTAGTTGTTATTGTTATTACTGTTATTACGGTGATTATTGTTATTATTGGTTTGCATTGTTATTATTGTCACTATCAGCAACATTATAGTGATCTGCAAGCTTTAGCCGTTGGAACCCACTAATAAAAGCAAGTTGTGAAATAATGGACTGGCATATTTGTGGAAGCGGGAAAAGGGAGACCAGGAGGGGAACAATGGGGGTCAGATCGAGCCCAGAAGCCAGTATGGCATGCCCCAGGTTATGGTTAACATGAGCTAAAACATCCATTGACCATTATTGCATTGTAGTAAATATATATAACATAGTAACATAACATAACATAGTATATGATGGCAGTTAAAGACTATTCTTCCAACTTTTGTAGATCTTTCCTCATCTAGTCTGCCCAGCAAGGCGGCAAGAGTAGGTGCACATGCCGCTCCGTGCAGGTCACCCTTCCCTATGCCTTTGTTTAGGGGTGTACCCACCGCTCTGTTTAGGTCATCCCTATTTGTTGAGATATAAGAGATAGTTATGTTTATTTCGGTTTTATCCTGTTGCTATAAAGAGATACACTGTGTCTGTCCCAGGCCATTTTGAATTCTGTCACTGTATTTGCCCCCACCACTTCCATCAGGATGGAATTCCAAGCATCCACCGCCCTTTCAGTGAAAAAGTATTTCCTGACATTGCCTTTCAGTTTACCCCCTTGCAGCTTCATGTTATGCCCTCTAGTTTTGTAGCTTCCCCATCTTTGGAAGAGGTTTGTTTGTTCATTAATACTTTCTAAGTATTTAAAGGTCTGAATCATATCTCCCCTATCCCTCCTCTCCTCCAAAGTGTACATATTTAGGTCTTCAAGTCTCTTATCATAAAAGTCTTCTGACGCAGGCTCCAAATCATTGTGGTTGCCTTCCTCTGATCCGTTTCCAGCCTTTTTATATCCTTTGCAAGATACGGTCTCCAGACCTGAACACAATATTCCAAGCGAGGCCTCACCAGTGACTCGTACAGTGGCACTAGTACCTCTTTCTTTCTGCTGGTAATTCCTCTCTGTATGCAACCCAGCATCCTTCTGGCTTTAGCCACTGCCTTGTCACACTGTTTTGCCACCTTGAGATCCTCAGAAACAATCAAAATAATTGAGAAAACCATAGAACATCAACTACAAGATCATGTAGATGCATACGCACCACGATCAACACCAGCATGGTTTCCACCCACAACACAGCATTGACACTTTCCTAACAGATCTCTTTAACAGACTCATCATTGGCATGGACAAACCCCAATAGGGATTGTCCATGCCAATAGGATTTGTGCTACTATTCCTTGACATAAGCGCTGCTTTTGACTCAGTGTCTCACCCCATCATGCTAAACAGGCTAAGAGACATTGGTCTAACAGATAACACATTAAAATGGTTCAAGTCATACTTCTCTGACAGAACCATGCAAGTGAAGGTCGGCACTGCCAACTCCAGACCATTCAAATCAGCACAAGGTATCCCTCAAGGCTCAGCCCTTTCCAGATTACTGTTCAACCTATATATTCAACTAATTTCTGTAGTCTATTATGTAAATGGATCATGTATTACCACCTCTATGCAGATGACATCATGTTCTATATGCCGTTCAACACTAATAACCCAGACTTCTCGACTATAACAGATGTCTTCAATGTTGTGACAAACTTCCTAGCCAATATAAACCTCACAGTAAAAAGAAGTAAAACCGAAGCACTACTCATATTCAGAGATCAAGAATTCAAGTCACCAAAAAAGATAATAACAAAAGATACTGGAATATCAATAAAACAACAGCTCAAATATTTAGGTATAACCATCGACAGCAATCTCAACATGGAAGCTCACATCAAGAATTCATCTAAACTGGCCTACTGGAAGCTAACCCTCATCAAACCCTTTCGACATCTTTTGCATGAGACCGACTTCAGATCAATACTACAAGCCATAGTTACACCACACCTTGACTATGGAAATATCATCTACCAAGGTCTCATAAAATCTGTTCTATCCCCACTCCAACTAGTCCAAAACACTGCTGCCAGAATTCTCACCACCATTTCAACAATGTTACATATAACACCTATCCTAAAAAACCTCCACTGACTCCCAATAGCACAGCGAGCAAAATACAAATCCATCACCACAACCTTCAAGGTCATTCACAATCTATCAGCTCCCTGCCTCTCTGACCTGATCACAACAACATACACAACAAGACCAAGAAGAGCTTCCAATCAGAACCTCCTGAGCATCCCCCTGCTCAAGACCAAAACCATACAACAGACCAGCAACCGAGCATTCTCCTTGTATGCTTCATCAATATGGAACTGACTACCAGACAACATAAGATCAGCAAAATCTATCAACGAATTAAAAAAAACAACCAAAAGCGCATCTATTCAGAGAATACTACGGATCTGATGACAAAACATAATCCAAGCACTAACACACCACACAGAAGATTAGATAAGATAAATCAATCAATCCTCCCCAGAAAACGAAGATCACCTCTACATGTAAATAGTTCATCCCCCCCACTTAATTTATCGCCTACTTATCTCCAAATTGTACTCCCTTGTTTAATGTAAATCAATTCCTCTATAATTGTTATGTTGTTTGATGTAAACTGCCTTGGATAAATGTGGAATTGTAAAAAAAACCAACCCTGTTACATGAATAAATAAATGAATACATAATCACTCTGAGGTCCTTCTCCTGGTCCGTGCACACCAACGTTTTGCCCCGTATTGCATACGATTCCCTTGGCTTTCTGCTTCCTAAGTGCATGACACTGAACTTCTTCACATTAAATCTTAGCTGCCAAGCATTAGACCATTCTTCCAGCTTTTGTAGATCTTTCCTCATGTTATCCACTCCCTCAGGGGAGTCCAATCTGTTGCAAATTTTCGTGTCATCTGCAAAAAGATTTTTCCATTCAGTCCTTCAGCAATATCACTCACAAATACATTGAACAGTACTGGTCCCAGGACCAAATCCTGGGGCACATCACTAATCACCCTCCTTTCATCCGAGTGAGCTCCATTTACTGTCACCTTCTGTTGCCTGTCAGTCAACCAATTTCTGATCCAGTTCATGACCTTGGGTCCCATCCCCAAGCTGTTGAGTTTATTGATAAGCCTCCGATGTGTAACAGTATCAAAGGCTTTGCTGAAATTTAGGTAGATCACATCCATCGCATGTCCTTGATCTAGTTTTCTGGTCACCCATTTAAAGAATTCAATCAGATTTGTTTGGCAAGATCATCCCTTTGGTAAAGTCATGTTGCCTCGGATCATTCAACCTGTTGCTTTTGAGGAAGTCCACTATTCGCTCTTTCAGGAATGCCTCCATTACTCTTCCCACCACCGAGGTAAGGCTTACTGGCCTGTAGTTTGTCACTTGTTCCCTACTATCACTTTTGTGAATAGGTACCACATCAGCCCTTCTCCAGTCCTTTGGAACTTCTCTTGTCTCCAAGGATCTATTAAAAATATCCTTTAATGGCCCTACAAGAACCTCTCTGAGCTCTTTCAGTATCCTGGAATGTATCTCATCCGGTCCCATGGCCTTGTCCACTTTCAGTTTTGCAAACTATTCTAACACATCTTCTTCTGTGAATGGTGTGGTATGTACTCCATTCCATTTGCATATTTGTCAATCACAGGTGGTCCATCTCCAGGATTTTCTTTAGTGAAAATAGAAGTATTTGTTTAGCATTTTCGCTTTTTCAATGTCACTTTCCACAAATCTGTTCCCAGCACTTTTGAGTCCTGCAATTCCACCTCTGATTTTCCTCCTCTCCTGAATATACCCAGAAAAGGTTTTGTCGCCACACTTCACATCTTTAGCCATCTTTTCTTCTGCCTTTGATTTTGCTCTCCTTATTTCTCTTTTTATCTCTTTTAGTTTGATCCTGTATTCCTTTCTGTGTTCCTCTGTTTGTGAACTTCTGAATTTTGTGAAAACTGTTTTTTTGCCTTCATATTTGCAGCCAGTTCTTTGGAGAACCATGTAGGTTTCCTTTTCCTCTTGTTTTTATTTATTTTCTTACATATGTATCTGTTGCCCCTTTTATTGCCTCCTTTAGTTTAGCCCACTGCAATTCCACTTCCCTTATCCACTGGATAATGCGTGTACTTAAAAGTGTGCAGTGCATATGTTTCCTGGAGGTGGAGTTGTGATATATATGTATACTTCATAAAATATTCATGTACATATAGACATTTCCATCTGCCTCAGGGCAGATCCACATTGATGCATTTGAATTTGCATGGCAGCGGATTGCTGTGGGAGCACATGCATGTGTCACCTTCATGACATTGGCCTAATATAGGTGTACTAAATGCATTTATAAAATATCCGTTCAAGAATGCTTGTAAATGTCTTTTGGGACTTACAATTGCAGACTGATCATTAATATCTATTTATCTTATTGTATTTTGATATTCTTCAGCTAGAATTGTACTGAATTTGCTTTTTCCTTTTTGTTTTTGTTGTTCAATAGGTCGAACCCTTGATCCAGAAAGGTCATGAGAATCTTGTGCATCATATTTTGCTGTATGAGTGTGATAAAAATGTGAATGACAGCGTGCTGGACTACGGACATGAATGCTACCACCCAAACATGCCTGATGTCTTCCTCACATGTGAGACTGTTATTTTTGCTTGGGCCATTGGTGGAGAGGTAGGGCTTTAATTTAATTTAAGTTAAGTTAAGTTAATAATTTCTATTCCACCCTTTCACCCTGTATACAGAGTGTATTATAACAATTAATAAAAATATAATATAAACATGTGAAGGCACATTTTAGAAAGGCCATTTAGGTGCCCCCTGGGATGTACAAGTCAAACCTTCTGAAATTCCATAGGAGGGGAGTAGAGAAGATAGAAACATGTAAATGCATTCTCAAATTGAGGTGTCCCTGCCTCGAAAGATAAATATCTCTATCAGTGTCCCAGAAAATAGGCACATGCAGAATAAAGGTCCGGGCATGTGCAGGGAGGTGGGATCGTTCAGCAATGTGCACATGCAGGACCTGGCAACATATTACTATTAATCAATTGTATAGCACTACAAGGCATATGCATCATTGCACATATACATGTATTTCGTACTAAATAGAACGAAACTGCAGACTACCAGAACTGAAGTGTGCCTGTAGCTTTCTGTTTCATTACAAAGCCAGAGACTTATCAGCCCCCCCCCCTCCCTTGTATAAACATGTCAGTGTCAGTATTTCGGAACCTGCTCGTGGATATAATGCCACATATATGTGCAGATTCCGACCCCCGATCTGGCCTCCTAAGGCCAGGGTCAGGCTGCGGGGAATGTCCCCCTGGCTCCCCCTGCCCCTTCCGAGCCCCGGGCATTTAAAAAGGTCCAGAGTGAGGTGTAATACAAAACAATTTATTGACGAGTGCAAGGAATACCAATCACGTGACACTGCCATGTTTTGGCAAAGCCTTCGTCAGGGGTAAAACAATTTTAAATATAACATATATGCAACAAATTAAAACAATAAAAATGTATATAAATATATATGCTCATAATATGTGTATGAATATAAAGATAGTAATATGTGTGTGAATATAAAGAAATTACAAGTAATAACATGTTATTACATGTTATTTCCAGTTGTTTTATATTATGTTTATGTTTATGTTTATTGAGCTTGATAAAACCGCCTTTCAGGTGCAATCAAGGCGGTGTACAGTAAAAAGTCACATAAAAACCAGCCTAAGCTGGAGGATAAAATAGGAAATGTACAATAATAATAATTATATTAAAAAAATTAACCAAATTAAAACATCAAGTATAAATTATAGATTATAAAAATTATAAAGGACAGAGAGAGAGGAAGGAAAGAAAGGGAAGATAACTAATACAGGACAGAACACGAGAAGAGGACTAAATCACATACAAAGGAGGACATCATACAAAAGGAGAGGGAGCATCAAACGCTAGGGAGAACAGGTGAGTTTTCAGGTTGTGCTTGAAGGTAGTGTGAAGTGGTTCAAGACGAAGGGAGGAAGGGAGGGAATTCCAGAGGGCGGGGCCAGCAAAATAGAAGGCAGAGAGACGAGTGAACTGTAAGTGAGCACGGGAGGGTGGAGGAAGAGAGAGACGATTAAGATGAAAGGAACGAGGGGTGTGCCTAGGAGAGTGGAAAGAAAGTAGATCAGCCAGATATGAAGGGATGCCAGTATAAAAGACCTTATGTAACAGAATCAACATCTTATATTGAGAACGAAAAGAAACAGGTAACACAGGTACACTACCAAAAAACTGCCTCCAGTTTTGCAACTGATTCCTATAGATTTTGGGGTGCTGAATCCAGGAAAAATAGCCAAAATGTTCCATCACGTCACGTTTTCTTGCAAAATTAGATTTCTTACCCATATAAGGAATGTTCACATAATTTCTTTTTAGCCGACTGCAGTTTATTTTCTTGGCCCAAAATAGAGGTTGTAATGGTTAACTAACTAGAAACACTCCCTCATGATATTTTAGAGTGTTTTGTATTCATTTTATACATTAACAGGACAATTGGGAGGCAGGGGGCTAAATCCAGTACTCGCGCTGGCGCATGTTCTTTCCTGTTCGCCTCGCCTCGTTCGCTCGCTCAAACACGGTGGTTGCGACATGAACGTTCCTGTCAAATTTCAGTTTCTTGCAAGTTCATTATTACCTTTTGTTTGCTCAGTCATAATCCAGCTTTATTCCGAAGTGGTTCACTACAGTTGTAGTTTGCAGTGCTGTGTATTTGTGATGGCTCACAGAGCCAGAGGTTGCGTCAACTCTCCGGACAGTTTTTGTTTTATTTGTGAGGAATATACCGTGAAAAAGCGGCAGAGGAACATTTCTGCATTTATTAAAAAAGTATATTTTGCCTATTTCGGTTTGAAGTTAGGCGATCAAGACAAACCGTGGGCTCCTCACAAAGTGTGCAAGACATGTGAGGAAGATCTACGCTTATGGATGAAAGGTAAAAAACAAGCATTTTGTTTCGGAATACCTATGATGTGGCGTGAACAAAGAGACCACAGCAGTGACTGCTATTTTTGCTCTTGCATTGTGAAGGGATACAACTTAAAAAATAAGAACATAATAAGTTACCCCAACCTTCCCTCAGCAATTAGGCCTATGCCTCATAGCAACGAAGTACCTGTGCCTGAACCACCAAAATCTTTGGATCATATTTGTGTGGACGGTTCTGATCATGATGAGACTCATCAGATGGCTTTTCCCGATGAGTCCAGTACTTCCGAGTTTGAAACTGAACCAGATCCGAAACCTGAACTTTTCTCTCAAGCTGAATTGAATGATTTAGTCTGGGATTTAGGACTCCCAAAAGATGCTGCCCAACTGCTAGGTTCTCGGCTTAAACAGAAAAATCTATTGTCACCAGGAACAACTTTTTATTGGTACCGCAACCGCGAGACACAATTTTTGAAGTATTTCAGCAAAGAGGAAGATTTGGTATTTTGCAACGATATATACGGAGTGATGGAAAAGTTCAAACTCAAGTATGATCCTGCTGAATGGCGGCTGTTCATTGATTCGTCAAAAGACAGCATAAAAGGTGTTCTTCTTCATAATGGCAACACATTCGCTTCAGTTCCTATTGCTCACTCTGTTATTCTCCAAGAAAAATATGAGAATTTGGCCCTGATTCTTCAGAAGATTCGTTATGATGAGCATAAGTGGATGATTTGTGGTGACTTTAAAATTCTATCCATGCTATTAGGGCAGCAATCCGGTTTCACCAAATATCCCTGCTTCCTTTGCTTGTGGGATAACTGGGCCCGCGACCTACACTGGGGGAAAAAAGACTGGCCAATTCGGGAGTATTTGAGACCCGGTGAGAAAAATGTTCTTCATGAGAGCTTGGTACCTCGTGATAAAATTCTATTACCACCTCTCCACATTAAGTTGGGTCTCATTAAGCAATTCATCAAGTCCCTTCCAAAAGATGGTGAGTGCTTTCGGTACCTTTGCTCAAAGTTCCCCCGACTTTCTGAAGCAAAGCTAAAGGAAGGAGTGTTTGTTGGCCCTGATATAAGGAAACTCATTTCAGATGGAGCATTCGCTGAAACGATGTCTGAGAAGGAAAAAGAAGCCTGGGATTCCTTCAAGGATGTTGTTCTCAAATTCTTGGGGAACAGGCAGGATGAGAACTATAAAGATATTGTTGCCAGGATGCTCAATGCCTTCAAAGAACAAGGCTGTAACATGAGCCTGAAAGTCCATTTCTTGCACTCCCATGTGAACTACTTTCCCGAAAACTTGGGGGCGTACAGTGAAGAACAAGGTGAAAGGTTTCACCAGGACATCAAGGACGCAGAGAGAAGGTACCAAGGAAGATGGAACACCACTATGATGGCTGATTTCTGCTGGTTGCTGCTGCGGGAAACCCCAGATGAAAAATACGCCAAGCAGCGCACCAAGAGAAGCATTCGGGGGAAGAAGAAACGGGCCCACCAGGAGATTGATTGACCCAAGAATGACTTTAAAATCTAAACTGTGTTGACAAATATCGTGTTTTTACTAAACTTTGAAATAAAAATTTGCTAGTTATTACCACAGTGTCGGATCTCATTTATTAGAATTTTATTTTCACACCATCGGGTGTTTGTCTTCATGTATTGCAATGGTGCAGTTTGCGTTTTCTATTCTTACATACATACCTGTACAACATTTTTTGCACATTTCTTTGTTTTGTTTTGTGTCTAACCTCGCTCTTATATGCTCAATGTTTGTGCACATGTATGTGGCTGTTTTAAGTGCAGACAATTTTGCTACCATCACAGTGTGTTTTGTTGACATTACTCTATTCTTATGTGCTGCCTTGTTACAATTTTCTTTATTCTTATTTGAATAACTACTAAACAATTAGTATAAAGAATTCATCCAAGAAACTTTTATCTCGATCGTACTCAATCTGAAACGTTCACCTCAAACTGCTAACCCAATGTAGCAAAAAATCTGTACGTGATGGAGCAAATTGGTTACCAGATTTGGATTCAGCGCACCAAAAAACGTAAAAATCAATCGAAACATTAGAGGCAGTTTAAAAAAATAATTTTTTAGTGTACCTGTGTAACCAGTGAAGATGAAAAAGTAGGGGGGTGACGTGATCACGAGTGGTAGAAGAGGTGATAAGGCGAGCAGCAGTGTTTTGTATCCTTTGGAGTCTGGCTATCTGATTTTTCGGGAGACCAAGAAATAAAGAATTAGAGAAATCGACCTGAGACATGACCAAAGATAGAACCAGTGTAGTTAGGGCAGAAGAGGAAAGAAAAGGGCGAACAGAACGGATCTGACGAAGGAGGAAAAAGGAGGTTTTGGCAATATGAGAGATATGGGTGCGGAAAGATAGGTCAGAATCAAAATGAACACCTAGATAACGAAACGTGGAGACCAGGGGAACCGGAGTGCCAGAGAAGGAGGGAGCCAGTGAAGGGGAGGGACCACCATAAGAAAACCAAATAGCAAGAGTCTTAGGGGCTTGTTTACAAAGCCGCGGTAGCGGTTTGCGATCGTAATCGGAGCCGCGGCCCCATTGATTTCAATGGGGCCGCGGCTGCGATCGCGATCGCGAACCACTACCGCGGCTTTGTAAACAAGCCCCTTAGTCAGGTTCAGATGGAGACAGTTAAGAGTAAGCCAGTGAGCAACAGAAGAAAGACAAGAGTTCAGGGGAGAAAGATCGGGACAGGAAGAGGAAGTATGGTGAAGCAGGAGAATATCATCGGCATAGAAGAAAGCTGATATACCGGACTGCTGGATAAGAAGAGCAAGAGGGGCCAGAAAAAGGTTGAAAAGAAGGGGTGCAAGAACAGAACCCTGGGGGACCCCACAAGAGAGACGGTGTGAGTCAGAAGGAGGGATTGCAGATGAAGAAGAAAGAACTGCACAGGAGCGGGAAGAAAGAAAGGAGTGAAACCAGTGATGAACAGTGCTACAGAGACCAGCTTCCCGAAGCCGGTGAAGAAGAAGGGAGTGGTCAACAAGATCGAACGCAGCTGAAAGATCCAGGGCAACCGCCACCGAAACATCACCACGATCATGTGCTACATGTAGTGCATTAGTGAAAGCTAGAAGAACGGTGTCGACGCTATGCCCGGGGCGGAAACCAGACTGACGGGGGTGAAGATAGTTAGTGGAATCAAGATGGTGAGAGAGCTGAGCGAAAACAAATTTTTCCAGAAGTTTGGACAAAAAAGGAAGATTAGACACCGGCCGATAATTAGAAGGAAGTGAGGGATCAGAAGAAGGATTCTTTAGGATAGGACGAACCAAAGCGTGCTTCCAGGGTTTAGGAAAGATTCCCGTGGCAAGACTAGAATTAAACATAGTGAGAATATAAGAGAAGCAGCCAAGAGAAGAAGTAAGAAGCCAAGATGAGGGAATAGGATCAAGCGAACAGAAAGTTTTCTTAGAGGAGGAAATGAGATGATGGAGTTCAGATGCTGTTATGGGGGAGAAGGTAGCCCAGAAGTGAGAAAGTTGAGAAACTGGCGGGGGGGAAGGAAGGAGGGGAGGAGAAGTAATAGGGGCAGGACAAGAAGGTAGGGAATCCCGTAGGGAATTAACTTTAGAGATAAAGAAAGAGGCCAAACGGGACGGGGAGGGATGGGATTGAACCGCGGGGGCCGAGGATGGGGTGCGTAAAGAGAGAAGGGATCAAAAGGTGGAGTACATATGACGGGTCTGATTGGGAGCAAGAGAAATAGCAGTGGAAAAGTAATCACGCTTTGCAGAGTGAAGCTGAGAGCGGTAATAGGAGTGATGAGCCTTAAAGGTGGATAGATGAATAGGAGAAGGGTCCTTGCGCCATAGGCGTTCGGCCCTCCGGAGGTGAGTCCGAAGTAACCATAAGCCATGGTGGTACCAGGGATGAGAGGGGCGATGACGAGGTGGCCGGGAGCGCAAGGGAGCAAGACGGTCAAGAGCGCTAGAGAGAGAAGAAAACCAGGTAGTAGCTTGAGAGTTAGGGGACAAAAGTGGAAAGTCAGTAGGGAGAAGTTCAGAAGATGGGGGAAATTGTTGGAGAGTGAGGGGGTGAGGGCACGTGAGAGATGCTTTGAAGACGAGAGGGGAGAGGACGCAGGAGAGACAGAAGATAGGTGACCGGGAAGTGAACACGAAAGAGTAAGATAGAAGTGATCAGTCCACGGAAGGGGTGTGGCCGATACACCTGATAAAGTAAGGGGGAAGGATGTAGGGGTCAGAAGTAGATCCAAGGTGTGACCAGCTTGATGAGTTGGAAGGGTAACGTGTTGAGAAAGAGAGAGATAAGGCCCAATTCTATCCCAGATGCACAGAGAGGGATCGTGATTCTGATCCCGTGGGGCACGTCTAGCCCCGCGGGATCACAGCTGTAATCAGGCATGTACATGCAGGCCGGGACTGGAATTCAGACCAGCCTGCACGTATATGCACAGCCCGACTAACTCAGTCAGGGCTTTTAAATGGAGCCACGGCGCCATGGCGTCATGTTGACATGGCACCGCGGCTCCATTTAAAAGCAACGATGCTGGCCGCCTGAGAAAGGGCTTTATTCCCCACAGCCCAGCCCCTGATCAGGCCTCCTAAGGCCAGGTCAGGCTGCGGGGAAAGTCCCCTGGCCCCCTCTGCCTCATCCGAGCCCCGGGCATTCAAAAAACTCACGTCCAGGGAAGTTATTCTGTCTCGGAGGTGGAATATTTTCCCCGCACATGTTGCTGGCCCTGAACGTACAGAGCTAACATTAGAATCGGCCCAGTACATCCAGGGCCAGTGACCGCCCACTGCCTGCCCATACTCTGCCCCTGGGCCACCCATCTCCTGCCCCCGTCTAACTTTCCCGCACAACCGGCGGGGAAGTTAGTCGGGGGCAGGAACCGGCACGGATAGTGGGGATGGACATCCCATCATGCTGTCCATCCCCACTATTTGTAGCAAAGAATATCCCTCATATTGTATTATTGCAGGGTATATTTTTTATGTACCGTATCGGGTGATTGGTATTCATTGCATTGTTCAAAAAATTGTTTTGTTTTTCACCTTGCTCGGGGCTGGTACTTGGACTGTTTTGCAAGTGTTTTGTGCTCTTGTTCATTGGACATACATGTGCAGCAGCACCGCTGTACATAAAGAACCCCTGATCTTTACCTGCTATGCTTATTTGAGAGGGAGAAAAGTATTGGAGAACTGAGAACAGAGTTGGCATTAGGAGGCAGGTGCCCCCAACTCCTGCGGCTCTGGCTCCCTTTTCCCCACCGTCTGACCCAAGGCTGGCCTGCCATGGCCTGGATCGGGCGGCAGGGACCCCACTGCACCTGGCTCTGGCCCCAAGAGGGAATCCCCAGCTCCGATTGTTCCAAAAATGCTGCTTATTCCACCTTTGAGATGGAATAAGCAGCACGTCCCCATGGGTCCAGCAACACATACAGGGCCGTGACCTGAATCGGCTCTGTACGTGCTGCCAGGCTGGCATGTCACAGTTCCACCATGATCCTGTGCCTCCTGCCCCCTGCTGGCTCTCCCTGTCCTGAGCATCGGGATGTATGGGGAGAGCCAGAGGGGGAATTGGGCCCAGACAGCTTGCGGGGCTGCATGTCCCCTCAGGACGTGCATCCCTGCAACCTGTGTTTCTGCATGAGGACCATAGCCTACAGGCAGACTTTGGGGTCCTCTCACCAGTTTCTACCCTGGGACCCTTCACGCCTAATGATTGATGGGTATTCCATAGTTATCTGTACTGGTGTGAGTTGGCTGAAATGAGCACTTTTGCAATGCCTATTTGTGCTGTGGAGTAAATTTACATGAGCAGCGCCGTTGTGAAATTGGGGTGCATGTGGATCTTTTCTGGACCACCCTGGATGCGCCAGCCACACCCCATGTGACTTGAACGTGATTGGGGCAGACACATGTAAATTTAGGTCTTTCTAAAATGGCTTTTGGGATGTAGATCTGATTTGCACATGTGAATGGTCATTTTCAGAAGTGCAAATCATGACTAGGGTTTCTAAAATAACTCCCATAATAAATAACACATAATACCATAAAAACAAAGGGCCTGGTATTCAAAGACACTATCCATATAGTACCGCTAGTGCTGCTGAATATTTTCTCTGACCACCATGCACTGTCTGGATAATGCCAGAGTAGTCTATAGTTGGGGTAAGGGTGGTCCCCGTCATAATCTAGTGAGCGGGGATTTTCAATCCGCTATCCGGATAACAAGCCGCATACAGTTAGGCCACAAAACGTCAGGTCTAACTTTATGTGGTTTGTCATCCAGATAGTGAATGAATATCGCCATTCTCTGTACAGCCGCCGGTTCTAGTTTACCTGCAGCAGACAGTGTTTAAAAAAAACTGCTGACCGCCACAGGCTACATAATGGCTAGCTAAAATGTTTAAAGGCATAAAACTAACAGAAGAAATGTGTTTCTTATGATCGACCCTTTAATTAATCTGACAGCTTTTAACTTATAGTACAATTCCACAGCCGGGCCACCAGCATGACGGCCTCGGGTCGTTACTCCCATCCCTCCCTCCCCCCCGGACATATTAACTGTACTCTATTAGATTTCAACCAAGCATCGTTTATTTATTTGACAACATTGGAATAACAGTAAAAAACTGTTGGCCACAGCATAATCAACATAATCATAAAACTAATGTATAATTTTCATAGCACACATCATAAGAACCACTATACATTGCCATTTCCTTGTAGAGCTATCCTATTCTAGATTGCCCTTCCTCCCCTCTTAAGAGGCACAGCCCATCCTAAGCCAGTCAATGACGTCCGGCAGGGATGTTTGGAAAATTACCTTCCAAGCCTTTTCCCCACTGCCCGCAGTCCTGATTACCATACATTAGGTAAGGGGCGCCTGCCGTTAAAACAGGCCCTTTAATGCTCCCTTCCTATTCGCAGCAGTGTCCCGATCTGCCTCTGCCCATGGCCTGTCAAAAGGTCGTGAACAGGGCTCCGTTACTAATTTCTATGTTCATCCCTCCCCTCCCCCTCGTGCCGTGAAAGCGTAGGGAGGCCCTCTACACACCGTTCCTGCTTCAACTCTGCGTACCATTGGGGGACGAGTCAGCTCCTATATGACCACTTCCCCCCTTTCCATGTCTGGGCTGTGCACTCTCTCCTAGGAGGGGGGCCCTAGCTCTCCTGCCAACCCCTCATGGCAGCGACCCCTCGCTTGCCGTCTGGGGCCCCACCCTTTCCTGCCATTGTGGCCAACACCTGTTTCTGCCATAGTCATTCGACCGTATCTTGTATGGCACACAGGAACACATCCATCCCAAATTCCGACAGATGTATCCCATCCGCGCGATACAGCCTGGGGCAGTTTTCATCTATGAGGTCATGCATGATGCTGTACCCTCCGACTGACTCCATGAAACGGGCCATCTACCTGTTCACTTTTTGCCTCGTCCTTTCGACCGTCTGGTGTGACCATTCACCCCTCCAGACCCGTCATGGTATGATGTGCGACCAGACAAGCAATGCCCCTGGGAAGGAACTCGCCAGTGTCAGCATGTCCCTCTGCATCTTCTTTGTGAGCTCAACACTACGTGTACCCGTCAGGTCGTTACCTCCCAGATGGACTACTGTTGTCCATGGCTGTCCCCCTGCTCTCTTCTTTTGCAGGAGGAATGGCAGCAGCTGGTCCCACACCATACCTCGACGGCCCATCCACGTCACTGACACTCTCGCTTTTGGCAGACCCAGGTTGAGCCCTTGCGGTCTGATCCTTGTCCTTTTTTCTGCCTAGTGAACTAATGAATGGCCACATATCCATGCTTCTTGAGGGGTATTGGCACCTATGTTGCATTATTGGCAGAAAATTACATTGTTATCATTGCCTCTAGACGAAAGATTCTGTTGATATCATTGCCTCTTGACAAAAGATTACCTTGTTATCAGTGCATCATTGTATGTCATTCAAAACATGTATGTCATACACACATTCTAAGGCCCCTAATTAGTGACTCATGACTAGAAATTGTGTATATATATATATATATATATTTTTTTTTAATATATAATCTCTAACTCCTTTCCATATTATGACAACTGCCTTTTCACAACCAACACTGACTCCTACACCTTTGTTTACAGCAGTCCACACAACAATAACAGTTTCCTACACCGGCGTCAAACTGGACGTACATATAGTTTGTACCTGTCAGAGCGCCATCTCCCAATGTTCATAATCTGTTCCCTTGTCATACCTATACTGGCCGCCGTTGAAGCGGCCCCGATGCGGAAGGAGTGCATGCCGTAAAAGCGCGTCTCCAAGCCCGCTGCTTCCAAGCTTAGCTTGAGCACTCTAGCAAATTGAAAATGTGAGAGAGGGGCACCATTCGCATGCACTAACCATTGTTCGCCCCCTGCTGGGTGGAGTTGTTTGTATTCGGTGAATGTTTTCACTGGGCAGGATGGGTCCCCTGGTAGCGGGGCTAACACAACCTGTGTACCTTTTCCTTCAGTATCCGTCTTGGACTTCTGGACGTATAGTACTAATGTCCCGTCCTGAAAGCTAACATCCCTCTTCCTAATGCCCCCCTCGGCTGGCTCGCGACTCGCCATGGCCACCAACTCCCCTATTCTGAACGCTCCAAAGAACGCCCAGGAAAAGGCACATCTGAACAGCAGAGTCTCAAATACATCGAAACATATCTGGCATGTGGCCCTCATAAGCTTCTTTAATATTTGATGTGTTATGGGGAATCGTCTGTCCATCATGCAACGCTGCTCCGATGCCCAGCCCTTCATTACCCTTGTGATAACGAAATCCGTTCTCGGACTATTCTTACCCATTGCTCTAGCAAAGAATGTGATTGCTGCTAATTGCGTCTGCACAGCCGATTTCTTAACTCCGCTACTTTTAGACTGTAAGATCCACTGCAGGATCGATTCCGTCATGGGATTGTCTGAGTCCCCGATCCTGCTACTTCTGCAGAAGGCTTGAAACTTGCCCCAAGCCGCCAGGTATTTTCGCCTCATCCGCTCGGATAGTGAACTCAGCAAAAGCTCCCAAACCTCGGCGGACCAAGGTCCCATACCTGTTCTGGGATAGCTGTCTTGACTGCATTGGCCTCAGGTGCGAGCATTCGAAAGAGCGGGATCTTGGAACGAGAAAGAGCATCGGCAAGGTTATTATGCTGACCTGGAATATACTCCGTCCTAATAGTTACATTATGTGTAAGGCATAACATCACTATATGCCTCAGCAATGCCACCACCCCCGGTGTATGGGCACGCATTCCATTCACTGCATGTACTACCACTAAATTGTCAGTGTGGAATGTGATTGCTTTGTTGACTAGCAGTGGGACCCATATGTACAAGGCTACCATAATGGGAAAGAGCTCCAGGAACATAATGCCCTTTGTGGTTCCCCCGGAGTGCCACTCACTAGGCCATTTCTCGGAACACCATGCCCCCTTGAAATAAATTCCGAAACCGATCCCCCCCCAGCGGCATCGGTGAATAATTCCAGGTCCTTGTTCGACACTGGATGCTCTTGCCAGAACGCAAGCCCATTGAATGACTGCAGGAAACGCTCCCACATATGTAGGTCTTCCCATATGTCTTTGGTGACCCTGATTTTATGGTGTTTCTTCTTGACCCATTTTGTTGCCAGTGCCATGCACCGGCAGAAGACTCGCCCCATCGGCATGACCCTACAAGCAAAGCACAGCAGTCCCAGCAATGACTGGAACTACTCCAATGTTGCTTTCGGCCTCCCTTGCATGCTCTGAATAGCGCTCCTCAGTTTTTCTATTTTGTCGTCCGGCAAATGTGACAATCGCGCTATCATGTCAAGTTCTGTGCCAAAGAATGTGATCACCCACATGGGCCCACTGGTCTTTTCCTTTGCTAGGGGAATCCCGAAACGCTGAGCGACCTGCTCGAAAACATTGAGGATCCTCTTGCAGTCCTCACCATCAGTTCCATTGAATAGGAAATCGTCCAGGTAATGTACTACCGTATTGCGGCCCACGATGTCCTCCACAACCCAGTGTATGAATGCGCTAAACTGCTCAAAATACGCACATGAGATTGAGCAGTCCATGGGCAGACATTTGTCATAAAAATATTCCCCATTGAAGGTGAAACCTAGTAGTGAAAAGGACTCCGGCTGTACAGAAGCAGTTGAAAGGCTGATTCGATATCTGCCTTCGCCAATCGAGCCTGCTGTCCTAACTTCCGTATGATAGTCACGGCCTGATCGATCGTCGCATATCTCACCGAGCATAACGATGGATCAATGTGGTCGTTAACTGAACCCCCTTCTGGGTATGATAAGTTGTGGATTAGACGGAATTTACCCGGCTCCTTTTTTGGCACTATTCCTAAAGGGAACAGCACCAGATTCGGAGCGGGTGGGCTCTTGAACGGCCCGGCTACCCTTCCCAGGCCAATTTCTTTTGCCAGTTTCTGTTGCACTACCGCGTTGAATTTTTTGACTGAGGGGGAGTTACGGATTACTTGCTCCTGCGTTGGAACTGATGATGGAATATGGAAACCATGCGCGAAGCCGCTCTCAATGCTGAGAGCTTTGTCTCGCAGCGGGTAGGCCCGCAGCCACAAATGCATGTGTTCAAGCTTGATGGGGGTTGGGGCCATGACCATCATTTCCCCGCTGCTGTGATGGCTGGAATGGTTTCGTCTCTCTTCCCAGTCGGCACGTGGAAGCCGAGTGACTGCCCCTGCAGCTGGAACATGGTGTCGGAATTTGCATGGACGCCATGTGCAGCTGCCCGTATTGTACTGGCGGCATACTTGGCGGTCGGCCATCTAGTAGGTCTGCCGCCATTGAACTTGAAAGGACTGCGGCAGCCCGTCCTGACTCCATGGCCTGTTGGGAGTCATTTCCTCCAGCCACAGATCCACGATTCTGTGTTGCCATGTCATGGTTGGGTCCTCCGCCATGCTTTTCCTGACCTTGACGTCGTAATTCAACCAGGTCCACCCTCCTAATCGCTTGTGCGCCTGGGTAATGGTGTCTAGGTACTTAATTAGGTACAGACTCGATTCCGGCTCCCGCTCCACAACCACACTCATAAATATATGGAAAGCCGATACCCAATTATTTATGGATTTCACAATTCTCGGCTTCTTTTCCCAGTTCTTGTCCCTATCCTTGCTCTCTTTCGCCTCTCCTTCCTGGTCCCTAAGCAGCAATGAGAATATATCAATATATTCTCGTCGCCAAATGTGCTTCTTCAACTTCCTAGGCACCGTGCTGGCTAATGAGCTCACACCGCAACGTGGGTCTCCACTAACTGCCGATAGGGTTGCCGGTGCTGCTGTCACCGGTGTCACTGGTCCGGTTACACCGGCCTCACGGTTTTCTGTTCTCTGTGTGTATAGCTCGCTGTGCATTGCCCATACTCTTGCTAAAGAGTTATTCTTTTTTGATTTATTCTTTTTCTTTTTTTTGAAAGTTTTTAAGGCATTCTGTATTGCGTTCGCTAAAGACATCTCCCCATCTGTGTCAGAAGTAGATTCTTCAGATGATGAAGAAGACAATACAGGTGCCCCCTTCTCACCCCCTGACTTACCAATTGCCGTGCTGGTGCTTGCAGTTTGCAATTCCTCCAACATTGTATTGTGTGATTCCAGCTGTTGCCTGAAAGTGCTCAGGCCGTGTTGGTTCACCTGTTTACGAATGACTCGCAATAGTTCATCTAACTCCTGGCTGGATGTAAACGGCATGGATGGGTGTGTTTGCTGCTGCGGTGGTGCCTGCTTACTCCGACGCATTGTTGTTTTGGTCGCATCACATTTGCGTGATGTGTCCCCGCTCTTTGTCTTCCTTTTTGCTACTGCTGTGGGTGCCCTTTTTGCTGCACTGCGTGTTGTCCTGCCTCCTGTGCTCTGTACGATCTCGCTCCTCTCTGTATTTGGCCATCCACTGCGGTCCCTTCTCTCGCTCTGGGTGACTTTTCGTGGCATAACTATAGTACATAGCGATTGTACTATGAAGAAGCAACGAGGAGAGAGAATAGACATGTTAGTAATCTGCCCCTGGTCGCAATTGTTGTCGTGGTACCCCTTTCAGACTCATCCCGGGTTTTGCCCCTGTACTATGCTGTTGTACTTTTTTTTAATATATATCATATTACCATCACCTACCCCCCCTCTGTTCAATTCGCCCCTCCCTCTTTTTTTTTTTGCATTTGATAATCTATTGCCATCCGTTGTGGTTAGAACACTGGCTTGGTAACCAAGCAACCAGGGTTCGATTCCCACTAGCACTCCTTGTGGCCTTGGGCAAGTCCCTTAACCCTCCACTGCCTCAGAAGAAAGGCCTGGCAATCTACTTCTGGTGACACTGCCAAGAAAACCCAGGAGCTTCTGGGTCGACAGGAGTCAGGACTGACTCGAAGGCACACATTGCATTGCATTTTTGTCATCCGTTTCTACTCACAAATATTTAAGCTCTGCCTGTTATCTTTAACGCTATCCCACTTGTGCCTTCTAGATGACAGCCATAACCATAAATATTTCTACTCACAAATATTATAAACTCTGCATGTTATATTTGTTGCTATCCCAATTCAGCCCACTAGATGGCAGCCTGTAACCAACGCTGGCCCTCCTTTTCTCTTTTTTTTTTTCCAATCAGCTCAACCTCAGGCTGCCATCTAGATGCGCTCGCGTGTCTCCCGTGTTCTCTGGATGTCCTTTTTAGCTCACTTACTACCAGTGTTAATGTTACTGTGATTAATGCAAGCCACATTATTCTCAGTGAGGCCTATTTACTGATGCGGAGAGTAATTTTATAACAGGCCATCTATATGTGAAAGGCAGGTACATGCCTATTTGGGGGCTAATTTATGAAGACACATAGGTGCCTAATAAAATACCAGCAGAAATTGTGGCTAAAATGAACTTGCACAGATTTACAGCTGCTGTGAGCATTTGCAATGCCCATACATACGTACGTATTTTGCAAATAGGGCATATAAATCGCAACTGCCCAATCTCTACCCATGTCACCAGCTGTATTTCATCCTAAGGTGCACATTTAGAGAGCTGCATGGTGCTGGGAGATAGGCCAGGGAGACGGAGCTCTGGGAGAAAAACTGTGGAAGGCACCTAATTGAAGACACAAGGGGCTAAGTGTGTGGCGAGAGGAGCCAGTGGATTATGGGATATGTGTGTGTGTGTGGGGGGGGGGGGGGTATGAGCTAGAGAAGATGGAGTAGTAGTTGTGTGTGGGGGAGGGGGATTGGATAGCTGGGGACAACAGAGGGTAAAGGGCCATGTGTGGGAGGGGAGATTGCTTGAGGAGATGGGGTAGGGGATATATGTATGGGGATGAACTGTAGGCAACAGTGATTAAGGTGTCATGAGTGGGAGAAGACATGAGCTGAAGGAGAGGGAGTAAGGGGATGAGAATTAGGAGGAGATGACCTGGGGGAGACTGTATAAGGGGGCATATGGTTGATGGTGCAGAAGAATTGGGGGAGGAAAGGGGTTAAGAGATGTGCTGGATGGGGGAGATGAGCTGAGAGGGAGCATGTTGAAGGACAGGTTGAGTTGGGAGAGGAGAGAATGTCGAAGGGGAGAGAAGTAATGAATAGGGAGGATGATCTGATGAAGGGAGCCAGTATCAAGGTATGTGTAGGGGAAAGTGATCTACTGCTTTACAGTTAAGGATTCTGGTTTTAATGTAGTTTTCTTTTGGCAATCTGCAGAACTCATGTTTTTGTTGTAAAACGTCAGCACTGCCTGCAGCCAGAGCTCCTCTTGGGCTCAGTGGACAACTGACAAAAAAAGCCAGAAATCCTGGCTATCATACATTATTACTGTAGTCCTGGGAAAAATCTGTACCAAAGCTTTAAAACTGTGCATTTTTGAATAAGAACTTTGGATCCAGTATTGAGTTCATAAGAACATAAGAGCATAAGAAATGCGATACTGGGTCAGATCAAGGTCCATCAAGCCCAGTAACCTGTTTCCAACAGTGGCCAATCTAGGTCACAAGTACCTAGCAGTTTCTCCATAAGACACAGGTTCCTCAGTGCTTGTATTAGGGCAAGCAGTGGATTACCTGTGCTCTCTTTAATAATGGTTTATAGACCTTTCCTCCAGCAACTTGTCCAAACCCTTTTTAAACCCAGTTATATTAACAGCTTTTACTACATCCTCCAGTAACGAATTCTAGAGTTTGACTACGCATTGAGTGCAAAAATATTTTCTCTTATTAGTCTTAAATGGGTTACATTATAGCTTTATTGCATGTTCCCTAGTCTTTCTACTTTTTGATGCCATAAAGAATCAATTTACTTTTACTCATTCCGTTCCATTCATTAATTTATAGACCTCTATCATATCTCCCCTCAGCCGCCTCTTTTCCAGGTTAAAGAGCCCTAACCTTTTTAGCCTCTCTTCATAGGAGTAGCCTTCCATCCCCTTTACCATTTTGGTGGCTCTTCTCTGAACCTTTTCTAATAACGCTATATCCTTTTTAAGATACGGCGACCAGAATTGCACACAATATTCAAGGTGCGGTCTCACCATGGAACGATACAGAGGCATTATAATATCCTTTGTTTTATTCTCCATTCCTTTCCTTATGATTCCTAGCATTCTATTTGTCTTCTTGGCTGCCGCTGCACACTGGGCCAAGAGGTTTCAACGTGTTATCCACGATGATGCCTGTGCCTCTAAGGCACATAGCTCTCACTGCTGAACTTAACCCAGAATATTCAATCCTGGGCCATATCCGGCCACCGACATTGAATATCTGGGTTTGCCACACAGCCACACACGGCGCAGAAGCTAACCATGCACAGTGATATTCAGCGGCTGTCCGGTTAGGTCTGACGGCGAACCTTAGGACAGCTTTTGCTGTGCCTAGCTTTCACCGCTGAGAGATAACTGGGCAGCGGCTGAACATCACCACTTCACAGTTATCCCCGTGTACCGCCCCTGGAACGCCTCCAACATGCCCCGATGCTTAGCGGTTAGCATTGGGGCATATAGCAACAGTACTGTGGGATATTCAGTGTCACTAACCATGTTAGTGACACTGAATATCCTGCTTGGGGCAGTTACGTGGTTTACAGGTCTGTAAATCGTTTAAATGCCTTGCAATATCGGGCCCTTTCTGTTCAGAAGCTTAAATCAATAACTACTTAGAGACAGTGGTTATATTTTATTATTTTCATACATATAGCATGTAGAATTTTGCAGAATCCTAAAATGCTATGTGCAAAATTCTTATCTTTTTGTGCAGAATTCCCCCAAGAGAAAAGAGAGAGTTTGTATTCTTCTTGGGTTGTGCTTTTTCCTTAATATTCTGGCAAGAAACATTTTAAAATAGGACAGTGCACTGCTTATTATCTATTTTTGTCATTATTAGTCATAATGACATTCAGTAATTATTGTTATGCCTTTCATCAGATCTGGAATTCCTACACTTAACTTTCCGTATGTCTGATTCTAGGGTTTAACTTATCCTCCTTATGCTGGCCTATCAATCGGTACACTATCTGACCCTACATATGTGCTTATGGAAATTCACTATGACAACCCATCATATTTGGAAGGTAAGTCAAGAGATATTTATTTATTTATTTATTTGGTTTTATCCCACACTATTTATGATCAGCAAATGCAATGTGTGCCTTCGAGTCAGCCCTGACTCCTGGCGACCCAGAAGCTCCTGGGTTTTCTTGGCAGTGTCACCGGAAGTAGATTGCCAGGCCTTTCTTCCGAGGCAATGGAGGGTTAAGTGACTTGCCCAAGGCCACAAGGAGTGGAGTGGAGGAGCAGCCTAGTGGTTAGAACACTGGCTTTGTAACTAAGCAACCAGGGTTATGATCAGCACCATTTACAAAATAACAGCATATTACATGGAACAGTTTATATTGAACATATTACATTTAACAAGTTCCATGATATATGCTCACATTTTTCATGCGCACATACAATTTGTACTTAAGGTAATGGAGGGTGAAACAGGGCTTTTTCCAGGACGTACACACTGGTACTGATTTTTGATGCCTTTTTTTGCTGCCTTCTAAAAGTATCCTGGGGTCCCCAAAAGGTGTAATCACTATGGAATGGCAAGTGCTTCCCCTCAGTAATGAAGCCCCAACCCAGCTTCAGGCTTCATGTTAACCGCTTTGCTTGTTGCCACAGTCCTGCTAGCTCCAGCACACTGAAAACGTCCGCTGTTTGATCTACAGAGCATTCTGTCTTTACGGAGCCTCCCGTGGTTCAGAGATCAGCAGCTTGAACCGTGCAGTCCCATGCAATTCAAACAACTGATATTCGAACCATGTGGGGCTCTATATATACAGAATGCCTTGTGATTGACATAGCAGATCATGATTTCAGTGTGCCGTCACAGACAGTAAGAAGCAGCAGTCTGAGACCTGCAGTAACAAGCGGACTTTAAGGGTAGGAAAGAGCAGGAAGGTAAGATGTGAGGGGGGGGGGGCAGACACAAGTTTCTATATCGCATGCATGTACCATCTGAGAGCGAGCGAAGAAGGAAATATATAAACATAGTAAAATAGTAAATGACGGCAGATAAAGACCAGTATGGTCCATCTAGTCTGCCCAGTAAGATGGCAGGAGTAAGATGGCAGGAGTAGGTGCCACTCTCGGCAGGCCACCCCTCAGGCCACCCCTCCCCATGTCTTTGTTTAGGGTGAACCCACCGTGCCGTGCAGGCCACCCCTATTTGTTGAGAAATTAGATAGTTCAGTTTATTTTGATTTTATCCTGTTAAGGGATCCACTGTGTCTGTCCCGTGCCATTTTGAATTCTGTCACTGTATTTGCCCCCACCACCTCCATCGGGAGGGCGTTCCAAGCATCCACCACCCTTTCAGTGAAAAAGTATTTCCTGACATTGCCTTTCCATTTACCCCCTTGCAGCTTCATGTTATGCCCTCTAGTTTTACAGCTTCCCCATTTTTGGAAGAGGTTTGTTTGTTTATTATTTCTCTTTAAGTATTTAAAGGTCTGAATCATATCTCACCTGTCCCTCCTCTCCTCCAGAGTGTACATATTTAGGTCTTCAAGTCTCTTCTCATAAGGCTTCTGACGCAGGCTCCAAATCATTTTGGTCGCCTCCCTCTGAACAGTTTCCAGTCTTTTTACATCCTTTGCAGATATGGTCTCCAAAACTGAACACAGTATTCCAAGTGAGGCCTCACCAGTGACTTGTACAGTGGCATTAGTACCTCTTCCTTTCTGCTGGCAATTCCTCTTTGTATGCAACCCAACATCTTCCTGGCTTTTGCCACCGCCTTGTCGCACTGTTTTGCCACCTTGAGATCCTCAGAAATAATTACACCAAGGTCCTTCTCCTGGTCCGTGCACACCAACCTCTCGCCCCCTATCACGTACATTTCCCTTGGATTTCTGCTTCCCAAGTGCTTGACACTGCACTTCTTCACATTAAATCTTAACTGCCAAGCATTAGACCATTCTTCCAGCTTTTGTAGATCTTTCCTCATGTTATCCATTCCCTCAGAGGAATCCACTCTGTTGCAAATTTTTGTGTCATCTGCAAAAAGACAGACTTTTTCCATTCAGTCCTTCAGCAATATCACTCACAAATACATTGAACAGTGCCGGGCCCAGGATTGAACCCTGGGGCACCCCACTAAGCACCCTCCTTTCATCCGAGTGGGCTCCATTTATCATCACCTTCTGTCATCTGTCAGTCAACCAATTTCTGATCCAGTTCACCACTTTGGGACCCATCCCCAAACTACTGAGTTTATGGATAAGCCTCCAATGAGGAACAGTATCAAAGGCTTTGCTGAAATCCAGGTAGATGACATCCATCACATGCCCCTGTTCTACTTCTCTGGTCACCCAGTCAAAGAACTCAATCAGATTTGTTTGGCAAGATGGTCCTTCGGTAAAACCATGTTGCCTCGGATCATGCAACCTATTGGTTTTGAGAAAGTCCACTATTCGCTCTTTCAGAAGCACCTCTATTACTTTTTCCACCACCGAGGTAAGGCTTACGAGCCTGTAGTTTGTCACTTCTTCCCTGTCCCTGCTTTTGTGAAGAGGTGCCACATCAGCCATTCTCCAGTCCTGAGGAACCTCTCCTGTTTCCAAGGATCTGTAGAAAACATCCTTTAATGGTCCTGCAAGAACCTCTCTGAGCTCTTTCAGTATCCTGGGATGTATCCCATCTGGACCCATGGCCTTGTCCACTTTCAGTTTTGCAAGTTGTTCTAACACCTCATCTTCTGTGAATGGTGTGGTATCTACTTCATTCCTATTTTTATATTTGGGAATCACAGGTGGTCCTTCTCCAGGATTTTCTTTAGTAAAAGCAGAGCAGAAGTATTTGTTTAGCAATTCTGCTTTTTCAATGTCACTTTCCACGAGTCTGTTCCCAGCACTTCTGAGTCCTGCAATTCCACCTCTGATTTTCCTCCTCTCCCGAATATACCTGAAGAAAGTTTTGTCGCCACACTTCACATCTTTAGCCATCTTTTCTTCTGCCTTTGATTTTGCTTTCCTTATTTCTCTTTTTGTCTCTTTTAGTTTGATCCTGTATTCCTTTCTGTGTTCCTCTGTTTGCAAGCTTTTGAATTTTGTGAAAGCTGTGTTTTTTGCCTTTATTTGAGCAGCCACTTCTTTGGAGAACCAAATAGGTTTCCTTCTCCTCATTTTTTAATTTACTTTCCTTACATATATATCTGTTGCCCCTTTTATTGCCACCCTTAGTTTAGTCCATTGCAACTCCACTTCCCTTATCCCCTCCCACCCTGCCAACTCCTCCTTCAGGTACTTGGCCATTTTACTGAAGTCAGTGTTTTTGAAGTTTAGGACTTTGAGCTTGCTATGATTGGACTGCTTCTTGGCTTTTATCTCAAACCATACCGTGTGATGATTGCTGCTGCTCACAGGGGCAGACATTCAACACGCTATCACTGTTGGTGAGCACTAAATCCAGCATTGAACTTTCCCTGGTTGGTTCCATCATCATTTGTCTAAGTAATGCATCTTGGAGAGCATCCACAATTTTTTGCTTCTTTCCAGATTTGCAGAAGGAGTAATCCAATCCACATCAGGTAGATTAAAGTCACCCAATATGATTGCTTCCCCCTTTGTTGCTATCTTGGTAATATCTATAATCAATTCGTTATCTATCTCTTCAATTTGTGTCGGAGGTCTGTAGACTACAGCAGTATGGATGACAGTGCCATCTCCTCTTTCCAACACAATCCAGAGGGCTTCTTCTTTTCCCCATGCCCCCTGCATTGCAGTAGCTTTAATATTGCTTTTTAAATACAAGGCTACTCTTCCTCCTTTTCCGCTTTCTCTGTCTCTTCTGAATAGATTATAGCCAGCTATGGCTATATCCCATTAATGCGATTCATTAAACCATGTTTCTGTAATGGCCACAATGTCCAAGTCCATTTCCACCATTAGGGCTTCCAGGTCGGGAGCTTTCTTGGCTAAGCTTTGAGCATTTGTGCTCATTGCTTTCCAGCATTTACCTGGCTTGTGTGTATTTTGCATTGATTTTGTTCTGCCCACTTCTTTCCACTTGTCGTTGATGTGTGGTTTAAAAGTGTGGCTGTTTCTGATGTTATTCTGCTTTTGCTGGGAGATAAAATGTGGATAAAAACAAACAAATAGTACAAAGAGGAAAAAGAGAAGGGTTGATATTCACATCATATCCACAAAGCCTTTGTAATTGGAGTCAACAATGATCAAGCTTTCTCTTAGATTATTCTAGGCTGGATAGAAATGATTCAATTTATTGTGCATACAGTATGGTTAAATAATTTACAGCTTGCATCCCAGATGTTCAGAAATCAGCTAGGAGCTTCCAGTCATTTCACATCCAAAATGACATTTGAAAACTCACTTAAAGGAAAAGTTCTAGCCAATGTCTTTAAGTAATTTAGCAGGTAGTTTAGAGAAAAAACATCATCCTCCCCCCATCCCTTTTTTATCCTAATGTATTACTACTTTCCAAAGAAATATTTAAGTTTAGGTTTCTCCTTCTTAACCAGGGTCCCTATAATGAATCTATATGAACCAGGCCACTGAGCCATATTCAAGCCCCATGTAGGCATTACTATGATATGAATACAGAACAGACAGCTGATGAGTGGACTCAAAAATACCATTTATGAGAATGGATGAAGGCGTGTGGAGGTGGAAGAAGTTACAGTAGAAGGTGCATCCTGGTATTCAAAAATAAAGAGCAAAATACAACACGGCTTGGGGATGTCAGGTTGGAATCGGGGTGCAGATTGGTTGAAGGGAGGGGGAGATAAAGCATGGGAAGAATAGGATTCAAGAATTGGAGATTAGGAACTGGGTAACAATAGGATTTGGGGAGAAGCAAGTACTCTGGGGATGATTGAAGACTTCAAGACACAGTGGGAGCAGGGGGCAGAGAAGGCACTTGGAAAAAGAGAAGAGTGAGGATATGAAGACTAAGTAGAGATTTGGGTGAACGTTGGAGTATGAGAGGGTATGTGTACTGTGTGAAATGGGCTAGGAGTATAAATGAGGGTATAAGAAGAGTGAGGAAGGGTTGAGAAGCAATGTGGATGGCCCAGAGGAATGGAGAAAGAGAATGAGAACCAGATGAAAGCGATGGGGATGCTGTGGAGAAATGAAAGAGGAAAGTGATTGGTCTCTAAAGAGCTTGAGATGGTGGGAAAGTGGTATGAGCATTCTGTGCAATTTTGGTCACCGTATCTTAAAAAGGATAAGAACACAAGAAATGCCATAATGGGACAGACCAAGGTCCACCAAGCCCAGTATCCTGTTTCCAGCAGTGGCAAATCCAGGTCACAAGTACCTGGCAGTTTCACCAAAAGACACAGTTTCTACAATGCTTGTACCGGGGCAAGCAGTGGATTTCCCGGGTCCTCTTTAATAATGGTTTATGGACCTTTCCTCCAGGAACTTGTCCAAACCTTTTTTAAACTCAGCTACATTAACAGCTTTTACTACATCCTCTGGTAACGAATTGCAGAGTTTGATTGCAAATAGAGTGGAAAACTATTTTCTCTTATTAGTCTTTGCAACTCCACGCTTGAATGGCTGGTTTGGTTCCTCCCTCCTCTGATGTGAGCATATTTCAGAGGAGAGAGGGATCAGAGCTGCATGCAAGCGCGGAGTTGGAAAGACCCACAGTTTCTTTATTATAATTGGATGTCTGTTCTGCTGTTGCCATTGCCACCACCACCATCAAGGCAACAGGAAAAGATGTAGCAGCCGAGCAAGGGCAGGCATTGTAGGGAGGGATGGGGGTCAAGACCGGTAACCCCAAATGCACCTCTATTTCTTTGTGCCCTGTGCAGCTGCACCAATTGCAAAGGGCCAGGTATAGCGCTGGGTCTATAAAATAATGAGTGAAGTGGAACAGGTAAACATAGTTTGGTTGTTTACTCCTTCAAAAAGTAGAAAAACTAGGGAACATGCAATAAAGCTACAATGTAGCACATTAAAGACTAGTTGAAGAAAATATTTTTTCACTCATTGCATAATCAAACTCTGGAATTCCTTGCCAGAGGATGTAGTAAAAGCTGTTAGTATGGCTGGGTTTACGAAAGGTTTGGACAGGTTTCTGGAGGAAAAGTCCATAACCCATTATTAAAAAGAGAGAGGGAAATCTATTGCTTACCCTGGGATATACATCATGGAATCTCTCTACCTTCTGAGAATGTGACAGGTACTTGTGACCTGGATTGGCCACTGATGGAAACAGGGTACTGGGCTTGATGGACCTTTGGTCCGACCCAATATGGCATTTATTATGTAATATAATATAAAGTTTCTCTGTTCTTTACCTGAGGTGGGGAGTGGGGGGGGGGGGGGGGGTGGTTAATGTAGGAAAAATAAAAGGGGATGGCCCATCCTCAAAAGTTTGTCCAAGGCCCTATAACTGGTTAAAGCGGCCCTGATTATCATACAAAATTACAATAGCATCATCCATTTAACTTCAGAAATCAATCCACCCAGTGCAACAGTGTCTGCCGTTGTTCACAAACATTGAACTGCACCTCATGATTACCGCCTCTCCAAAAACTGTCAGTAACCCTCCACTTCAAATCTGAGAGTTCATTATGCTGCTCAATGCAATGCTGAACAAAGAGGAGCTGACAAAATGCGAGTTGGCAACTGTGATCTGTGCTCCCCAAGCTGCACTTTAATAGTCTTTTTGGTATGTCCAACATAAGCTAGCTTACAGGGGCACACAATCACATACACTGCAAAAGATGCATTACAATCCATTTGATACAGTACTTGGCAGTATATTCCTTTTTCATCTTACTATCTTACTGTTGCTGCCAGCATGGCAAATAGCATTTTGCCTAGACCTGTCTGGGGCTAAAGGATTGGAAAAGAGAAAAAATGCAGACAGCTTAAGCCTGATTTTGAAGAACTGATGCCTTGGGATTGCTTGCTACCTGAGACCTGAGGACTGCAGACACCAGTCCAGCAAAAGCAACACGCCCTCCCAGGTAAGCTGCCAACTTCACAGTTAAACATGTTTCCACACAATCTTCTACCTTACTTTATCATGCTACTACTGTTACTATTCCTCCTAATGACAGCATATGTGCTTGCTTCTCAAAGTAATAACATTCCAATCCATCAACGACCTCGACTTCCCATTCCAAATCTCTGCCTCAAAGCTCAGCATATGAAAATCACCACAGAGATTACTTGTAATCAACCCCATTAAGCAACAGAAACCTGACATCAAGCAGAAGCACCCAACAGATACAATCAGATGTTCACTCATCAATGCATGCTCGATACGCAACAAGATCCACACAATTACTGACTTCATACATCTCAACAACACTGACCTTATGTGCATTACTGAAAGCTGGATCTTAAACTCGGACAATGTCCTACTCAATCAGCTAGTATCTCTGCACTACAAGCTTTTCAACTGCCCCTGAACCACAAAAAGAGGTGGAGGAGTCCTAATATTAGCCATAGAGCACCTAAACTTCACCATGATTAATTCACAATCTCTGCAAACGATAGACTTCCTCACTATCGCCAACAGCAAACATGCATATCGCTCACCTTCCTCGAACACAGAAGACCTATCAGACTTGCTTGAAGAAGCCTGCACTAACACATCATCTAACAAACTCTTCTTTCTGCTGGGTGACCTAAACATCCCATCCACCTCTACGAAACAAGCAAGTGCATTCATCAATGCAATGGAAGCTCTCCAACTACAACAGATAATAATCAATGCACCTACTCACTCTAGAGGATCAACACTAGATCTCATTTTTGCACCTAGTTATCTCCCCAAAATTGACTTCCACACTCAGATAGACCTTGTGCTATGGTCATACTACTTAATAATATCACTTATTCCCCTGACCAGTACCCTAGATACATTACCCCCTGGTCTACAGCCACAAACACGCCATTTCAAAACATTCAAAGCAAAAACCTGCCTAGAGGACATCTCTCCAGTCCTAGTATCTGACCTTGTCGACTTAGACAGCCTCATCCAAACCTGGAACTCAGTGATCAACAATGCTGCCTCCTTCACCACAAGACGCCACATGACCCCATCCAACACAGCTCATCCGCCTTGGTTCTCTCCTAAACTCAGAATCACCAGACAAGAACTCAGACAGATTGAGAGAAGATGGAAATGCACTCAAGAAGCATCCACAAAACAAGAATACATAATCAAACAGCGAGAATACACCAATATGCTTAACAGCAGCAGAAAAGAATACTATACTAACATAATCATGAAATCCTTCAACCATCCAAGAGAATTGTTCTCCATTGTATCTACCCATACCAAGGACCCCACAGCAACACTTCCTTCAAACTCAAAAGACAAACTACGAGAGGTTCCAAGATGGCGGTGGAGTAAGACGCCAAGAGAGGTGCGTGGAGAGGACAGGATAGCAGTCTCGAGCCGATGGGGAAAAAGAGGAAGCCCCCCAATTCCTTTGCCACAAGTAGTGGCTTGATCCAGTCATCCATTGTGCCCTTTTGCTCACCTACAATGGTGGATATGACTTCAGCGGGTCTGTCAACTGGTTCGGCAGATCTGAGAAATGGGGTGGATTTGAGCCCCGCTTAGCAGTTGCCGCCGCAGCCCGGAAGAAATGTTGAGGAGGAGCTGAGTGCGGGAGTGCCTCCGGGTCAGAAGGGCACAGCAGCAGTGGGGGGCACCTCCTCTAAGCTTGACCCGAGTGTGTCAATGGCTCCGGTTGGGGGCAGGGATTTGAATGCCTCTTTCGGAGCTAGTTTTGAGTTGGAGCAGTTGAAGACCAGCTCCCCAGTTGCCTCGGAGGTCCAGGTGTTTTGCGGAATGAAAAAACTGGCACGGGTAACTTTGGATAGCTTATGGGAAGCCATCTCAACACTTCAACACTTCAAAGATCCCTGCTACCTGTTGTGGGAGTTATTTCACAGGAATTAAATGCTGTAAAAGTTCAGTGTTCAGTGATGGAGACAAATTTGGCGGACCAGGCCGTTAAGGTGGCTGGGCTGGAAGCCCGAGTGGAAGATCTTCAAAGCTTGGGTGTGACCCAGACCAGGGAGCGCTTGGTCTCAGTAAGGCAAATGGAGTTCATGGATAATCAGCTGCGAAGGAATAATTTGAGGTTTTTGAACTTTCCAAGATCTCCGTTGATGGAATCTTTGGGTTTGGTTCGTAAGTACTTTACAGAAGCTCTCCTGCTACCTGCAGATAATTTACCTCCTATAGGTAGAGTTCAATATGTTGCAATTTCTTCTGAAGCAGGTGCAGAGAAGGGCTCTGAGGGTGCAATGGGGCCTGCCCAGTTGGATCTATCGGAATTTTTAGAGAGCTCCCTGGAAGTTGTGACTAGTCGAGCTACATTATTAGTCTGCTTTGCATTTGAATCTGATTGGAACTCTGTTCTTAGGTTGTATTTTCGTAAAATGTCTGTTTCCCAATTTATGGGGCCAAAAATTTTGATATTTCCTGATCTTTCTAGGGACACCCAGAAAAGGCGGAAAGAGTTCTTGGCTTTACGTCAAAGGCCTACCGCCCTGGGAGCAAATTTAGATTAAAGTATCCGTGTAAATGTTTGGTTTTGTATCAAGCCAAGCAATTTCTTTTTTTTTTTGAACCCCAGCAATTGGTTCAATTTCTTCAGGGTAAGGAGGGTGAGGGGAAGGCTTGATTCCTGTACTGGCTGCCATATTTGATATCTGTGCTCCTAAGATGGTGTAAGGGGAGTCCTCCATTATGTGGAGTGTTTTCCCATTTATAAGAACATAAGAACATAAGATATGCCATACTGGGTCAGACCAAGGTCCATCAAGCCCAGTATTCTGTTTCCAACAGTGGCCAATCTAGGTCATATGGACCTAGCAGTTTCCCCAAGAGACACAAGTTCCACAATGCTTGTACTGGGTCAAGCATTGATATCTTCGGTCACTTCTTAATAACGGTTTATGGACCTTTCCTCCAGGAACTTGTCCAAACCTTTTTTAAACCCAGCTACACTAACAGCCTTTACTACATCCTCCGGTAACAAATTCCAGAGTTTGATTACACGTTGAGTGAAAAAATATTTTCTTTTATTAGTCTTAAATAGTTTACCCTGTAGCTTCATTGCATGTCCCCTAGTCTTTCTATATTCTGATAACGTAAACAATCGATCTACGTTTACCTGTTCCACTCCGTTCATTAATTTATAGACTTCTATCATATCTCCCCTCAGCCGTCTCTTTTCCAGGTTAAAGAGTCTTAACCTTTTTAGCCTTTCTTCATAGGAGTATCCTTCCATCCCCTTTACCATTTTGGTGGCTCTTCTCTGAACCTTTTCTAAAATCGCTATATCCTTTTTAAGATACGGCGACCAGAATTGCACACAATATTCAAGGTGCGGTCTCACCATGGAACGATACAGAGGCATTATAATATCTTTTGTTTTATTTTCCATTCCTTTCCTTATCATACCTAGCATTCTATTTGCTCTCTTGGCCGCCGCTGCACACTGGGCCGAGGGTTTTAACATAGTATCCACAATTTCTTTTTGTTTTATTTCTTGTTTGGGACCTTATTGGTTTTTTTTTTATAGTGGTCTAATTCATATATGTATGATTTCATGTGTTTGAAATGTTTTCCTATATTTGTATTATGTATTCATATTCAGAAGAATTCTGGATTAATATTTGAAATTCAATAAAATAAAATAATAAAAAAAGACAAACTACACTGCCAAACTATGGCCAACTACCTTTACAACAAGCAAACCTCAACACCTCCTCAATCCAAAAATAGTCTACATAAACAGGATAAACCACCACAAATTCACATCTGGGACTCCTTTGGATTAATTAATCAAAGAGAGCTAACCGGTGTTATCCGAAACATCAATACCACTACCTCTCCACTGGACCCCTGCCCTGTCTCCTGGATAAAATCCCTCCAGGTTGAATTTACACCAATTATTCTGAAGATAGTCCATTCCTCCCTACCACAGGGAAACAGGCATCAACATGACCCATCATAAAGAAACCATCAATGGATCAGACTGGCATTAGCTCATATTGACCAATTGCCAGTATTCCATTCCTCTCCAAGATAATTGAAAAGGCTATACAGCTTTAACTTCATCTTCAAGAACACACCAATACCCATGCTCCACTTGATCCACAACAACACAGTTTCCGCCCTCAACATGGTGTAGGCACCCTATTCACATCTCTCTTCAATATATTAATCAGGAGTCTAGACAAGCCACATCAAGGATTTATTTTGATCTTTCTGGACATCAATGCCACATTTGATTCTCTGTCACACAACACACTACTTACAAGGCTCAGTGACATAGGTCTCCATAAGAACACAATAAATTGGTTCTCCTCTTACCTCACTAATCGAATGCTATAGGTAAAAGTTGGTCATGACAAATCCAACCACTTCAAGCTAAAACAGGGCATACCACAGGGTTCAACATTATCAGCCCTCCTATTCAACATCTACATTCAGCCTATTTGCAATATACTGACGAAATTCAAAATGCATTTTCATCTATATACCGACAACATCATGTTCTACGTGCCCTTACCCCAGACTTCTTGGTCATCTCTGATTGCCTCTCAGCCATCACAGACCACCTCGCAGAACTTAACCTAGCAGTAAATAACAGCAAGACAGAGGCATTATGGTCTCCTTCAAACTGCCAGAAAAACTCATCCTCCAAAACACAAAGATCATGATAAAAAGCAAAGTCAAATACCTCGGCATAACACTGGCCTATAACCTCAACATGTTTTCTTACATCAAGAAATCAGTCAATACTGCCTCCAGCATTTATGATCATTACTCCAATACAGTGACTTCAGAATAGTTTTTCAGACCATCATAATGCCCCATCTCGACTATGGCAACATACTATACCAAGGGCCGCCAAAACAAGCACTATACCCACTTCAACTAGTAAAGAATGCAGCTGCCAGAATTCTGATGGGAATTTTAAGAAGGAAAAACATTATGCCAACTCTAAAGAGCCTTCACTGCCTACCGATAGCCTAAAGGACAAAATACAATGTCATAACCACCATCTATAAAATCATCCAGAATGCATCGGCTCCCTGCCTGGAAAACACAATCAAAAGAGCATCCTCAACAAGGCCTAGAAGATTTATTTATTTTATTTATTTAACAGTTTTTATATACCACCTTATTGTTAAATCAAAGCGGTTTAATTCAAACTCACATGTTTACAGAGAACTTATGAAACTTTTAGTTACAGAGAACTTATGAAACTTTTAGTTACATTAACTTATGAAGGAGCTGGAGTGGGGAGGAAGGAGGGGGGAGACATGCAGGTGAAGCAATAAAGCATAACTTATGTACAAAGAATATATATACAATGACGTAAGTTGAATGGGTTCAGCAAATCAGAACCTTCTAGTCATCCCCCCCTCCCCTTCAGGATGAGGACTACACAGCAAATAGGTAATAGAGCCTTTTCCCTACTTGCTCTAACAATTTGGAACTCACTTCCAGAAGCTATCAGATCAGCTCAGTCGACCAAGATCTTAAGAAACTATTAAAAACACATGTTTATTGAATACTTTGGTCCAAATGATATCACTTAACTACACACACCATAACCCCCAACCACACTCTGTAAACATCTATAAATACCTGTTTTGTTAGCTCCAAGTTTGCTTCCCTTGTTATATGTAATTACAAAATATTTGTGTTTGTTGTTCCATGTAAACCACCTTGGCATAAATGCAGTATAAAAACCCCCTGTTAAATAAAAAAATAAAATAAATAAATAAAGCATAAAAGAAAACGAGTCAGAAAAATAAAACATCTTCAAAATGTTCTTTCTTCCTATTAGTGCTAGGAAGTCTGCTTTTACAGCTAGCTACTTGAAAGACCTTTACAGTTTCCCAATTCAATTACTTTTAACTCTGAAACATTGGTAGAAGAAGCTGTGCTGTGAGCACTTCATTGATACAACAGGAAGGAAAGGTTACTGCATCTAAATCTATGGTGAAGGCAACCCAGCCTTGCAACAGGCACACCATATTCCCTGCTGAAAGGTATATGGAGATGATCTTGACAGACACAGAATTTGAGGGATCCACATGGGTGGGATTTACATCTGAATCAAAGATATTGAAAGTGTACTGGCTGTAGAGGCTGTTGAAGAGGTTATTGGTTGCATGCCAACTGGTGAGAAAGTAGAAAGTGATCATAGCAGAGCCAAGGCATGCACAGGTAGAGGGGGTAATAAAGACTGGGAAGGACGTCGCTGCTTTCCATCCTCTTCTCTATCCTCAGTCATGCATCCAACAGCAACACCGAGAGCAGAAGCCCTCCCCCAGGGAAGAACAGGAGACGTCTCATACTAACATAGTATATGACGGCATCTAGTCTGCCTAGTAAGGTGGCTAGAGTGGTTGTACTCACTGCTCTGTGCAGGTCACCCCCCTATTGTTGAACTATAAAAGATATTTAAGTTTGTTTTGATTTTATCCTGTTGCTATAAAGGGATCCAGTGTGTCTGCCCCATGCCATTTTGAATTCCGTCATTGTATTTGCCCCTCCACCTCCATCGGGAGGGCATTACAAGCATCCACCACCCTTTCAGTGAAAAAGTATACCCTGATGTTGCTTTTAAGTGTACCTTCTTGCAGTTTCATTTTATGCCCTTTAGTTCTCCCAGGGCAAGCAGGATGAAGTCAGCCACAAAGTGGTGACGTCATCCGACGGAGCCAGAACGGAAGTACTCTCACTAGCCCAGATCCGCCCCTAGCTGGCCAGTTCCTGTCTTCCGCCTTGCCAGCAAGACGGTTTTTTATTTTCTCTCTCACTGTTTTCAATAATTCAAGTTAAAGTTACCTCCAGATCGGGACCATGAACTCGTATTTTTTACCGGTTCCCCTTCTTTGAAAAAGGTTTGTCTGTTCATTATTACCCTTTAAGTATTTAAACTTCTGTATCATACCTTCCCTGCCCCTCCTCTCATCTAGGGTGTACATATATAAGTCTTCAAGTCTCTTCTCATTCATATTCTAGCACAGGCTCCAAATCATTTTGTCGCTTTCCTCTGAACCATTTCCAGTCTTTTTATATCCTTTGCAAGATGTGGTCTCCAAACAGAACACAATACTCCAAGTGAGGCCTCACCATCGACTTGTACAGGGGCATTAATACCGCCTCCTTTCTGGTGGTAATTCCTCTCTGTATGCAACCCAGCATCCTTCTCACTTTGGCCACCACCTTGTCACATTGTTTTGCCACCTTGAGATCCTCAAAAACAATCACTCCACGGTCCTTCTCCTGGCTCATACACACCAACCTCTCACCCCATATCACTTACAATTTGTTTGGGATTTCTGCATACAATCTCACGGGTGTGGAAGCATTTTAAAGTGCTTGATGAGCCGCGGTATGCAGAATGCAGTTACTATAAGCAGCACATTAGCAGGGGCACAGAGGCAGCCCTCTGCCCTTTCCCATCTCCCTAAGGATGCTGATAATTAGGCAGGGATATTTCTTCCTGTGCCCCTCTCCCATTCACTGCTCCTCAGCACCTTACTTCTCCAGCTCCTCCTGATCCTGACTATGCTGGCATGATGGTGTGTTGGATGATGTCTAACTTTCCTCAAGAGGTGATTAGAGACATCATACAGCAACCAGAGTGTTGGGAGGCCTCGCAGAAGGGGGAAAGTGAAGAGATTACCCCCTTCCATGGAGAACAGGTCCCAAGATGTGGGAAGTGAGTGGCAGTCACTTGGACTGAGAGAGGCGCCGATGTACTATTGATCACTACTACTACTACTACTGATCATTTGTAGAGCGCTACAAAGCATAGGCAGCACTGTACAGACACATGTAAGAGACGGTCCCTGTTCATCAAAGCTTACAATGTACTCAAGACAGAAGCTGTGTACAAGGATACATCTGAGGGAATGGTAAGGAAACACATAGGAGACTAAGAGGATCAGGATCCCAAAGCGACCTCGAAGAGGTGGGTTTCAGCCTTGATTTGAAAAGGGCCAGAGATGAAGCCTGATGCCCAGACTCAGATAGTTTGTTCCAGGTATAAGGAAGAATTTGAGAAGAAGCTTGCGGAAGCAAAAACGCGAAATAAAGACCTTTTCAAGTACATTCGTAGCAAAAAACCCGTGAGAGAGTCAGTTGCACTGTTCCCTCTAAGCTGTGCGCGTGTGCGCGCGCACACACCTCGCCGAGCGAGCGCACATACTTTACAACAGAGCGCACAAAAATTACGGCTCTGATTCTGATAGAAAACAACACAGACGTCTTAAAATTTAAAAGTTATGATTGCAATTACTAGGAATTTCCCGCTTCCTTTAGTAATCGTCTATTTTCATTTAATTTGATTAAAATCAATGTGGTGTACATACTATATTCTGACGTGTAGTCAAATTTTAAAGTATATAACTCCGAGTGTCGTTATGTGGCGCACAAAAATTTAACCTTCCTTCAAAAGCTGCACACAGCTGATATTTTATGCGCACACAGCCTACAGAAAATTAGAGGGAACATTGGTCAGTTGGTCCATTAGATGATAAAGGGGTTAAAGGAGCACTAAGAGGCGACAAGGCGATAGCGGAGAGACTGAATGAATTCTTTGCTTCGGTCTTTACTGAGGAAGATGTAGGGATGTTACCCACGACTGAAGTGGTATTTAAAGGTGTGGAAGAATTGAAGGAAATATCGATACATCGGGAAGATGTCCTACAACTATTAGATAAACTGAAGAGTAGCAAATCACCTGGGCCGGATGGTATACATCCAAGGGTGTTGAAAGAACTGAAATTTGAGATTGCAGACCTGCTATCAGTAATCTGTGAACTATCATTAAAATCATCTCTAATACCTGAGGATTGGAGGATCGCCAATGTAACACCAATTTTTAAAAAGGGTTCGAGGGGTGATCCGGGAAACTACAGACCGGTGAGCCTGACATCAGTACCGGGAAAAATGGTAGAAACCATCATAAAGAATAAAATTACTCAGCATATAGATAGTCATGACCTAATGGGAGACAGCCAACATGGCTTTAGACAAGGAAGATCTTGTCTTACTAATCTGTTATGTTTTTTTGAAGGAGTGAATAAACAGGTGGACAAAGGTGAGTCGGTTGATATTGTGTATCTGGACTTTCAGAAAGCCTTTGACAAGGTCCCTCATGAGAGACTTTTGGCAAAACTAAAGAGTCATGGGATAGGAGGCAGTGTACTACTGTGGATCAGGAACTGGTTAAAAGATAGAAAGCAGAGGGTAGGGCTAAATGGCCAATTTTCCCAATGGAGAAAGGTGAATAGTGGTGTACCCCAGTGATCTGTGCTGGGTCCGCTGCTTTTTGACATATTCATAAATGACCTGGAAAGTGGAATAACGAGTGAGGTTATCAAATTTGCTGATGACACAAAACTATTTAAAGTTGTTAAAACCCAGGAGGATTGTGGAAAATTGCAAGAGGATCTTGATAAATTGGAAGACTGGGCATCAAAATGGCAGATGAAATTTAATGTGGAGAAGTGCAAGGTTATGCACCTAGGGAAGAACAACCCAAACTATGGTTACACGATGCAAGGTTCCACATTAGGAACCACCACCCAAGAAAAAGATTTAGGCGTCCTTGTGGATACCATGTTAAAACCCTCGGCCCAGTGTGCAGCGGCGGCCAAGAGAGCAAATAGAATGCTAGGTATGATAAGGAAAGGAATGGAAAATAAAACAAAAGATATTATAATGCCTCTATATCGTTCCATGGTGAGACCGCACCTTGAATATTGTGTGCAATTCTGGTCGCCATATCTTAAAAAGGATATAGCAATTTTAGAAAAGGTTCAGAGAAGAGCCACCAAAATGGTAAAGGGGATGGAAGGCTACTCCTATGAAGAAAGGCTAAAAAGGTTGGGGCTCTTTAACCTGGAAAAGAGACGGCTGAGGGGAGATATGATAGAAGTCTATAAATTAATGAACGGAGTGGAACGGGTAAACGTAGATCGATTGTTTACCTTATCAGAATATAGAAAGACTAGGGGACATGCAATGAAGCTACAGGGTAAACTATTTAAGACTAATAAAAGAAAATATTTTTTCACTCAACGTGTAATCAAACTCTGGAATTTGTTACCGGAGGATGTAGTAAAGGCTGTTAGTGTAGCTGGGTTTAAAAAAGGTTTGGACAAGTTCCTGGAGGAAAGGTCCATAAACCATTATTAAGAAGGGACCCAGGATATCAATGCTTGAACCAATACAAGCATTGTGGAACCTGTGTCCCTTGGGGAAACTGCTAGGTACGTATGACCTAGATTGGCCACTGTTGGAAACAGAATACTGGGCTTGATGGACCTTGGTCTGACCCAGTATGGCATATCTTATGTTCTTATGTTCTTATGAAGGAGCAGCAAGGTGGGAGGTTTGAAGTCTGGAGTTGGCAGTGGAAGAGAAGGGCACAGATAGAAGGCATCTGCCAAAAGAGCAGAGTTCCCGAGGAGGGGTGCAGGGAGAGAGAAGAGAGGAAAGGTAGTGAGGAGCAGCAGAATGAATGCACTTATAGGTCAGTAGGAGAAGTTTGAACTGGATACAGTTGTGTCTGATCTAGTGGTGGCAGTGGGTATGGGTAATGAAACCGAAACATGCCAGCAGAAAAAGGACCATATGGTCTGTCTAGTGTGCCCTTCCATAGAAAATACTATAGTCCCTTTTTTCCCCTTTAGAGATTTTCTATGTTTGTCCCATGCTTTTTTGAATTCAGATATTATGCCTTGTTACTACCTCCACTGCGAGACTATTCCACGCATCTACCACTCTTTCCATAAAGAAATATTTACACATATCATTCCTGAGTCTATTCCCTTCCATCCTTATCCTATGCCCCCTTGTTGCAGAGCTTACTTTCAATAAAAAGAGATTCTCCTCTTGTGCATATATGCCACGGAGGTATTTAAACTTCTCTATCATATCTCCTCTCTCCCGCCTTTCCTCTACCATATACATATTAAGATCTTTAAGTCTGTCCCCATATGGTTTATAACGAAGACCACTGACCATTTTAGTAGCCACTCTGCACTGACTCCACCCTGTTTATATCCTTTTGAAGGTGCGGTCTCCAGAACTGCACACTATGCTCCAAATGAGGTCGCACCAAAGACTTATACAGAGACACTATCATCTCCTTTCTTCTGCTGGCCATTCCTCTCCCTATGCACTCAAGCATCCTTCTAGCTTTTGCTGTCACCTTTTCTATCTGTTTAGCCACTTTAAGATCACCAAAAACAATCATGCCCAGATGTGGCTTTTCTTTCGTGGACAGAATTACTTCACCCCCTATACTGTACCACTCTGTTGAACATGAAACACACTCATTCACTATGTGCCAGCTGTCTATCCACCCAATGTCATGTTAGTGATGCACACCCTTTCCACATACTTGTAAATACCTTCTGGTGTAGTGTCGCACAATGTGTGACGGAGGATGGCATTCTGAGTGGTGGCCATGACCTCTATCGCATTAGTGCTGCCCATGGCTATTTGCACCATATAAGTGAGAGGGCCAGGACTGTGGCCAGACTCACCATGCATAGGGTCTAAAAGCTATGTTATCCAGTGTCACACACTCTGCATGTCCACAGCAAATCACATGTTAAGCAGTGCACACAGGAAGTGGGTGCTGGTAGGGTGCAAGGTCTGGAGGTATCATAGCAATAATTACCTTCCGACTACATAATCTTCCCTGACTCAACAACACATTACACTATTTTACCAGATTAACAGTACATTTTTCAGACAATATGACACTTGTATGTAAATAGTTGCTCTTGTTGTTGTTTTGATGTAAATAATTGACCCGGTTATCCAAGTTAATGTTCCTGTTATATGTAATAACCAGATAAATGTAACTTGTCTGAAGTTTTCTTGTTCCATGTAAACCGCGCTGATAATGAATAGTGCGGTATATAAAAAATGTTAATAAATAATAAATAAATTTGCATGCAAACTATCACTAAATGGATAACCAGGATCTGGATTAGGCTTAGTATATGTCTCTGATTGTATACTTAGACATGATTTAACAGATTCTCTGGCACAAGAACATGGCAAAAGAAAAGTATTTGGACTAAGGGGTATGTTTACTAAACCGGGCTAACGGTTAACCCGGGCTATCTGCAACTAGGTCCCATGTTATTCAATGGGACCTAGTTGCAGATAGCCCAGGTAAACTGTTAACCTGGCTTAGTAAACATGTCCCTAAGTCTCTGTCTAGAGCAGGAGTCAATAGATTCACAAAGCAAGAAATCCAGTTAACACTTACCATGGAGCTCCAAACTGACAAGCTTTGGGACAATCAGGAAACAAGAATGAATTTCACCAGCAATACAAAACACATTTAAGAGCAGGCTGGCTAAAGCCAGCACCTGTGAAGAGGGCCGGCCTCTCCATTGTGCGAGAATGTTGTTTGCAGAGGGCCCTACGCTACAGGAGGCCCCGTGCGAACTTCATTCCACAGGGATCACAGGGCTGGCTTCAGAGGGAGCTGAGGACACCAGAGGCCCCGGCTCACCTCTGCACAGTGCTGAAGAGCAGCATACTCCTTCACTCACGCTGTGTTCATGTGAAACCCGCTGAGTGCTGGGAAACAGGAAATGACCTTTAACCTTTCCCGGCATTCAGCGGGCTTCCCAAGAACATAGCATGAGTGAAGGAGCATGCTGCTCTTCACTCCAGCACTTTGCAGAGGCGAGCTGAGGCCTCTAGAGTCCTTGACTCCCTCATAAGTCGTTCAGACAGGAGCGGGGCTCTTTGGGCTGGGGGTGAGGGCTAGGATAGGACTGGAAAAGGCTGATGGGGGGCTAGGAATGGAAATGGGCTGATGGAGGGGCAAGGATACGACTGGAAATGAGTTAATGTGGGGCTAGGACTGAAAATGGGCTAATTTGGGGCTTGTACTGGAAATGGGCTGATGGGAATCTGGGATAGGACTGGAAATGGCTGATGGGAGGCTAGGAATGGAAATGGGCTGATGGAGGGGCAAGGATACGACTGGAAATGAGTTAATGTGGGGCTAGGACTGAAAATGGGCTAATTTGGGGCTTGTACTGGAAATGGGCTGATGGGAATCTGGGATAGGACTGGAAATGGCTGATGGGAGGCTAGGAATGGAAATGGACTGATGGGGGGGGGGGGACTAGGATAGAACTGGAAATGACTGACAGGGGCTTAGACTGTAAATGGGCTGATGGGGGCTAAAATAGGACTGCAAATGGCTGATGAGGGACTAGGATTGGAAATGGGCTGATGGGAGGCTAGGATAGGACTGAAAATGGCTGATGGGGGACTAGGAATGGAAATGGGCTTGATGGGGCAAGGATAAAACCGGAAATGGGCTGATGGGGGGAGCTTGTACTAGAAATGGGCATATGTAGGGCTAGAATAGGACTGGGAATGGCTGGTGCGGGGCTAGGAATGGAAATGGACAGATAGGAGGCAGGATAGGACTGGAGATGGGCTAATGCAGGGCTTGGACTGGAAATGGGCTGATGGGGAACTGGAATAGGACTGGAAATGGCTGATGGGGGGCTATTAATGGAAATGGACTGATGGGGGGCTAGGATAGGACTGGAAATGACTGACAGGGGCTTAGACTGTAAATGGGCTGATGGGGGCTAAAATAGGACTGGAAATGGCTGATGGGGGGCTAGTAATGGAAATTGGCTGATGGGGCAGGATAGGACTGGAGATGGGCTAATGTGGGGCTTGTGCTGGAAATGGACTGATCGGGGGGCTTGGACTGGAAATGGGCTGAAATGGGTTGATGGGGGGCTAGGATAGAACTGGATATGGCCAATGGGGGGCTTGGACTGGAAATGGGCTGAAGGAGGAGCTTGGACTGGAAATGGCTGATGGTGGGACTAGGAATCTAAATGAGCTGATGGGGGGGGGGGGCTAGGAATGGAAATGGGCTGATTGGATGGGGGCTAGGATAGGACTGGAAATAGCCAATGGTGGGGCTAGGAATGGAAATGGTCTGATGGGGGGCTAGAATGGAAATGGGATGATGTGGGAGCTTGGACTGGAAATGGGCTGATGGGGGGCTGGGATAAGACTAGAAATGGCTGATGGGGGGCTAGGATTGGAAATGGGCTAATGGGGGGGGGTGCTAGGATAGGAAATGAGCTGATGCAAGGGGATTGGAGAATGGGACAAGAAGGAAGTGGATGCTGGGTAGGGCTGGAACTAGAAGGGAGCTGATGTTGAGGGAGGACTAGTAGGGAATGGGCTGGGGGATTGAGGTCGGAGAGGGAAAAAGATATTTTGTGTGAGAGGGAAGAAAAATCTACAATTGGCCAGGTATTGGGAGAGTAAGTGGGGATTGAAGATGGAGGGGTGAAATTTGAGTGGATGGTAAAGGAATAAAGAAAGAAGTGGAGGAAAAAGCAAAAGGGGAAAGTTCAGTATGTGAAAGCAGATGTAGAATAGAAAAAATAATCTAGAAGAGAGAAGAAAGGACAAATGGACAGCAGACAATGGAGAGTAAGCAGAAGACAGGAAGAAACCAGAAGAAAGTGACTGGAGCAATTGCAACTGAAAAATAAAATGCCCAAACAACAAAAGGTAGAAAATATGTTTTTATTTTGAATTTATTAAATGGAATATGTCAGCTCTGGGAAATGTGCATTGCTAATGTATTTGTGTTTTGTTTAGTACCAGAGAAAATTAATTTATAGTTTTATTTATTTACATTCTCTTATATACTGTGCTATTCTGCATCAGTGTGGTTTACATTAAACAAACTGAAATTACATTGAACAAGGCATTATAACTTGGAGATAACTATTTTACAGGGAACATGGGCTATGGAGGGTTAAGTGGCTTGCCCAAGACCACAAGGAGCACCTGTGGGACTAGAAACCCCAGTCCTTCTGGCCCAAGGTTGCTGTCCTCTAGTGGGATTTGAACCCTTGACCTTCCAGCCTGAAGTATCTTGCCCCAACCACTTGGCCACTCCTGTGTTGTTGTACATTCCAAGTTTGGCTTGGAAGCATGGTGTAATGGTCATGGCAATGGCTTGGGGACTGAGATATCAATGTTTGAGGCCCACTAGTACTCCATATGTGACATCTCAGAATGTGTTACTGTCATTTTTTATGTCTGCCACAACCTTCATGGACCATTTAGAGAGCCTATCACAGGTGCAGGAAGCTGCTGAGCCACAGCAGCCTGGAGGAACACAAATTGCACAATGGGTAAGAGGATGCTGGGAGAAGGGGGAATGGGAGAGAGAGAGAGAGAGAGAGAGAAATAGAGGTTGGAAGAAGGCTGGGGAGTTATGTGAGAGAGAGAGAGAGAGAGACTGGGGGAAATCTAGTCAGGATTGGCATTATCAGAGAAGCTGGGTGAAGCCTGATGGGGCCTTAGGGGAGAGAGATACAGGCCAGGGGAAGGCCAGGGGGAGGGGAGTATGAAGGAGAAAGAAGCAGCCTGTGGGATTATGAGAATCAGAGAGAGAAACAGACTGGGGGAAGGCTGAGGGATTACGTGAAATAGAGACTGCAGGAAATCTGTGAGGGAGTCATGAGAGAGAGAGAGAGACACACACACACACACATACACACACACACACACACACGCATTCTCTGACATTCTGCGAAAGAAACATCCACACAGCCTTTGACACTCCACTTAACAAACACACACATACACTCAGCCCCCAACACTTCCCATGACATACACACATGCACACAGCACACAAAACTCCTCTTTACACACACATACAGACACACACTCCCTGCACGAAGCCCTCAGCACTCCCCATGACACACACATACACATGCATGAAGCTGCAACACTCCCTATAACACATGGGTGCTCACACATATCTACACATCCTCCAACACGCCCCAGTGACAAATGCACGCATACACAGAGATGCTGAGTTATGAGGGGATGACAGAGATGATGGCTCTGAGGCATGGACAGAGAGGAAAATGCTGGACTCTAAGGGGTATGTTTACTAAACCTTCTTAACGTGCGCGCTGTGCAATTATCGTGCACTAAGGTACCTTAGTGCGTGATAATGACGCTTTACGGGGCACAAATGTGCCCTAGCATGCGCTAACACGCGCAGTGGCGCAAACAAGCGCTGAAGGTGGGGAAAGGCTCCCAGAGGGCGGAAGAAGGCTCCCCAGGGGCAGAGAGAAGGGGTCAATGGGAGGAGAGTGGGAGGGGAGAGGCTCCCCGCACACTAACGATGTGAAATTCGAGGCCAAAAATAACGCAAGTGAAAACCTCGCGTTAGAGCTGATTTAAAGGGAAGAGAAACCATTTCTGTCAGCAATGTACAGCAAAACCAGGGAAACCTACAAAAAGGGATAAGTGTGATACATGTGCATGGAACAAAAGTACAAATAAACATTGAAAAGGACCCCAACAAAATATACAAAAAACATAACCAAGCAATAGTAATAGTAATGGGAAACATCAAAAAATACTCCCAAGAAAGCCCCCCCAAAAAATTATGAATTTTGGAAGGATCTACGCTCCGTCCCCATACAAGGTGAATGATCCCACAGTGAAATAGCACTGATCAGGGTTTCCCTTTCCATTGGACAGGTTTCCTATGGCATGCACATGTTCCACAACAGCAGGGCGGGCATGTCGGAATGGGCAACTGGACAGATGCTGGGAAAGGGGATACAGAGGGCTGCAGGTGGCACATGCTGTGGTGCAGCTGGGGCACAGTGCGGACTAGGCAGATGCCTAGGTGGCACTTAGGAATGCTGAAACTGTACAGCAGCCAGACAGCAACTGATGAGGGCCCAACATGGGCACGAGAGTGTTTATCACAGTGTCACAGGGGATAGTACCCAGCAGGTACCTCCAAGGGCACAGAACATTGGCAGGCGGTGTTGGGGGGAAGCGTGGACATCTATACAGGCACCCCTACCTCAGAACATGCACCATAGGCAGCCGCCTACCTGCACACTGGATGGCTTGAGACTGTGCACCACCAGCACCACCAGCAGAAGGGCATGTCAGCATGGTGGCAGAGGGGTACTGGTGGTGGAGGGGGGCAGTGGCAGCTGCCCAGAGCAGACCATGGCCTAGCCCTGTGTAGGTGGGTGCCATGCACTGCAACAGACAGGCCCTGCCGGACAAACAGTCATGGTATCACCAGGGAATGCACTGTCTCTGTGGCAACACGGTGGTGCAGTGCACACAACCAATGTGTCAGGATGCAGAAGGTCACACGTTCAAGTCCCAGCTATGGTGCCTGCCAACCCAGTCCCCATATTCTACCCACTACTACAACGTGCTAATACAGACAGAACCTTTATTGCAGATGACGTAAACATGCCCAAAACACCTACATTTTACCCTACAGAGCACAGACACCATAAACAGGTGCATTACCTAGAGCAGAGTCTCCCAAATGCAGTCCTGGAGGGCCAAACACCATTCAGGTTCCATGCTGCCTCTAATAAAGAAGCCTGTGCTGCATATCTATGCACCACCCCCATGGTATGCAGATGTATCTCATGCATATTCATGAGGGACAGCATGAAAACCCGAACAGTGTTTGGCACACCAGGACTGGAGTTGGGAACCTCTGCCGTAAAGCAGCAGCCAACAGGGGCAGACACACCCACAGGCTCCATTAGCCAATGCCTCCTGGAGAGGCAGGACATTGGGCCCTGCGTGCATCTCCCAATACTAGCACTTGCATACCTTAGCAATGCCACCCTACACCTGGGAATACAGTACACAGCTATCAAATGTTTGCTATGATTACTGACAGATAGCAATTCCTACATTAAGCACAGTTTGCTGATTGAGCTCCATCATAGCAACCTTTCTGATGTCTGTGGAGTGTGCTTCAGGTCTGGTGTCTGACAGTGTTTACCACCCTGGGGATTGACCCCCAACAGTATTGCGTACCATACACCCTGGGGAGTGACCCCCAACAGTATTGCGTACCATATCCATGCCTGCACTGTGCCCAGTACTGGTGTGGTGGCCAGGGCTGCTACACACCTCTATAGTAGCACAATGCTGGCATAGGTGTGGGAGTGTGTGTCTGTCTATCCAGTGTGTGGTGGCTGCAAACACCCTCCACAGCCCACACTGCCAGCACTGTTGTCAGTATTGGCCTGCCAATGTGCATAATGAGGAGCAAGGTACCATGGGTATAGCCCGGACAGGGTGGCCTGGCCAGGATGCATCTGCACAGGGCATAGGGCACTGGCTGGGACATTGTAGTGCCCGGCCACCACCTGCACAGACAGGGTGGCCACAGCATGTTCCGCTGGGAGATCACTCTCACCCTGACTGAGCAGTGACCACGGCATGGCTAGGCTCCCCCATAGTGCTATATAGTATTTCTCTCATATGATATTTATGGGTTTCCTTTTGGGGCCCAGTCACTGACTTATCTGCTTGGTGTGTATGCTGACATTCCAGTTCTGGGTGCACGCATTTCCACCAGGAACATGCACTATGGACTAGCTAGCAGACTGTCTGCAGCTGGTATGTGTCTTGATGGAACGCCTTGCAGGGTGCAGCGGCTAAAGGCTTGCTGCAGGACAGAGCTACTCAATTCCAGTCCTGGTGGCCCGCAACCCTGCAGGGTTTTGGGATATCCCTAATGATATGCATGAGATATATATGCATTAGAGAGAGCCTGCCAACCTGACTGGTGTTTGGCCCTCCAGGGCTGGATTTGGAGACCCCTGCCTTACACCTCTGTCATTTAAGATTGTAAGTGGGCAAGGTGCAGATGTCCAAGACATCAAAGAGGTTAGAATTTGTCACATTCCTCCTCACTTCTCACCACCACCAAAATATTGTCTATTAGACAACATTTTGGTGGTGTTGAGAATCTAGGAGGAATGTGACACATTCTATCTACCCTTTTGATGTCTAGAACATCTGTACCTTGCCCACTCACATTCTTAAATGACAGAGGTGTAAGGCAGGAGTCTCCAAATCCAGCCCTGGAGGGCCACAAACCAGTCAGGTTGGCAGGCTATCTCTAATGCATATATATCTCATGCATATCATTAGGGATATCCCAAAAACCTGCAGGGTTGCGGTCCACCAGGACTGGAATTGAGTAGCTCTGCTGCAGGAGAACATCAGATAGTGGTGGGGTGCAGCTTAGCATATCCAGGCCTAATGTCTGTCTGCTATTGCGTTATGGATGTCTACAGAGCTGCATTGACTGCCCTGTAGGGTGTCTGTTCCCCAGCAGAACTGGGGTTGATGGTCCCCTCTACTGCCACCATTGCAGGGAGGTAGAATGTGGATCTGTTGGTGGGAGACCTGTTTACCCCCCTCAATCGTGGAGGAGGAGGAGGGTGGTGGTACATAATCCTCCTAGGGGTCCATAGGGGCTAAACCTGACTGAGACATACAGATATATCCCAGGTGTGTCTGCAGAGACTACCTATCTCACACATTAGCACTGCTAGGGACCTGCAGCATGGCCTATCTCTGCTGGTGCTGGGCACCCCACCTCACCGTCAGGGTGAGTGCAGTACCTGCACAATGTGATGGTGTGTAGCTACTCTGTGCCAGTACCACACACGGTCAGTTCCCCCTACCAGGCCGAGGTGCTGTGGGGGTGCATACCCCATCTTGTGATCATCTGTAGACTGCTGATTTGCATGTGCAGTGCATCATGGGTATGGGTGGGTTAACCCTATCCTGGTGACCACAGCAGACTGTTTGTGTGGTGACGTGCAGTCCTTCTGCAGCCAGCCATGGGTTTGCTAGTAGCTATGGAGCTGTAGCCCACTGGTTATTTCACTACTTGTGGAGCCAGAGGTCATGGGTTTAAACCCACAGTAGGGGTTCTTTGATAGGGCTGTCCAAAGCATTGTCTTTTTTTAATGTACATTAGTGCTGCCAGCAAAACACCCTCAAGGTACTGTAACCATAAGGTGCCTCAGAAGGCGCCCTATAAGGCGCCTTATAGGGCACCCTATAAAGCGCCTTCTGAGGCACCTTATGGTTACAGTCCGTATAAGGTGCCTTATAAGGTGTCCTATGGAGCACCTTATAGGGTGCCCTATAGGGGACATTATAGGGTGCCGTGGCGGACAGTGCACTTTATAATGTGCCTTATGGGGTGCCTTATAAGGTGCCTTATGCGGAACCTTAGGTTACGGCACGTGAGGGTGTGTTTTCTGGCAGCAATAAATAAAATGCCTCAGGAAACAATACTCAGCCAGCCTTATGCATTAGGCACACTGGGGGATCAAACTCATGACCCCTGTATCATTAGTCAGTGTATTAACCATTGTGCTACACTTCTGTTTTTATGTTTGGATGTCTGTGCGCCTACTTAAGATTACCGCGCGATAACGCGCTTAGCGGCGCTTTGTCCGATAATGTGTGCAGCAGCGCGCATTATTGCGCACTAATCCCGTTTTGCTACTTTAAACTGAAACGCCCACTCCTTATATGGCATCCTGCACACTAACGCTGGGCGCACATTAAGAGGGTTTAGTAAACATACCCCTAAGTGGTCAACAGAGAGGATGAGGGATGGACAGAAACAGTGATGCTGGGCTCTGAAGGGTAGACAGATGGTGAAATTTGTGTGGATAGAGAGGTAGTAAAGTGAGGCATGGAGGAAGGATCATTATGCCAGAGACAGACTTAGAGAAGGAAAGGAAGAAGACAGAAGGAGCAAGGAGAAATGCAAATAGACAGCAGACACTGGAAAGAGGGTTAAGAGAAGACAGTAGCAGAAGAGAGACTGGGCATTGTAACTGAAAAACTTAAGATGACCAGACAACAACACTAGAAAAAAAAGTATTTTTTGTTTTGAATTTATTAACTGGAATATGTTAGCTTTGAAAAATATACATTGCTGATGCCTGTGTTTTTGTTCAGTACAAAGAGGAAATGCATTTCTACATTTATGGCCAACAACAGAGAAATAAAAATAGAGTTTGACTTCTTGGGGTTCCTAGTTCAATTATTGTCTTTCTATTTCTAATTTGTGGTCATTTGTTTTTGTATATGGTGAAGGTCTCTCTATGATATATATAGATAGATAGATAGATAGATAGATAGATAGATAGATATATGACTGAAGTACAGCATTCTGTTAGCATGTAGTTTCTATGTAGAGATCTCTAAAATGGTTTGAATTGTTTTCTAATGGGGGGGTGGGGGGGTTATGTGTCTGAGCATGAAATTGACCACCAGGGCATTAGGGACTGGGGCTCGAGGGGTATTGGTTCTTTCGAGTGTGAGATACCAACGGAGTGAAGTGCATTTGTGTGGTGGGTATTCAGGATATTCTGAATTCACTGGTATGAAAATATGTGATTCATGGAATTGGAATACTGCATACCTTGTACTTTCTCTGACAAAGCATGGCAGTATGTTTCTGCTGCTGTTGTATGTATGTTATAAATTAATAAAAAAAATCAAAAATATATTTGACATATATTGGGTAATGTAGCTGAATTCAAGATTAACACAGTGAATGTAGAGGGGGTGTGGTAGGAGAGGGGTATGCGCATGGTAAGGGAGAGGCTTGGAGCAAAGGTTTCAGGTTTTTCTCTTTCAAAATGTTAGCCTGGACCTTTGGTCTCTGCATTTACTGTTTGTGGATGAGGCAGGGGGTGGGGCATGAACAAGCATGGGCAGAGCATGGCTAGCCACAAGTGGTGGGTTTTGCTTGCTTAGAAAGTTGGCATCTCTAGACGGCAACCTGTTTTTAAGACTCTGTATGATATAAGGAGCACTTTAAATTTTATCTGGTTCTCTGGGCTGGGATGTGCATTCTAGGCCTGTTGTGTCCTCATCAGCCATGGGATTTGCAGAACTCAGTCAGGGATAGGTCTCTCTGGCTGCCTATCAAGGATTTGCAGCATGATTGGCTCAAGTGCCTTGTACTGGCTGGTGACCCTTCCTTGACCTCCTCCCCCTCTCAGATTGACTTCAGTGGGCCTGGGCACATGCACATTTATTTATTTTATTTATTTGACATTTCTTCTATACCGCGCTATTAAAATCAGCGCGGTGTACATCGAACAAACATACTGCAATGTATACAAACAACATTGAGTTTACAAATAACAGGGAATTGAACATGGGAGCGAAACATGCAGAACAAAAACAAAATTCACAAATGGTGATTCATGCAAATTTCCTGAGCATGTGCACTCAGTTAGTTGGCGCTGGGACAAATCAAAAATTGAAATTTTAGTTATTTTTCCATTTGTATGAAAACTAATGCACATGCCTTAATAGCACATAAAACTCTTTGTTGCCTTTATAAAATTGGCTTAAAATAGGCAACGTCTGGGACTTTAAACATAAAATTATTCCCCACATGTTTTTGTCAGCTCAGTTAAATTAGGAGCACAGAGGCTGTACATTGGGTGAACAGTCTTATTAAAGGCCATTTTTGCTTGTATTGTTTTACCACAGAAATGCTTTTAAAAATTACCCTCTATTGGGCCAGTTTGAAACTCTGATCTTAGTGTTCAGTGAATCGTTTTATGGTCATTAAAATCATTAGACTTCAGACAGGTAGTGTGTTTATCTCTGTTGGTAGACAAAGAATACTTGACACTGTCCTTGTTATTGTTGCAGGCTTACTAGATAACTCTGGACTACAGATGTTTTATACTCCACATTTAAGAAAGTATGATGCTGGTGTCATTGAGAGTGGTATTTGGGTGAGCCTTTATCACATGATCCCACCAGGTATGCCTGAATACATCTCAGAGGGCCACTGCACTTTGGAATGTTTAGAAGAGGTTGGTATAATGCCATTTGTCAGCATATATGTTTGTCTGACATTTGTTCCAAGGAATTGCCCAATTAATACAAACTAAGATGAGAAACAGAAAAAGCATTTCCAAGCAAGAATTATGTTGATGTTGTTTAGAAGGCTGTTGAAAGAGGTGTTTTTTTTTTCCTTATTAGTATTATTATTTTTGCCCCCTTTTATACCCTCAACAATCCCTGCCATCCCTGACCTTTCTCAAGCAATTCCACCCATGTAACTCAGATTAAATTTGTCAGGTTTATGACTGGAGCAGTGTCTTTGATGAACTGCATGCTCAGAACTGCTGGTTCATTGGTAGAGACTGCCATTGTAGGGGCTTAAATCTTCCTGGACCCTATGAGATGGATGATCTGATAGATCGCCTATGAAGCATTGCAAAGCTTTGTAGACCTAGAGGCCCTTTTACTAAATGTTGCTAAGGTTTTGCCCTTAACAAACTTAACCAAAGCATGTTAAGTGCAAAGCTTTCATGTTAGAGTTGGGGGCATTCCCAGTGGCGATGGCATGACTAGGTATTGTAACGAGCGGCCAAGTAATGTGAGTGCACTCAATGTTGCCCATACAGGTATCGTTAGGTGAACTTGCACTAAGCGCCATGTTTACTTCACTTGCATGCTAATGTGTTCGCCACCCCCATGCTCTGCCTCTCACTCGCCCACTGTCCACATGCGAGTGCCTGTTAAGGTGCATTTTAGCAATTAGTAACTAGCAGGCTCATACGTTAGGGTTTACCACAGCCAGTTACTACTTGCTAAAATACACGTTAACTGTTAGCGACATTTAGTAAAAGGGCCCCTTAGAGTGTGTTTCCCACAATGACTCTAATCTCTTTTAAGACTCACCTATTGCCTTATATTGTTTGTTTTGTTTTTAGTTAATGGACAATACGAGTACACTGAAATCCTCAGCTCAGTCTACAGGTGGAGGGTAATTTTATAACAGGGCAGGCACTTATTTTAAGCCTATTTTATAATGACAAGTAGGTGCTAACTTGCCTTAATTGAAGGCATATTTTAGATACGACATGGAGAGAAGAATTTAGACATTTAGCTCAGGACAGGGAAAATTTTCATTGTATTTTATAAGAAGCTCTACCAAAAGCAGAGCCTCTTGTAAAATACATGTAAGGACCTGTAGGACTGAAAGTCAATGTCAACCCCCATGTCCTGCAGAAGCAGTGATTTTAAAAAGCTGCAAGTAGGAAAAAAATGAGCAACTTCACTCCACATATGAATAGGAGCAGCTTTCTAAAATTGTTGCTCCTGATCTTAATACACACCTTCCCATAGCATCAAATCCCCCCTTAAACCACCCCTTGATATCTAATCTCCTGTCACCTCAAGAACTCTCTCTTCTGACATCCGATTGTCCCCTGTATCAAGATCCCTTCCCCCTGACATCAGATCCCCCCAGAGCTGGACCAACCATGAGGCAAGCAAGGTTATTGCCTAGTGTGGAAACTTCTGGGGGGGAGGTGCAAAGAGCAGCTACAGTCAAAGTAAAGCCATTGTTCCTGGCAACCATAGAAACTCAAAAGAGTTATCAGTGAGTACTTTTACTTTCAGGAAGAATGGGCAATATGCACTAATATGCAAATAGTCAATTTACCCTTGCAAGTGGCTTTTTAAAGCCCCCCTCAGTATATATTTATTTATTTCACAAAACAAAGTTTGTTACTTAAACGAATCTTCTGGGAGGAATGGTATTGAGATAATTACAATTGAGTCTTTTGGGGGGGGGGATGCTAGAGGTCTAAAAACTAATTGTGAGGGGGTGCAAGGCTGATGTTTTGCCTAGAGTGCCTAATAGCCTTGTACCAGTCATGGATCACCCCCATCATGAACCCACCACCTGACTGCCCACATCATGAAGAAAGCCCCTGAGGCCTTCCTGCAAGGCCTCCTCCAATCCCTAATCCCCAATCACATAGTAACATAGTAAATGACGGCAGATAAAGACCACTATGGTCCATCTAGTCTGCACAGCAATATGGCAGGAGTAGATGCACCCCTTCTCATGTCTTTGTTTAGGGGTGCACCCACCAGGAGCAGGTGCACCTCTCCCCATGTATTCACTCCTCCCCATTTCTTTGTTTAGGGGTGAACCCACCGCTCCTCCCCCCAGCGCTCCATGTAGGACACCCCTATTTGTTGAGACATTAGATGGTTCAGTTTATTTTGATTTAATCTTGTTGCTGTAAAGTGATCCACTGTGTCTGTCCCAGGCAACTTTGAATTCCATCACTGTGTTTGCCCCCACCACCTCCATCAGGAGGGCATTCCAAGCATCCACCACCCTCTCAGTGAAAAAGTATTTCCTGACATTGCCTTTCAATTTACCACCTTGCAGCTTCATGTTATGCCCTCTAGTTTTACAGCTTCCCCGTCTCTGGAAAAGGTTTGTTTGTTCATTATTTCTCTTTAAGTATTTAAAGGTCTGAATCATATCTCCCCTATCCCTCCTCTCCTCCAAAGTGTACATATTTAGGTCAAGTCTCTTCTCATAAGGCTTCTGACGCAGGCTCCAAATCATTTTGGTCACCTTCCTCTGAACAGCTTCCATTCTTTTTACATCCTTTGCAAGATATGGTCTCAAAAACTGAACACAGTATACCAAGTGAGGCTTCACCAGAGACTTATACAGTGGCACTAGTACCCCTTCCTTTCTGCTGGTAATTCCTCTTCAAATGCAGCCCAATATCCTCCTGGCTTTTGCCACTGCCTTGTCGCACTGTTTTGCCACCTTGAGATCTGCAGAAATAATCATACCAAGGTCTTTCTCCTGCTCCGTGCACACCAACCTCTCGCCCCCTATCGTGTACATTTCCCTTGGATTTCTGCTACCCAAGTGCATGACACTGTACTTCTTCGCATTAAATCTTAATAGCCAAGCATTAGACCATTCTTCTAGCTTTTGTAGATCTTTCCTCATGTTAAGCACTCCCACGGGAGAGTCCACTCTGTTGCAAATTTTCGTGTCATCTGCAAAAAGACAGACCTTTCCATTCAGTCCTTAAGCAATATCACTCACAAATACATTAAACAGTGCCGGGCCTAGGACCGAACCCTGAGGCACCCCACTAATCACCTTCCTTTCATCCGAGTGAGCTCCATTTACCATCACCTTATGTTGTCTGTAAGTCAACCAATTTCTGATCAGTTTACCACCTTGGGACCCATCCCCAAACTACTGAGTTTATTGATAAGCCTCCTATGAGGGACAGTATCAAAGGCTTTGCTAAAATCCAGGTAGATGACATCCATCGCATGTCCTTGATCCAGTTCTCTGGTAACCCAGTCAAAGAACTCAATCAGATTTGTCTGGCAAGATCGTCCCTCAGTAAAACCATGTTGCCTCGGATCCTGTAACCTGCTGGTTTTGAGAAAGTTCACTATTCGCTCTTTCAGGAGCCCCTCCATTACTTTTCCCGCCATCGAGGTAAGGCTCATGGGCCTGTATTTTGACACTTCTTCCCTGTCACCACTTTTGTGTAGAGGTACGACGTCAGCCATTCTCCAGTCCTGAGGAACCTCTCCTGTTTCCAAGGATCTGTTGAAAACATCCTTTAACGGCCCTGCGAGAACCTCTCTGAGCTCTTTCAGTATCCTGGGATGTATCCCATCCGGTCCCATGGCCTTGTCCACTTTCAGTTTTTCAAGTTGTTCTAACACCTCATCTAAAGTCCCCTTTCTTCCTTGGGAAGAAGGGCATTTTCTCTGGAGCTTTCTTCCATGGTTGTACTGAGGTATTCTTTCAGAGCCTGGTTCTCATCACGAAATCAGTCTCTATATCTGCTGCCTTATCTGCCATGGGCTTCCCAAATAGATGTCCCCTGCATAGGAGAAAACCTATCAGACTGTCCTGCACCCATTGTTCCAGATCAGATGAATGCTGTCATGCCTGTCATCGGCCCCAACGCCTGCAGCAACCACCTTGGCCGATGACTCAACGCCATTGTAGGCTGCCTAGGACAAAAACTTCAAGCATTCTTTTACCATCGAAGTCAGGGTCAGGAACCTCATAAGAACATAAGATATGCCATACTGGGTCAGACCAAGGTCCATCAAGCCCAGTATCATGTTTCCAACAGTGGCCAATCTAGATCATATGTACCTAGCAGTTTCCCCAAAAGACACAGGTTCCACAATGCTTGTATTGGGTCAAGCATTGATATCCTGTGTCCCTTTTTAATAATGGTTTGTGGACCTTTCCTCCAGGAGGAGGAGGGAAGCCAGCAGGAGAGGGGTTGGAAGGGGAGGGAAGAGTGTAAAATGTTGCCAAAAGATACATGCCCCTCCCCACAGAAAATACACAATCACCCCATCCCCTCCACCACACCAAAAAACCATGCAATCCCTCTCCACCCCCACAGGTACTTCACCCCATCCCCACATATACCACACACACAGACACCTCACCTCTGTTCCACACACACACATGCACTGCAGCCCTGTAGCCCACCCACACAAAGGAACATACCACCACATCTCCTCCCACACATAGACAGGCATGCCACCATTAAGAACATAAGAACATAATAAAATAAGATATTCCATACTGGGTCAGACCAATGTCCATCAAGCCCAGTATCCTGTTTCCAACAGTGGCCAATCTAGGTCAAACGTACCTAGCAATTTCCCCAAAAGACACAGGTTCCACAATGCTTGTATTGGGTCAAGAATTGGTATACCGGGTCCCTTTTTAATAATGGTTTATGGATCTTTCCTCCAGGAACTTGTCCAAATCTTTTTTAAACCCAGCTACACTAACAGCCTTTACTAAATCCTCCGGTAACAAATTCCAGAGTTTGATTATACGCTGAGTGAAAAAATATTTTCTTTTATTAGTCTTAAATAGTTGACCCTGTAGCTTCATTGTATGTCCCCTAGTCTTTCTGTATTCTGATAACATAAACAATCAATCTACGTTTACCCATTCCACTCCATTCATTAATTTATAGACTTCTATCATATCTCCCCTCAGCCGTCTCTTTTCCAGGTTAAAGAGCCCTAACCTTTTTAGCCTTTCTTCATAGGGGTATCCTTCCATCCCCTTTTCCATTTTGGTGGATCTTCTCTGAACCTTTTCTAATAACGCTATATCCTTTTTAAGATACGGCGACCAGAATTGCACACAATATTCAAGGTGCAGTCTCACCATGAACCTCTATAGAAGTTCCCCATCGAGGCCCGCCGAGAATCCACCAGGCTCCTTCAACACTTCCTTCAGGTACATGCCAATATTGAGCTGGTAGGACTGGATATGGCATGTTAGCATCGAACCCTGAAAGGCCTTCCGGCAGAGGGCATTTGAGGGTTCGGGCCTCCCTGCCGGGTGGCACATAAGAATGGGTTTTTCTGCTCTTAAGCTGGCGCATTACTGACTCTACAACCATGAAGTTGTGGGGAAGCTGGGACTTTTAAAACCTCAGGCTTTGGCGTACCCAGTACATGCATCGAGGCACCTACTAACAACTGCAACAGACACTGGTGTTTCCCAAATCCGGTGGAGGAGGCAGTCAAGGATTGGGGGCACTGGTATCTTGTTTCCTTGGAGATACGCCAATACAAGGCACCCCCTAATTCCTCAGTGCACAGGTCCTCCTCAGCATCGGTCTCGATAGTGACAGCCTTTGGCCACGTCCCGCAGAAAATTGAGGAATGCAATGTCCTTGGGTGGGGAACGATATCTGGTCGTCAATAGAGACAGATCAGAGGGCACATCAAGGTGTCACCTCATGTCCGGGGACACTTCGTCCTCAATGTCCCATTCGAGCTCAGTCAGAGTACAAGTGCAATGATGCACAATCAACTCAGTCGAGGACTTCTTTCTGTGATCCATGACATCAGAAGGACCAGTGCCCCGAGGAAAGGGATAGGGACCTTGTCCAGGGCCAAGGGCTCTCTAGAGGCTGGTGGAACTCAAGGACCGGCTCAACATCCGGGAAAGTCCTCAAGGTGGAGGGTCCCATCGTCGGGGCAGATGAACTGGACAAGCCAGACATGAATGCCTACTGCATGGCCACTAGGGCAGATATACTGTTCTCCAGGGCTGCCATTCTGGTCTCCATGATACAAAAGTCAAAACATGGAGAGCCAGAAAATCAGCAATCAAAACCTAAAAAAACATTCATGAAATCCAAAATTCCTATTAGAATAAACAATTTTTAATGTCGGGATCCGCAGACAAGAGCCGGGGAGGGGAGAAAATCCCCGCTCAGTGTCGGCAGAAGCCTTTTGTTTGTTTTATCAAAAACCAAAAACACAGTAGTGCAAATCACTTATCTGATGATGAACCAAGAGGGCAGCATAAATCCTAACAGTGACATGCATGTTTCGAGCCAGGAAGGCTCTGTATCAAGCTGATTTCCAAAATGTGCGTGGGCGTGCACATTTTGGAAATCAGCTTGATACAGAGCCTTCCTGGCTCGAAACATGCATGTCGCTGTTAGGATTTATGCTGCCCTCTTGGTTCATCATCAGATAAGTGATTTGCACTACTGTGTTTTTGGTTTTTGATAAAACAAACAAAAGGCTTCTGCCGACACTGAGCGGGGATTTTCTCCCCTCCCCGGCTCTTGTCTGCGGATCCCGACACTAAAAATTGTTTATTCTAATAGGAATTTTGGATTTCATGAATGTTTTTTTAGGTTTTGATTGCTGATTTTCTGGCTCTCCATGTTTTGACTTTTGTATCATTGTTGTGACTTTGGGTCATCACATTTTTGAAGGTTTTTGCTTTTCTTTTTTCATTCTGGTCTCCATAGCAGTTGGCTACGCAGCCTTCAATGCAGGCACCAAGTATTCCATCCCAGGGTCTGTATCATCGAGGGGGAGTCCTCAATGAGGATAGCCTCAGAGGTTTGAGGCTGATTTGCAGGTGCTGATCTCCTGCCTTTCCTTGTTGACTAGTGGGAGCACATAGAATCCCAGGCACTCCTGCTTCTTTGGCTCCAGATGACCCTTAGTGGTAATGGTGCCATGTTGGGCTAGGGAGTCGCTGGGGCAGGATCAAGTGTGGATCACTCCTGCCCCCATCACTCTCCTGGACCCTCTGGAGTGAGGGTGCTAAAGGAGTGACAGGGGGATATGGAGGGGGGGGGGCAGGATGGCTAATTAATTTGTGAAAGGGCAGGGCTTAAGGAAGGGGCAGAGCTTTTATAACTATTTAGCCCTCCATCAGAGCTGGAGGGGAGGGTCTCAGGCCCACTGGGCCACCAGGAAATTGAAGTCCCCCAAGAGGATGGAATCCATGGGAGTTCTGATTTGGGTTGGAAGGCCCTTTAATTTTTTTGGCCAGCCGCCATGCGAAGGAGCACATATTTTCTCTCAGCCAGCTCATGAAATAATTATATCTCTTGAGCTGTAGCTATTTTTTCAATGAAAAGAGGCCTACAAAGCCTTTTTAACATGCTTGGTTTTGCCTTTTTATTTATTGATGAGCTGCTTTGCATTATTTTGCATTGCAGCTGCTCATTAATGTAAAATTTACATAAACTTTGTCAGGAAGTGTGCTTGGAATGAAACGTTACTACTGTGAAGTGTACTTCTCCGCCTCAATGTGCTAATGAGAGGTGGTAGATCATGTTTTTATAAACTATAAAGTGACTTTGCAAAAGTGCACTTTGTGCAAAAAATAGCAAAACACACTTATACTTTGGAATTTTTCTGTGTTTCCAAGGGGTATGTTTACTAAAGGACGTTAAGGTAGCAGGCATTAACAGCAGCGATAAGGGGTTTTACATGCGATAAAGGCTCTGGTTGGGTAGGAAGTGTTCTGGCAGTAAGGGTGCAATGGACCACTTAATATCTGTTAACAGGACATCAGGTGTTAAGGTGTCAAGCCTGCACCTTAACATCCGAAAATGGCTGTCACCCTAACGCTGGATAAGGGAACACCAAGGAAAGTCAATGTAAAGGTGATGGACAGGTGGGACCTGATGGACCTGCCATATTCATGGGCACCCCATGTGGCAGCCAGTAATTTGGACGAGAATGTGGGAGGCAGCTGTACCACTGCACGGGGAGGGGGGGGGGGGTGCCATTGTAAAACAGCACAATGTCAGTGTGTGGCATAGGATGGGGAAGACGTGTCCCCTAGCAGAGTCAGAAGTGGCAGGATGTGTGCAGTGAAAGGAGCAGGAGTGGTGACGTGCAGATCAGGCAAAGGAGAGGCATGTAATGAAGAGACAAAATGCAGTAAAGAGTACCTGTGTAGGCCATGATGTAGCAGCTTGTATGAGAAGTCATGACTGCACACAGCTGAAGGAGGCGGAAGTATGGGCTGAAGGAAGGATGGCAGCAGAGGAGAAAGTGGTATGGGCTGGCAGCACTGATGTATTTGTACTGTGTAGGAAAATGTCTGTCAGTGCCACGTGGAAGGCCTGATACCAGACATGTGGGTCTCACACCTCTCCCAGCCATGCAACTACCATACAACATCCCAGACAAATGTGTAAATAACAACTGGGCAAATTTGGCATGTATGGATATGAGGTGATACATGCAGGTGGCTATCCAGGGGTAGGATGTGTCCAAAAGTACTGCAGAGATGTGATGGAGCCAAAGCTGTACACATACATGACTCATATGTAGGTTACAGCTGTATACATGTAACTACCTGTTAGTATACCACTGTATCCATGCAGTCACATTGGGGTACATCTTACCAAGAACTTGGTAATTTATTTAACATTTCTTATATACTGCCTTTCATGATATCAAGGTGGTTTACATTGAACAAACTGAAATTACATTGAACAGGGCATTATAACTTGGAGATAACTATTTACAGGGAACATGGGCAATGGAGGGTTAAGTGGCTTGCCCAAGACCACAAGGAGCACCTGTGGGACTAGAAACCCCAGTCCTTCTGGCCCAAGGATGCTGTACTCTGGTGGGATTTGAACCCCCAACCTTCTGGGCTGAGGTAACTTGTCCCAACCACTAGGCCACTCCTCCCTCTGATGGCTGGTGATAAGCAGGGACTGTATGTACCTGCAGTCAACTGAGCCATTGGTGGGTTAAGTGGCCTGCTCAAGGTCACAAGCAGGTGTTGGCGGTCCATAAAACGTGACAATAACAAATTCTGAGATGTCACATAAGGTGTGCTAGTGGGCCTCAAACCCTGTTATCTTGGTCTAAAAGCCATTGCCATGACTATTACACCACGCCTCCAAGCAGGCATGTGATATCTGCAGGGTGAACATGTCTGACCCCCTGCAATGGGCTGCAGCAGAGCCAATAAAACCATGCTCTCAGAAGGGCATGATGGAGAATAGTATGTTTGCTGACCCAAAGTGTGACCAGAGCACATAACAAAGTAGAAGGATGTGTAACTATTAGTCACAGCAGAACCCGGACTTACAGGCAGGGAAATGACCTGAGTAGCATACAGGTCCAAAACAAACAAGTGGGAATCAAATACGTGTCCCCTGCTTATGGAAACATTGCACTAACCAGTAGGTTACACCTCTCTGCATAGCAATGTCTGGATTCAAAGAGACTGCAGGTCACTGCCTAGAATAATTGATGTGTGTGCCAGTATAGGTTAGCTCCTCCAGTACCCATGAGGCATTGCACACACAGAACAGCAGTCTGCAGCTGATCATCAAATGGAGAATGCACTGATCCATCACATCAGCTCAGTAAGATGCACATAACAGCTACAAACCATGCTACTGAACAGTTTGAGCAGTCACCCTGAGGGTGAGGATGGGTGCCCAACACCTGGTCCCCAGAGCTTGCATTGTTAGAGGTCTCTGCCGGCCGTGCCATAGATCCACATCACTGCAGTGTGTTATGCTAGTAACATTGAATTCTCAGTCACATTGCTAGTCACATTGTTTCCTGCACAATTGCAGTATGCTGTAAGCACCTGTCACTTCTGGGCCCTGTGTCCTGCTCCTGTTGGATAGGGACCCTCCTAGAACATGTCAGTGCCCAGTGTTGCAGCAGCTGATGCCATAGATGCCAAATATAAGAACATAAGATATGCCATATTGGGTCAGACCAAGGTCCATCAAGCCCAGTATCCTGTTTCCAACCTAGCAGTCTCCCCAAAAGACACAGGTTGCTCAGTGTTTGTATTGGGTCAAGCATTGATATCTCGGGTCCCTTTTAATAATGGTTTATGGACCTTTCCTCCAGAAACTTGTCCAAACCTTTTTTAAACCCAGCTACAGTAACAGCTTTTACTACATCCTCCGGTAACAAATTCCAGAGTTTGATTACACGTTGAGTGAAAAAATATTTTCATTTATTAGTCTTAAATAATAAGATCACAAACAACAGAGCATTTTCCCACTGCATACCCACCATTTGGAACAATCTTCCAGACAGCCTAAGAGAGATAAAAGACCTCTCCTCCTTTAGAAAAAAACTTAAAACACATCTATTTTCACAACCTTTTGGCTCTATAACATAAGCTCAGAACACTAACTAGACACCTCACTCACCAGATCTACATTCCCTAGAAGAATTCATCATAAACACAATGACAAGAATCCATTGTATATAGCTAATGGTTAGATCATTTAATTGTTATTGCACACAGTTAATAATGTTACATGTAAACTGAATTTGTACCTCTGTGCAATTCATTGTTGTTCATTGTAAACCGCAATTGATCTGTAGGAAATCACGGTATAGAAATGTAAATTAAATAAATAAGTTACCCTGTAGCTTCTAGGTTGGCATGGGGCTGCTGCTATTGTCCTATTGGTTCTACCATGACCACAGTGAGCAGGCCAGGAACAATTGCCAACAACCTACCAAGTCACCATAGCAAACACAGTCCGACTGCATTTACTGCCCACCTCAGCCATGCACATGCCAACTGTGGCCGGTCAGCATGCAATGCATGTGCACAGAGCAATCATGTATACCCTGGCTTGGCGCAAATAGCATGGTTGCACAGTGATTGGGCTCCTAGGATAGGAAGAGCACCCACATCACTTGGTCAGAGTGAGAGTGTCCTTGCAGCATGAACTGCTGTGGCCACCCAGGCCATGCATGTGGCAGACGGGCACTATGAAGTCTCAGCCATTGATCCTACCTCCGATACAGACATATCCTGGGCACACCGCTCTGTTTCAGGCCATATCAACAATCCTCTGCTCCTCATCATGCACATTTATTTATTTATTTAACATCTTTTATATACTGCGCTATTTGTTTTCAGTGCGGTTTACAAATAACAAAGGCTGCACATTCAGAGGACACTGGTGTGCTTACATTATAACAGGAAACTTAAACTTGGAACAACAGGGTAAAACTGTAACTATGTACAAAACATATTGGATTCTTTAGTATTCACAGGAGGGCTAAGGCAGGACATCAGAGAACTTGAGGCAGAATTACTTATGAGGGAATTGGGAGTGAAGAGTGAGAGTTTGTGGGTTTAGGAGTGCTGATGATCGGATGCGTATTGGATGCTTGTGCAAAGTGGAGAAGGAAAATGTGGTGCTTGATTGATTTGCAGACTAACGCTGGGGACAGCCTAAGCAATGTGAGGCACAGTGCAATGCTGAAGGCCACAGAATTCTGAAGAGACATACACACAAACAGACACATAAAATTGTGGATGGTTGGCATTCCTGCCTGCCACTTTGGTCTCCATATCAGCTCAAGCATTGTTAACATGTGCTCATTGTGCATGTGTTAGCAGCACTCTCTGACATTCACGCTGATTGTTAACACCTGCCTTTCCATCCAGCTATAGATAGCCAAGCCTGTCTGTGTGGCTGATGGGTGTTTGTACCCTTTCTGGCTGATTCATTTGGGGTTGCACTAGTGCTGTACCTGCATTGCAGGCTAAAACTTACCCACAGTGACATGTAAGCCACAATTCACAGACAGGCCTTGAATCTGTAACCCTCCCACTCATATACACACTGGCTTTGTGTGTTGAGCCACAGAGCTGCCATATGGCTACAGCAGTCTTTGGGGCTGACATGTTCCTCATCAGACAGACCTTGGCACATGTTGTGATGCGAACATGTTTTTTGTCTGCTGTAGAAGGGTGTTGCTGCACCTGCCGCCAACACCCACATACCATGCTGACATGCCAGCATGCTGTCAGTGAGGGTGGTGCACAGTCCCAGCCCATCCACCATTAGGCTTTGTTGGATGCCTAGGGCACCAGGTCCAGATGGGGGGCAGATGCACACATTCATGGCCATGCCACTCCCCCCAACTAATGACTGTTGCTGGGACCCCATCCCCACCTGCTACTGATATGTCTTGGGGGATTTGGACAGCTGCAGCTGTGGTATTTTCCTGGGTACCTGCATTTTGCAGCTCCCTGTAGTGCTACAGCTGCTGTTGCTATCAGCCTCTTCCTACAGAGCTGGCTTCAGCATCAGTGAGGGGGGGGGGGGCAGCCGGGGTCTTTGCCTAGGGTGCCAGGAACCAGCACATTACCTTTTCACAGCAGCAGCATGTCTGTCTGCTGCCTCTGTTGATGTGGGATCATGACAGACATCACAAATGTGCCACCTGGGCAACTGTCTCGCTAACCTTGCACACTAGCAACTCCCACTGCATGACCAACATGCCACCTCCTTTGCCCCATCAACATGGTTCCCTTTCATTCTTGGGCACTATGCTGTTGATACTAATGGAGCACTACTATTACCATCTTGGGCTCGCCTGACTGTGCATCACAATGCACACGTTTAAATAGGCTCTCTCCCCTCAAAGTACACCTTTTCCACGAGGTTTTATTTGCTGTTAGGGTTCCAAGTGTTAAAGGGCTCTAACACACACTTATGCAACAGGTTTTAAGGGAGCACTTTCTGTCAACACCCACTCTTTGCCCCGTTAACACCTGCTTTCCCCTTAACACTGCAGGAGGCTTTAACGCTTGTTAATGCAGCTTTTTCCACAGCATTAAGGGCACAAGGGTGCCAATAACAAGTGTTAATGGTACACATGCTCCCTTATTGTCCTTTAGTAAACATATCCCCAAGCGTTTTGTGCTATTTTCTTGTGAAGTGCACCTTTGCGAAGTTACATTTTACAAAGAATTTATTTATTTATTAGGTTTTTTATACTGCTTTATCATTGCGGTCAAAGCGGTGTACATTGTAACTTAAACTTGGCAATATACATTAAACAGGGATATTGATATGAATTTTTCCTGAGGCAATGGAAGGTTAAGTGACTTGCTCAAGGCCACAAGGAGTTCTAGTAGGAACTGAATCCTGGTCTCTTGGTTCCCAAGCCAGTGCTCTAACCACTAAGCTACTCCTCCACTCCAACTGCAGTCTGAGGCATCCAAGCCTGAACATCCAAACAAAAGCCAGGGATGTCCAAGTTTGGACACAATTTCACAAATGTGGATATGCTCAATATGGACATCTGTGGGGGCATCTACATAGTCATTCTTGGCATAATATCAAAGATCGGGGATGTTTAAGCAACGAGCAGTGGTGGTGCAAACAAAAAACACTTGCATCAATTACAAAACAAATAACATTGTGGTTGGAGATTGTACTGAAGATAGTAGAATGCCATCTTCTCTACACCCTTCAATTGTTTTCAGACCCATCTGAGCACTTTCCCAATTCTTATCTATGCCTGGAGCAGGTCTAAAGTAGGATAAGGTCCCCGAGGTTTCTGAAATCTATCGGGACATCTGTGTTCATCGCTTTGCCTGGCCATGCCTCCGGCATACCTTCTGCTTGCATGGGCATCCCCAGCAGTGGAGATGCCTTACAAAACTATTTGTAAAATGGCTCCAGGGACGTATGAGTGATCTGACATCTGCATGCACGTTTTCAGATGTCCAAATCGTAGCTAAACTTTTTAAAATGAGCCCCTTTGCCCTTTAATACATAGGCTCCAATGTGTGAAACCCCTGGATAACATATTGTTTCCCTAATCATGTGCATTCTTTGCTATTGCATGTATTAGTTTCCTTATCACAGTTTAGTAAAAAGTCATGTTTGTGCTCTTATGCTCAGAAATAGAGTGACTCCATTTGTTATCCTTCTCCACTGGTTGCTGGTGCATCTCCATGTTATGTCTGATACACAAAATAACAAATGGAATTAGCCCCATTGTATATGAAGAAAATAGTAGATGTGCATTGTTTGCATCAGAAACTACATTCAGTAGATAGTACTAATTTGAAATTCCCTTCTGTAATGAATTACCACTTTAAGAGGCATGTTTACTGAACTCTATGCTGATAGCGTGTGATCAACCCTGTAAACAGCACGGGGAAGCATGCCCTGTAAACAGCAATGGAAGCATGCCCGACATATCCCTATATTACTAGTACCACCCTGTACTCATTACCGTTGGCATAATCAGACTGAGTGTGCCTAGCACCACCCATGGAGGTGGCAATAAATGCACCTGCACTATGTGCTACATTAACAGGGAGCACACAGCAAAAACTCTCATTCTACCCCCGATGTCTTCATGCTGCCTAACCTGTGCTATTTGGGTGGCATGGAATTTTAAGCTTGTGGTACTTTTTATCGTGCTGTACATGGCGCATGCTCAACCCTATGGTATCCAATAGCATGCTTTAGTAAAGACACCCCGAATTGAACTATGGACAAACTGTTTAAATTTGAGACTGCTGAAATGCTTTGCCTAGCTCTTTCAAAAAGGGGGTAATTATCAGAGATTTAGATGACAAACTAATAAATGGCATGTTGATTAAAGGTTAACGTGTGTTAATGAAACGTAATGCACATTAAGTGCCACTGCGCCCATAGAAATTAAAGGACTGTGGGCGCTTAATGTGCATTAATGTTCATTAACGTCATTAACGTGGGTTACAATCTTTAGTAAGCATGCCTCTCTGGGAAACCAAGTAACTTCTTCTAGATTAGTGAGGGTAAATCTGATATTAATCTTGTGTTGTTAACTTGTTTTAATTGCTTGATAATTGATGTTTTTATTTATCTTAAACTGCTGGCTGATGATCTTACTGGCTAACTGATATATATTATCATAGGTTTTATGTTGCAGTGAAATGTTTATTATAATATACTATGGGGAAGATATTCAAAGTCATTTGCATGGTTTGCAGACCTACAAATTGTGTACATTCTGCTCAGAGGGATATTCAGCGGCACTAACATGGTTAGTGCCGCTGAATACGTGCAGGTGCCGTTCTGCGTACCCAGATGCTAACTGGTTAGCATTGGGTTTGCCAGGGATGTTCAAGGGGTGGCGCTATCAATAACTGGGCAGTGCCAATATTGAGCCTGGTTATCAACACATGGCTAAAGTCAGGCATGGTAAAGGCTGAACTAACTTTAGCTACAGAAGCTAACCGGACAGCGGCTGAATATTGCCACTGCCTGGTTAACATAGAAACATGAGAGCAGAAAAAGACCACATGGCCTATCTAGTCTTCCATATCAAATATTTAAAGTCCCTTCTTTCTCTTTAGAGATCTTCTGTGTTTATCCCATGCTTTTTTGAATTCAGAAACTGTCCTCTTTTCTACTACCTCCACTGGGAGACTATTCCATGCATCTACCACTCTTTCCGTAAAGAAATATTTCTGCATAGTACTCCTGAGTCTATCCCCTTTCACCCTCACCCCATGTCCCCTCGTAGCACAGCTCACTTTCAATCGAAAGAGGCTCTCCTCATGTGCATTTATGCCACGGAGGTATTTAAACATCTCTGTCATATCTCTTCTATCCTGCCTTTCCTCTTACGTATACATAATAAGTTTTTAAGTCTGTCCTCATATGCTTTACAATGAAGACCATTGACCATTTTAGTAGTCACCCTCTGCACCAACTCCATCCTATTTATGTCCTTTTGAAAGTGTGGTCTCCAGAACTGCACACAATACTCCAAATGATGTCACACTATCACCTCCTTTATTCTACAGGCCATTTCTTTCCCTATGTACCCAAGCATCCTTCTGGCTTTCACCATCACCTTTTCTACCTCTTTAGCCACTTTAAGATCATCAGAAACCATCACGCCCAGGTCCTGATCTTTTTTTGTGGACAGAAGTACTTCGCCCCCTATACTGCACCACTCCCTTGGAATTTTGCAGCCCAAATTCATGACCCTGCATTTTTTAGCATTAAATCTCAGCTGCCAAATTCTTGACCATTATTCAAGCTTAGCTAGATCCCTCCTCATGTTATCTACTCCTTCCTATGTGTCTACTCTATTTCAGATTTTGGTATCATCTGCAAAGAGGCAAACCTTACCCGACAGCCCTTCTGCTATATCACTAACAAAGATGTTAAAAAAGAATCGGACCAAGGGCAGATCTCTGCGGCACACTACTGGTAATATCCTTCTCCTCAGGGGTGAACTCCCTTTATCTGTAGCCTTTGTTGTCTCCCACTTAACCAATTTCTAACCCAGTCAGTCACTTTGGGGTCCATCCCTAGGGTGCTCAGTTTGTTTATAAGTTGCTTGTGCAGAACAGTGTCAAAGGCTTTACTGAAATCCAAGTACACCACATCTAGGGCTCTCCCTTGGTCTAGCTCCCTGGTCACTCAGTCAAAGAAATTGATCAGATTTGTCTGACAAGACCTGTGTTGGTAAAGCTATGCTGCCTCGGATCCTGCAATCCATTGGATTCCAGAAACCTCACTATTCTCCCTTTTAGCAGTGTTTCCAATAATTTACTCACCACAGAGGCTAGACTAACCGGCCAGTTGTTTTTAACCTCATCCTTACTTCCACTGTGTAAAGGGACCACATGTGCATTTCTCCAGTCCTCTGGGACCACTCCCAACTTTAAAGAAGCATTGAAAAGGTCAGTCAGTTGAGCTGCTAGAACTTCCTATGATCCTTCAATATTCTCAGATGTATCCCATCTGGTCCCATTGGTTTGTCTACTTTCAGTTTAGCTTCTTCCTCACAAACACAGTCTTCTGAAAATTGTTCAAGGTCCCTGTCATTTCTGTTCCTATTTTTAGGTGCTTTCTGAGATCCTGATCCTGGCCCTTCATCTGTGAACACCTTACAGAAATATTTGTTAAGCAATTTCAATTTATCCTCATCAGCTTCTATATATTTCTCACCTTCACCCTTGAGTCTGACAATACGACTTTTGCACTTCCTTTTTTGAGGGAGATATTTATATCACACCAAGGCAAATGGATTTCTCTTTCCCTCTTTCTAGTTTAACCCACAGTCCCTCCTCTCTCCCTTTTATGCGCTGTAATTCTATAGCTTTCATATTATAATATGAAATAGAGCACTTATTCACATATAGTGCCACTCCTCCTCCCCTTCTTCCTACCCTGTCCTTCCTGAATATAGTATAGCCCAGTATAATTACATCCCAGTCACGGTTTTCCATGAACCATGTCTCTGTAACCACCGCTAAGTCCAAGTCAGCCTCTTCCATTAAAGCCTCAACATCTGGGATCTTATTTCCCATGCTACAGGCATTTATACAAGCCACTTTACAGATGTTATCCCTTTTACCAATTTCTACAGAGGCATTTAGGGGCATGTTTACTAAACTGCGGTAATGTAGCAGAAGCTACGTTAAGGCATGTTATGTAACATTAACGCGCGTTAACGTAACGTAACATAACGTTAACGCGCGTTAACGTTACATAACGCACCTTAACGTTCTCGGCCACGGTAAGTCCCGCAGAGGGTGGAGAGAGGGCGGAGAGAAGGGGTCAATGGGTGGGGAGTGGGTGGGGGGAGGCCCCTTCCACACTAACACGGGGAAATGAAGGGCTGAATCCTAACGCAACTGAAAACCTAGCGTTAGCACACATTTGCAAGAGAGAGAAACCATTTAAGTGTCAGCAGTGTACAGCATAGGCAGAGAGCCCAAGAAAGGTGATTGTAGTGCTCTATTTGCAGCAACAGCATAGTGCCCAGGTACGAAAGGCCACTATGGTGATGGTGCAAATGGGGCATGGGGGCTGCAGGCAGGACATGCAGTGGGAGCAACTGGGGCACAGGGTGGACTAGGCGGATGCCTAGGTGGCACATAGGAATGCAGAAAATGGAAACCAGCAAGACAGCAACTGACCAGGGTCAAGCTTGCCCATGAGTCTGTGTTCCACAGTGTCCCATCCAGGGGACATTACCCAGCATGTACCCCAAGGGGCACATAACATTGACAGGCAGTGCCGGGGGAAGCATGGGCATCTATGTAGGCACCCCTACCCCAGAACGTATGCCTTAGGCAGCCGCCTACCTGCCCCCTGGATGGCCTGGGATGGCGCACCACCGGCACTGACAGCATATGGTCATGGCAGCATGGCAGAGGGGGTGGGTGATTGTGCTGGAGGGAGCAGTGGCACCCGCCTGCAGTGGACCTAGGCCATGCCCTTTACCAGTACATGGTGTGCAGTGCAACAGAAGAGGTCGGGCCGAGGAATGTAAAGGTAGCCCCAGGGACCACTATGCTGCTGTGGCAACCGTGTGGTGCAGTACACTCAGCCAGCATGTCCAGGAGCAGAGGTTCAGGTCCCATCTGTCGATCCTGCAGAGCATCTCCCCATAGTTTTAGCCCACAATGCAGCCACAACAACAACATGGGCAAACCCCAATGCAGTGGTGCACAGGGGTATGGACACCCACTCACAAGGGCTCCACTATCCACAGCTTCATGGAGTGTCAGGCTGTTGGCCCCAGCACAGAGCTGCAGTTATCACCAGAGCACTACTACTACCCCCTGCACAGATTAGCAATGTCAGCACTGTGATCAGGACCAGTATGGTGGGTAGGGTTGTCAACCACCTCCATCTCTGCACAATGCTGAGATAGGTGTGGGAGTGTGCGTATGTCTCTCCATTGTTTTGTGTCGGCCAACACCTCACTGAGCCCACATTGCTCACACTGCTTCCAGTGTTAACCTGAAAATGTGCATAATGAGAAGCAAGGTATTGTGGGTATGGCTCAGACAGGGCGGATTGGCCAGGATGCATCTGCACAGAGTGGAGGGCAATGGCTGGGACACTGTAGTGCTTGTCCACCACCTGCATGGACAGGGTGGCCACAGCATGTCATGCGGGGGGGGGGGGGGGTGTCACGCTCACTCTGACTGAGCAGTGACCATGGCGTGTCTATGTTCCCACATAGTGCCGCACATTATTTGTTTTTAGTGATACCTGTGTGTTCTTGGTTCTGGGGTCCAATCATGGAGTTACCTGCTCTGTGTCTGTGCATCCCAATTCTGGGTGCACAGGGTTCCCCTGTAAGTATGCACTATGGACTGGTTAGTGGGTTGTCTGCTGTTTGCCTGTGCATGGTGGGAGCACCTTGTAGGATGCTGCAGGTGCAGTCTGACTGTGGCATGGGGTAGTTGAGCCTTCTTCTGCCTACCCCAAGCATCACTGCTGGTCTGCAATGGTCACAGGAAAGCACTGGCTTAGCAGTGCTGGAGGGCTGTCATCCGCCAGCAGGACTGTGGTTGCTGGTACTACAGCCATTCTGGAGGGTGCAAGCACCTGTTCCACCACACCCTCCTCTACAAAAGGGGTGATTGAGACCTCTTGGGGTATATAGTGCATACCACTTAGACCCATAGTGGCAGTGCTACATAACCGTGATGTGAGTCTAGACACCCCACTGCCCTGACAACAGGTACCCATAGCAGCCAGGCCTTAACACCAGGTACGCACTAATCTGGGTGGTGTACAGTCCCACAGGGCCACATGTGATTGCAGACCACTGCTGGGAACACCTGTCACACACTGATAGCGATGGGGATGTGCAGCAGGACCTATCTTTAGCACCACATATACTATGGACCTAGTGCTGGGCGCCCATCCTATCCCTCAGGATGCACACGGATCCTGCACAATGGCATGGTCTGTAGCTACTCTGTGCCAGTATCATGCACTGTCAGTCCATCTTACCATGCTGCAGTCCCGGAGAGGTGCAGACCCCATTTGGTGGTCAGCTGTAGGCTGCTGTTCTGCATGTGTAATGCATCATGGGTGCTGGTGGTTTGTGCGGTGACCTGCAGTCCTTCTGTACCCAGCCATTGCTATGCAACAAGCCATAGAGGTATAGTCTACTGGTTAGTATGCTGGCGTTCTAGGCAGAGGTCATGGGTTTGATTCCTCATTGTTCCCTCCTGTCCAAGGCAGATATTTTGCTTGCCTGTGACAGTCATATCTTTGCATATCTGTGCTGCCAGCCCATAGTACCCTCACCACAGTTGCCAACAATCCTTATAAGGCATTATAAGGCTCCTAATTAGGCACGTTACAAGGCACCTTATTAGGCACAGTACAAGGCACCTTATTGGGCACAGTACAAGGCACGTTCTAAGGCACGTTACAAGGCACCTTATTGGGTACAATACAAGGCATGTTAAGGCACATGCCTTGTACTGTTCCTAATAAGGTGCCTTGTAACGTGCCTTATAACGCACCTTGTAACGTGCGTTACCTGACACAGCATGCCATAATGATGCCCCGCCCACTCCCTTATATGGGCATCTGTATCATCACCACAGAACATAACACGAGTTATGTTAACACAGTTTAGTAAACATGCCCCTTAATGTTTCACTTACCTGGGAGCTTCCACTTACCTGGGTGCTTTCTTCACCCTCCCGAACGAATCTAGTTTAAACCCCTCTTCAGTAGGTTAGCCAGTCTGCTGCTGAAGACACTTCAGCCCTTCTTGGATAGATGGACGCCATCTCTGCTCTGCAGCCCTTGGAACATCATCCTATGGTCGGGGAAACCAAAACACTCTTGATGACACCATCGACACTTAAAGTGTGCTGACCACTGCCACTGACAAAGTCCTCTTACTGTTTTGCCATGTAAAGATTAGAAAATGCCCTTTTGAAACTGGGATTCTTGTATCATGTTTTATTTATTGCATATCTTTGTATCTTTCTCAGGCTCTTAATAATGAGAAGCCAAGTGGCATTCATGTGTTTGCTGTACTCCTGCATACGCACCTTGCCGGACATGCCATAAAGGTCAGACATTTCCGCAAGGGCGAAGAACAAAAACTGCTCGCCTATGACAACGAGTTTGATTTTAATTTCCAGGAATACCAGTTATTAAAAGAAGAGAGGACAATTCTACCTGTACGTATCTCCTAATTATATGTTTCTTAGATTGTGAGACATACGTTTTTCATCTCATACTTACATCTGACTTATATTAAGGCCCACAATAACAAAAAGGGTTCTTATTCAAAATGTTGATCATAAAAAGAGATGTTCTTTCTATAAGAATACAAATGCAAAATGGCTTTTATGAACATGTTTATTACTGGAAAATTCATTTAGTACCATCGTATATTGTAAAATTACAGAAGCAATTTCCAGACTGTGCGCTTTGGGACACTATCCACAGTTTATACTCATGGACTTATACCAAATTCCAAAGGAAAAGTACACATCCACTTTCCCTTCAAATCTGTCATGAATACAGAGTATATGCAGACTTCTCAACATGCTTTGTGGGTGCTCATGTTGCTTGATGGCATGTATTTTGCCAGTGGGTGTGCACATGGGTGGAGTTTGGGCAGAGTATAGGCGATGCACACAAGTACATGTATAAATTATAAAATACTATAATTTACATGTAAATGTCTGCACCTTTACTTAAGATAAGATTTCTGCCATTTAGGCTAGTATTTTATAAAGGCAAGTAGGTGTGTATTTATTTTTAAAATAAGTTTAAAATAGGCAACTAAAGATGCTTTAACTAGGCACCCTATTATAAAATTACTCTCTCAAATTCAATGTATGTGTGTTATTTTTCACCCAATGCAGTCCATGGGCAAGCTTCTCCTACATTTGGCTAAATGTATGCACATTGGGGCATGTTTACTAAAGTGTGGGCCACACTTTCACAGAGTTTTGCATGCAGTTGGCATGCCTTGCATGCAGTTGGCATGCAGTTGGCATGGGTGAACCACACGGCAGCAAGGAGCACGCCAGGCAAATGCCAGTACACTAAAAATCCCACACTACTGGAGCAATGCATGAGTAAGTGGCATGAAGGCAGAGACTGTGCAGAGACACAGCATGCACTAGGAATAGGCGCACTACTTGCACACTAGATGCAAAAGTCCTCCTCTTGTGCAGGGGCTATCTGCACACGTCATGCTCCCACATGCCAACAGCACGATTCAGATGCACAGTTCATATGTGAATGTTAAGAAATATGAAGGGCAGGAGCAGGGTTAAGACTCTGAAATCATAGGTGGCCAATAGGAGATGGGAGCTGAATAGCAAGGTGCCTGCCTAAACATCATTATGGGGGTGATGCATGGTATAGCTGTCATGGAGGTGGAACACACCAGCCTGACATCCTCAACACCAGGGCCTGCAGGTCCTGAGGTCACCTTGTTAGGACAGTGTGAAAATATTCATGGACACATCAAGAGCCATCCTGATGGACAGCTGTTTACATCTAAAAATGCATTGGATAGCTTCTAGAGATCTGCTGGTATTGTATTCTGTTCTATGGAGATGTCAGCAGATTGGGCCTGTGCCCAGTGCTGCAGCCAGTACTTGCCTCAGAGGCAGAGTTGGAGCCAGAGTACAGTGAGGAGGAGGGGCATGCAAATGACATGCTGCCCTTCATGGCTAATGAGAGTGTAGTAGCACATGAGCTATCTGACCTCTAGTCCCTGTGTATGGGGATGCATTTGTCAATGAATACATGCACCTGGGGGACCATGGCACTGCCATGGGCCATGAACCTGTGGCTGATGGCCCCTCACTCTGACCAAGGAAGGATGTGGCTGAAGCCTACTAGCTCTGCACAAAAGTCTAACATTTTAATCACTGATTGTGGGACTTCAGTGTTGGAACTTGCTCATTGGTGTTGTTTGTCTGGCTCTTTTCTACTGGGATTGTAGTAATCCATGGAATGGATATGGGGGATGGGGATGGGGATGGGGATGGGGATGGGGATGGGGATGGGGATGGGGGGGGGGACTCTTTTGAGCTTTGGAAGGATGATGGGTTATAGTTGCTAAGATGTTCATGCTCTGGGCTGTGTGGGTTCTTCTTTGGATGTATGGCTGTGATTTCTTTCCCCCCCTCCCCCATTTTTAGTGGCTGGTAGTCCACAGGGATAGGCTTTTCTATATGGTGGACCATGGGGTGCTGATTGATGCTATAGCCCCCATGTGCAGGCTGCTCTGACCAAATCTGCTGCTTGTGCTACAGACCATCCTGGCCCTTATACCCCCCTTCCCTCAACATTGGGGTCCTTATTCCTAATGGCTAAAGGCACAGCCCAAGCCACGATCAGAGGAGGGAAATGAGCTGTAGTGCCTTTCCACCCACCCACCAAAGACCTTGTACTGTGTTCCCTGCAGCCTAGGTGAATGGCTACTCTTTGTACCTCAGAGTGAGGAGGTCCATATCCCTGTCTCCCATAATGGAAACTGTGGACATCCTGCCTGATCCCATACATGGCCTTCTGTATCTCCAGATGCCACATGTGCACTCCATTACCTATGGTTTGATATGCAGCACATGTTCTCTGCATGTACGTGCTTTCTGATTTTCATGCCCTGCTCTCTTCTATTTAGCCTCTGTGCTCTGAGTCATGCTGGCTGTTCAGCCCACTCCCGGTCATCAGTCTGTTCTGGACTGCCCGGTTGTAACCTTCCTATATGGATGCTAGGGGCACAGTCTTGCTGTCCACAGTAAATCCAAGACCCACAGATGCCTCTATTTCATGCTTGTAGCATTCTATTTACTGATGCTCATGTAGATAGCGCACTGTGTGCATGTGAGGGCTATGCGCGTGCCTTGTGCGTGTATGCAAGGCCATGTGTTCTCTACTATTACACTACTGCCGCGGCTAACACAGTGGTAGCAGTGTACCTTGGCCACGCCCCTTGTGTTTAACTTGGCCACTGGGCTCCACCACGGTACTAATGCGTAAATTCCACACTTTAATCCTGTACTCTCTACCGCTCTTTAGTAAACATGCCCCATTGTGAAATACTACTTAAACTGTACAACTAAGAATCCTCTCTGCTTATCCCATGCTTTCCTCAATTTTGATACTGTATTTTTGCCTCCTCCATATCCATTGGGAGGCTGTTTCATTTGTCCGCCACCATTTCCAGAAAGAAATATTTTTCCTACATTATTGCTTAATCTACCCCATTTGACCACTTCTTCTAGGACTTCCTTCTACACAAAAATGTTTGCCTCTTGTGCATTAGTTGCATCCTAGAGATATTTTAATGCCTAGTGGTTAGAGGAGCAGGTTGTGAATGAAGGAAGCCAGTGTTCAAATCCTGCTTCTCCAAGTGACACATTTTGTGACCTTGGGCAAGTCACTTCAACCTCCATTGCTTGAGGTACCACTTAGATTATGAGCTGATTTAGCCAAAAACAAAAAAAAAACTTTTTTGCCTGAATATAACAATTTGAGTTTGGATTTGGGAAAGGCAAGTCATAAATTAAGACAAAAAAAGTTCCTTTCCATCCTTTTGATTACAGATTTTACTTCATAGGCCTTATAACAATGACTCTACTATTGTATCAGACCATCTCTAGACTATCTTCATCTATAGTACATGTTTGTAGATGCAGCTCCTAGAATTGGATGCAATGCCCCAGATGAGGCCTTAGCAATGATTTTTGTTTCTTGAGGTGTATCGCCTCTATTTTTCCAATGGTTATACAGAATCTCTTCCTAAGCACTCTGACATTCTTCTGGCTCTTGTCCCCGCTCTGTTATGCTGATCCACAGCCTCAGGATACTTAGGGGTATGTTTACTAAACTGCGGTAATCGTACATAACGCGTGTTATGTAACGTTAACGATCGTAAGCACATCATAACGCATGTTATGACACGCTTACGATCGTTAACGTTACATAACGCGCGTTAATCGTAGTTAACGATCGTAAACTCCCGCGGCGCGGTAAAACACCGCAGAAGGTGGAGAGAAGGCGGAGAGAAGGAGTCAATGGGCGGAGAGTGGGCGGGGAGAGGCTCCCTTCACACTAACGCGTTGATCTGAAGAGCTCAATTCCAACGCGAATGAAAACCTGCCATTAAATGCACATTACAGGGGAGAGAAACCATTTCAGTGTCAGCAATGTACAGCCCAGGCAGGGAAACCTAAAAAAAGTGATAAGTGTGATACATGTGCACAGAACAAAAGGGCACATAAACACTGAAAATGATCCCAACAAACTGGAAAAAAACCATAACCAAGCTGGCCAATAGTGGTATCAATGAGAAACATCAACCCCTTCCCCCCCCGAGTAAGCTCCATAGAACAGATATAAATCGTGGAAGGATCTATACTCCATCCCCATACAAGGTGAATGAGCCCACAGTGAAATAGCGCTGCTCAGGGTTTTCCCCACCATCGGACAGGGTTCCTATGGCGTGCACATGTCCCGCAACATCAGGGCGGGCATGTCGGAACGGCAACTGGACAGATGCCGGAGAAGGAGATACAGAGGGTCGCAGGCGGCACATGCTGTGGTGCAGCTGGGCCACAGTGCGGACTAGGGCGATGCCTAGGTGGCCCATACGAATGCTGAAGCAGCAGAGCAGCCAGACAGCAACTGATGAAGGCCCAACATGGGCACGACTGTGTTTCCCACAGTGTCACAGGGGATAGTACCCAGCAGCTACCCCCAAGGGCACGGAACATTGGCAGGCGGTGCTGGGGGGAAGCATGGACACCTATGCAGGTACCCCTATCCCAGCCGCCTACCTGCACACTGGCCTGAGACTGCACACCACCAGCACCACCAGCAGAAGGGCATGTCAGCATGGTGGCTGAGGGATACTGGTGGTGGAGGGGGCAGCGGCAGCTGCCCAGAGCAGACCGTGGCCTAGCCCTGTGTAGGTGGGTGCCGTGTACTGCAACAGCTGGGCCCTGTCTGATGAACAGTTATGGTATCACCAAGGAATGTACTGACTCTGTGACAACAAGGTGGTGCAGTGCACAAAACCAGTGTATTCAGAAGCAGAGGGTCACAGGTTCAAGTCCCAGCTGTGGTTCCCGCCAACCCAGTCCCCATATTTTACCCACTACTACAACGTGCTAATACAGACAGCACCTTTATTGCAGATGACATAACATGCCCAAGACACCTACATTTTACCCTACAGAGCACAGACACCATAAACATGCACATTACCTAGAGCAGAGCCTCCCAAATGCAGTCCTGGAGGGCCAAACACCATTCCGGTTCCATGCTGCCTCTGATAAAGATGCCTGTGCTGCATTTCTATGCGCCACCCCCATGGTATGCAGATGTATCTCATGCATATTCATGAGGGACAGCATGAAAACCCGAACAGTGTTTTGCACCGCAGGTCTGGAGTTGGGAACCTCTGCCGTAAAGCAGCAGCCAACAGGGGCAGACACACCCGCACCCACAGGCCCCATTATCCAAAGCCTTCTGGGGAGGCAGGACATTGGGCTCTGTGTGCATCTCCCAATACTAGCACTTGCATACCTTAGTAATGCCACCCTAAATCGGGGAATATGGTACACATCTTTCAAAAGGTTGCTATGAGTACTGGCAGATAGCAATTCCTAGGTTAAGTACACTTTTCTGAGTGAGCTGCATCATAGCAACCTTTCTGATGTCTGTGGAGTGTGCTACAGGTCTTGTGTCTGACAGTGTTTACCAACCTGGGGAGTGACTCCTACAGTATTGCGTACCATAGCCATGCCTGCACTGTGCCCTGGACTTGTGTGGTGGCCTGGGCTGCCCAACACCTCTATAGTTGCACAATGCTAGCATAGGTGTGGGGAGTGTGTGTCTGTCTATCCAGTGTGTGGTGGCTGCCAACACCCTCCACAGCCCACACTGCTAGCACTGTTGCCAGTATTGGCCTGCCAATGTGCATAATGAGGAGCAAAGTACCGTGGGAATAGCCTGGATAGGGTGGCCTGGCCTGGATGCATCTGCTCACGGCATAGGGCAATGGCTCGGACATTGTAGTGCCTGGCCAACACCTGCACGGACAGGGTGGCCATAGCATGTCCTGCTGGGAGGTCACTCTCACCCTGACTGTGCAGTGACCATGGCATGGCTAGGTTCCCCCATAGTACTATATAGCATTTTTCTCATGTGTTATTTATGGGTTTCGTTTTGGGGTCCAATCACTGACTTATCTGCTTGGTGTGTATGCTGACATCCCCGTTCTGGGTACATGTATCTTCTCCAGGACCATGCACTATGGGCTAGCTAGCGGACTGTCTGCAGCTAGTATGTGTGTTGCTGGAACACCTTGCAGGGTGCAGTGGCTGGAGGCTTGCTGCTGGAGAATGTCAGCTAATGGTGGGGTGCAGCTATTATTTCCAGGCCTGCTGTCTGTCTGCTATTGCGTTATGGATGTGTACCGCTCTGTCTGTTCCCCAGCGGGACTGAGGTTGCTGGTCCTTTCTACTGCTGCCATTGCAGAGAGGTAGACTGTGGATCTATTGGTGGGTGATCCTGTTTCCCACCCTGAGCCCCAGAGGGTGGGTTGTGTGGTGGTGCATAATCTGCCTATGGGTCAATACACCCCCCCTCCTTAACCTTCACCTTCAACTTCACCTACAGCAGGTAACGATGGCACCAACACAGGATATGCACTATTCTGGGTGCAGCATCGCCCATAGGGACTAGACAAGACAAGACCGAGACATACAGCAGGACACAGATGTATCCTAGATGTGTCTAACTGAACTATCTATCACACACTGATGGGGACCTGCAGTATGGTGTATTTCAGCCATGAAAGGTGCTGTGGACCTGGTGCTGGGCGCCCCACCTCAACCTCTGGGTGGGCACTGTACCCGCACAATGTGACTGTCTGTGGCTACTTTGTGGCAGTGCCACACACGGTCTGTTCCCCCTACAAGGCCGAGGTGCTGTGGGGGTGCATACCCGATCTTGTGCCCATCTCTCGACTGCTGATTTGCATGTGCAGTGCATCATGGGTACGGGTGGGTTACCCCTATCCTGGTAACCACAGCAGACAGTTTGTGTGGTGACATGCAGTCCTGCAGCCAGCCAGGGCTTTGTTCACATCCTTATAAGGTGTCCTATAGGGGACATTATAGGGTGCCTTGGCGGACAGTACACTTTATAATGTGCCCTATGGAGTGCGTTATGGGGTGCCTTATGCGGCACCTTAGGTTATGCCACCGTGAGGGTGTGTTTGCTGGCAGCACTAATTAAAATACACATCACATGCCTCAACAATTGCTACTTAAATGTAAAGGGTGCTGCCCCAGCCAGCCTTATACAGTAGGCCCACTGGGGAATTGAACCCATGACCCCTGTACCATCAGTCAGTGTTGTAACCATTGTGCTACAGCTCTGCTGCTGTGCTTGTTTGCCTGCCCGCCTTCTTAAGATTAACGCGCGGTAACGTGCCCTGTAGCGCTCGTTCATTTATGGTGCCTTGTAACGCGCGTTCTCAGCGCATTCTCGGAAATGATGTACCGCCCATGTCCTTATTTGGGGTTTCTGTCTCTACCGCGGCTCCTAACGCGAGTCGCACTAACGCAGTTTAGTAAACATACCCCTTAGATATTATCAGCTCAAGACCTAGCTCCTGTTTGGTGCACATCAGAACCTCTGCCGATTATGTTCTGCCCTAAATGCCCGGTACTACACATTTTGTGCATTAAATAATAGTTGCAAAACTGTTGGCTACTCTTCAGATTTTTTGAGTTTTACTCCCCATTTTTTCTACTCCACCTAAGTAGATCTTAGTAACTTCTTCAAAAAGACAAATCTTGTCCTACTAATGGCTAAGTCTTGATGTCTTACCGAAGCTGTTGCTGCTGAAGAAACAAACTAAGAGGAAAATCCCTATGATCTGGGTCAGTGGATACCTGTCTGTATAGAAGGGATTTATGCATCAGAAAAAGATGCATAAGTCATTCTGATTGGCTAACTTACCCTTTTCCTGTGTGTCAATCCCCTCTATGCCAACTCCACAAGTTTATTCCTTAAATAAGACTATTGTATCTTATTTCCTACAAGAGAGATTATATTAAGAAGCATATCATATATGTGAAACTAATAAAAAGAACAGTGCTAAAGAAACACCACCTGAGACTTTCTCATTTATTGTTTTTTTTCAGGGAGATAATTTAGTCACTGAATGTCGTTATAATACCAGAGGTCGAAGCAGGATGACTTGGGTAAGAGGAACACAAAAATCCTATATCAATAATTGTCTTCCGTTTTGAACTTAGAGAGAAAATTAGTATTTAACAGGGCCCTGAATGACCTTTAGTAGACTGGGAATTTTAATAAAATCCGGTCTTTTTGAAGAAATTTATCATATACTGGTCAATATTGAAAAGCACTTTTGTGGCCCACATTGGGCGCTAACCACATAAATGCTTTTGTGTTTAGAATCTTCCACTGGTGAATAGCTAAATATAAGTTGACATATAGACAAAAAGCATCACTTTACATTGACGAGGACTGCACATAGGTCGCAAGCATAAAGGTTACGTGGATTACAGCTATCGGCGTTATCCATGGAACTTTATTAGTGTAAGTGGCCCACAAGCAGCAGGGGATAATTTATCCATTTATAGAGCTGTACATTCGACAGTCTGACTTAGGGGTATGTTTACTAAACTACAGTAACGTTACAGACCGTGCGTTAGGTAACGTTAACGATCGTTAGGTAACGTTAACGCCTGGTATGTAACGTTAACGCGCATTGACGTTACCTAGCGATCATTAACGTTCCCAGCCGCGGTAAACACTGCAGAGGGTGGAGAGAGGGCGGGGGGAAGGGGTCAATGGGCAGGGAGTGGCCGGGGAGAGGCTCCCTGCACACTAACGCACTGAACTGAAGGGCTGAATCCTACCACGAATGAAAACCTGCAGTTAGATGCACATTTGCAGGAGAGAGAAACCATTTAAGTGTCAGCAATGTACAGCATAGACAGGGAGCCCAAGAAACATGATAGTAGTGCTCCATTTCCAGCAACAGCATAGTGCCCAAGTATGAAAGGCCACTATGGCGATGGTGCAAGTGGGGCATAGGGTCTGAAGGTGGGACATGTAGCAGGGGCAGCTGGGGCACAGGGTGGACTAGGCGGGCGCCTAGGTGGCACATAGGAACATAGAAACTGGAAATCAGCATGCCAGCAGCTGACAAAGGCCAAACACAATCCACCTACATCTACCTGGTCCACCCAAGCTAACAGTTGCCAGGGCACTGACCTGACATCCCCCCAGCCAACCCTCCCCCCAGGCGGAAGGGACAGACTATTGGTAGGCGGTGATGGGGGGGATGTGAGGATGTTCATGTATGCCCCATGCCCCAGACCCCACTCCCTAGGCGATCACCTACCCACACAGTGGATGGCCTGGGACTGCGCACTACCAGCACCGACAGCATATGGTCATGTCAGCATGGCAGGGGGTGTGTGCCCATGCTGGAGGGGGCAGTGGCACCTGCCCGCAGTGGACCTAGGCCATGCCCTGTAACAGTACGTGGTGTGCAGTGCAACATAAAAGGTCTGGCTGAGGAAAAGTACAGGTAGCCCCAGTGACCACCATGCATCTGTGGCAACAGTGTGGTGCAGTACACCCAGCCAGTGCGTCCAGAAGCAGAGGGTCACAGGTTCAAACCCCAGCTGTGGTTCCTGCAGAATATGTTCCTATGTTTTAGTCTACAATGCAGCTACAACAGCAACATGTGCAAAGCCCAAAGCAGCAGCGAACAGGGGTACAAACACCCACTCACACAGGCTCCACAATCCAAAGATGCATGGAGAGTCAGGCTGTTGGCCCCAGCATTGAGCTGCAGTTATCACCAGAGCACTAATACTACCTCCTGCACAGTTTAGAAATGTCGGCACGGTGATCAGGACAAATGTGGCGGGCAGGGTTGCCAACCACCCCTATCTTTGCACAATGCTGCAATAGGAGTGTGTATGTGTGTATGTCTATCCATTGTTTTGTGGCTGCCCACACCTCACAGGGCCCACAATGTCCCACTGTTACTAGCATTAGCCTGAATATGTGCATAATGAGGAGCAAGGTGTTGTGGGTATGGCCCAGACAGGGCAGATTGGCCAGGATACATCTTCACAGGGTGTGGGGCAATGGCTGGGACACTGTAGTGCCCGACCACTGCCTGCATGGACAGGGTTGCCACAGCATGTCATGCTGGGAGGGCACTCACTCTGACCGATCAGTGACCATGGCATGTCTAGGTTCCCACATAGCGCTTGACACTGTCTCTCTCCAATGATACATTTGTGTTCTTGGTGCTGGTGCCCCAATCACTGAGATGTCTGTTTGGTGCACATAGTTTCTCTGTAAGCATGCACTATGGACTGGATAGTGGACTGTCTGCAATTAGACTGTGTATGGTTGGAACACCTGTAAGGTGAAGTATGACTGTGCTGTCTGCTGGTGACTGGTAGACAGTGGTGTGAAGTAGTTGGGGTTTTCCAGAGCTAACCCCATCATTGCTGCTGGTCTGCCACTGCCCCAGCGACAGGTATGGCTCTGGTCTATCAACTCTGGAGGGCTGTCTTATACCAGCAGGATGGAGGTTGTTTCATGGGGGCTGGGGCACCTGTTCTTTACCTACAAAAAGGGTGATGTGAGCCCTTTGGGGTATGTAGTGTATACCACTTTGACCTATAAAGGCACTGCTACACAAACCTCATGCAAGTCTGGAAACCCCTTTGCCCTGATAACAGGTGTCCATGGCAGCCAGACCCTAACACAGGGTACACACTAAACTGGGTGGTGTCTTGTCCCAGAGGGCCACATGTGACTGCAGGATAAAGATGGACACCAAATTACCTTCAGCTGCACTGCAAGGAACACCAGTCACACACTGGTAGTGATGGGGATGTACAGCAGGGCCTATCTCTAGCACCACATGTACTGCGGACCTAGTGCTGGGCACCCTTCCTATCCCTCAGAGAGAACATAGAACCTGCACAATGGCATGGTCTGTAGCTACTCTGTGCCTGTTCGTCTTTCAAAGCTGAGGTACCGGAGAGGTGCAGACTCCATTTGCTGATCAGCTGTAGACTGCTACTCAGCATTTGCATTGCATCATCGGTATTGGTGGGGTTACCCTATCCTGGCACTCAGAGCAGACAGTTTGTGCGGTGACCTGCAGTCCTTCTGTACCCAGCCATTGCTGTGACATGCACCATGAAGGTATAGCCTACTGGTTAATACAATGCCGTTCATGGGTTCAATTCCTCATTGTTCCCTCCTCTCAAGCCTGTCCTACTCAAATGGTGTGCATACCTGTAACGGTCATATTTTTGCAGATTTGTGCTGCCAGCCCATAATACCCTTGCCACAATTGCCAACATTCCCTCGGTCCATCTATCTGCATCTGTCAGCTGTGTAGAGTCCTGTCTGCCTGTGCAGGCTGTCACCCCATGTCATGCACTGCTACCCTTTCCTGCATTGCGCCTCTTCATGCTTGCCTCGCCTGTGCCTGATCTGCATGGCACCACCACTCCTCTGTCCACCCATCATTGTAACTATCCTGCCACCTCCGCCTCCACTGGGGGACACAAATTCCCATCGTCTGCCAACAACTGTCTTTCCAGTACTTTACATTGCCAACACCCTGTGCTGTAGTACATTTGCCCCCACCATGTTTGTCATCAGTACTGGCAGCCACAAGGGATGCCCGCAGATATGGCAGGTCCAGCGGCTCCCAGCTCTCCCTCCTTCACTCACCTGTTCATTGCCTTTCCTGAGTGCTCTATCTAGTGTTAGGGCTACATCTGTCTCTGTTCCTCACAGATCATGCATGCCATCCTGAAGCACCTTGTAGCCCTTAGGTCACACTAACCTAGGGCAACATGACCTTGTTAGGCCACCTTAATCTATGGTTCCATAACCCAGGGTGCCTTCTAAGATGCCTTGTCCAGGGGTGCCTAATACGGCGCTTAGCCTAAGGAGCCATACTGTATAGGGCACCTTACAAAGCACCTTATGAGGCACCTTACTTATAAGGCACTTTACAAGGCACCTTACAGGGCACCTTACAAGGCGCCTTACAAGATGCCTTGTAAGGTGCCTTGTAGGGTGCCTTGTAACGCGCGTTAGTCGAAGACGCCTTGTAACATGTGTTAGCTGATACGGCCTGCTGTAACGATGCACCACCTATGCCTTTATATGGACATCTGTACCTTTAGCACGGAACCTAACGCGAGTGACATTACCGCAGTTTAGTAAACATACCCCTTAGGCTGAATAAAGATCCCGTTAAGGATTTTGTGACTGATATTCAAAGCATTGTAACCAGTTAGCAAACCTGCTGGCTGATTAATCCATGCTGAGCCCGATATCCAGTAGCATTAACCAATTTAATGTTGCTGAATATCCCCGCACACTGTATAGAAAAGACCTGGTTAAAATCAGGGCAGTGCCATATTCAGCCGATAACCAGATAGCTTAACCATTTAAAGTGAGGTCATCTATACCGCTGTCCTAACTTTAAACAGATTTTGCTATCCGGATAGTGGCCAAATATCACCACCAAACAGATAGCGATGCTGCTGTTGGCAAACCTGGATATTCAGCGCTGGAAAGCAGACACGTTCCAATGCTGAATATCAGCTTTAAATAAAATGGCAGCAGCTTGGTGCTTTATATAGCCTAGTCGCTGCATCTGAATGTACCCCACATCCTGATAACTGATCAGATATTTTTAAGTTTCAGCTATTTCACTGAATATTGACCTCTGTATTTTTGTTTGGTGATTATTGTTTGAATTCATTTTTCTTCTTATAAACTGCAGTGTGTTGATAAAATATATGAGGGGTGAGGGCAATGGAATATGTAACGACACATATCTGGACATTCCGGGGGTGGCAAGAAAGTTAGCTGGTTAGCAGCAATATTGAGCTACTAACCAGATCACTAAAATGGCTAAAGCCAGGACAGAAGAAAGGACGTCCTAACTTTAGCTGGTTTAGCTATCCAACCATCATCTGAATATCACTGCTGACCATTTAGCTAAAATGCTGTGCAGTGACACCGGATATTCAGTGTTTCTGGCCAGATATGACCCTGACACTGAATATCCAGGGATAAGTTAAAGTGACTGAGAAGAAGGACCAGACCACACTGGGAGAAAACTTAAAAAACCTTTATTAAGGACCCAACTTTAAAAGGTTTCAGCACTAGGCCTTCCTCAGGGGTCTAAAAACATAGATAAAACCAAAAGCAAATTATAAAACAGTACATAAATATAAACCGGGAAGAGTATCAATTAATAACACATTGGGTAAAAAATTAAAATACAGGTACCTTACCAACAACTGGCAGGAGGCCGTCTCAAGGAGAATGACAGGAGCGCTACTAAAGCTCTTTCCTGTTCTATAACATAAAACATTCACATCCATTTAAAAGATAAAATAAAATACAATACAACCAGTACAAGAAAAATAAAACAATTTAGAAATATCATAAAAACATGAATAATGTCTAGGTGGGACATAAGGTCCGCTACCTTCGCACCAGGCAGGCATGTTACCAGGTGATCCTCACGTCCACCAGCCACCCAGCTATCTATATGCTTAATGGTCGAATCACAAACTATAACGGCTGTCCTAACCCTTCCCTCATGGACACATGGCCGTGGAGTTACCTCCTTGGTGTGAGAGGGTTTTACATCACCTGGAGGACAGGTCCTAGCTACAGGATCACTTCCTGCCATACCAGGGTGATGCTCTCCTGTCACATGACCTCTGTCCTCCATGACAACAGGGATGCTGCCAGACTGGAGGTGGGACTTCAGTACTCCATCCCTGTAGGTCTCGTCTATGTACCTCTCTGCCTTCCTTATGTCCTCTAAGTCTACTACTCTAGCCTCCAGAGATCAGACTAGTTCCCTGAGAGCAATAAGCTCCTTGCAGCTAGTGCACATGTAAGACCCCTTACCAAATGGAAGAAAATCATACATGTGACACTCAATGCAAAAGACTGGAAAGCCCCCACTGCTGCTGTAGTTTATATTATCCTGGGGATGACAGTGCTTTCTTCTCTGGATATTTTCCAGTTAAAACAGATGTATCTACGCACAAATAAGGCTTCTAAAATGATCCCCTTAGGCACTATTTTATAAAGTCATATTTTACGATGATGTCCGAGTACGATCTGGGACATCCAAGCCAGAACATCTGAAAAAAAAAAAGCCAGGCGCGTCCAAGTTCCGGCAGGATTCCACAAACAGGGATGTGCCCGATATGGACATCTATGGGACTATCTATATAGACATCATCAAAAGAGCATGCGAGGGAGGAGTGGCCTAGTGGTTGGGGCAAGTTGCCTCAAGCTGGAAGGTCAGGGGTTCAAATCCCACTAGAGGACAGCAACCTTGGGCCAGAAGGACTGGGGTTTCTAGTCCCACAGGTGCTCCTTGTGGTCTTGTGCATGCCACTTAACCCTCCATTGCCCATGTTTCCTGTAAAATAGTTATCTCCAAGTTATAATGCTCTGTTCAATGTAAACCACCTTGATATTATGAAAGGCAGTACATAAGAAATAATAAGTAAAGTGTAAGTAAGTAAAATCTAAAACCAGGGACATCTAATATTTATTCAAGGAACACTTCAGGGAAATAATTACCTAATAAAAAAAGTTATATTAAAGGCTAGTTGTAATACCAAACAATTCCAATCAAATTCAGTTACCCACCAAAGCTATTAGTCACAATCCACATAATTATTAAGAAGATCTTAAATTCATTCTTGAATACAATTCATAACCTAACTCAGCAGACTGCAAGCTCAAGATGTTATTTCCCCCATTCCCCATCATCCCTTCTCACCTATGTTCCCTGTATAATTTGTTTCATTTTGTTTTGTTTAGTTTAATTAGTTAAATTTGTTAAACCTGTTAATATTGTTAAATGCATTATACCAAACTTTGTTCAATGTAAACCTCTAAACTTTGAGTTCCTTGTAAATCGCTTTGATTCACGAAAAGTGGTAAATAAGCACAAATAAATAAATAATAGCTAATAGCCAAAGTAGTGGGTTAGGATCAGGGAAGCTAGGGTTCACATTCATCTGCTGTTCCTTGTGATCTTGGTAAGTCACTTAAGCCTCCATCTTCTGTACACCCTCTGGATGTTTTACAGACAAAACAAGCACTTTTCTGATACCTAACGTGGTTGCAGACTTGGGGACAACTAAGTCCATTGACACACCTCCACCATGCTCCCTGTCTACTTGGACATCTCTGCAGCAGAGATGTCTTTAAAAGCCATTTGTTAAATGGTTCTGTGAAAGTCTCTGTGATTTGGACATCAGCTTTTAAAATAACCCCCCATAGGCACCAAGTATGCATCTTCTTGATAAGGTGCATACATTTAAGCCAGTCTGTATTTTATTAAAGGACTTTTGCAAACACTGGTGGCCAAAGATGTGTGCAGCAGTTGTTGAATTGATGTGCATCTCTTAGGGGGATGCACATCAAGTCTTGCTGAGTATCTTCATGTGGTCATCCCGTTGTATAACATCTATACCAAATCTCAGCAAGGCGACACTACAATTAAAGTATGTTAGGAACAAAGAAGAAAAATACATACGAGCCGCATGTCACCCAGGATAAAAAGGTGTCCACCCTTAGCTTATGCACTAGGGCTAACGATGGTGGTTGCGTTTTGTCAAGTGCTGCAGAAGCAGATAACATCCCTGCCACAGATAAAGGACATGGTGAGCCTGTTCATGGACCCACTGTGGCAGGAGATAAACCACAGAAATCTATGAAAAAGTTAAGAGGATTAACTACAGTTAAGTGGAATTCTGCAGATAAAGAGGAGATATTGTATTACAATTTTTATGCTACAAAACCTATATTTAAATCAAGAGGGTATACATAGAGAGTCTGCCAAAAGCTGGAAGAAAGAGGAAAATTGCCATTAGAAAAATTGCAAAAAGTAACAGGTAAAAATTTAAGATCTTTAATTTTGAAGATCAAAGAAAAGAAGTATGTGAATGATAACATCTTGAAGCAACTAAGGGATTCCGTGGACAAAGAAGAGACCTAAGTGACAGTACCAAAAGAAAGGAAGACACAGAAAAGGAAAAAGAGGTTGAGGGGGAGATGGAGTTGAGAGATTTGGAACTGCAGGAGCGTGAGCTAAATAAAGGAAGGGTCAACAAGTTAACTGAATTGGAGGAAGCAAAGGAGGAAGAAGAAAGGGAAGACCCAGAGATGGAGGAATTCAAGATAGAACTCCTAGTCTATATGGAAAGAGATGAATATGCTGGTTTCCAAGCAAGGGAAAGATTACCCAAGCTAAATTTAACACCTAAGGCTAGAAGTATGATAATTAAGATGAACAAGGCTATATCCAGTATAAAGGGACCATTTATTGACATCACCGGAATTAATCAAGTACAATATTGTGCAGCTAAAATTATTACTGCAAGAATACTACCATCTAGATTGCAAGGCCAGAAGAAAAAGAGAACAATAACAGTTCCTCCTTGGAAAAAGCGCATCGAATGAAAAATACAATCATTGCATGCAGAGGTATCCCTGCTGGATGGGTATCTAAAAGGATTAAGATCATCAAAGATATTAAGGAAGATCCAAGATATCAAGCTGAAGCATGCTGCATTAACAGAAGAAGACCTGAAATTTATATGTTCCAACAATAAATTGAAAATAGTAGCAGAAGTGCAAAAACTTCGAAGATATGAAGAAAACAGGAAAGAAAGATATCAGAATAAGCTATTTAGAGAAAACCTAAAACAATTCTACAGGGAATTGGGGAAGAGTATTAATATGGTAAAAGCACCTCCAACCAAAGCCGAAACCGAAACTTTCTGGAGAAAGCTATTTGAGGACCCTATACAGCACAATCACAAAGCAGAATGGTTACCCAGCATACAGAAGCATTTAGAAAAAACAAACATCAAACCCATGGAATGGTCTGTAGTAACAAAGGAAGAGCTGGAAAGCAGGTTAAAATGAGCTCCAAACTGGAAGAGCCCTGGCCCAGATGGAGTAACCAACTTTTGGCTCAAACAGTTAACATCACTCCACCAAGACCTGGCGAAATGCAAAAATCAATTGTTCGAGTGACCTGATTTAATACCACAATGGCTTACTTCAGGAAGTACGTTTCTCCTTCTTAAGTGAAACATGACTAACATTCCTAAAAACTATAGATCAATAACCTGCTTACCTGCAATCTATAAGCTATTTACTGAGATAAATGCAGACAGAATATATGATCACATCGAGCTCAATAACATCATGGCAATAGAGCAAAAGGGCAATAAGAGAGGAACATATGGAACCAAAGACCAGTTAATGCTGAATAAGGCCATTATGGCCAGTGCCAAGAAAGGCAGAAATCTCAGTATAGCATGGATTGATAATAAGAAAGCTTTTGACAGCATCCCACACTCTTGGATAATACATTGCCTTGAAATGTATAAATTAAATTCTGGTTTGATAGAGTATATTAAGTTTGCTATGAAAATGTGGCAATCCACACTCTTTTTGAGATATGAAGATGGTCAATACATCATTCTTAACATTAAGATCCAGAGAGGAATATTTCAGGGGATTCCCTATCACCACTTCTGTTTTGTTTGGTGCTTAATCCAATGAGTGCTCTCATCAAATCTTTGGGGTATGGATTTAATCTGAATTCTAAAGATTGTACCAACCCAGAAGCAATTTCCCATCTGCTATTTATAGATGATCTGAAACTCTACAGTTCCAGTGACCAACAATTAGCAGAGCCGTTTTTGTGGTGAAAAGCTTTTCTGATGACATCAGGATGAATTTTGGCCTTGAGAAATGTGCTAAGGCAACCTTTTTAGAGGAAAGTTGAGCAAAACCGAAAACATCTCCCTTGCTGAGGACTGTGACATCAAGGCCCTTGAACAGGAAGGCGTATATAAGTATCTTGGAATAGAGGAAGGAATGGCACTTGAGCAGAAACTACTGAGAGAGAAGATCAGTAAAAAATATTATAGGAGATTAAAACTGTTATTGAAAAGTGCTTTAACATCATGAAATAAGATACAAGCCATCAATCAGTGATTCCTGCACTCTCCTACAGTATTGGGATTGTGGATTGGCCTCATAAAGAGCTTGAAAAACTGGATGTGCGAACAAGAAAACTCCTGCATGCTCATGAAATAATTTACAAGACTCAGTGTATGCCAAGATTGTACATCCTTAGAGCTGAAGGAGGGCTAGGACCTATAGAGATTGACTACAGCTACAGAGCTACTATCGTAGGACTCCAAGCCTATCTGATAGCATCATCGGATCCAAATACACAAAAAGTGCTGAAATCTGAATGTAAATGTCCAGAATCTGTCTCCGACAATTAGAAGGAATGAGCGAGAATCCACAGGTGTGCATAGGAAAGGAAGTAAAAAAATTTACAAAACAAGAGAAAAAACTCTTCAAAGAATTAGATCTGCAGACGAGGAAAAACAAGTTGCAAATGCACAAATACAGTGGAAAATACAGTGTTACTCCAAGAACCTTTTGTCGATCAAGAACGGACACACGAATGGTTGAGGAGAGGAAGACTAAAACCGAAGGATGAAAGATTGATAGTTGCAGCCCAGGACAGTGGATTACGGATGAGATGGTTTATGATGAGTATTGAAAAAACTGGCACAACAAACATATGCCGATTCTGTAAGAAAGAGCTGGAAACAGTGACTCACATAATAGCAGGCTGTGAGGTTCTGATGGTGGAAAATTTCTATACAGAAAGGCACGACAAAGGAGCACACCTCCTCCATTGGAAACTCTGTAAACACTACAATATCACTGTCCCTGAAAAACACTGGGAAAATGACCCTAAGAGAATAACAGAAAATGAAGAGGTTATGATCACCTGGGACATTCCCAGTCTAATGGATAAGAAACTGGATGCCAGGAAACCTGACTTAGTGATAAAGGAGAAGAACACCAGAATGGCATTGATAAGAAGTGTCGGTACCAAGTGATTATTCTGTGAATCGTTTGGAGAGGGAGAAGATCTTAAAGTATCAAGAAATGCAATCAGAGACCAAGAAAATGTGGCAGAAAAATACAGAAATATTTCCCATTGTACTGGGAGTCACAGGCTTGATAAAGAAGAATTTCCAAGCACATCTTGACAAACTACCCATACATGTTATATCTTATGAACCCTAGCAGGAGGCTCTCTTTGGCACGATGCAAGTATTACGCTTTGCATTAGCAGTAAATTTGATAGATTAAGATCATATTCTACATACCCTGGCTTAGAAGTGAGGATCACGACTGCCATGGTATGCGCAAAACTAACCCATTTGGAGAAACTACCCCGAGTGAAAAGGACTTTATAAAATGACCCCCTATGTGTCAGTCTACTTTGCAAATTCCAGGAAAGAGATCCTAAAAAAGAGAAAGCACCTGAAAACCAGTGTCCCCAGCAAACCTTAGTAAGTAAACAACTTCAATACCTAAACACAGCCTTAAAACTCAGTTGCAGACAGCAGTCCAGCAGTGAGAAGGGGGCTTTCCAGTCTTTTGCATTGAGTGTCACGTGTTTGATTTTCTTCCAGTTTTTAAGGGGTCTTACATGTGCACTAGGTGCAAGGAGCTTATTGCTCTCAGGGAACGAGTCTGATCTCTGGAGGCTAGAGTAGCAGACTTAGAGGACATAAGGAAGACAGAGAGATACATAGACGAGACCTACAGGGATGTAGTACTGAAGTCCCACCTCCAGTCTGGCAGAATCCCTGTTGCCATAGTGGAGAGAGGTCATGTGACAGGAGAGCATCACCCTGGTGTGGTAGGAAGTGATCCTGTAGCTAGGACCTGTCTTCCAGGTGATGTAAAACCCTCTCACACCAAGGAGGTAACTCCAGGGCCATGTGTCCATGAGGGAAGGGTTATGACAGCCGTTATAGTTGGTGATTTGATCATTAGGTATGTAGATAGCTGGGTGGCTGGTGGACGTGAGGATCGCCTGGTAACATGTCTTCCTGGTGCGAAGGGAGCGGACCTCATGCCCCACCTAGACACTTAGGGGTATGTTTATTAAACCGTCCTAATGTTACCGGTGCTAGTTGCAGCGATAATGTGAAAAATGCCATATAAGGAGTGGGCGTTCCAGTCCTAAGGTAGCAAGAATATGTATCGTGTGATAGTGGGCGCCGTGGCATGTTAACGCGCGTTAACCCTAAGTACATGCCAGCGCAGTGTTAGAAGCTATAACAATGTAGCCCACTGGTTACTGCAATGACTGTGGAGGCAGAGGTCATGGGTTTGATCCCACAGTGGTTTAATCTAAAATGGCTGTCTGGGGCATTTTCTTTTAATTTAAATCAGTGCTGCAAGCAGAAACACCCTCAAAGTGCTGTAGCCTAAGGTGCCTCATAGGCGCCCTATAAGGTGCTCCATAGGTCACATTATAAAGTGCCCTGTCTGCCAAGGCACCCTATAATATGCCCTATATGGCACTGTATAGGGTGCTTTACAGGGCGCCTTATAGAGCGCCTATGAGGCACCTTAGGCTACAGCACTGTGAGGTGTTTCTGCTGGCAGCACTGATTGAAATGTAAAGAAAATGCCTCAGACAGCCTTTTTAGATTGCTCCACTGCAGGATTGAACCCATGACCTCTGCCTCCACAGTCATTGAAGCAACCAGTAGGCTACATCTCTATAGATACTGCTACTGCTGGCTGGCTACAGAAAGACTGCAAGTCACCACACAAACTGTCTGCTGTGGTTACCAGGATAGGGTAAACCCACCCGTACCCATGATGCACTGCACATGCAGATCAGCAGTCTACAAGCTGATCACATAATGGGGTAGGCACCCCCACAACACCTAGGTCTGGTAGGGGGAACTGACTGTGTTTGTTACTGGCACAGAGTAGCTACAGACTGTGACATTGTGCGGGTCCTGTGTTCACCATGAGGGTGAGGTGGGGCACCCAGCACCAGGTCCGCAGCATCTTGCTTGGCTGAGATAGGCTATGTTGCAGGTCCCCATCAGTGCCAGTGTGTGATAGGTAGTCCCTGCGGACACACCTAGGATAAACTTATGTCCATCTGTATTTCCCAGTCACGTCTAGCGCTTGTGGACTATGATGAACCCAGAATAGTGCATATCCTGTGTGGGTGCCATGGTCACATGTTATAGGTGAAGGGGGGGTATTTGGGACCCAAAAGTGGGTTATGTAGCACCACCCAACTTGCTCTCCGTGGCTCAGGCTGGGGGGGGGGGGGGGAGGAACAGGATCTCCCACCAACAGATCCACATTGCCGACTGAAATGGTTTCTCTCTCCTGCAAATGTGCCTCTACCGCGAGGTTTTCACTGGCGCTAATTTTCAGACCTTCATTTCACGGCATTAGTGTGCATGGGGCCTCTCCCCATGCACTCTCCACCCATTGACCCCTCATCTCCGCCCTCTGGGGAGCCTTCCTCCACCCTTTGCGCACCTTAATGCCGCCGCAGACATTATCGCATGATACGTGACGTTCTCGCATGGTAAAGCGCCATTATTGTGCAATAACATCACGTATCACACGATAACGTTGCAGCTGCGATGTTAGCGCCTTTTAGTAAACATACCCCTTAGATAGTGCTGGGGAGAAGTCTGCTGTCTTGGTACATGTTGCTACCAATGACATAGGAAAGTGTGGGAGGGAGGTTAGGTGTAGGCTAAATTTAGGCTTTTAGGTAGGAAGTTGAAATCGAGAACTTCCAGGGTAGCATTCTCTGATATGCTTCCCGTTCCACACGCAGGACCCAAAAGGCAGTCAGAGTTCCGGAGTCTCAATGTGTGGATGAGACGATGGTGCAAGGAAAAGGGTTTTAGATTTGTTAGGAACATTCTGGGAAAAGGAGGGGTATTTCTGAAGGGATGAGCTCCACCTTAACCGGGATGGAACCAGGCTGCTGGCATTTAAAAAGGAGATAGAGCAGCTTTTAAACCAGAAAATAGGGGAAAGCCGACAGTCACCCAAGAGCGCATGGTTCAGAACAATGTATCCTTGAAGGATATTAGGAAAAGACTGAAGTTAAGGCATATATCAACAGAGAGGTTTCAGTAAAGACAAAGTAACCCAAATGCCCTTGTGTACACAGCAGACAGAGCTTTTTTTTGTGCCATCAAGTCAGTGTCATAGCAACCCAGCTACCTCTGGGTTTTCTTGGCAATGTATCATTGGAAGTAGATTGCCAGCCTTTTCTTTCCTAGGCAATGAAGGGTAAAGTGACTTGTCCAAGGACACAAGGAGTACTAATGAAAATCAAACCCTTGATCTTCTGAGTACTAGGCAGTTGCTCTAACTGCTAGTCTATTCCTCCCAGACAGAGTGTAAAGATTGCAAATTACCCCTGCCTACTGATAGCCATATTAATATGAATAAAGTACAGCCTCTAAAATGCTTGTATGCAACTGCTAGAAGTCTAAAAAATAAGATGGGAGAGTTAGAATATATAGCACTAAATGAGAAGTTAGATATTATTGGTATCTCTGAGACATGGTGAAAAGAGGGCAACCATTGGACACTGTGATACCTGGGTACAAACTATATCATAATGATAGAGCTGATCAAATTGGTGGAGGGATTGCACTCTGTTAGAGAGGGCATTGAGTCACAAAGGATTAAAGTTTTGCAGGAAATAAAATTCACTGTAGAATCTCTATGGATTGAAATTCCATGTAAAAAGGGGAAGAGGAAGGTGATAGCAGTGGGGATGTACTACTGACCTCCTGGCCAAAATAAACAAATGGATGATAAAATGCTCAAAGAAATCATGGAAGCTAGCAAACGTTTCAGCACAGTAATAATAATGGGTGATTTCAATTACCTTGGTATCGACTGGGTCAGTGTCACGGCAGGGCATGCTAGGGAGATAAAGTTTCTAGATGAAATAAATGACTGCTTCTTGGAGCAGCTGGTTCATGAACCAACCAAAAGGGAAGCCATTTTGGACCTAGTCCTTAGTTGAACACAAGAACTGATGCAAGAGATAAGGGTTTTGGGGCCACTTGGCAATAGTGAACATAGCATGATTGCGTTTGATTTAATAAATGGTGGAAGGATGGTAAGGAAATCCACAGTATTACCTTTTAACTTTGAAAAGGGAGACTATTTTTATTTATTTATTTTATTTATTTATAGACTCTTATATACCGCACTATTAGGCATCAGCGCGGTTCACAAAAAACAGTGAGATACACAATTCAACAGTACTTTGTGTTTACAGAAAACAGGAGAATATAACTCGGATAACAGGGTATATAATTAATAAACATAGTCATAATATCATCATGGCTTCAGTTTTGTGTGTATGTGGTCTGTGGGGTATCTGTATTGTATGTGTATGAGTGGAAGGTCTGTGGGTTGGTTGAGATGTCTTTATAGGAGATAGAGCAGCTTTTAAACTAGATAATAGGGGAAAGCCGACAGTCGCCCAAGAGCGCATGGTTCGGAAGAATGTATCCTTGAAGGATACTACAAAAAGCAGAGAGGTTCCAAAAAAGAGTAAAGTAGCCCAAATGCCCTCGAGTATGGAGCAGACAGAACTTAAAGATCCCAAATTACCCATGTCTACCAATAGCCAAATTAATATGAATAAAATACAGTCTCTAAAATGCTTGTATGCAAATGCTAGAAGTCTACAAAACAAGATGGGAGAGTTAGAATATATAGCACTAAACGAGAGGTTAGATATGATTGGAATATCAGAGACATGGTGGAAGGAGGACAACCAGTGGGACACTGTGATACCTGGGTACAAACTATATCGAAATGATAGAGCTGATCAAATTGGTGGAGGGGTTGCGCTCTATGTTAGAGAGGGCATTGAGTCAGAAAGGATTAAAGTTTTGCAAGAAACAAAATTTGCTGTAGAATCTCTATGGATTGAAATTCCATGTAAAAAGGGGAAGGCGATGGCAGTGGGGGTGTACTATCGTCCGCCTGGCCAGAATGAACAAATGGATGATGAAATGCTCAAAGAAATCAAGGAAGCTAGCAAAAGTTACAGTGCAGTAATAATAATGGGTGATTTCAATTACCCCGGCATCGACTGGGTCAGTGTCACAACAGGACATGCTAGGGAGATAAAGTTCCTAGATGAAATAAATGACTGCTTCTTGGAGCAACTGGTTCATGAACCGACCAGAGGGGAAGCAATATTAGACCTAGTCCTTAGTGGAACACCAGATGTAGTGCAAGAGATAAGGGTGTTGGGGCCACTTGGCAATAGTGATCATAGCATGATCGCCTTTGATTTAATTAGTGGAGGAGGGATAGTAAGGAAATCCACAGTACTACCCTTTAACTTTCGAAAGGGAGACTATGATAGAATGAGGAAAACAGTTAAGAAAAAACTAAAAGGAGCAGTTGCAAAGGTTAAAGACGTACATCAAGCTTGGGTGTTGTTGAAAAATACTATCTTGGAAGCCCAGACCAGCTGTATTCCACGCTTTAAGAAAAGTGGAAGGAAGTCCAAAAAATTGCCAGCATGGTTTAAAGCTGAGGTCAGAGAGGCTGTTGTTGCCAAAAAAGCATCTTTCAAGAAATGGAAAAAAGAGCCAAATGATGAAACCTGGAAACAGCACAAGCACTGGCAAGTCAAATGCAAGGCATTGATAAGGCAGGCAAAGAGAGAATTTGAGAAGAAGCTTGCTGCGGAAGCAAAAACGCGAAATAAAGACCTTTTCAAGTACATTCGTAGCAAAAAACCCGTGAGAGAGTCAGTTGGTCCATTAGATGATAAAGGGGTTAAAGGAGCACTAAGAGGCGACAAGGCGATAGCGGAGAGACTGAATGAATTCTTTGCTTCGGTCTTTACTGAGGAAGATGTAGGGATGTTACCCACGACTGAAGTGGTATTTAAAGGTGTGGAAGAATTGAAGGAAATATCGATACATCGGGAAGATGTCCTACAACTATTAGATAAACTGAAGAGTAGCAAATCACCTGGGCCGGATGGTATACATCCAAGGGTGTTGAAAGAACTGAAATTTGAGATTGCAGACCTGCTATCAGTAATCTGTGAACTATCATTAAAATCATCTCTAATACCTGAGGATTGGAGGATCGCCAATGTAACACCAATTTTTAAAAAGGGTTCGAGGGGTGATCCGGGAAACTACAGACCGGTGAGCCTGACATCAGTACCGGGAAAAATGGTAGAAACCATCATAAAGAATAAAATTACTCAGCATATAGATAGTCATGACCTAATGGGAGACAGCCAACATGGCTTTAGACAAGGAAGATCTTGTCTTACTAATCTGTTATGTTTTTTTGAAGGAGTGAATAAACAGGTGGACAAAGGTGAGTCGGTTGATATTGTGTATCTGGACTTTCAGAAAGCCTTTGACAAGGTCCCTCATGAGAGACTTTTGGCAAAACTAAAGAGTCATGGGATAGGAGGCAGTGTACTACTGTGGATCAGGAACTGGTTAAAAGATAGAAAGCAGAGGGTAGGGCTAAATGGCCAATTTTCCCAATGGAGAAAGGTGAATAGTGGTGTACCCCAGGGATCTGTGCTGGGTCCGCTGCTTTTTGACATATTCATAAATGACCTGGAAAGTGGAATAACGAGTGAGGTTATCAAATTTGCTGATGACACAAAACTATTTAAAGTTGTTAAAACCCAGGAGGATTGTGGAAAATTGCAAGAGGATCTTGATAAATTGGAAGACTGGGCATCAAAATGGCAGATGAAATTTAATGTGGAGAAGTGCAAGGTTATGCACCTAGGGAAGAACAACCCAAACTATGGTTACACGATGCAAGGTTCCACATTAGGAACCACCACCCAAGAAAAAAGATTTAGGCGTCCTTGTGGATACCATGTTAAAACCCTCTGCCCAGTGTGCAGCGGCGGCCAAGAGAGCAAATAGAATGCTAGGTATGATAAGGAAAGGAATGGAAAATAAAACAAAAGATATTATAATGCCTCTATATCGTTCCATGGTGAGACCGCACCTTGAATATTGTGTGCAATTCTGGTCGCCATATCTTAAAAAGGATATAGCAATTTTAGAAAAGGTTCAGAGAAGAGCCACCAAAATGGTAAAGGGGATGGAAGGCTACTCCTATGAAGAAAGGCTAAAAAGGTTGGGGCTCTTTAACCTGGAAAAGAGACGGCTGAGGGGAGATATGATAGAAGTCTATAAATTAATGAACGGAGTGGAACGGGTAAACGTAGATCGATTGTTTACCTTATCAGAATATAGAAAGACTAGGGGACATGCAATGAAGCTACAGGGTAAACTATTTAAGACTAATAAAAGAAAATATTTTTTCACTCAACGTGTAATCAAACTCTGGAATTTGTTACCGGAGGATGTAGTAAAGGCTGTTAGTGTAGCTGGGTTTAAAAAAGGTTTGGACAAGTTCCTGGAGGAAAGGTCCATAAACCATTATTAAGAAGGGACCCAGGATATCAATGCTTGAACCAATACAAGCATTGTGGAACCTGTGTCCCTTGGGGAAACTGCTAGGTACGTATGACCTAGATTGGCCACTGTTGGAAACAGAATACTGGGCTTGATGGACCTTGGTCTGACCCAGTATGGCATATCTTATGTTCTTATGTTCTATTGTTTACTGGATAAGATAAAAGGAAGAGGTAGTGTTTCAAAGCTTTGCGAAACTGCAAAAGGTCTGGTATTGCTCGGATGTTTTGAGGGAGGCTATTCCAACACCTTGGTGCACAGAATAAAAAGGCCCTGTCTGAAGTAGTTTTGGTACACTGTGATATTGATTTAGGGACTAACAGAGTATTGAGTGTTACTGACCTTCTGTCTCTATTGAGGGGTGGTGTTTGGATCAAGTCTGATATTGATGAAGATGAGAGTTCTTTGAAGGCTTTGAATGTAATTAGTAAAATTTTGAAAGTGAGTCTACATTGAATTGGGAGCCAATGAAGATGTTTTAGAATAGGTGAGATATGGTCTTTCCGGAAAGCTCCATGAAGGACTCTAGCTGCAGCATTCATAGCCATTTGAAGTGGGTGTAAGGTGGTTTGTGGAAGACCTTGTAAAATTGAGTTCGCATAATCAAAATGAGGTATGATTAGCGCCTGATAGATGGTTCTAAAATCGTCTGGCTCTAGCAAGGATCGAAGGTGTCTAAGGGAGCGTATTTTGTGATATACTGCTCTTACAATATTACTAATATGTGCTTTCATATCTAATTTCTGGTCTAAAGTGACACCGAGGTATCTGATGGTGGTCTTGGTCTGGAGGTTAGCATCATTCACTTTCAAAAAGGATGGAGCAGTGAAATTTTGGTTACGTGTAATAAATAACACCTCCGTTTTCTTGTGTTGGATCCTTAGATTTTGGAATTGTAGCCAGTTGGATACTTCATTTATGCAGTTAGTTAATGGATTGAGATCAGGGTTCTCAGTTGTAAAAGGAAAATATAAAAGTACATCATCCGCGTATATCATGCAGTTAACTCTAAAGGATCGAATCAGGTTACAGATAGGCTGCATGTATATATTAAACATAAGGGCGGAAAGGGATGAGCCTTGAGGGACCCCTTGTTTTTGATGAAACTGATCTGATGAAGTATCGTTGGATCGTACTTGTTGCCATCTGTCAGAAAGGTAGGATCTACACCACTCAAGTGCTTTATCAGTAATTCCCTTCCCTTTGAGACGCTCAAGGAGGCGTTCATGGCTAACAGAATCAAAAGCGGCTGCGATATCAAGAAAAACAAGGACGAACCCTTGGCGGATGTTATCAATTCCTGATAATAAGCTGCTGAACAGAGTAGTTAGAAGCGTTTCCACACCGTGGAATTCTCTGAAACCGTGCTGGCATGAGTCCAGTGGGGCGTTAAGATCTATATGATCCTGAATTTGTTTTTGTACTTCTTTTTTCCAAAATTTTTGCTAGTAATGGAATACTTGAAATAGGTCTATATGATTCTGGTTTAAGAGGGTCAAGTTTGTTGTTTTTTAGTAATGGCCTTATGGATGTTTGCTTAAGGGTACGAGGGAAAGTTCCTGTTGTAAATGATTGAATCATGAGTCTGGATATGATGGGACTGAGATCAGCTCGTAGATCTTTGATCCAGAACGCAGGGCAAGGATCAGTATGAGCGGTGGTCATGTTTATGCAAGCAGTGGTGTCTTCGATTTGTCGTTTAGATGGTATTGAGAAGATAGTGAGTAGAGTTTGATCTACTGGAACTAGGACTATGTTAGGAGCCGAGTTATTGTCAATTTGGCAGAGTTTGGATTGTAGATAGTTAGCAAATATTTGAGGGTGGATTTCATATTTAAGTTGTGAGGCAGGTTCATTTGTCAAACGCTTAACTATGGCAAACAGGTCATGAGGTTTGTTCAGAGATCTTTTTAAAGTGACTGCATGGTGACGTCTCATTGATTCAGTAACCGCCATGCGATGAGATGTGAGATGTTGTTGGATATATACAGCTCTGTCAACTTCAGAGTGTGAGTGTCGCCATCGTCTTTCAAGTTTCCTTAGGGTTGTGCGCGAGGCCTTCAGCTCAGATGAGTACCATATAGCAGAGTGTCGCTTGCTTTGTAGTTTGTTGGTCGACGGACATGTGGCAATCGAACTGAAAGTACTATTCCAATTAGAAACTAAATCATCAATGCTGCACTCTGGTAAGTTGGTTAGTGGAAGTGTTGATTTTAGGATTAGGTCTTTGTCAAATGGCTTGAATCTTCTCAGAGGGGTACTAGGATGGTCGTTTATTCCTCTTTCATCCTTTTGGTTACATCTAGCCTTGAATATAATTAGTTTGTGATCTGACCATGGAACTGGGTTGATTGATAGATCCAAGATAGATGGTAAATTGGCGGTTGTTTCAGTTGTAAATATTAGATCTAATATACCACCTTTAATATGGGTTGGATCTTTAATTAATTGATTATACCCCAAAACTTGTAGAACTTCAAGAAAAGCTGTTACATGGGAGTCTTGGAGAGAAGGGAGATTAAAGTCTCCTAGCACCCAACTTGCTATGTGGGGGTTTTGTGTATTGGAGGCCAAGTCAATTATCATAGATAGAGAATCAGAATTGGAAGAAGGAGAGCGGTATAGTAAAGTGAAAGAACAACATTTATTTGCTATTGTAAAAGTATCTAGGAGTGATGAGCTTGTTGCTTCTTTAAGGTTGAAATGAAGGTCAGATTTGGTGATGGCTAGAACACCACCTCCCCTCTTGCCACTTCTATGACATGTATGTATAGAAAAATTAGAAGGCAAAAATTGGTTGATTAATACATTGTCAGCACAAGAAAGCCATGTCTCAGTGATTAGGAGAAGGTCAAGGCTATGTAATGAAATTATGTCAGAGATGATAGGCCATTTCTTGCGTATGGATCGGGCATTTATTAATGCACATTTCAGATATTGGGGAATTGGATTTCCTACTTGTTTCTTTTTTGTGGTGTTTTGTAATGAGATGAGTAACAGATGATGGTGGGAATTTTGGGTAGATACTCTAGAATTGTAGAAGGGAGTATCAGACCACTTTCTTCTGTGATTATGGATTGTTGGTATTCTATTATAGCTAGTGTGTAGGCTGGTAACATTACATATTCCTATAGTGATAAGGTAGAAGGTAAATGTTATAATGTAGAGTAAGGCCATATTGTATGTGTAAGTGAAATTTAAATGTACAATTAGTGAATACAGTGATAGCAGGCTGATTGGAGCTTACAGGATGGATGGAAAGCTAACACACTATTACCAGTATTACAGTGATAGCAGGCTGATTGGAGCGTACAGGATGGATGAAAAGCTAAAACACTATTACAGTATTACAGTGATATGTGGTAACAGGAGGTTAACTGAAGCTTATAGGATGAATGAGGAACTATGACATAGTTAACAGTGTTTCAGTGATAACAGGATAATTACAGTTGACAGGTTGAATAAGTACATATAACAAATAATAGTGCTTAACTCTGTAGTTACTGGAATGTATATATAAAGATAACTTAATAGTTGTAGAAGGAGAGGATATATTGAAAGGGTATTTAAATAAATTATAGTACTTATATTTAGGTGGATTAAGAGACAATTTTGTTTGTATACAAGGATATTACAATGGTTACTTGCGATTTTGAGGTTGTAACATTAATTTACACAATGTTGGAGGGGTTAGCTTGATGGGCGGTGGTCTCCTTCTACGGTCTCCGCCTAAGGGCCGTGCCAAAGGGCCCTCTGGCGAGGCCCTCAGGCGCGGGCCCGACAGGCGCGGGCCTGTCAGCTGGCAGTTGGTATTTAAAACGCCACTGCTCCTCCCCTCTCAGAGCCCCGATTGGGTTGCAGTCAGCAGAGAATGTTTAGCTCTGATTACAGGAGATTGATGGTAGAATCGCTGACCTGTCTGCAGCTGGCAGTTGGGATTTAAAACGCCACTGCTCCTCCCCTCTCAGAGCCCCGATTGGGTTGCAGTCAGCAGAGAATGTTTAGCTCTGATTACAGGAGATTGATGGTAGAATCGCTGACCTGTCTGCAGCTGGCAGTTGGGATTTAAAACGCCACTGCTCCTCCCCTCTCAGAGCCCCGATTGGGTTGCAGTCAGCAGAGAATGTTTAGCTCTGATTACAGGAGATTGATGGTAGAATCGCTGACCTGTCTGCAGCTGGCAGTTGGGATTTAAAACGCCACTGCTCCTCCCCTCTCAGAGCCCTGATTGGGTTGCAGTCAGCAGAGAATGTTTAGCTCTGATTACAGGAGATTGATGGTAGAATCGCTGACCTGTCTGCAGCTGGCAGTTGGGATTTAAAACGCCACTGCTCCTCCCCTCTCAGAGCCCCGATTGGGTTGCAGTCAGCAGAGAATGTTTAGCTCTGATTACAGGAGATTGATGGTAGAATCGCTGACCTGTCTGCAGCTGGCAGTTGGGATTTAAAACGCCACTGCTCCTCCCCTCTCAGAGCCCCGATTGGGTTGCAGTCAGCAGAGAATGTTTAGCTCTGATTACAGGAGATTGATGGTAGAATCGCTGACCTGTCTGACTATGATTAAATGAGGAAAATCATCTCTAATACCTGAAGATTGGAGGATCGCCAATGTAACACCAATTTTTAAAAATGGTTCAATTGGTGATCCGGGAAACTACAGACCGGTGAGCCTGACGTCAGTACCGGGAAAAATGGTAGAAACCATCATAAAGAATAAAATTACTCAGCATGTAGATAGTCATGGCCTAATGGGAGACAGCTAACGTGGCTTTAGACAAGGAAGATCTTGTCTTACTAATCTGTTATGTTTTTTTGAAGGTGGGAATAAACAGGTGGACAAAGGTAAGTCGGTTGATATAATGTATCTGGACTTTCAGAAAGCCTTTGACAAGGTCCCTCATCAGAGACTTTTGGCAAAACTAAAGAGTCATGGGATAGGAGGCAGTGTACTACTGTGGATCAGGAACTGGTTAAAAGATAGAAAGCAGAGGGTAGGGCTAAATGGCCAATTGTCCCAATGGAGAAAGGTGAATAGTGGTGTACCACAGGGATCTGTGCTGGGTCCGCTGCTTTTTGACATATTCATAAATGACCTGGAAAATGGAATAACGAGTGAGGTTATCAAATTTGCAGATGACACAAAACTATTTAAAGTTGTTAAAACCCAAGAGGATTGTGGAAAATTGCAAGAGGATCTTGATAAATTGGAAGACTGGGCATCAAAATGGCAGATGAAATTTAATGTGGACAAGTGCAAAGTTATGCACCTAGGGAAGAACAACCCAAACTATGGTTACACAATGCAAGGTTCCACATTAGGAACCATCACCCAGGAAAAAGATTTAGGCGTCATTGTGGATAACATGTTAAAACCCTCGGCCCAATGTGCAGCGGCGGCCAAGAGAGCAAATAGAATGCTAGGTATCATAAGGAAAGGAATGGAAAATAAAACAAAAGATATTATAATGCCTCTATATCTTTCCATGGTGAGACTTCACCTTGAATATTGTGTGCAATTCTGGTCGCCATATCTTAAAAAGGATATAGCGTTATTAGAAAAGGTTCAAAGAAGAACCACCAAAATGGTAAAGGGGATGGAAGGATACTCCTATGAAGAAAGGCTAAAAGGTTAGGGCTCTTTAACCTGGAAAAGAGATGGCTGAGGGGAGATATGATAGAAGTCTATAAATTAATGAACGGAGTGGAACGGGTAAACGTAGATCGATTGTTTACATTATCAGAATATAGAAAGACTAGGGGACATGCAATGAAGCTACAGGGTAAACTATTTAAGACTAATAAAAGAAAATATTTTTTCACTCAACGTGTAATCAAACTCTGGAATTTGTTACCGGAGGATGTAGTAAAGGCTGTTAGTGTAGCTGGGTTTAAAAAAGGTTTGGACAAGTTCCTGGAGGAAAGGTCCATAAACCATTATTAAGAAGGGTCCCAGGATATCAATGCTTGACCCAGTACAAGCATCGTGGAACCTGTGTCTTTTGGGGAAACTGCTAGATACGTATGACCTAGATTGGCCACTGTTGGAAACAGGATACTGGGCTTGATGGACTTTGGTCTGACCCAGTATGGCATATCTTATGTTCTTATAGAAAAAACTAAAAGGAACAATTGCAATGGTTAAAGATTTACATCAGGCATGGGTGTTTAAAAATACTATTTTGGAAGCCAAGACAAGCTGTATTCCACTCTTTAAGAAAAGTGGAAGGAAGTCCAAAAAACTGCCAGCATGGTTTAAAGTTTAGGTCAGAGATGCTGTTGTTGCCAAAAAAGCATCTTTCAGGAAATGGAAAAAGGAGCCAAATGATGAAAACTGGAAGCAACGTAAGTACTGGCAAGTTAGATGCAAGGCATTGATAAGGCAGGCAAAGAGAGAATTTGAGAAGAAGCTTTCTGTGGAAGCAAAAATGCATAATATTTATTTATTTTATTTATTTAGCTGCGCTCAAAGCAGTTTAAAAAATAGGGGGGGGGGGGGGTTACAATAAAACATGTTATCACATATTTACATGAGGGGGAGAGTTACCATCACCAGGGGCTTCAAACTTCTCAGTTGCCCAATCATCTTATTTACAGTCTACTTTGGTCTGCTTCTGAGTCTCAGATTGTCCAGTTGATGGTATGAGCTTGGGTTCACTGGGTACTTCTCTATTCCTACCCCAGGTGAATGCAGAATAAATGGGATTTTAGTTGTTTCCAGAATGAGGAGATTTCCATGTTGCTTCTAATATTGGGTGGAAGCGAGTTCCATAGTGTGGGGGCATACAAGTCAAATTTGCAGTTACAAGTTTGTTGGTTAAATTTGGTCTTTTCGTATGGTATGGTCAGTAAATCACATGCGGCCTGTTGTGATGGTTTTCAGGAGCTCGGACATTGTTACAGGGTGCTCATATGAGTGGCTTGTTGCTGGTGAAATGCCTTATGGATCAGGACTAGTATTTTATATTTGATCTGGGCTTCTAGAGGGAGAATGTGGAGATCTCACAGTATGGGTGTGATGTGGTCATATTTCTTCCCTTTTTGGATGATCCTCACTGTCATATTGAGAGCTGTACACAGTGGGTTGAGACTTATGGCCTGGAGTCCTTGGTATATTGCATTACTGTAGTCCAGGTGGGGGAGCATCATTGCCTGCATGACTTTTCTGAAGTCTTGTGGGTCTAGAAGAGGTCTGAGGCTCTGTAATATCTTGGCTTTGAAAAATATTGTCTTCGCTGTTTTTGCAATCCATTGTTTGAAAGATAGTGATTGATCAAGAATGATCCCTAGATAAATGATGTGCATTTGGACTTTTATTTGGGTTGTTCCAGGGTGAGGTGCATTGGAAGCAAAAAACCTGTGACAGAGTCAGTTGGACCATTAGATGATAGGGGGTAAAAGGGGCATTAAGAGGGGACAAGCCAGTAGTGGAGATACTGAATGAATTTTTTGCTTTGGTCTTTACTGAGGAAGATGTAGGGATGTTACCCATGACTGAAATGGTATTTAAAGATGATGCTGCAGAAGAATTGAAAGAAATATTGATACACTGGGAAGATGTATCACAACTATTTGATAAACTGAAGAGGAGCAAATCACCTGGACCAGATGGTATACATCCAAGGGTGTTGAAAGAACTGAAATAAGAGATTGCAGACCTGCTATTAGTAATCTGTGAACCATCATTAAAATCATCTGTAATACCTGAAGATTGGAGGATAAGCAATGTAACTCCAATTTTTAAAAAGGGTTCCAGGGTGAACTGTGAAAATACAGACCGGTGAGCCTAACATCAGTACCGGGATAAATGGTAGAAATCATTATAAAAATGAAATTACTGAACATGTAGATAGTCATGGCTTAATGGGACATAAAACAAACAATTCCCTCCACTGTTACACAGAATTATGCAGACGTGTGTAGCATTGTGAATACAGGTCTCAGACTTACAACGGCCACGCTTAGAGTTTCACCCAAGCTGTGCGCCTAATCGCATCAACGACCATAAAGTATTCACTGATTTTTAAACAAAATTTCACTTATTCAACACGTCTGACTTTTCCGTGATATTTAACTTTTTTCTTGATTTCCGTGCTTTATAGATAAAAGATTGTGCTTAACTTAGCTGTGTTATTGTTAACAGTGAGTCCCCGACGCCACCAAGTGGGTACCTCATTGCGTTTTGAATACTTCTTCAGGGGGAATTCATTTAAACAGCACAATCTATAAAACAACAAGGAAGTTTAATAGAATATAATTGCATCCGCTGTCATGACATTTCAGAAGCAGATTCATTACCGGAGGTTGTAGTAAAAGCTGTTTGGGGTATGTTTACTAAGCTGCGGTAATCGTGAATAACGCGCGTAACGTACACTTAACGATCGTTCGCACGTCATAACGCACGTTCTGACGTGCGAACGATCGTTAAGTGTACGTTACGCACGTTAACCGCAGTTAACGATCGTAAACCCCCGCGGCGCGTTAAAACACCGCAGAAGGTGGAGAGTGGGCGGAGAGAAGGGGTCAATGGGCGGAGAGTGGGCGGGGAGATGCTCCCCTCACACCAACGCGCTGAATTTCAGAGCTCAATTCCAACGCGAATGAAAACCTGTCGTTAAAGGCATATTAAAGGGAAGAGAAACAATTTCTGTCAGCAATGTACAGCAAAACCGGGGAAATCTACAAAACGTGAGCAGTGTGATACATGTGCACAGAACAAAATGTCAAATAAAACTTTAAAATGACCACAAGAAACAGTGTAAAAATTATAATTCAGCTGGGCAACAGTGATAGCAATGGGCAACAATAAAAAACACTCCCAGGACAGCTCCAAAAAAAAGAAATGATGTTTGGAAGGGTCTACGCTCCGTAGACCCTTTCAAAAATCATTTCATTTTATTGGAGCTTTCCTGGGAGTGTTTTTTAATGTTGCCCAATGATATCATTGTTGCCCAGCTTGGTTATGGGTGTTTGCCCCTTTTTTCGAGGTCTTTTTTGAGGTTTATGTGCACTTTTGTCTCCATACAAGGTAAATAAGCCAACAGTGCAATTGTGCAGAGCAGGGTTTCTGACTCGTCAGGCCAGTTGACCTATCTCCAGGGACTGCACTGTTTCTGTGGCCACAGTGTGGTGCAACGGACACAGCCAGTACCTGTAAGACCAGAGGGTCACAGGTTCAAATCCCAGCTGGGGCTCCTGCCAACCCAGTCCCCATAGTTTTACCCACCACTAAACAGTGATAGTAAAGACACTCCTTTATTGCAGAGAACATACGCATGGTTAATACCTATTCAACACCACGCATATGTATATAGTTTTCCCGGTTATCCAAGTTACTTGTTCCTGTTCAATGTAATGACCTGACTTTTGTTTATTGTCGGATACTGTTTGTTTTATGTAAACCGCGCTGATCGCAAATAGTGCGGTATATAAGAAATGAAAATAAATAAATAAAATAAATAAATAAATATATTTTACCACACCAAACACAGACACCATAAACAGGCGCATTACCTAGAGCAGAGTCCCGCAAATGCAGTCCTGGAGGGCCCCACACCATTCAGGTTCCATGCTGCCTCTAATAAAGATGCCTGTGCTGCATATCTATGCACCACCCCCATGGTATGCAGTTGTAGCTCATGCATATTTATGAGGGACAGCCTGAAAACACGAACAGTGTTTGGAACACCAGGACTGGAGTTGGGAAACTCTGCTGTAAAGCAGCAGCCAACAGGGGCAGACACACCCACACACAGGCCCCATTGGCCAATGCCTCCTGGAGAGGCAGGACATTGGGCCCTGCCTGTATCTCCCAATACTAGCAGTGGCATACCTTAGCAATGCCACCCTACACCTGGGTATATGGTACACAGCTATCAAACGTTTCCTATGATAACTGGCAGATATCAATTCCTACGTTAAGCACATTTTGCTCATTGAGCCCCACCATAACAATCATTCTGATGTCTGCAGTGTGTGCTGCAGGTCTGGTCTCTGATAGTGTTTACCACCCTGGGGAGTGACCCCCAACAGCAGTGCGTACCATATCCATGCCTGTACTGTGCCCAGGACTGGTGTGGTGGGTATGGCTGCTGACCACCTCTATAGTAGCACAATGCTGGCATAGGTGTGGGGGTGGCTGTCTGTCTATCCAGTGTGTGGTGGCTGCAAACACCTTCCACAGCCCACACTGCCAGCAATGTTGCCAGTATTGGGCTGCCAATGTGCATAATGAGGAGCAAGGTACCATGGGTATAGGCTGGACAGGGTGGCCTGGCCAGGGTGCATCTGCACAGGGCATAGGGCACTGACTGGGACATTTTAGTGCCCGGCCACCACCTACACAGACAGGGTGACCTCAGTATGTCCTGCTGAGAAATCACTCTCACCCTGACTGTGCAGTGACCACAGCATGGCTAGGCACCCCCATATTGCTATATAGCATTTCACTCATGTGATAGATATGGGTTTCCTTTTGGGGCCCAGTCACTGATTTATCTGCTTGCTGTGTATGCATCTCCACTGGGCACATGCACTATGGACTAACTAGCGGGCTGTTTGCAGCTGGTATGTGTCTTGATGGAGTGGCTTGCAGGGTGCAGCGACTGATGGCTTGCAGCAGGAGCATATCAGATAGTGGTGGGGTGCAGCTTAGCATATCCAGGCCTAATGTCTGTTTGCTATTGTGTTATGGATGTGTACAGAGCTGCATTGACTGCCCTGTGGGGTGTCTGTTCCTCAGCAGGACCGGGGTTGATGTTCCCCTCTACTGCCACCTTTGCAGGGAGATAGAATGTGGATCTATTGTTAGGAGACCCTGTTTGCCCCCCTTGCCCTGGGGTGGGGGTGGGGGTACATGGGCCACCTAGGGGTTGATGGGGGCTACACCTGACTGAAACAGACAGAAATATCCAAGGTGTTTCTGCAGAAACTACCTATCTCACACATTAACACTGCTTTGGACCTGCGCCATGGCCTCTTTCAGCCATGGACGGTGCTGTGGACCTGGTGCTGGATGCCTCACTGCACCCTCAGCGTGAGCACAGTACCCGCACAATGTGACGGTGTGTAGCTACTCTGTGCCAGTACAACACACGTTCAGTACCCCCTACAAGGCCGTGCTGTGGGGGTGCACATGGTCACTTCCCCCCTACCAGGCCGAGGTGCTGTGGGGGTGCATTCCCCATGGTGTGCATCTGTGGACAGCTGATTTGCATGTGCAGTGCATCATGGGTGTGACTGGCACAATCCAACCCTGGGAAAATCCAGCACCTGCTCACAGGCTCTGATAAACCATAGGCCATCACACGTACCTCTGTTAGCATAATGCATAGGTGCAAGACACCCTAAAGAGTCTGTAATATAAGGTGCCCACGCTGGTAAAAACACACATACCCACGCACGACTGTACGCACATACCAACGCACGCAGCTACGCACTGGGCTACGCCCGTACCAACGCATGCACCAACGTATGTGGTTAGGCACACTCCGAGGGTGTGTTTCTGACACCACTACTCCACGTAAAGAAAAACATGCCTCCTCATTCCCTGTGTAATGTACAGGGTGATGCCTGGGCCAGCCTTCTGCATTAGGCACACTGGGGACTCGAACCCATGCTGCCTGTAACAGCAGTCAGTACACTAACCATTGTGCTACAGCTCTGTTTCAGTGCTTTGTGTCTGTACGCCTTCATACGATTAACACGCAGTAACGTGCCACGGCGCCCTGTAACGCTCGTTAGTTTTTGGAACGCGCGTTAGTGGTAACGAAGTACCGCCCATGTCCTTATTTGGGGTTTCTGTCACTACAGCGGCTCCTAACGCGAATTGCACTAATGCAGTTTAGTAAACATACCCCTTAGTGTAGCCGGGTTTAAAAAAGGTTTGGATATAACTTACTCCTTTCCCACCCAGTACATGCCTGGTATGTCTGTATATCTATGGAAACTCCATTGATTTATGTGGCATTGCCTGAAGATTTCCCAGCTGCAGATGCCCACAGATTTCCACATGAATCTGTAACTGTAGAAATATATTCTGCACTGTAAAAAGAAATGACATTTTCTTTTTCAGACAATATACTAGGCAAGCAAGTTGAAAGCCGTTTCAGAATTTTATTTTCATTTTCAGGGTGGTCTAAGCACTAGAGATGAAATGTGCTTGTCCTATTTGCTGTACTATCCAAGAATCAACCTTGCTCGGTGTGAAAGCATCCCAGAAATAACAGAACAACTTCAGTTTATTGGCGTGAAAGAAATCTATAAGCCAATGACGTAAGTAACAGAAATATTATACTTAGTCATCATTGTATACATAATAAAAGAAAGGAAAAATTTGAACTTTGAACTTTATAAAAACAGAAAAATGATGGCAGATAAAGATCAAATGGCCTATCTAGTCTGCCCTTCCTTACTAACTACTAAGTCACCTTTTTTCTCTTAGATATCATCTGTGTTTTGTCCCATGCTTTCTTGAATTCAGATGCTGCCCTCATCTCTACCATTGGGAGACTATTCCATGCACTTACCACTCTTTCCATAAAGAAATATTTCCTCAAATTACTCCCTAGCCTATCCTCTTCACCTTCATAGATAATTGACCAGCTAACCGTATGTCATTTAAATAAGGTTTGTTGTTAGGAAGCTAGTGATGGAAGGACTCTGGCCAGGAGTGGGCACCTGGATTTCAACTAGGGACCTCTTGCAGTCAAATGCTCTAGCATTGAGCAAATAGGAAGTGCATTGTGGAGTCATGGAATTCTGATGACACTGCGATAATGTACAAGGGAGGGACTTCCTGTTGACTGATAAAATATAAAGTCAAGAGGGATTATTTTCAGTGGTGGTGGTGAGTGTCTTAATTTAATGCTGGGTACCAGCATCCAAGTTAATACATATATTCAGCATCACTATACATATCGCCAGCAGTACTGAATATACATATTGGTCATTGACCACCACCACTGCTATATGTTTAATTTAGGTCTGCTATTTCAGATTATCTAGACAGAAGCTGAAAATCAAAATCACTACTATATGGATAATAATGCTGCTCCACCTTCCTTCTTCTCCTTTAGTATACAGATAGAGGGGAATTTTAGAAGGGATGTTCAAGTGCAGTCTGGGATGTCTAAGCCAGAATGTCTGGAAAAAAAAGCAAGCATGTCCAGGTAGAGACACGATTTCACAAACATGGACATGTCCGATATGGACGTCTGCTGGGGCATCTACATAGGCATCTCTAGAACCATATTTCAGCACCTAGACATTTAGGAACACTGTAATGGTTAGAGTAGTGGGCTAACTGTGGGTAAGTACTTGAGGGAGTTGAAGAGGGTTGCGAGGAAGGTTAAGTAAGGCTTCAGTTTACAAGGAGAGTGTTTGTGATGGGGGGAATGTGTTGGGGGAATTAGATCTGCTCACCTTGTCGTGGGAAGGAGGGAATGGAAGAAGGGTGTTGCAGTGAGAAAGGGAATTGGATGGGGGTGTTGTAATGAGGAGGTAGATCAGCTCAGGAGGGTGGGAGGGTTTGAAGAGGCATTCTGTTTGTGATCGGGAGGGTGAGAGGGGACAGCTGTCAGCCGTGCTTGCCACCATGTGTTTTTCTATGGCAGGGATGTTGAGGCAGCGTGAGGGTAATTTCATGAAATCTTACATAGGGGTATGTTTACTAAACTGCGGCAACGTTACATAACGCGCGTTATGTAATGTTAATGATCGTTAAGTAACGTTAACGTGCGTTATGATGCGGTAACGATCGTTAATGTCTCATAACGCGCGTTACCGTTACTTAACGATCGTAAAGTTCCGCAGCGTGGTAAAACACTGCAGAAGGTGGAGAGAGGGCGGAGAGAAGGGGTCAATGGGCGGAGTGTGGGCAGGGAGAGGCTCCTTTCACACTAACGCGCTGATCTGAAGAGCTGAATCCTAACGCGATTGAAAACCTGCCGTTAAATGCACATTTCAGGGGAGAGAAACCATTTCAGTGTCAGCAATGTACAGCATAGGCAGGGAAACCTGAAAAAAGTGATAAGTGTGATATATGTGCACAGAACAAAAGGGCACATAAACATTGAAAATGACCTCAAAAAACTGGAAAAAAAACATAACCAAGCTGGCCAATAGTGATAGTAATGGGAAACATCAACCCCCCCCCCTGAGAAAGCTCCAAAAAAGGATATTAATCGTGGAAGGGTCTATGCTCCGTCCCCATACAAGGTGAATGAGCCCACAGTGAAATAGCGCTGATCAAGGCTTTCCCTTGTTATTAGACAGGTGTCCTATGGCTTGCACATGTCCCACAACAGCAGGGTGGGCATGTCAGAACAGGCAACTGGACAGATGCCGGAAAAGGGGATACAGAGGGCCGCAGGCGGCACATGCTGTGGTGCAGCAGGGCCACAGTGCGGACTAGGGTGATGCCGAGGTAGCCCATACGAATGCTGAAACAGCAGAACATGGGCACGACTGTGTTTCCCACAGTGTCACAGGGGATAGTACCCAGCAGCTACCCCCAAGGGCACGGAACATTGGCAGGCGGTGCTGGGGGGAAGCGTGGACACCTATGCAGGCACCCCTACCCCAGAACCCGCACCATAGGCAGCCGCCTACCCACACACTGGATGGCCTGAGGCTGTGCTCCACCAGCACCACCAGCAGAAGGGCATGTCAGCATGGTGGCAGAGGGATACTGGTGGTGGAGAGGGCAGTGGCAGCTGCCCAGAGCAGACCGTGGCCTAGCCCTGTGTAGGTGGGTGCCATGCACTGCAACAGACAGGCCCTGTCTGACGAACAGTCATGGTATCACCAGGGAATGCACTGACTCTGTGACAACATGGTGTGCAGTGCACAAAACCAGTGTATGCAGAAGCAGAAAGTCACAGGTTCAAGTCCCAGCTGTGGTTCCTGCCAACCCAGTCCCCATGTTTTACCCACTACTAAAACATACTAATACAGACGGAACCTTTATTGCAGATGATGTAAACATGCCCAAATCACCTACAGTTTACCGTACAGAGCACAGACATCATAAACATGCGCATTACCTCGAGCAGAGTCTCCCAAATGCAGTCCTGGAGGGCCAAACACCATTCAGATTCCATGCTGCCTCTAATAAAGATGCCTGTGCTGCATTCTATGTGCCGCCCCCATGGTATGCAGATGTATCTCATGCATATTCATGAGGGACAGCATGAAAACCCGAACAGTGTTTGGCACACCAGGACTGGAGTTGGGAACCTCTGCCGTAAAGCAGCAGCCAACAGGGGCAAACACACCCGCACCCATAGGCTCCATTATCCAATGCCTCCTGGAGAGGCAGGATGTTGGGCCCTGCATGCATCTCCCAATACTAGCACTTTCATACCTTGGCAATGCCACCCTAAACCTGGGAATACGGTAAACATCTATCAAACGGTTGCTATGATTACTGGCAGATAGCAATTACAAAGTTAAGCACAATTTGCTGATTGAGCTGCATCATAGCAACCTTTCTGATGTCTGTGAAGTGTGCTACAGGTCTTGTGTCGGACAGTGTGTACCACCCTGGGGAGTGACCCCAACAGTATTGCGTACCATAGCCATGCCTGCACTGTGCCCAGGACTGGTGCGGTGGCCAGGGCTGCCAAACACCTCTATAGTTGCACAATGCTGGCATAGGTGTGGGGAGTGTGTGTCTGTCTATCCAGTGTGTGGTGGCTGCAAACACCCTCCACAGCCCTAGCACTGTTGCCAGTATTGGCCTGCCAATGTGCATAATGAGGAGCAAGGTACCGTGGGAATAGCCAGGATACATCCACCCACTGCACACATTGCAAATTCTCTGCTTGGATGATCCATGGCACAGCCCTGCACCCAAGTAATAAGCTATCTCAGAGCAACAAAAGTCCACACACCACCAACAGACTCTGCACAACAAAGTTTTATTCATCCATAAATTTCAACTATTATATCCAAAAATTTCAACAACATATCAATAAAGCTAAAAGGACCTCAGGATGGCTAAAACCCACATGTAGTGAAAAATCACTATAGGGAAGAGCAGACGCTTACATCAGAGGTCCTATAGCCACCTAACCTAACCACCAATACCATCTATTAAAGTAATTTCAAAACACCACAACTACCATTGGGAAAACCTTCGTTAAATCCACAGAAACCTACTAACTACTAACATACACCATTCATACAACATACACAACAAAATATTTTAAAAAGCGTCTCAAAAATAGTAACTCTGCTGACAGAGACAGCGCTGGAACCTCCAATACTCTTCTTATCTGTAAAGGACGATACACCAAACTACTAGCAAAGAAGGTCCAAGCAACGCTCGATCGCAGCCATCTTTTCATCCAGGACAGCAACGGAGAACCTTTTTAAATCCAACAGATCTTCAATAGTAGCGCATCTTCAACATTACCACTTGCCCGACGGAGGCTTCCGTTTCGCCACACAAAGGGCTTCTTCAAAGGGCTAGTTCTAAAATGAATCAGCCACCAGCTACTCACATGGATGGTCTCCGATAACCGGATAACCGGATAACCGGATAACTCCGATAACCGGATAACCGGATAACTCCGATAACCGGATAACCGGATAACTCCGATAACCGGGATAACCGGGCCCTTTGAAGAAGCCCTTTGTGTGGCGAAACGGAAGCCTCCGTCGGGCAAGTGGTAATGTTGAAGATGCGCTACTATTGAAGATCTGTTGGATTTAAAAAGGTTCTCCGTTGCTGTCCTGGATGAAAAGATGGCTGTGGGTTTTAGCCATCCTGAGGTCCTTTTAGCTTTATTGATATGTTGTTGAAATTTTTGGATATAATAGTTGAAATTTATATATGAATAAAACTTTGTTGTGCAGAGTCTATTGGTGGTGTACAGCCCTGCACCCACCATTTGACCATCAGGGAGATTCATGATTGGTCAGCTTACTGGCAGTAAGTTGCTCCACCAGGGCCCTCAGGGGTCATTTGCAGCAATTACCATATCATGCACACCTCTCTTATTTTTATTTATTAATTTATTTATTATATTTTATTGCTTTTATATACCATGTTCTTTAAAATCAGTGCGGTTCACAGATAACAGTTTTGTGCAGAACAAGGGAACTGTTATGCACTTACATTGAACGGGTGATACAACTTGTTTTTCAACTGGGGACACTATCTACAGCTATCTACAACTATCTACAATATAAACATGAGTTGACTGTCTAAACAAGAGTTGTCTGTAATTTACAATTGTCTAGCAGGGTGTATGGTGGGTGAATGTGAGTTGTTGGGTTGTGAGTAGTGAGTGAATTTGAGTTGCTGGGTTGTGAGTAGTGTAGAAGAAAGAGGTGGTGCTTTAGGGCTTTTCTGAATTGGGCAAGATCCGTGATCGCTCGGATGGTGGTTGGGAGTGCGTTCCAGCAGCTGGGAGCATAGAACTTGAAGGCTCGGTTCTTTGTTGCCTGGGTGCATTTTGTTATTTCGTTAGGGGTTTGTAGGGTAATGGTGGCAAATGTTCTCCTTGCTCTATTTGCTGGAGTGGGGCAGAGTAGGTCCATTAGGGAGGCGGAGGATAATTTGTTGATGGCTTTGAAGGTCATCAGGACTACTTTATAGGTGAGCCTGCAGTAGATTGGTAGCCAGTGTAAGTCCTTTAGAATTGGAGTGATGTGATCTCTTCTGGAGGCTCCGTGTAGGAAGCGTGCAGCTGCGTTCATTGCCATCTGTAATGGGTTTAGCGCGTTTTGGGGTAGGCCATGCAGGATCACGTTGGCGTAGTCAAAGTGAGGGGTCACTAATGCCTGAAAAACTATTCTGAAGTCATCTGGTTGCAGCAGGGGTCGGAGATGTCGCAATGTTCATATTTTGTGGTAAATTTGCTTGATGGTGTTGCTGATATGTGTTTTAAATTCGAGCTGCTGGTCCAGCGTGACGCCTAGGTAGCGGATGCTGTTTTTACTTGGGAGTTCAGCGTCTCTTGTCTTTAATGTAGGTGGTGGTGGTGAGAAAGATTGATTTCTTGTAATGAACAGTACATCCGTCTTGCTGAAGTTTATCTTGAGGCTTTGTGAGTGGAGCCAATCGGTCACGGCCTCGAAGCATTTTACTAGTTGGGAGAAATCTGGATGGGTCGATCATGAATGGAGTGAAGAGTAATACATCATCTGCATAAATCAGGCATGATATGTTAAATGAGCGGATTATTTTGCAGATGGGTTGCAAGTATATATTGAATAAGAGGGCGGAGAGTGAGGAGCCCTGAGGTACACCATGTTTTGGTTGAAAAGGCTCGGAGTTGTGGATCCTGTCTGTACATGCTGCCATCTGTCCGTTAGATAGGATTTGCACCAACTCCATGCTGAGTCATTAATTCCCTTATCCTGAAGGCATATCAGGAGTTGCTCATGGTTTACGGAGTCAAACGTAGCAGCAATGTCTAGGAAAATTAATGCATATCCTTGCTTTGATGTTGTCGATCCCCGTGATCAATGTGTTGATGAGTGTGACAAGGAGAGTTTCCACTCAGTGTGATTCCCTAAAGCCATGTTGGCTTGGGTCAAGGGGAGCTGTAGAGCCAATGTGGTCCTGTATTTGTCGCTGTACGACCTTCTCGATTATCTTTGTTAGCAGCAGGATGCTCGATATTGGTCGGTATGATTCTACCTTCTGGGAGTTTAGTTTAGTGTTCTTTAGAAGGGGCTGGATTGATGTCTGCTTGAGGCATGGGGGGAATAGTCCTGTAGCGAAGGACAGGTCAATGATCTGGAACAATATAGGGCTGATTTCCTTACATGTGATCTTATCCAGAATGCTGGACAAGGGTCGTTTGGAGCAGTGGTGGCACTGATGCATGCGATGATATCCTCAATACTTGCAGCTGATGGTGTCATGAGAGAGGTAAGTGTCTTAAGCTAGGGTGGGTTGTTACTGGGACTGGACAAGGTGGCTTTGCTGATGTTATTGGTTTTGGCCAGTAGGTAGTCTGCATAGTCCTGGGTGTGTATCATGGCTGGTTGGGAGGATGAGGATTCCTTTGTTAGGGTCTTTACTATATTGAACAACTCGTGGGGCTTGTTAAGTGATTTGTTTAAGAGCTCGGAGTGATGTTCTCTCATTTTTGTTGATATTAAATTCCGATTTGTCTGCAGGTGGGAGTTGTAGCTGTCTGGTCTGCTGAGGACCGTGTACGTCACCATTTTCTTTCTAGTTTTCTCAGCAGGTGTAGTGAGGTCCGTAGCTCGGTGGTGTAACAGTGTGCAGGTTTTCTGTCTCTTGGTTGCTTATTTGAGGCATACGGCTTGGCTTGGCTAGGTATGCAAGCAAAGGAGCTCAAGCTGTTGTTCCATGAGACCATTACCTCTTCAAGGTTCAGTGATGCAGTCATGATGTTAGGAAGGACCTCTTTGATGATCGTCTCTTTGTCAAAGAGTCTGAAACGTCCTGAGGGTGCTGCTGACTTTTCGGTTTCCTTCGTTGGCCGTTCACTATCCTGGTGCATTGGTATTTGGAATCTGATTAGATTGTGATCCGACCATGGAACGGGGGAGATAATTTTGTTGAATTTGTAGTTTGAGCTCACGTCTGGTCGAGGGATGACGATGAGGTCTAGTATGTTACCTTTTCGATGGGTGCGGGCATCCACTATTTGTTCGTAGCCCAGGTTGTTGAGTGCTTCAAGGAAGGCTTTGGAGTGATTATCCTGCAGGGCTGGTAGGTTAAAATCTCCCAGTACCCAGTTCGGCTTGCGTGTGTTCTTGGGTTTGAGGCTAGGTCGATTATATTCATAAGATCTTCAGGGGATGAGGCTGGGGATCTGTAGATAAGGTTGATAGTATTGTGGTTGTTGGCTTTTATCAGAATGAAAGCACCACCTCCTCTGCGGTCTGCTCTGTGGCATGTGTGGATTAAGAAGTCAGGGGGATGAGTTGGTTGATAAGGACTGAATCAGAAGTGGTGAGCCATGATTCTGTCACCAGCAGTATGTCTAGCTCGAGACGTGATATGAGGTCAGTTTTGACTGGCCACTTTTTACGGACAGACCGTGCATTTATGAGGGCACACTTCAGGTGCGTGGGTTTTGGTGTTGCTCCCCTTTGGGTTTTGTGGTGTGTTGAAGTGGTATGTGGATTAAGTATGGGTGAGGGTTCTGGGAGGTTTCTGTTGGTGTGTGGTGTGTGTTACTGTGTTGCCTCCTTCCTTGGCCTCATACGATCAGAATAGGGTTGTGGACAGAGGCAGAGGAGAGGGAGCGATTTAGGACGTTGCTGAGAAGGTATAGACTGGTTAGGGTTATAATGGATATGTCCATTTTGAGCTGGGGTTTGGTGCATCCTTTGTGTGGCAGGGCTTTCCTTGATGGGTAGGGGTATACTGGCGGGGCGCATGTACGTTCTACATGGACTATGTGTATCCTGCACTGTCCAGCAATGTCTAGCTTGTTCTATGGCAACTAACTATTGGTAGCGGTGAGAATACTTGTATACAATCAGCAGTGGGATATTTAAAGTGCACTCAGCAGCAAGATACTCACAGTACATTCAGCAGCTAAATACCCACTGTACACCCAGCCGTGAACTACCCCACAGTAAACTCAGAAATGAAATACACACAGAGTAGTCAGCCTTGAAGTACAGAACAATCGGCAGTGGGGTACATGCCGGCAGTCAGTCGCTCTTAAATATATGTCAGTCCAGTAACTTGTAATCGGTCTCTTTTAAGTTACTAGTGAGGTTTCTGCATATATACGTTTTGTGTGTAAGGCTTACTTACAGGTGATGCTTACTTGCAGGTGTTGTATGGCCTTTGGAGATGGAGGCGGGTGGTGTTAGGGGAGAGCAAGCTCAGTCCTGGGGGGAGCCCAAGTTTCTGTTGTGCTGTGCGGTTGTAGTTGTGTCCTCGTTAGCGTCAGATCGAACCCTGGTTGTTTCAGGCAGGCTTACTGGGGCGTGGTGGGTCTCGAGTCGTGGGCCACCGCCTAAGGGCCACGCCAAAGGGCCTTCTGGTGAGGCCCTCAGGCACGGGCCCGCCAGGCACGGGTGCACCTGCTGGAGCTCTTTTTAATGAGCAGGGGCTGCCCCGATTGGACAGCAGGAGTCAGCTGGAGGTGGCTGGAGGCGGAGCGGATGACGGCGGAGGCTCTATCCCTCCTGGGAGAGCTGCTGGGGCAGAAGAGGCTGTCGGCACAGATGGCGCTCTTTTTAACAAGCAGGGGCTGCACCGATTGGGCAGCAGGAGTCAGCTGGAGGCGGCTGGAGGTGGAGCGGATGACGGCGGCGGCTCTATCCCTCCTGGGAGAGCTGCTGGGGCAGAAGAGGCTGTTGTCACAGATGACACTCTTTTTAACGAGCAGGAGCTGCCCCGATTGGGCAGCAGGAGTCAGCTGGAGGCGGCTTGAGATGGAGCGGATGACGGTGGCAGCTCTATCCCTCCTGGGAGAGCTGCTGGGGCTCTTGTGACTGCTCCACATGCACACTTATGGACAATCCTCCCTTTGTTGCCCACATCAGGCACATGCTGCCTCCACCCAGACACTGTCCTGGCCTATGACATATCACACACTGACAGTACATCTGGATACCTGTCCACACCTCACAGACACTATAATGCAGCTTATGGTACAGTGCATGCTTTCAGGTGCATCTAGGACTGCATGCCTGTCACTGCGCCCCCCGCTGCTGCATCCCCTCTGCTGACTCTACTGCCGCCATCACCTACTCAAGACACAGCCAACACCCATACTGACCATCATCACTAGGCAGCTGCCTATCTTGCCTAGTCAACAGCATAAGCCTGCTGTACAGTCAAACATGCTCATCACACATACTGCCACATTTCAAGGCATCAGGTGAGTCAACTCCATCAGATACCAATTTTGCTTGCATCCATATCTTCTCCAATGACTTCCTTGCCCCCCTTTCAGTGTTTCAGTGTTTTTTCTGAATTAAGGTGCATGCCAGACACCTTCCTGTAGCATATGCTATTACCACATGGTAAGGGGGTCATTCTGAATTGCGAATAGCAGAGATGGATGTCCCAACGGGACTATTCGTGCTGGCAGCAGCCCCCAACTAACTTCCCTGCCGGTTGTGCGGGGAAGTTATTCGGGGGTGGGGAAGAGGCGGCTTGAGGCCAGAGAGTGGGCGGGCAGTGGGCAGTCGCCAGCCCCTGACATACAGGGACGATTCTAATGTTGGCCTTGTACGTCCAAGGCCGGCAAAATGGCTGGGAAAGTTATTCCACCTCTGAGGTGGAATAACTTTCCTGGACGTGTTTTTATCGTGGCCCAGGGCACAGAAGGTGCTGCTGGGGGGGGCAGGGTTTATTACCCGCAGCCTGACCCTGGCCTTAGGAGGCCAGATGAGGGGTCAGGCTGTGGGGAATAGTTTCTGGCGGCCGGCATTTTGGCTTTTAAATGGAGCCATGGTGCCATGGCAACATGACGTCATGGTTCCGCGGTTCTATTTAAAAGCCTGACTGAGCTATCTGGGCAGTGCCTGTATATGCAGACCTGATCACGATTCTGATCCGGCAGGGCTAGACGTGCCTCTTGGCATCAGAATCGTGCTCCCTTTTGTACGTCTGGCTCAGACCAGATGTACAATGGGGATGTATGTGCGGGTCAGAATCAGGCTGTAATGTCCACTACTATCCCTTAATGTCCTATTACCAAGCAGTAAGTGTGCACTACCACCCCTTAAGTAGCATATGCTATTACTGCCCGCTAAGTGCCCACTAGCACCCCTTAACACTGGAACGCCTCTAACACACCCAGAACACTTACTGCACGGTAACCCCTTATCGCTGCCATTAACGCACGGAAAAGACTGCTCCTTTATCGTGGTTTAGTAAACATACCCCTATGTCTCCACCTGCTTTTACTAACATAAACATCTTCAACATGGTTTGTTCAGGGGTGAAGCAAATTGAAAACATGAGCCCTCATTCCCCATCAGTGTTTGTTATCAGCATGAAAAATATAGAGGACATAAGCAGACCTCCTACTCCACACCATCCAGATGATCTCTGACAAAACAAGCACAGTTCTGATGCCTATTTGTGTCTTGAACAGGTACAGTATAAGCTTGTATGTGGCTTGGGATGTCCAGGGCATTTCTGAAATCTGGTGAGGACATCCAAGTTCTGGAAACGCCTGGGATATTCCCACTCCATGCCCCCATTCAGACTTGGACATCCTTGCTCTGGGTACATCCCCAGAGCTGGTTTCTAAAATGGGTCTGGGGACGCCTCTGTGCCCATTTTCAGATGTATAAAACATGAATAGGGCTTCTAACATAAACCCCTATAATTATAATCTTGCAAATTCCTTGTGACTTAATATGTATACCTTAGAGGAAAGGGATAGAGGTGATATGATTGAGATGTTTAAATACCTCCATGGCATAAATGCACAGGGGGAGAGCCTCTTTCGATTGAAAGCAAGTTCTGCTACGAGGGGACATGGGATGAGGGTGAAAGGGGATAGATTCAGGAGTGATATGCGGAAATATTTCTTTTTGGAAAGAGTGGTGGATCCATGGAATAGTCTCCCAGTGGATATGAGGATGAGGACAGTATCTGAATTCAAAAAAGCATGGGACAAACACAGAGGATCTCTAAAGGAAAAAAGGGGACTGTTGTAGTGGTTGATATGGAAGGACAGACTAGATAGGCCATGTGGTCTTTTTCTGTCGTCATTTTTCTCTGTCTCTATGTAAAGTATCCTGTATACAGTATGTAAAAGAAACAAATCACAAATTGTCATTTTTAAAACCCATGGGATAGACTTAATAAAAAACTCACAACACATTTGCTTGAGTAGTAAACTTGCTGCAAATTTATCCACAAAAATATCTTAGTTACTTTCAATAGAAGAAAAGTAGAGAGGGCAGAACTGCAGCAAGATTCACATGGCTCTGTGAAAAGACAAGTTTTACACTTTGTACTTTATAACTAATATTTTCAAATTTTGGCTTTTAGATCTTGGCCATTTATTATCAAGAGGCCGAAGAAATATAACAATCTTTCTTTCACGGATGCAATGAACACATTTCAGTGGACTAAAAAGAAAGGAATCTCCTTTAATGAGCTTGTCCTGCGAGTCCCAATGAACGTAAGATGCTCCAAGCATGAAAGTGAGGAGTGGTCGGTACGTACATTTCTATCATAGACTCTTCAGTCTTTCTTTCGAGAAACACGACTTGTAACAAGCGAATACAGCAAGGAGGGTAATTTTGTAAGAGGGACTAGGTAAAAAATTATAAAAAGAATTGACTGACTTATATGTTGCCAAGCTCCTTGAAGGCTGCCCATGTTGCAGCATCTATATATCGGCATTAGCATGTGGTCTTATTCCATCGGAGTTTTACATAGCGTACACAAATATGCAAGAATATTAGTGAATATGTGACTGGACTCACATTGATTTATGAAAAAGTGAACGAGCCACAACAGCACACATATTCTTTTTCCCAAATTTATACTTGCTATGAAGAAGGCATATGTGTGTACATACACTCTGTGCTCGCACCAGCGCTATTTTATAAATCATGTTGTAACTCTGCTCCTGCTCTGCCCAGCCTAATCTCCCGGGAATGCCTACATCTGATCTTTTTGGTATTCATACTTATACATGCATATGCGACCACATCTTTTTATAAAAGCCCTTTTCTGCATGTAAAAACAGGCTTTGTACATTGAAAAACCATTATAAAATGACCACTATGTGTGCATATAAATCTCTGGTGATTATCCAAAATGGTGAAAATACAGCTAAAGAAAGTTTTAAAATGGTAAAAGAACAAATTTATTGTAGTGGAATTTGAACGCCTTTATTTTAAAAAGTCCACCTGGGTCATAGATTGTAGCTCATTCTGGAAATGGGTGCAAGCATTATCAAATGTCATGTTTTGGCCTGGCATGTAACCTTCACTCTTGCCACTAGGTGGCAGTGTATTACAGCCCATCTGAGAAACACACTGTTAAATACTTACATTGGAAGGAAAGTGCACACTTTTCTGCATAACCCATGTTAAAGCGGAAACCCCCAAATAAGCCTGTTTTATGCAACCTTTATCAAATATAACCTACCACTACACCTGAAGCTCCTATCTCATTTAATTTTGCACCAAATGAGTTTGTAATGTATTCATTTGAGTAAGGTTAACGTATACAACTTGATCTGTTGAGTGCCAACGAATTGAAATGGACTGGCATCAGGCACTTTGCATCTGATGATCACATGATATACGATGCTGGAAATGAAAAACAAAGAAGAAATGGTGTTGTGTTTATCATCAAGAAGAAACTTGCAAGAATGTAATGAAATACAATGCAGTCAGTGAACGCTTAATCTCTATTCGTCTACGAGGAATTCCCATCAACACAACTATTATTCAGGTATATACCCCAACAACAGCTGCAGAAGAGAATGAAGTTGCTGAGTTCTATGAACAAAGACAAGTTTAAATCGACTGCATATGCAAACAAGATATCCTGATAGTCATGGGTGACTGGAACGCAAATGTTTGCAACAAAGAAGGCTGCAAAGTGCTTGGAAAATATGGACTTGGCAACAGAAATGAAGATGGGGAAAGACTGATAGAATTCTGCAAGACCAATGATCCATTCATCTCAAACACCTTCTTCCAGCAACACAAGCGGTGACTTCACCCAATGGACTGTACAACAATCAAATTGACTACATCTGTGGAAGACAACGATGGAAAAACTCAATAACATCAACAAAGACAAAACCTGGAGCTGACTCTGGTACGGATCACCATCTACTAGTATGAAAACTTAAGCTAAAACTGAAAAAGAGCAAGCTACTCGAATGTAGCAAATTATGACATTGAGAATATACCACCGGCATCTAAAGACTGCTTGCAAAATCAATTTGCTGCTTTGGATACAAATGACAGAGCACCAGAAGAGTTATGGGATGACATCAAGAAGGTTGTGTTGGAAGAAAGCGAGAAGTCTCTACAAAAAGTGAAAAAGCAAAAAGGGCCAAAAAGGATGACCGAAAAAAACGCTGAAAATTGCCCAGAAACGCAGAGAAGCTAAAGCCAGAGGAGAAAGAGAGGCAATCACAGCACTTAAAGATTTCCAACGTACAGCAAGACAAGATAAGGAGAAGTACTACAATGACACATGCAAAGAAATATAATCAGAAAATATTAGAGAAGGAATAAGCTCAGTCTTCCTAAAGCTGTGAGAGTTAAAGAGAAAATTCCATCTTATTTATATTTTCTTATATACCGTGCTATTCTGCATCAGTGTGGTTTACATTGAACAGGGCATTATAACTTGGAGATAACTATTTTTACAGGGAACATGGGCTATGGAGGGCTAAGTGGCTTGCCCAAGACCACAAGGAGCACCTGTGGGACTAGAAACCCCAGCCCTTCTAGCCCAAGATTGCTGTCCTCTAGTGGGATTTGAACCCCTGACCTTCCAGCCTGAAGTACCTTGCCCCAACCACTAGGCCAATCCTCCACTCCAAACTCCACTCCAAACAAATCTTCAAACTAGAATGCTACAAGATGCTCAAGGATCCATGTTGAATGGAAAAAGCTGAGGGACACCTACTGGCAGGACTTCCGCTACTACACTGACCCTAGTTCAGATTGAAAATAAAAGATCTGAGATAGTGCTAGAGGTGTTGGAAGCAGGCGAGTGCGGCACACACTGCACTTATCTCTAGCGGAGCTGCCGCTCTTCTTCCACATCCCAGTTCTCAAATGCTTAAGTGCCTCATCTCCTGCTGCTGTGAGTCTGAAATCTTGTGTAAGAGTCATGAGACCTCACACTTACACCTTCAGCTCCACAGCAGCCTGAGATGAAATGCTTAATCGCTTTACCTACTGTCTGGCCACACTGAGGAGAGTCTGAAGTCTAGCATCTGGAGCAGCATAGATAGAGGTACGTGCAGTCACCTCCAGCCAGCTCCTAGACTTTAAGGGTCTGATTCTGAGTCGCAGATTGCAGGGCTGTACGTCCTGACTGGACGTGCAGCTTCGCAAGCCATCCTGACCCTACTACCCCTTCTGCTCTCTCCACACAGCAAGAGCCACAGGACAGGGAGAGCTGGTGGGGGGCAGGAGGGAGCAGGGTCAGGGCAGAGTGGGGGAAGGCCGAGCCAGCAGGACGTACAGGGCCGATTCAGGTCACAGCCCTGTACGTCCTGCAGGGTCAGAGGGAACATGCTGATTATTCCACTTTGAAGGCTGGGGCTGGGGCCAGGTGCAGGAGTTCCCTGCTGCCTGATCCCGGCCCGGGTTGGTCAGCCTTGAGTCGGGCGGTGGGGAAGAGGGGGTTCTTAGCTGCAGGAGCCAGGGGCGCCTGCAGGGAGTAAATCCCCACAAGCAGGCAGGGACATGCTGGACCATCCTCAGACCCGATTCTGTCTGCCATGGGAATGTTTTGTTCCCGTGGTACAGAATCGGGTCCATCTTGCTTGGGGCCATCTGGACGGCCTGGACGTGCCCCTTTGTGAATCGGGCTGCACGTGTTTTACATGACCTTAGGGAAGAGGGGAAAGGCAGGGAGTGTTCCCTGAAACCTTCACTGCACCCACATACCTTCCCTGCAGATTTCAGACACCTCCCCTCCACCGAGTCTCCTTTATGCAAACTCACCCCAGGCAACTCCCTTCTACTGAACCCCTGACACTTCCCCCCCCCCCCCCCACTAATGAGCCAGCACCCCACATCTCCACAAGCCCTCACTCTGCACCCAACTCTCTTTGGTCTCTTGCACACACACCCTGCCTTCACCCTTCCCACTTGCAGTAGTTTCAGGCACCCAAACATATCACGTACAAACACACTCCCATACATTACATCACACCTCCATTGTTCTTCTGATGTGCACAAGCCCATAATCCTACACTGTGCACATCTCACCCACAGCAGAACCTCCTCCCCCCCCCACCCACACCCACTTTATCCCAGATTTATTTAGCTGCATTTATATCCCACCTTTCACCAGGTCAAAGTGGTTGGGGGATACATTAAACACAAGGGGATATGAGACACATACACTAATACTTACAGGGAACATGGGCTATGGAGGGTTAAGTGGCTTGCCCAAGACCACAAGAAGCACCTGTGGGACTAGAAACTCCAGTCCTTCCAGCCCAAGGTTGCTGTCCTCTAGTGGGATTTCAACCACTGACCTTCCAGTCTGTAGTACCTTGCCCCAACCACTAGGCAACTCCTCCCTCAATTTCCACACAATCCCTCTCTCCCCCCCCCACCCCCACTCCATGACTGCTCTGAAGAGGATTTGTCCAGTGGCAGGATCCGATCTGAACCAGTTCTTGTTTGGATAGATTCTGCCACTGACAGGACCTAACGGTCTCCCTGGTGGCCCAATGGCCTGATCCTCCCGCCCATAAGTGGTTTGATGGCACTGGGGGCTTCCCGTGATGCCATGGTCCCCCAATCCCGTCAAACCACAGGCGGGGGGGGGGGGGGAGTCCTGTCAGTGCAGGGCCGGCATCTGGATGCCGTTTTTAGCCCGGTTCACTAAACGCGGCCCATGGCAGAATCCGGTTCATGCAAACCAGGCTGAACTGGCCAGATCCCACCACTGGATCTATCCCCCTGGTCCCCACTACCTTGGAACACAAGGTGTTATAGGGGCCCATTTTAATTGTTCTACATGGGGCTCATTCAGTCCAGCTATGTCACTGACTACCTGCATTAACTTTGGAAGTTATTTTGCTTCCAGTTAGTAGACCATACATATGAAAGAGATAAAGGTCAAGAAAACCGTTATATAGAAAAAGTACCTTGTCACTGAAAGATATTTATGATTCCTCTATTTCATTTAGAGTGAACATTCCATTTCAACTAAGACTATAGGGCCTGATGTTCAGTGCCGGCGACAAGCATTGGTAAAGCGGCTAGCTGCTGGCGCTGAACTTAAAACCTGGATAGCCAATGCTAGGGTCATACCCAGACTCCGGCGTTGACTATCCGGGCTGCCTATATTGTCACAAAACTAACCAGGCAGTGGCGATATTCAACCGCTGTCGGGTTAGCTTCTGCAGCAAAGGTTAGACAGGGTTTCTTGCACATGACTTTCACCACTTATCGCTGACCGGGCAGTGGCTCGGTATCGGCGCTTCCTGGATAGCGATGGCTGCTGCTCCCAAACACCCCCAGTATGCCCCGAAGCTAACCAGTCAACATCAGGGCATGTAATAGCGGCACCTACAGATATGCTGAATATTCTGTGGCATTTACATAGTTTGCCAGTCTGCAAACCGTGTAAATGCCTTTGAATATCGGGCCCATCGTCTTTAAATTGTACATTTTTTGGGGGAAAAAGGACCTTAGACACTCACAATGGAGTCAAATTGCTTGTCTCTACCAATCATATAAAACAAGCTAGCAATCATTCATTGGTCAAAAAATCCCCCAATTTTAAAGTCTCTTCAATACAATATATAACTTATTTCAATTTTCAATTACTTATCTTCATAGTTTCATAACTCCTGCATTCAAAAAAACTCAATGGAGGCCTTCATTTCACCAAAGGTGGCTTCAGGGGTTTAAGCTGTTGTGACGGATCATATCAGTTAGTGAACAGCATATATATGTTAGGTGTGATGATTGGCTCAGAGTTATTTTTAACTGTCCAAATTTCTTCAGCGTTCATTTTACTGCCCTTGTAGGCTTTGATGACGTCATTTGGTTAGTGGTGTAAGAAGTGGGCTGCCAAACAGGGAAATCCCACTTCTCCCACTGACATTCTTTGTGGCCTCCATTGCCTCAGCAGTTTGAGTAGGGAAATAACTCATGTTCCTGAGCCAGGGGTGGATTGCCCTATAGCAGTGATGGCTAACCTTTTTGAGCCCGAGTGCCCAAACTGCCGCACAAAACCAAAGAATTTCCTCAAAGTGCCAGCACGTCAATTAAACCTTAACAACAAGATTTTAGTATCTAAAAACTCTTTATAAAGTTGCCTGAACTATGTAACATCATTTGTAAAGTTTGGAATCTTTGTATTGTCAGAGAATCAATTTGATTCACAATCCTTTGGTTTTCATTTCAATTTATTGGCAATTTATAATGTTTTAATGATTTCATTCAATTTAGAAACAGGAAGGCAATAATTAAACTGGGAACCCCAAAAGCCAAACTTGGAATGTACAACACTGTAGAAATAAAACTATAAATTAATTTCCTCTTGTACTAAACAAAGCACAGACACTAATGATGCACATTTCCCAGAGCTGACATATTCCAGTTAATAAATTCAAAATAAAGAGATATCTTTGTACCTTTTGTGCATTTTTTCAGTTGCAATTGTTCCAGCCACTTTCTTCTGGTTTATTTGTGTCTTCTGCTATCTCTCCATCGTCTGCTGTCCATTTCTCCTTTCTTCTCTTCTAGTTTTTTTCCATTCTCTCTCTTCATCTGCTTTAACATAATAATCTTTCTCCTTTTTTAGTCTCCCAATACCCGGCCAATTGTACATTTTTCTTCCCTCCCACACAAAATATTTTTCCCCTCTCCATTTCACTCTCCCAGCCCCATCCCCTTCTAATCTCCCCCAACATCAGCTCCCTTTTAATTCCAGCCCCACCCAGTATCCGCTCCCTTCTAGTCCCCACATCAGCCCATTTCCAGTCCTGGCCCCACATCAGTCCATTTCCAATCCTATCCGAGTCCCTTCATCAGCTCATTTCCAATACCAGCCTCCCATCAGCCCATTTCTAGTCCTTTCCTAGCCCCACCATCACTCAGCCCATTTCTAATCCAAGCCCCCCATGAGCCTACTTCCAGTTCTAGCCCCTCCATGAGTCCATTTCAATCCAAGCCCCCACCACAGCCCATTTCCAAACTTAGCTCCCCCAACACCCAATTCCCAGTCCTATCCTAGCCCCTCCATCAGCCCATTTCCTGTCCTAGCTCCCTCCCCTAAGAGCCCATTCCAAGCCCCCCTTCCCATCAGCTATTTGCAGTTCAAGCCCCCTTCCACTCAGCCCATTTCCATTCCAAGTCCCCCTCCCCATCAGCTATTTGCAGTTCAAGCCCCCACTTCCCCTCAGCCCATTTCCATTCCAAGCCCCGTCCCCATCAGCTATTTGCAGTTCAAGGCCCCCGGGTCCCCGCAGCCCATTTCCATTCCAAGCCCCGTCCCCCATCAGCTATTTGCAATTCAAGCCCCCTTCCACTCAGCCCATTTCCAGTCCTAGCAACCCCCCCAACCCATTACCCCCCATAGCCCACTCCCAGTCCTAATCCCACCAGCCCATTTCCAGTCCTAATCCCCATTACCCCATTTTCAGTTTAAGCCCCCTCATAGCCCATTACCAGTCCTAACCTCCCCATCAGCCCACTCCCAGTCCTAATCCCACCAGCCCATTTCCAGTCCTAATCCCCCATCACCCAAGTTTTAGTTTAAGCCCCCCATAGCCCATTATCAGTCCTAACCCCCATCAACCCAGTATCAGCTCCCTGTTTCCAGCTTGTCACACGCGCCGGCTTTCAGAGCGCGAAGGGAACTAGTTTCCCTTTCGCGGCTCTGTTAAGCCCGCGGGGGCTGATGGGAACTTCCCATCAGCCCCCGCGGGCTTAACAGAGCAGCGAGGGAGAAACTCTCCCCTCGCGCTCTGAAAGCCGGCGCGTGTGACAAGCTGGAAACAGGGAGCTGATACCGGGGAAGGCAGGATCTGGAGGGCAGGCTCTGCCAGGCACAGGGGGGGGCCCCGCGGCACACTCGATTCTGCCGCGGCGGCCCCGGAAGCGGCAGAAGACAGCTTTTTTTTATTTTTTAAAATGCGGACCTTCCCGCGTGCCAGCTGCAAGGCCTTCGCATGCCACAGCTGGCACGCGTGCCATAGGTTCGCCATCGCTGCCCTATAGGGTGTTCAGGCATGCCCTGGTGGACCGCTCTGGTGGAGGCTGGAGCCAGCACTTGCACAGGACAGGGCTATGGTGGCTTAAAGGGGTTGGTAGTAACAGGAGGCATACACTGGCACAATAAAGTGTAACCTGGTGGTCTTTTATTTTTAGCACCTTTGGCTGTGCCAGGCCATTGCATTTTTTATGGTGACCACAGTCCTGGGAAGGAGATGGAGTTTGCATTGGACTGGGGTCCTGGGTCTCAGCAGGAGTGTGGTGGGAGCTGCTGGGGGCTCCAGTGCTGGGAGCAGTACAGTGGCAGCTGAGGTAATATTTTAAAGAAAATAAAACAAAAGAAATTTGCCATGAATCGCAGCGCTGCTGGAGAGGAGAGGGGGTCCGGTAGGTGTCATCTTCAGAGTTGCCAAGTTATCCAGTTCTAATAGTGAGATTTTAAGCCAATCCTGGATGTCCAACAGCCTCATCCTGATGCATTATGGGACCTGCAACACTGATTCCAATGAGTAAAATCAAGGTCTACAAATCCCATATTACATCACAATGCAAGTTTAAACACAGAATTGGTGAAAACTCTCACTCCTGGAACTGGGTAACTTGGTAACTCTGCATCTTGGGACTCCCATAGCAGTTGGGATGCTTTGGCTGGTATTGTGATAATGTGAGAGAGTGTTGGGACTGCTGCAAAGATAAACAGAACATTTTAAAAACTTTAAATTGTGGGCCATGATTCAGGAGGTCTCAGCACATTGCGCATGTGCCAGAACTCTGGACATGTGCTGTTGGGCCGAGACTGAGACTGAGAAAGCCATGGTTTGGGCTGGGACTGTGAGAGGGCCCTGGAGTCAGGATCAATGAGGGCTCTGGAACTGCAGATTTGCAAGCTGCAGAAGGAAATAATTTTAAATAAGACAAAAAAGACGTGTGTCATGAACTGTGGCAGTAAAAAGCTTCTGGGCCACAGGTGCAAGGCTAAACAGTGGTTGTTCCTCCTGTGAAAATACTTGCAGGAATTGTGGAGAGTCTGCCAAAGCTTTGGAGGGAGGGGGAAGAGGAGGTGAGAGGAGCGTTGCTGCACTGTTTTAGGGGGAGGGGGCGATGCTGCACTATTGCAAGGGGGAGACTGGATATGCTGCATTGTTGTAGGGAGAAGGGAAAGGAGAGATGGGAGATGTTGGACTATTGCAGGGAGAACGGGCCATTATGCAAAAAAAAATAAAAAAAAAAAAATCCCCCAAGCTACTACGTTCCTACAGTCTGTCCCTGACCTGAGCCTTGAATTTGGATTTGGAAAAAGTAACTAATAAATGCAAAGCCAAATTACACAAAGAAAAGGCCGTGAAGCTACACGCGTTAGTGGCACAAAGCTATGCTCTCCATTTAGGATGATGGAACAAGCAGTTTCAGAGATTACAGTCAATCCGGAAAGTTGCAGTTCATCTACTTTTGAATTCACCTGTCTGTGATGATGATAAACCAGTGTTGAGTGGCTTTCACCGGCTGTTAGCTTTCATTGAAGGGGGTAGGTGTCAACTTGTTAAAGAAAAGGAAAACTGCTGGAGGCTGCTGATGGTAGATCTTTAATGAGGGTCTGTTGCAATGAGGCTAACAAGTGAAAGATAAAACTGAAGGAAAGGGCTTACACGAGTCATTTGTTAAATTCCTATTTATTCTTGCAGCAAATTGAACTTCATTTTCCATGCCTATTTTCAGCAAAAAGTAGTTTAGTTTTGAAAGATATATTTTTTTAGTTCTTATAAGGGACTAGATACTGATTTTGTAGAGGCCTCTTAGATTCCCCTCTGGTAAATATGCCCCATTTACAAGAATATGTTTTGGGGAGTGAAGAGTAGGCGCTATGTTCCAATTGTACAATCTGTTCTTTCAGTGTGTGTCACAATGAACTGTACCTGTGAGGGGAGATAGAACTCCTTGGGGTTTCCAGAAACTTCAGTCATAGTTGAGAGACTCATATAGACAGCTGTAAACCCAAAGGCAGAGGTCTGTGAGAAAGGGAAGGCAAAGCAAGGTACGGACTTTCCATTCCTACTGCTCTTAGGTCACGAACAAGGTGGGGGGAGGAGTTTCCAAAAGTCAGAAGATAACTCTTACTCCAGGAATTATTTCAAGGAAGGAAAAATCCTATCGTTGGTGGAGCAGGGGAGTTTCTATTTGAGTTGTTCAGAAAGGATCTCGGACCTACCTAGCAGTCTACTGTGATTCTTCAGGGGGAAGGGGAAGCATACTGAGCTGCCCAGTTGGCAAAGCAAGGAGCCAGCAACATGTCACACTGAGGAGGAGTCGGTGTGGAAACACACAGAGGAAAGGAATCGGTTTGGCAGAAGAACAGGGATTTCTTAATACGTGTAGGAACTCCCAAAGCCTAGCCAGTAGCCACACCTACCACAGTGAAGCAGGGAGGTTTTGTTTGTCTGTCTGAACTGTTGGATGTGTGAATGGAAACTGGCAATCCTTCACCTTCTAAAGAAATTATTTTATAAGGACTCAAGCGTGTAGAACCGCATTTTATGGGCTCTGGTAGACTCTAATAAAATTGCCCAGGGGGAATGCATGTATAAAACGTATGCACATAAAAATGCAGAGCCTACTTTTACATGACATACACATAAGCATTTCCAGGGATGGAAAACAGGCAGTGCAGAGGCAGGGAGGCATTTTTGCATGTGCCAATTCTTACCATGTATATATATGGGAGTCTGGTGGGGTTTAAGGAAAGACTGAAAATGTATTTTTTAACAAGCATTTGGATATGGTTAAAGCGATATCCCCGACAGACAGAAAAGATGTATGTTTGTCTGTGGTATGCTTTACTGATATGTCTTACTCCTTTGTTAAATTGTACACCACCAAGAAATGATAGGATGGGCAGTTTATAAATGTGTTATATATAGACACAAACACACACTTTTAAATATCAGTGTTTCATAAATATGTATATGAAACTTAGATAAAAGTATGTGTTGAAGTATGCATTTTTACAGGGTTGTTCTGAAGAGGATAGTGTTAAAGTGATTGTTGAAGCTAATTATCAAAATCTCAAGGGGGTATGTTTACTAAACCGTCTTAATGTGCGCCCGGCGATAGTGTGCAGGCTGCCATAAAAGGAGTGGGCGTTTCAGTCTTAAAGTAGCAAAACGGGATTATCGCACGATAACGCGTGCTGCTGCGCACATTAACGGGCTAAGTGCCGCTAAGCGCGTTAACGCACGGTAATCTTAAGTAGGCACCCAGAGATGTAACCACAGAAACAGAGGTGTAGTACAATGGTTAATACACTGACTGATGATATAGGGGTCATGAGTTTGATCCCCCAGTGTGCCTAATGCATAAGGCTGGCTGAGGCATCAGCTTTGACATGTAAGTATTGTTTCTTGAGGCATTTTATTTGTATTTTAATTATTGCTGCCAGCAAACACACCCTCACGTGCCATAACCTAAGGTGCCACATAAGGCACCCTATAAGGCACTCCATAGGGCACATTATAAAGTGCACTGTCTGCCACGGCACCCTATAATGTCCCCTATAGGGCACCCTATAAGGCGCTCCATAGGACAACTTATAAGGCACCTTATATGGACTGTAACCATAAGGTGCCTCAGAAGGTGCTTTATAGGCTATAAAGTGCCTTCTGAGGCACCTTATGATTACAGTACTCTGAGGGTGTTTTTGCTGGCAGCACAAATGTACATTAAAAATTGACAATACTCTGGATAGCCCTATCAAATAACCCCACTGTGGGTTTGAACCCATGACCTCTGGCTCCACAGGCAGTGAAGTAACCAGTGGGCTACAGCTATTAACAAGCCCCTGGATGGGTACAGAAGGACTGCATGTCACCACACAAACAGTCTGCTGTGGTTACCAGGATAGGGTTAACCCACCCGTACCCATGATGCACTGCACATGCAAATCAGCAGTCTACAGATGATCACAAGATGGGGTATGCACCCCCACAGCACCTCGGCCTGGTAGGGGGAACTGACCGTGTATGTTACTGGCAGAGAGTAGCTAGAGACCGTCACATTGTGGGGGTACTGTGCTCACCCTGAGGGTGAGGTGGGGCACCCAGCACCAGGTCCACAGCACCTTTCATGGCTGAAATAGGCTATGCTGCAGGTCCCCATCAGCGCTAGTGTGTGTGATAGGTAGTTCCTGCAGACACATCTGTATTTCTCAGTCATGTCTAGCTCTTAGGGGCTATGATGCACCCCAAATAGTGCATATCCTGTGTTGGTACTATGGTCACATGATGGAGATGGAGATGGAGGAGGAGGAGGAGGAGGAGGAGGAGGTGATTTGGACCTATAGGTGGATTATGTACCACCACCCAACCCACTCTCTGTGGCTCAGGGTGGGAAACAGGATCTCCCCGCAATGGTGGCAGAAGAGAGGACCATCAACCCCAGTCCTGCTGGGGAACAGACACCACACAGGGCAGACAATGCAGATCTGTACACATCCATAAGGCAAGGCAGACAGAAGGCCTGGAAATGCTCAGCTGCCCCCACCACTATCTGACATTCTCCAGCAGCAAGCCGCTAGCTACTGCACCCTGCAAGATGCTCCATCCAGACATATACTAGCTGCAGACAGTCTGCTAGCTAGTCCATGTTTCTGGAGGAGCTGTATGTACCCAGAACTGGGATGTCAACATACACACCAAGCAGATAAGTCAATAATTGGGCCCCAAAAGGGAACCATAAACATCACATGAGAAAAACACTGTAAAGCACTATGGGGGAACCTAGCCATGCCGTGGTCACTGCTCAGTCAGGGTGAGAGTGACCTCCCAGCAGGACATGCTGTGGCCACCCTGTCCGTGCAGGTGGTTGTCAGGCACTACAATGTCCGAGCCATTGCCCTGTGCAGATGCGTCCTGGCCAGGCCACCCTGTCCGGGCTATACCCATGGTACCTTGCTCCTCATTATGCACATTGGCAGGCTTACACTGGCAACAGTGTGGGCTGAGGAAGGTGTTGGCAGACACCACACACTGGATAGACAAACACATGCTCCCACACCTATGCCAGCATTGTGCAAATATAGAGGCTCTTGGCAGTCCTGGCCACCGCACCAGTCCTGGGCACAGTGCAGGTATGGCTATGGTACGCAATACTGTTGGGGTCACTCCCCAGGGTGGTAAACACTGTCAGACATCAGACCTGAAGCACACTCCACAGACAGCAGAAAGGTTGCTATGATGCAGCTCATTCAGCAAATTGTGCTTAACTTAGGAATTGCTATCTGCCAGTAATCATAGCAACCGTTGAAAAGGTGTGTACAATATTCCCAGGTTTAGGGTGGCATTGCTAAGGTATGTATGTGCTAGTATTGGGAGATGCACACAGGGCCCAACATCCTGCCTCTCCAGGAGGCTTTGGATAATGGAGCCTGTGGGTGAGGGTGTGTCTGCCCCTGTTGGCCGCTGCTCTAGGGCAGAGGTTCCCAACTCCAGTCCTGGTGGGCCAAACACTGTTCGGGTTTTCATGCTGTCCCTAATGAATATGCATGAGATACATCTGCATACCATGGGGGCGGTGCATAGACATGCAGCACAGCCGTGTTTATTAGAGGCAGCATGGAACCTGAATGGTGTTTGGCCCTCCAGGACTGCATTTGGGAGACTCTGCTCTAGGTAATGTGCATGTTTATGGTGTCTGTGCTCTGTAGGGTAAAATGTAGGTTTATTGGGCATGTTTCTGTTATCTGCAATAAAGGTTCTGTCTGTATTAGCACGTTTTAGTAGTGGGTAAAATATGGAGACTGGGTTGGCAGGAACCACAGCTGGGACTTGAACCTGTGACTTTCTGCTCCTGAACACACTGGCTGTGTTCACTGCATCACCATGTTGCCACAGAGATAGTGCATTCCCTGGAGATACCATGACTGTTTGTCAGACAGAGCCTGTCTGTTGCAGTGCACGGCACCCACTTAAACAGGGCTAGGCCTTGGTCTGCTCTGGGAAGCTGCCACTGCCCCCTCCTCCACCAGTACCCCTCTGCCACCATGCTGACATGCCCTTCTGCTGGTGGTGCTGGTGCTGCGCAGTCTCAGGCCATCCAGTGTGCGGGTAGGCGGCTGCCTATGGTGCGGGTTCTGGGGTAGGGGTGCCTGCATAGCTGTCCACGCTTTCCCCCAGCACCGCCTGCCAATGTTCCGTGCCATTGGGGGTACCTGCTGGGTACTATTCCCTGTGACACCGTGTGAAGCACACTCTTGCCCATGTTGGGCCCTCATCAGTTGCTGTCTGCTGCTCTACTGTTTCAGCATTCTTATGGGCCAGCTAGGCATTACCCTAGTCCGCACTGTGCCCCAGCTGCACCACAGCATGTGCCGCCTGCAGCCCTCTGTGTCCCCTTTTCCAGCATCTGTCCAGTTGCCCATTCCGACATGCCCACCCTGCTGTTGTGGAACATGTGCACACCATAGGAAACCTGTCCAATGGAGAGGAAAACCCTGATCAGCGCAATTTCACTGTGGACTCATTCACCTTGTATGGGGACAGAGCATAGACCCTTCCAAAATTCATATCTTTTTTTTGGAGCTTTCTTGGGGGTGTTTTTTGATGTTTCCCATTGATATCACTATTGCCCAGCTTGGTTATGTTTTTTTTACATTTTCTGGTCATTTTCACTGTTTCTTTGCCCTTTTGTTCCGTGCACATGTATCACACTCATCACTTTTTTGTAGATTTCCCTGGTTTTGCTGTACATTGCTGACGGAAATGGTTTCTTTTACCTTTAAATCAGCTCTAACGCCAGGGTTTCACCGGCGTTAGTTTTCAGCCTCGGATTTCACAGCGTTAGTGTGCAGGGAGCCTCTCCACTCCCACTCTCCGCCCATTGACCCTCTCTCTCCGCCCCTGGGGAGCCTTCCTCCGCCTTCAGCGCTTGTTTGCGCCTTAGCGCGCGATAAGGCACCTTATTGTGCGATAACGTGGGATAGCGTACGTTAAGACGGTTTAGTAAACATACCCCAAGGTGTTGAATGGCATATGAGAGGAGGCAAGGACTCCTAATACCCCTGGCACTGTGCACATGCGATGAAAGATCTTGTGTACTCTCAGGAAAACTGAAAGAAGACTGTTTGTAGACAACTAAACTACCTAGCTAAATCCCAAGTAAATGATTCTGGAAACTGCTCTCTTCAAAGCTAATTTGCACTCTGGAAAGGTGAGGAGTGGGGTAGGTATTTTCAACACACGTGTATCCTTGTACTCTATTAAGCAAAAGAAGGCACATATCAATCTTCTCTTAAAACATTAATTACTGGAGAGTCCAACCACCTCTTGGTCCAGGACAAATTGTAACTTGTTTGTAAGTAATGACACTTTTTTTCAAGTTTGTGATATGTTTGGCTGGATAAAGGTAAGATATCTGGTCAAAGGACCTATGAGAACTTGAAAGCCTATGTACTGTACTTTATCATCATGTCTGGATAATTTTTATCTTGCTTCTATCAAACGATTTGGAACTTACAAAGTTTCAGAAAAGGCCACCGAGTGCTTCAGGCATCTTGCAGACTAAGGAGCATTTTTACTAAGCCCCATGCTTGTAAAGTAGGGTTAGGCTGCATTGCTAGGGTGGGGCAGTGTGCTAGATGTAGGGGGCAGGGACAGCAGTCCCTCTGTATTTAGCACAGCTTATTGCGTTACTACCACTGTGGAGAGCAACTACCGTCACCCATTGTGCTGGTGGTAGTTGCACCCCATCCATGCACCTGCAGTATGGGCTTTCAAGGCCTGCATTAGAGACGCTTCAGCAAGCACGCCCATGCTTTGCCCATGCGCTGCCCAGACTTGGGCAGCCTGGGAACACAGGTGGTTTAGCACAGGATCCAGTGCTACTTCTATTATAGTGCCAAAAGCACACACTACCCCTGAACGCACTTTAGTAAGCATGTCCCTAATTGTAGTGGAGCAGCGGAGTGGCCTAGTGGTTGGTGCAGCAGCCTAGAACCAGAAAGACCAGTGTTAAAATCCCAGTGGCCCTGGGCAAGTCATTTAGTCCTCCATTGCCTCCGGTACAGCTTAGATTGTAAACTCTCTGGGGGCGGGGAAACAACTACTGTTCCTGAATGCAGGCCCGTACTTAGCCCTTCTCTCAGTGGCGGCAGGCAACGACAGACAGCTAAAATGAGCCCCTTAAGCCTTCTCGCCGGCATGCTGGCATACTGGCGACTTGCACATCGGACGCGCCTCTTCTCTCCCGCCGCAGGGGGGGCGTCACCCCCCCCCCCCGATGTGCAAGTCGCACAGGGCGCGATTTACACTCGGTACGGCCCTGCCTGAATGTAACTCATCTTAAATTTCCACATAGGCCTCCTAGGACAAGAGTCCACCTTCCTGCTTTTGCTAGTGCAGACTAAGGGCCATAGTTAGTAAGGTGCGCTACTGCTAACATGCGCTATTTTACTGTAACACATAATTTTATTCAGTGAGACTTAGTTACTACTAGCACATGCTGGTGATTAAATAAGATGTCTTAGGGGGCCGCGGTTCCAATATCGCAAGGAAGCCGCTACCACTGTTTAGTAAACATACCCCTTAGGAGAAGCGCACCTTAGGAACTATGGTCCTAACATAGCTTCTCTTCTGGAAGTGTTTATATTTATTTATTTATTTATCTCAGGGTTTTCTATACCGCTCCTTCCTGAGATCGGGGGTGGCTTACAATAAACAACAATTTTACATGGAACAGTTTTTATAATCCAGAACATTAAACATTGAATGAAACTATTTACATAACAAACTATTTACAAGCATTGCAGAATTCCTAATTTTGTGTGGTGGCTTTGCGCCATAGACAGAGTAGAGTTTAGTGGGGTGTATGTTGCGTGGCGTTATTTACGTCATTTTCTCCATAGTGTTGGGTCCTTTCTAAAAGTTTGTAAATCTTTGATGGCACGTAAGGAGTGTGGAAGGGCGTTCCATAATGTGGGCACGGCAAAGGAGAAGGCTCGGTTACTTGTGACATGTTTTGTTTTACGAATAATGGGTGGGACTACAAGCACATTCTTTCGTCTGTACAGCGCTGTGTGCGTAGCACTATATGAATGCTGAATGGTAATAGTAGCACTGTGAGTGTTCTCGTTTGGATCTTGTGGTTGTTGCATGGGTAATTAATGTTGAAAGGTATGATGGGGTGATACTGTTAGCTATCTTGAATGTTACCATTAATTCTGCTTGAAAGTGGTAACCAGTGTAGATTGTATAGTAAGGGTGTTATATGGTCAGTAAGTCGGACTTTACATATGATTCTGGCAGTTACATTCTGGGCAGTTTGAAGTTGCTTTAAGTTCTTTTTGGGTAAACCATGGAGGAGGCTGTTGCAGAAATCCAAGTGGGGGTTGATCAGCACTTGTAAAACGGCTCTGAAATCATGCATGTCAAGTAGTGGCCTAAGGTGTTGTATGATTCTGATTAACTGTTTTAGGTGGGCAGTCAAAGAGAGTGATTGACCTAGTATCACACCGAGGTACCTTACTTCCTTTTTCACTGGGAGAATTGTATCATGGATTTTGAATGTTGGAGGGGGAGTGAAATTCGTATTCCTTGAAATGTAAAGCACTTCAGCTTTTTTAAAATTAATGCTCAGGTTATTTGAAGCTAGCCGTGCCTGAGCTTCCATGATACAGGATGCAATTATGTGTTATACTGTATTTAAAAAGCCATAGTCATTTGTATTGTTTTCGTTTTGTTTTGTTTCAGGTTCAGGGGATGATCGTTTCCCCTCCGGAAGTGAAGAAACCATGTGAACCAGAACCTTTACTATGTGACTCTGCTTCCAGTGTACATTACAGCCCATTCCTTCATCTGTTGCTCTTTGCATATGTCACAGGAAATGCCATTGGAAACAGAAAGCCCTTTGTATAATGATGTGTAGCCCTTCAGACTATGTGCTGCTGGCTCATGCAAGCACCAAGACGATTGCACTGTTGCTATTGTAGATTTTTTTTATACGTTAATAAACTAATTTTACTAAACCAAAATAAAATGTGCTTGTTTTTGTTACATGGCAATGGAATGTCAGTCCTGTGTATGGCTGCGTTGGCAATTCACTATGGACAGTTCTGCAGATGGGGCTCCTGATCTAAGCAAGATACTCACACCATGATCAAGATACTTAGACTAAGATTTGCAGACCAAAAATAGTAAGACGTACTTCTGTATAACACCTAACAAGAAAAAAAGGAATGATGTGTAGCATATAAACTCATCTGCTCCCATCCAACATCACAGGCTATGAGACATCTTAAGTCATATTTTTGCTTGGCCAGATAGCTGGTTCGCTTGGTCCCCTAAGCTGGGTTAGTGGTTTAACACAGGAATTGCTATGTGCTAAAAGCACGGGCCCACATAACGCAGTGTCTTAACAGCATGAATTTCTGCATTAACCACATAGCATGAGCAGGGAAACACCGTACAGTTCACACAGAGATAATTGCCGCATAGTAATGATTAATACGACAGATAATGCTGTGCAGTTAACGTCACCTCATAGGTTTAACACTAGAAGCCCCAAAAGGAATTTTACCTAGAAACCCCAAAGTGCATCAATTGACGCATTATCACGACGACTGCGTTTAGCATGAAATGCAGATGTGAATTAATGTGGTTACTTATTTGTTAAATACGTGCAGTATGTGACATCATTACATGACATCATCGTGTGTTTATTGTTTGTAATGTCGGAGTAAAACTGTAAACAGTGATTGAGATGCGCCACCTAGTGGGAACATGAATTTATACCTAGAAGCCCCAAAGTATGTCAATTGACGCATCCAAGACAATTGAGTGTGTCAGTTGACCTACTTTGGGGCTTCTAGGTATAAATTAATTTTCCTGCTAAGTGGTGCATCTGTCGTTAATTTTCGATGCACATATTTGAACATCTTGACCTTGCTAACAAAGTCATGGAACATGATTGACATGGTTCTAGCAGTGGCGCTGGTATACAACTTCGAAGATGCATTTGCGTCAATTGACGCACTTTGGGGTTTCTAGTGTTAATCAATTGCATTGTTTTATCCGCCATTCTGTAAATGCATGACAAGGAATGGCAATGCTGGGAACTCTCTCGACATTTAACGTGGATGCTTGCAGCTACCTTTAGTTAAACGGTCAATTTAAAAAATAGTAACTGCAAAACTTTACCACACTTAATAAATAGAGGCTATCAGGTAGAAAAGTTTATGCTTTAAAGAGCAAGACTGATTCAAGATAGGAGAGATGATGTGGATTGCTCAAGCCATGCAAGTGCTATCCACAAAAATCCGAAATCCAGATATCCTAAAAGCTAAGCTCATACACAGGGCTCAGATACGTAGATGGAAAGCAGCTCCGGCCAACCTCAATGTAATGCCAAGGTATCAGAACTTAGGAATATCCAGAGTAGTAAACTGAAAGATGGATCTCTTCTGGTTTTAGTGATGCTACCTAAACTGTTCAGTACGTATCAGTTTATATGGCTACTGAACATTCTTCACAGAGCAGTGCAGAGCACAAATAGTCACAAATATATGTGGCCAAAACACTAAGGAGGCAATGTTACAAAATCCTTCCTGAGTATATGTGGCCACATTGGCATGTAAATAGCCTCTTATAAAATACCAACCAGACTGAATGTACGAGCGTTGGCATCAAGACACGCACTTTGCTGGTGGACCTGCAGATGGGTGGAATGTGAGCAGAGCATGGGTACAGCATGTGAGTACAAGTATAGAGGATAAAATATTATAATCTGAGTGACCGCTTCAGAAATATAGGAGGAGACGTGTACACCAGCTCCAGGGCTGCAATGCAATGTAAGCGACATTTACGTTAGTATTTTATAAAAACAAGTAGGCACCTAATTGTCCTTATAAAATAGGTTTAAAATAGGCACCTTAAAATGCACTTTAACTAGGCACCCCCTTATAAAATTACCCTTCACAAGCATGATTTTATAGCAGGGTACCTACAGAAAGAAAGCACCTATTTTAAGCCTATTTCAGGGGCACTTTATTGTCTATGGGCCCGATATTCGAAGCCTAGTAAACCATGTAAATGCCTTAGATGGGGATATTCAATGGTATATACACAGTTAGTGCCATCGAATATCCCCGTCTATGTTACCTATATTCCATTATGCTATCTGGTTAGCAACGGGGCATGTTGGGGGTGTTCCAGGGCAGAGCGGAGATGGGGAATGGTGCTAACCGGGCAGCAGTGCCTTAAAGATAGGAAAACCCTTGGCTATCTTTAAGGCACTGATCAGTAATTGGGCAATAGCCAATATCGCAGCTGCACGGTTAGACTCGGCAGCTTCCTGTCCCTGCAGCGATCACCGGATATTCAATGTTGCAGCATTGAATATCCAGTTTAGAGATTGTCGGGGAGGGCTGTGCCTCTCATTGGCACATAGCCCTTCTAAACGGCAGGCAGCTGAAAATAGGGCACTATGGGGTATGTTTACTAAACCGTCTTAATGTTACCGGCGTTAGTTGCAGTCTTACTGTGACGAATGCCATATAAGGTAGTGGGCGTTCCGGTCTTAAGGTAGCATTTCGGGTTATCGCGTAATAAAGTCCGTTATCGTGCGATAGAGGGAACCGTGGCACGTTAACGCGCATTAGCCTTAATTAGGCAAGCTGACCTGGCAACACAGCAACAGAGGTGTCGCACAATGGTTAATACATTGACTGATGAAACAGGGGTCATGAGCTGGATCCCCCAGTGGGCTTAATGAGTAAGGCTGTCTGAAGCAATGCCCTTTACGTTAAATCAGTGCTGTCTGAGGCATTTTCTTTTTTAATTTAAATTAGTGCTGCCAGCAAACAGACCCTCACAGTGCCGTAACCTAAGGTGCCGCATAAGGTGCCCTATAAGGCACTACAGAGGGCACATTATAAAGTGCACTGTCCGCCAAGGCACCTTATAATGTTCCCTATAGGGCACCTTATGAGGCATCTTAAGGTTACATCACTGTGAGGGTGTTTTTGCTGGCAGCAATAATTTAAATTAAAAAAGGAAATGCCTCAGACAGCCCTATCAAATAACACCACTGTGGGATCAAAGCCATGACCTCTGCTTTCACAGTCAATGAAGTAACCAGTGGGCTACATCTCTATAGCTACTAACAAACACTTGGCTGGCTACAGAAGGACTGCAGGTCACCACACAAACTGTCTGCTGTGGTTACCAGGATAGGGTTAACCCACCCATACCCATGATGCACTGCACATGCAGATCAGCAGTCTACAGATGATCACAAGATGGGGTATGCACCCCCACAGCACCTTGGCCTGGTAGGGGGAACTGACCGTGTGTGTTACTGGCACAGAGTAGCTACAGACCGACACATTGTGGGGCTACTGTGCTCACCCTGAGGGTGAGGTGGGGCGCCCAGCGCCAGGTCCGCAGCACCTGGCTTAGCTGAGATAGGCTATGCTGCAGGACGCCATCAGTGCCAGTGTGTAGTAGGTAGCCCTTGCAGGCACATCTAGGATACACCTGTGTCCATCCGTATTTCCTAGTCACGTCTAGCCCTTGTGGACTATGATGCACCCAGAATAGTGCATATTTTGTGTGGGTGCCATGGTCACATGATTTAAGTGAAGGAAGGTGTTTGGACCCATAGGTGGATTATGTAGCACCACCCAACCCACCCTTTGTGGCTCAGGGTGGGGGGCAGGTTCTCCCACCAACAGATCCACATTCTACATCCCTGCAATGGTGGCAGTAGAGGGGACCATCAACCCCAGTCCTGCTGGGTAACAGGCAATCTACAGGGCAGACATTGCAGATCTGTACACATCCATAAGGCAATGGCAGACAGACAATAGGCCTGGAAATGCTCAGCTGCCGCTGCCCCCTTATCTGACACTCTCCAGCAGCAAGCACAGTGAGTCTCCAGCCACTGCACCCTGCAAGGTGTTCCAGCCATACACATACTAACTGCAGACAATCTGCTGGCTAGTCCATAGAGCATATCCCTTGAGGGGATATGAGCACACACACCAAGCAGATAAGTCAGTGATTGGACCCCAAAAAAGAGAACCCATAAATATCACTTAAGAGAAATACTACATAGCACTATGGGGGAACCTAGCCATGCCGTGGTCACTGCTCAGTCAGGGTGAGAGTGACCTCCCAGCATGACACGCTGTGGCCACCCTGTCCATGCAGGTGGTGGCCAGGCACTACAATGTCCTAGCCATTGCCCTATGCCCTGTGCAGATGCATCCTGCCCAGGCCACCCTGTCTGGGCCATACAGGCCACCCTGTCCGGGCCATACCCACAGTACCTTGCTCCTCATTATGCACATTGGCAGACTAACACTGGAAACAGTGCAAGCAGTGTGGGCTGAGTAAGGTGTAGGCAGCCACAACACACTGGATAGACAGATATACACTCCCACACCTATGCCAGCATTGTGCAAATATAGAGGCTTTTGGCAGCCCTGGCCACCACACCAGTCCTGGGCACAGTGCAGGCATGGCTATGGTACGCAATACTGTTGGGATCACTCCCCGGGGTGGTAAACACTGTCAGAAACCAAATCTGAAACACACTCCACAGATATCAGAAAGGTTGCTATGATGCAGCTCTAACAGCAAATTGTGCTTAACTTAGGAATTGTTATCTGCCATTAATCATAGCAACCTTCTGATATATGTGTAACGTATTCCCAAGTTTAGGGCGGCATTGCTAAGGTATGCAAGTGCTAGTATTGGGAAATGCTGCTGCGCGCAGGGCCCAACAGCCTGACTCTCCATGAGGCTTTGGATAGTGGAGCCTGTTGGCCGCTGCTCTAGGGTAGAGGTGCCCAACTCCGGTCCTGGTGGGCCAAACACTGTTCAGGTTTTCATGCTGTCCCTAATGAATATGAATGAGATACATTTGCATACAATGGGGGCGGCGTATACTAGTGCAGCACAGGCATATTTATTTGGGACAGCATGAAACCTGAATGGTGTTTGGCCCTCCAGGACTGCAGTTGGGACTGCAGTTGGGAAACTCTGCTCTAGGGATTGCACATGTTTATGGTGTCTGTGCTCTATAGGGTAAAATATACGAGTTTCAGGCATGTTTATTTTATCTGCAATAAATGTTCCGTCTTTATTACCATGGTTTAGTACTGGGTAAAATATGGGAAAAGGGTTGGCAGGAGCCACAGCTGGGACTTGAACTTGTGACCTTCTGTTCCTGAATGCACTGGCTGTGAGTACTGCACCACACTGTTGCCACAGAGACAGTTCATTCCCTGGGGATACCATGACTGTTCATCAGACAGACCCTGTTGCATTGCACGGCACCCACCTAAATGGGGCTAGGCCATGGTCTGCTGTGGGCAGATGCCACTGCCCCCTCCGCCACCAGCACCCCTCTGCCACCATGCTGCCATGCCGTTATGCCGGTGGTGCGCAGTCCCTGGCCATCCAGTATGCCGGTAGGCAGCTGCCTATGGTGTGGGATCTTGGGTAGGGGTGCCTACATGCGCGCTTCCCCCCCCCCCGCCCCTCCTGCCAATGTTATGCGCCCTTGGGGGTACCTGCTGGGTAATCTCCCCTGTGACACTGTGGGACACACACTCATGTCCATGTTGGACCCTCGTCAGTTGCTGTCTTGCTGCTTTACAGTTTTGGCATTCCTATGTGCCACCTAGGCATCTGCCTAGCCTGCACTGTGCCCCAGCTGGACCACAGCATGTGCCACCTGCAGCCCCCTGTATCCCATTTACAGCATCATTACAGATGCTGTTTCCGATGTGCCCACTCTGCTGTTGCTGCACATGTGCACGCCATAACAAACCTGCCCAATCTAAACGACAGAAACCCTGATCAGCGCTATTTCAATGTGGGATCATTCACTTTGTAGGGGGACAGAGCATAGAGCCTTCCAAACATGATATCTTAATTTATACGCTTTGTCAGTAGTGTTGCATTATGTTTATCATTAATATCACTATTGGCCAGCTTGGTTATTGGGATTTTAAATGTGGTTCTGGTCCTTTTATATGTTTATTTGCCTTTTTGGTCCCTGCACATGTATCACAACTATCACTTGTCTGGGTTTCCCTGCCTTTGCTGCACATTGCTGACTGAAATTGTTTCTCTTTCCTACAAATGTGCCTTAATGCGAGGTTTTCACTGGCGTTAGTGTTCAGACCCAGATTTCACAGCATTAGTGTGCCTGGAGCCTCTCCCCTCCCACTCTCTGCCCATTGACCCCTTCTCTCCGCTCTCTGGGAAACCTTACTTCACCCTTCAGACCCGGATTTCACAGCGTTAGTGTGCCTTAACGCCGTCGCTGCGTTATCACACGATAAGTGACGTTATCGCGCGATAATACCACCACTGTGACGTTAAGACGGTTTAGTAAACATACCCCTATGTGTCTTTATAAAATACTAGCATAAATCCTGTAGAAAGCAAGCCTAGATTGAAGGCATGAACATTAAGGGGTATGTTTACTAAACCTTCTTAACGTGCGCGCTGTGCAATTATCACGCGCTAAGGTACCTTAGCGCGTGATAATGACGCTTTACGGGGCACAAATGTGCCTTAGTGCGCGCTCACGCGCGCAGCGGTGCAAATGAACGCTGAAGGCGGGGAAAGGCTCCCGGAGGGCGGAGGAAGGCTCCCCAGGGGCGGAGAGAAGAGGTCAATGGGTAGAGAGTGGGAGGGGAGAGGCTCCCCGCACAATAATGATGTGAAATCTGAGGCCAAAACTAACGCAAGTGAAAACCTCACGTAAGAGCTGATTTAAAGGGAAAAGAAACCATTTCTGTCAGCAATGTACAGCAAAACCAGGGAAACCTATAAAAAAGTGATAAGTGTGATACATGTGCACGGAACAAAAGTGCAAATAAACATTGAAAATGACCCTAACAAAATAATCAAGCTGGGCAATAGTGATAGTAATGGGAAACATCAAAAAACACTCCCAAGAAAGCCCCAAAAAATAAATATGAATTTTGGAAGGGTCTACGCTCCGTCCCCATACAAGGTGAATGATCCCACAGTGAAATAGCACTGATCAGGGTTTCCCTCTCCATTGGACAGGTTACCTATGACATGCACATGTTCCACAACAGCAGGGCGGGCATGTCGTAATGGGCAACTGGACAGATGCTGGGAAAGGGGATACAGATGGCTGCAGGCGGCACATGCTCTGGTGCAGCTGGGGCACTTAGGAATGCTGAAACTGAACAGCAGTCAGACAGCAACTGATGAGGGCCCAACATGGGCATGAGAGTGTTTATCACAGTGTCACAGGGGATAGTACCCAGCAGGTACCTCCAAGGGCACAGAACATTGGCAGGCGGTGTTGGGGGGAAGCTTAACAGAGACGCGAGGGAGACAGTCTGCCTTCGCGCCTCTCACAGCCTGCACGGAGGGAGGGACCGACCGGCCGACATTGCAGAGGGGGCCCCCGCGGGTCAGTCCATGCTGCCGCGGCAGCAGAGGGGGGCCCCGCGGCGGCAGCCAGCAGGTTTTTTTTTAAAATTAAATTTTACTTTAGGCCGACGGGGGGGGGGGGGGGGGGTTGGACTGGTAATGGGGTATTGGGGGGGCTGGGGCTGGGAATGGTAATGGGTTGGGGGATTAAGGCTGGCGGTGGGCGGATGAGGTTAGGACTGGTAATGGGCTGTGGGCTGTTGGGGGGGTTAGAACTGGTAATGGGCTTTGGGGGGGTTAAGACTGGTAATGGGCTGTGGGCTGATGGGGGCTGTCTGGTAATGGGCTATGGGGGGGGGTTAGAAATGGAAATGGGCTTTGGGGGGGTTAAGACTGGTAATGGGCTGTGGGCTGATGGGGGCTGTCTGGTAATGGGCTATGGGGGGGCTAGGACTGGAAAGGGGCTGGGGGGGTTAAGACTGGAGGTGGGCTGATGGGGTTAGGACTGGTAATGGGCTGTTGGGGGGGTTTAGAACTGGTAATGGGCTTTGGGGGGGTTAAGACTGGTAATGGGCTGTGGGCTGATGGGGGCTGTCTGGTAATGGGCTATGGGGGGCTAGTACTGGAAATGGGCTGGGGGGGTTAAGACTAGAGGTGGGCTGATGGGGTTAGGACTGGTAATGGGCCGTGGGCTGATGGGGGGGGGGTTAGGACTGGCAATGGGCTATGGGGGGCTGACTGGAAATGGGTTGATGGGGTTAGGACTGGAAGTGGGCTGATGGGGGGTTAGGACTGGTATTGGGTTGGGGGGTTGCTAGGACTGGAAATGGGCTGATGGGTGGCTAGGACTGGAAATGGGCTGATGCAGGGACTAGAAGGGAATGGATGCTGGGTGAGGCTGGAACTAGAAGGGAGCTGATGTTGGGGGAGGATTAGAATGGGATGGGGCTGGAAGAGTAAAATGGAGAAGGGAAAAATATTTTGTGTGGGAGGGATAAAAAATCTACAATTGGCCGGGTATTGGGAGAGTAAGTGGGGATTGAGGATGGAGGGGTAAAATTTGAGTGGATGAAATAGGAATGAGGAAAGAGCAAAAGGAGAAAGATTAGTATGTTAAAGCAGATGTAGAGAGAGAATGGAAAAAAATCTAGAAGAGAGAAGAAAGGACAAATGGACAGCAGACGATGGAGAGTTAGCAGAAGACACGAAGAAACCAGAAGAAAGTGGCTGGAGCAATTGTAGCTGAAAAAAAATGCACAAAAGGTAGAAAAATATCTCTTTATTTTGAATTTATTAATTGGAATATGTCAGCTCTGGTAAATGTGCATCATTAACGTCTGCGCTTTGTTTAGTACAAGAGCAAATTAATGTATAGTTTTATTTCTACAGTGTTGTACATTCCAAGTTTGGCTTTTGGGATTCCCAGTTTAATTATTGTCTTCCTGTTTCTAAATTGTGATTACTTGTTTGGTGATGGTCTATGTTCTGCATGTGTAACTGAGCTGAGGTGTTCTGTTTATATAATTCCTATATGACATTGCCACTTGTTCTCTTTCCCCAGTAGGTCATGTATTGTTGTTCTCTGAATTGTATTGGTTTAATATTTGCAGTGTTGCCTTTTGATTGGTAGAGTATGGTGCTTTGTGAGTCCTGGTAGTGCTGTTAGGATACGGCGGGTTTGCTATGGGTTCTAAATGGGCAGTGTTTGTAGTAGTTCCTAATGTGTCTGGCAGTTGGCACTGGATTATAGTAATGTAGAAATTTTTTAGTCTTTCTTTATCCATACACTCATTAAGAGGCATGTTTACTAAAAGTTAGTATATGGTAACATTATGCAAATATTTATGCAAATGAGGCCCCTTATGCAAATGAGGCCCCGCACCCCCCTTGGGCCGCCCCTGCTGGGGGCCCACAATTTTTGTTGGCGTAGGGCCTCACTCAAGGTAAATCCGGCCCTGCTCTAGACTGTAAACGAGCACTGACTTACTACTTGGACAGCAGCAAGCCTCACAGGAAATCCTCACAACTATTCATTTCCATTAATCCAAGTCACCTTGGACTTCCAGTGAGAAAGCGTATCCTAACCAAGTGGATAGCAGACTGCATTTCTTTTACCTCTCCCTTGAGAGTCACATCACCGCTCACAATGTGTGAGCCATGGCAACCTCAGTTGCCAACCGCTATTCTGTCTCCATTGATGAAATCTGTCGAGCAGCTACCTGGTCCTCTAGTCATACCTTCACTGCATACTATTGCCTAGACAGGGACTCCCGTTGGGATGCTGTTTTTGACCAGGGTGTCCTCCAGCATCTTTTTGGGACTTAAATGCAATGCCCACCCTCCATCGCGGACTTCTTTCTAGCACCAGACTTCCATTAGAGGTGGTCAAACCGACTGCAGTTGAGTCCAATGGGCCACATTGAATCCACATTCTTGGCTCTATCGTTTAGCCTCAGGGATTCTAGGGCTAACCACTTCCAGTCTGGTACTTGAGAGCTAGTGAGTCACATATGTGAAAACTGCATTCCTGCTTGTTCCTGGAGATAGCGTTGTTACTCACCTGTAACAGGTGATCTCTGGGAAGAGTAGGAATCAGTCTTCACAACCCTCCCTCCTCCCTAGGAGTTGTACGATATTCTCTTTTTTCCTCTATTTCTCAGCTACAAACTCAACTGAGGAGAGGAGTTGGGAAGGTGGGAAGGCAGATGTGCAAGTGCAGTGGATTGCTCCCAAAAGCTTTCCAATTGGACGCTGGGGAGCATTGGTACAGACGTTACCCATATGTAAAGACTGATTCCTGCTGTTCCCAGAGATCACATGTTACAGGTGAGTAACAATGTTATATATCCACAGACCACCTGGCACTTATCCAGATAGCGCTGCTCAGCCTGGTATTCAGTGGCTGCTCCTATCTATGACCGCTGAATACCCCCCTGATATTTAAGTGCTGTGGCTGACTGCATTGGCCTTTGAATAGCAGCTTTTTTTGAATATTGGGCCCTGTGTGCCTATTTTTATCTCATCTGTGTATAGATATTCCCAGTGGCATAGTTTGGGTGGATGAAAAGTGGAGTTTTGATCTACATGTGTATTTTCTTAAATGTGTGTATATACATAGAGCCCAATTCAGAAAGGTGCATGTCTGGGCCATCCGGACAGCCCCGAGCAGGATGGTCCCATTAGGACCTGATTCTATAACGTGGGAGCAAAATATTCCCATGGCATACAGAATCGGGCCCAAGGATGGCCTGGCGTGCCCCTGCTGCACCGTGGGGATGTCCACCATGGACGGATCTTCCCGTCAGTCCTTCACTCCTGCAACCCCGCTGCCCGAACCCCGGTTGGAGCAGAAAGAGCCCATATCAGGCAGCGGAGACCCATCGTCTGTATCCTGTGGCACCCGGGGGAGGGGGGGTGTCTTCCAAGCTCCAGGGGGGCTGCCAGCCAGCTTCAGGGGGGCACTCTGCGCTTATTCCACCTCATATTGTTGTATAATCTGGGTTGGCTGTGGAAAAGGGTGTGAATATCATAATGCCATTTTCATAGATGTGGTAAAGAACACTGGGCCCAGTATTTGAAAGGCATTTACATAGTTTGCAGCCCTGCAAACCATGTAAATGCCACTCAGCAGGATATTCAATGTACTAACATGATTAGTGCTGCTGAATATTTATTTATTTTATTTATTTAACTTCTTTTTTATACCATCTTTCTACAAGTCAAGATGGTTTACAGGTAACACAGTGCTTTAAAACATGATGATGATGACAGTTGTGTACTACATTGAACAAAAATTAAAGTAGGGGTTGTGGGTGGGGGAGGCTTTGGGCATAACATGGGGAAGCAGTAGAAATAAAGGAGGTTAACTATGTACAGAGAGGAAGCTGAGTATAGATTTTAAATATATACAATCAAGGGTTACAGGAGGGGAAGTTGGCCATGCTGTGGGCAAAATCCAAGTTGATGCTGATCTAATGGTGAGTGTTTGTCCATATATTCTTGAAGGTGATATTGTACAGCTTTTTCGATAATCTTTGCTATGAAAGGGATGCTGGAGACTGGTCAGTATGATGTTGGTAAGGTTGGGTCCATGTTTGGTTTCTTAAGTATCAGACGTATTGAGGATTTCTTGAGTGGGAGTGGGAGGAATCCTTGTGTTAATGAATTATTAATCATGGTTGCAATGAATGGAATGAAGTGGGATTTTGCAGTCTTTATTCAAGATACCGGGCATGGATCAAGTGGAGAAGTTGTTGTGTTTATGGAGGTAATGATGTTGTCCAACTGCTTGTGGCTGATGGCATTGAAGGTGGTCTAGAAGTTGCTGTTGTGTGTTCTTAAGGGTTGGGAGGGAAGTTCAAGTTTGTTATGGTTGTGTGGGCTGTGTGTGGATTGTAGGTGGAGCGCCATGAGGTGAGAGTTGAGATTATGCCCATCTTGAGATGGAGTGGGGTCCTTTGTGAGTACTTTAGCTATTTTGAAGAGCTCTCTAGGTTTGTTGATGGTGGCCTTGATTAAGTTGGCATGATATTCCTTTTTGGCTTTGGAGTGAGGTCACAGTATTTCTTCAATTTCTCTAGGTAATAGGTCTGTGTCCATTGGTCCATGTTTTTTCTCCATTTGTGTTTGATGCAAAGCAATTTGTATTTTGGGTTCTTCAGATTGACAGAGTACCAAGGAGTAATCTGTTGGCATTTCAAATTATTAGTTTGTGTTGTTGAGTGGGCTGCAGACATTATTGTGGAATTTCATTTGTCTAGTAAGTCTTCAATATGATCGTCAGCTGAATGAGCTGTTAAGATGGGTAGGAGTTTCTGTATGAACACATTGTTGCCAAATGGTTGGAATCTTTAAAAAGTTTTTTAGATTCCATTTTTCAGTTTTCCATGGTTGGATGAGGAAGTGAGAAATTGATAAGGTGGTAATCAGACCACGGGACTGGCTTGATTATTGGGGGTGGCACATTAGATTTGTTTGTTAGAAAGGTACGTAGAAATATAAGGTCCAGGGTTCCTTCTTTGTTGTGGGTCGAGTTGCTGATTATTTGAGTGAATTGGAGATCATTCATGGTGTCTATGAACAAGGAGGCTTGCTTTTTAGGTGTTGAGGATAGATTGAAGTCCCCAAGTAGTACAAAGTTGGTCTGTTTGGCAGAGTGAGTGCATATGGTTTCCAATATGATATCTAATTCATCTGTGCTGGCTGTTGGTGAGGATGCAAACTGCCCCCTTCTGCTGGTGGTTCTCAGACAGTTCTGAATTTTGTGAGTGGTAGTGTTTAGTTGGTTTATAAGGACAGTATCTGTTTCAGAGAATCAGATTTCGGTGAAGCACATGATGTCTATAGTTTCGCTCTTTATGTATTCCTGAAATAACTGGATTTGGTTACGGACTGATCGTGCATTGATGAGAGCACAAATGAGGGGTGTGCTGTTGTTTGAGTGGTTGTGCTGTTTGTATGCTGAGGTTGAAGTGCTGATGGGTAGTAGTGTGTTTAGGTTGTTGGGGTTGGAGGTTTTGTTTGAGTGAAGGTGGTGCAGTTGGCTGTGGAATTTTAACTGCCTTGAGTTGTGGATGATAGGGATTGAGGCATGTTAATATAATTGTGTGACTTTGCCTGTGCTGGAAAAGATGAGCAGTCCGAGGAGTGCAATCCAGAGATCTACACACACCATTGTTGTGAATGAATTTGCTTGGAGGTGGTATGTGTGATAATGTATGGGAGGAGTAGGATATGACTATGTGCAGAAAGACGAGGTTTGATAAGTTGGGGGAGGGGGTGGATGCCCGCTGTCACTCCTTTTACCTCAGATGGTCCACTTCGTGGTCCATGCCTAAGGGCCTTGCCAAAGAGCCCTTGGGCGTGGCCCTTAGGCATGGGTCTGCCAAGCGCAGGTGCGCCTGAAGCAAAGTAGTTGTAAAGCTGGACAGTACTTGATGGTGACATGCGCTTAGAGGCGGTGCTATTGGCCACTTGGCAAATGCTGAGCAACAGCCCCTACCTACCCTTGTGCCTCGGTGTCATGCTGTGAAGGTCCTGCCTTTATCCCTGGGAATCCCCGACAATTGATCCATTTAGTCCATGAAGAGGTCAGCGAAGAGGAGGGCACCTGAAGCTTGGTAGTTTTAAAGTTGGGCAATGATGCTAGATGGTGACGTGTGCTTAGAGGCCTAGAATATCCCCGATCTTCTCCCCTACATGCTCCAATGCTAACCGCTTAGCACTGGGGCGTGTCGTGGGTGTTCCGGGGCATGTCATGGGCGGGGTCAGAGGCGGGGTCAGAGGCTAACCGGGTAGCATCGATATTGCACCACTACCCAGTTAGCTTCTACAGGTAAAAGGCAGTGCAAAAGCTGGCCTCTATTTACCCATAGAAGCAAACCAGGCAGCGGAGCAATATCACCTCTATCTGGTTAGCCTCTGTGGCTTTTGGGCATGTGCAGCAACCCCAGATTTTCAGTGCTGGGGCTGCATATGACCCGGCATTGAATATCCAGGGTTAGAGGATGACAGCAACAGCTAGGGGCTGTACTATCACCTAGCTATCCTAGTTCAATATCAGGCCCATTTTACTTGCATTATAGTGCATAGCAGCTGGATAATTTATTTATTTATTTTATTTACATTCTCTTATATACCGTGCTATTCTGCATCAGTGCAGTTTACATTGAACAAACTGAAATTACATTGAACAGGGCATTATAACTTGGAGATAACTATTTTACAGGGAACATGGGCAATGGAGGGTTAAGTGGCTTGCCCAAGACCACAAGAAGCACCTGTGGGACTAGAAACCCCAGTCCTTCCGGCCCAAGGTTGCTGTCCTCTAGTGGGATTTGAACCCCCAACCTTCCAGCCTGAAGTACCTTGCCCCAACCACTAGGCCGCTCCTCCACTCCTACAAGTGCATGCAGACCTCTCATTCATATTCATTGTGGGTACTCTGAAAACCTGACTGGCCTGGGGTTCCCCGAGGACCGACGTTGGGAACCTCTGGCCTAGGTTTTTTTTATAGGAAATATATGCCGACTAGCAAAAATTTGTTTTTGAAGACTTGTAAGGTGATCAAACCATCTTTTTCATGATGAGAAGAATGAAAAAGTAATGCTTAATTTGCTATTCTGGGGCATTTTTAAACCTGGGCTGTTTTATTTTATTAGGCAGGTAGAAATGTTTGTCTTTAATTCTTCAAGGTGCATAAGAACATAAGATATGCCATGTTATTAGACTTGTTATGGGAATCAAAGTTTGTGAGATACATATCATGATTATTGTATATTTGTTTTGACCTGTAATTGTTTTAGTTTGTTAACAGTATGATATGTATGATTTTGTTTTGTGTAATTTGATGATAATAGGCTGGCTTTGTTATTTAATCTATATTTTTGTATTCTGGTTCTGTCCCTCATCTTAGGTGCCTTTGTATCTACTTAAATAAATAACTCTCCATTTGGAACAAAATCCATAGGTGCTTCTGACTTTAGCCCAAGTTTCAAAATGAACGTGTCCCTTCGCTTTTGCCTTCAAACTTACGGCTAGATTTACTAAAATATACTACCAGAGTACAGCACAATAACATGCATCAACATGCTCGATTTACCACAGGGCCTATTTTATGCAACGAGAGCTATTTTGTATTTATTTAAGAACGGGCATGTTTACAAAAATATGCCAAGTTAGTGTACATTGAGGTCCATTCTTTAGCACGGGGGCAGGGCCGGACCTGTGATAGCTGATGGAGACATGCCCAACATGCTCCCATTCAGTTAGTGCAACTTCAGCTCTGCCCCCGCACTAAGTTGTTTGCCGCAGTTAATGCAGGTGCACTAGCCCATGTTAACTGCAACATTGCCAGTTAGTGCGCACCAAAGATCCCCACCTGAACTGCCCAGTCTCCATTGCAACCCACACTAAGCGCTTAGCATGGGATTTTTACCTTGGGCGTATTTTTAGCATTTGGTAATGGTTACCACAGCATGCTTAGAACATGGTAATCCCCACGCTAACCACTGGCACACTTTAGTAAACATGCCCCACTGTGCATTAATGGGGTTGCCATGAACTAATGTGGTAGCAGACTTTAGTAAATCTAACCTCTATTTTCTTTTAAATTGCTTAGAAGTTTTCCTTAAAAGAAGATTGCAGGGGAGCTTTTGAATGACTCTACAGACCTTATTCAGTAACATGTGCTTGTTGCATATTCTACTTCGTGAGGTTTTTTCCACACAGCTCTGTTGAAGCAGGCATTTCAAGTAAGGTAGCTGCTCCTAGGATAAGAGAGAGGGAAGAGGTAGATGTAGAAAAGGAACTGGGTAAGCTGTTGATCAGCTGTGTTTATCCAGACTAAATATGAAGGCGGCGACGCAGTGAGCATTGCTGAGATGGTTCAGTTCACTATCTGTGGCTAATTGCCAGCAGCAGTCGGGAAAAAGGGAAACTCTGTGACATGGGAAGGAGAAAGGCCAGTGTTTGCTGTTGATACATGACTGCTAAAACAAGTTGCGCAGTTCACAGTAAGCTGCCTAAGCATCAATCTTGGTACAGCGCTGACCCAGACTGACACTCGTATGATACTGATACTCCCCCCACACTATAGATGAGCTGGTCATATCCTGGGAGATGTTTGCAGCTTTTTGTCTTCACTGTGGAAACAATGAATGTCTTGTTGGGTAAGAAAGTCTGAAATAAAATGTTTGCTTCACGGAATAATTTGTCAAAACCCAGACTCCGGTCTATGGAAAGGTGTGATACAGAGCCTGCTATGTCTGGAAAGCAGTACCGTAATACTTCCCTTTTGCTTACGTGCACGGAATGCGTAATTTTCCACCAGGTGAATAAGGAAGGCGGAATGTAGAAAAAGGCTGTGGTCCACCAAGTGGCAGACCAAGGTGACCTCCTGGAAGCAGCTCTATCATCTGACTCTGACAAGCTGAATGATGAACCACAAATGCACAGAAAAAGTCATGAGCAGGCAAGTGGAAAGGAACACATTAGAGAAAGTAAGAAATGATCCGACAGACAAGGTTAATTCTGTTTTAATCATGATCAGCCCTGACAATATAAAATAGCATTTTCCTTTCCTTCTCTTCCTTTGACCGAGTAAAATCAATAGCTATTCGGTTCCCGTATAAGCAGCCACATCACTGCAATCGCCTTCTGTGCTGTGGTGAGTCACGGGAGCAATGTCAAGTCAGGCAAAACAGATCGAGTCATTAATATTTGAACTTCTAACCAAGCCAAATCCCCCTGATCGCATTCAGAAGTTAGTAGAATAAAAATGTGTGAAAATGAACTCCCCCAGGATCCAGACTCGTGCATATGTATCGAGCTCCAGAGGGAGCGATGATGTGTGATCCCAACTAAAGAAAGAGAAGGGGGAAGGGGATTTTGATTTAGCTCAGGCCTTTTCAGTAGTAGCTCAAAGTGATGGTTAAGTGATTTTCCCAAGACTCAAAATCACAAGGAGCATCAGGAGGAGGGTTACATTAATCGCTAGACCAAACTAGAAGGAGGGGGCGTCAGGGGTTCAAAACATGAAAGCTTATGCCACCATATCCGCTGCTGAAGCCATTTCTGATTGTGTTGGAATCTCAGAGGAAATTGAGTTGTTATTTAGCTCAGAATGAAATAGCTAAGCACTGTGATTTATGTACATATTAAAAGACTGCATTCATATCTGGGAATACATTTGTTTATTTTGGATATCACCAACGTGATTTCAGCTGATTTGTTTCAGGGCATCCTATACATTCCGTGGTTGTTCTTCTCTTGTATGTTTTCTATCTCTAATTTTTCTATAATAAATGCAATTTTAGAGAGCTGAAAAAATACTGCATTCATCTCATAATTTTTAGGGCATTCTCTTCATGACCTAAAAGATTGCCTTGATATCTATTACTATTTAGGAAATAAAATGTCTGAGAGAAGTAAGATATACTTGGTTGTTTCAATGCTTATAAAGCGCCAGATACACTAAAAGGCTTTTCTCATTTTTTGCCCATAGCAAAAATGCTTAGTACATCAGGTCTAGGGAATGAACTAAACCTGTCTCATTTCATTTATTTGGTACAAGGGGAAGCTAATAAGTCTCTGGCCTTGTAACAAAACCAAATACAATGAAACTGCAGAGAGATCATTCGGACCTCTGGAACTTTAGTGTGCCCGTAGCTTTCTGTTTTGTTACAAGGCCAGAGACTTATCAGCTCCCCCTCGTACTTCACCTGTCCTTTCCAAATAGCCCAGGGCAGGATACAATAAAACATACACAATATACAAATAATATCACAACAAACGATATGAAATTACAGTAGCATCATCAGCAAAAAGAGAGTAGTGACCCCAGAGTCATCATCACCAAATAATAACGGGAAACCCCTATCTCTAAGGCGTATGTTTACTAAATGGCGGTAAAGGAGCATCTTTCCCCATGCATTAACAGCTGTGAGAAGGGGTTACCATGTGCTAAGTGTGCTGGGAGTGTCAGAGGTGTTCTGGTGTTAAGGGGTGCTAGTGGATACTTACCGTGTGGTAATAGCACATTCTGCGTTAAGGGGTGGTAGTGGACACTTATCGTATGGTAATAGCACATGCTGCGAGAAGGTATCTGGCATACACCTTAATGCAGAAAAGCCACTGAAATGCTGAAAGGGGTGCAGGGAAGCCATTGGAGAAGATATGGATGCAAGCACAATTGGTAGCTGATGCAGTTAATTCACCTGATGCCTGAAAATGTGGCAGTAGGTGTGGTGAGCATGCTTGACCATACAGCAGGCCTATGCTATTGACTAGGCGAAATAGACGACTGCTTAGTGATGATGGTCAGTGTAGTTGTTGGCTGTGTCATGGGTGGGTGGTGGCAGCAGCACAGTCAGCGGAGGGGATGCAACAGCGGGGAGGGGGGGGGGGCGCTGTGACAGGTGTGCAGTCCTAGATGCACCTGAAAGCAAACACCGTACCATAAGCTACATTATAGTATCTGTGAGGTGTGTACATGTTTCCAGATGTACTGTCAGTGTGTGGCATGCCATAGGCCAGGACAGTGTCTGGGTGGAGGCAGCATGTCCCTGATGTGGGCAGCAAAGGGAAGATTGTCCATGAGTGTGCGTGTGGAGCTGTCACAAGAGAGGTATGTATGATATGGCTAACTGCTGCAAATGACCCCTGAGGGCCATGGTGGGGCAGCTTACTGCTAGTAAGCTGCCCCACCATGAATCTCTCTGACGGTCAAATGGTGGGTGCAGGGCTGTGCCATGGATCATCCAAGCAGAGAATTTGCATTGTGTGTGGTGGGTGGATATATGGGATCATACAGGCCAAAAGCATTAGGTGTGTGTGAACCAAAAGTAGCAGTGCCATGGGGTACATGAAACACCATTTGTGTGGTGGGACTGGTACCTCAGCCTGTGCAACTGCAAGACAATACACCCGACAGAGTGGCATGATAGAAAGGGACAAGCTGAGCCCATTTGTCCCATGTGGGGAAAATAATGATGGCAGAACAGTGCAGGGGATGGCTATACAATGAGTGTTAGGTGCCTGAATATATGAGATATATCCTCTTTACTTAAAGCTGGGAGGTCACAAGAAAACAATCTTACCATAAACTTTAAAAAACAGAAGCACTGTTTGTGACAAAGGACCAATCATTCGCTCCCCCCATCCCTCAACCTAGGCACAACTAAAATAGCAGTACAACCACACGTAAAATATCTGGGAATCATCCTTGACAAGACACTATCATTTAAACAACAGGTTGCAAAAACCACAAGAGCTGTCTACTTCAAAGCAAAGATGGTACAGAGACTCAGAATGCTCATCGACCCACAAGATGTCCGTACAGTTATGCAGACAATGACACTACCTCACTTAGACTACTGCAATACAATATACCAAGGACTCACCACCGCCACCATCAACCCACTACAGACTGCCGTTAACACTAAAGCACAGATCATACAAAGGACAAAGAAACACGAGCACATAACCCCAGTCCTAAGAGATCTACACATCCTTCCACTAGAAGCACGCATAAAATATAAAGCACTGACCCTCATACATAAAGCAATCCACCAACAGCCATCATCTCACCTGCAAACCCTGCTATCCCGGATGAACTCTGGAAGGTTTACTCGGCAGACCTCAAACAATACTCTCGTTGTTTCTCATGACAGAACAAAATTTACTACTCAAACCTGTAACCGTGCATTCAAAATATATGCACCCTCACTATGGAACGCCCTCCCAAACCTAATCCGCAACAAGGATCTCCCTGCATTCAGAAAGCAGATAAAAACTCTCCTCTTCGGGGAGCATCTTGGGACAACACAGAACAAAACTACACAGAACAGGATAAGATAACGGAAAGAACCTGAAATGTAAATAGTACTGAAATGCAAATTTGACTGAAGAGAAGGACAGTATTGTCAAAGCATGCAAATATGCTATACCCCCCCTCGGGTAATGGTATTCCCCCCCCCCCCTCACTTGTATCTGTTCAATGTACTCTCCACGTGTTTGGTGTAACCAATTTGACCCAGCGAAAAGCAGTATATAAATATGGCTAAATAAATAAATAAATGGCAAAAGAGAAAACACATCCATACCAGTTCATCCAAACAGCTGCTGTGGTGTATACATCACTGATCCGCTGCAATGCACAGCCACTAAAGCCATGCTCACAGATGTCCATGATGGGGAATGCCAAGTTGGGCTACCCAACATGTAGCCATAACGCATAGAGCCAGGACTGTGAAAGTGCAGCCAGGCACAAAATGAACAAGGGGAATCAAACTCTGGACCTCTGACCATGGAGACATTGCACCAACTAGTAGACTACACCTCCACACAGTTCTATGCAGATGGGTAGAGCCTGCAGATCTCTGATCAAACGGTTTGCTGTCTGTGCCAGTATAGCTATCCACTACCCATGAGGCACTGCACATGCAAAACAATGGTCTGCAGCTGAAGAACCAATGGAGAATGCACTGATACAGCATATCAACTCAGTAAGACGCACTGGCTGTGTGTGCTACATGCACATAACAACAGCAAGCAGTACTGCAGAGCAATTTCAGATGTCATTCCAAGGGTGAGGAGGGGTGCCCAGCACCTGGTCCACTGAACCTGCACTGCTAGAGATGGTCTCTGCTGCAGATCTGCATCACTGCTGGTGTGTGGCAGGTATCATTTGCAATGTGTTATGCTTTTCTCCTTGTTTCCTGCATGCTGTAGGCAACTGCTCAGCCCTGTGTTCTACCCCTGTTGAACACTAACCCTCCAATAACAGTACAGGTTAGTGGACAGTATCAATATGCTGCTGCCATGGACAGCCACTGCAGTGGGGGGTGTATAGGCTGGTGTGGGGCTACAGTTCTGCCAGGATCCCAGTGAATAGGCCATGATGTATTGCTGCCCCAGTCATTGAGGACTATCAGTTGACTACAGCACAGGCAGTAAGAATTCCCTTCACTGGGCTGTGTCAGCCAAGTTTAAACTAACTGTGGTTGGTCTGCTAGTCAGCATGCATGTAATGTGACCACAAGCACTCTGGCTTGGGATACTCAGCATTGACACCCAGCTGTTTGTTCAGTGATTAGCTTCTCTAGACAAAGAATGCATCCACATCCCTGGAGCCAGACATTATAATAGCTCTATGTGGATACATATCCATGCCAGGGTCACTTTTTGGTCATTATGAGAGTGTCAGCTCAGCATGACATACAGCGGCCACCCAGGCAATGCACGCAACATATGGGCACATGGCATCTCAGCCAGTGACCCTACCATTGTGGCAGACACATCAGGGCCAATCTGCACTGTTTCAGGCAATACCCAAAATGCTCTGCATTGCCTTATTCACATTTTCCAAACAGGCTGGGAAAACCTCAGACAATGTGAGCCAGAGTGTAGTGCAGAAAGCCACAGGACAAAGGGGAGGCATACACACACACACACATGCACACACGCATACATTCTCATTGGTGAACTTTGCAAAAGTGGATATGGTTGGCATTCCTGCCTCAATGTCAGCTCAAGGACTGATAACGTATGCTCTGTTTGCAGATGCTATTACCATGCCTTGGCCTCACCACACGTTGTTATCGTGTGCTATTAGCCTCTGACCAGCTGTGGATAGTGGAGCCTGTCAGTGCTGCTGGTGGGTGTTTCCACTCTTGCTGGCCATCTCCTTGGAGGTTGCACATGTTGGAGCTGTACTTGCACTGTCAGCTAAATCTTGTCCACAGGAGGATACAATACAGAAACCCCAGCAGGGGACCTGAACCTGTGACTCTCCACACATATACACACCAACTGTGTGTGTTGCACCACAGTGCTGCCTTATGGGAGCAATAGCTCCTGTTGCTGACATGCTTCCCTTCAGCTGGCCTTTGGAACATGCTGCAATGCACATGGCGTACACAACCAGAACAAGGCTTATGTCTGCTGCAGGCTGGTGCCACTTCCCATTCCACCACCAACACCCCACCATGCAGGCATGCCCATCATTGTCAGTGTCAGTGGTCGCAGTCCCAGCATGTTGAACATGTGGGTTTGGCGAGTGCCTTGGGCACAAGGGCCAGATGGGGGGGAGGGGTAGAGGGGCACACATGGATGATCACACAGGCCCCCCACCAGCTGCCCATGCAGGGTTCCCATCACCACCTTCCACCAATACATCTTGGGGGAGAAGATGACAGCCACTGCTGTGATATTTTCCCGGGCACCTGCATTTTTCATCAACCTGGAGGACTACAGCATCTGATACTATTGACCACTTCCCACACAGCTGGGTTCTACGGCAGCGGGGGGGGGGGGGGGGCAGACTGGATTTCTGCCTGGGGTGCCAGGACCCTTGGAATGCTCCATGTGGCATATTGCCTTTCCGCAGCAGTAGCAGGACTGTGTGCTGCCACTGTCACTGTGGGATCATGACAAATATCACAGATGGTTCTACAGATGGCAGAATACCCCTTTGTGGAGAGGCTAAAAAGGTCGTGGCTCATCAACCTGGGAAAGAGACGGCTGAAGAGGGATGTGATAGAGGTCTATAGATTATTGACCGGAGTGGAACAGGTAAATGTAAGTCGCTTTTTTATGCCAGCAGATTGTGGACAGATTAGTGGACCTGCAATGCAGCTACTGTGTAACCCATTTGGGTCTTCTAGGTGAAAATATTTTTTCAGTCAGTGTGTAATCAGACGCTGCAAGCCATTACCGGAGGATGTGGTTAAAGCTGTCAGTATAGCTGGGTTTGAAAAAGTGTGTACGGGTTCTTGGGTAATGGTTCATAAACCATTGCTGCAGAGGACCCGAGCTATGCATTGCTTGCCCCATTATGGTTATTGGGGATCCTGTGTGTCTTTTGGGGTACTTGTGACCTAGAATGTGCACTGTTGGACACAGGATACTGGGCGTGTTCCTATGTTCCATCTAGGCAGCTGCCTGCTCCCATCTGTGCACCAGTGGCCCCAACTGCTTGAGCCATGTGCCACCACCTTTGCTTCCATTTGCACCATGAACATAATGCCCTTTGTGACATAGTGAGTCCTTCTAGCCCGGTAGAAACTCCCAAAAACCAGGTAAAAAGTGCAGGGCTGCAATATAAACAAAAACACATGGCTTCTGGTTGTCAGGGAAACCAAGCCCGAGAGAAAGAAACACGCCCCTGCTACCAGTTTAACAGAGAGTTACAAAGTAATTCAGAACACCTGCTAGGGGGCGGAGTCAGGCCCTACGCGAGAAAGCTGACTCATAAAGAGGACCCAGTAGGTAGAGAGAGGAGAGAGGAGAGAGACGAAGACGAGGACAGAGTCAGAGAGAGAGAGGAGAGACAAGCAGAGTCCCCTTGGAGGAAGAAAAGCCAGCTTCCAGTAAGGAGGTGGACTGAGTCTCTAGCTGAGGAAAGGTCAGAGGCTCTGAGCGAGAGATACAGCAGGAGCAGACCTGGTCAGTTGAAATACTCTCTGGATTATAAACAGGAGAAAAGGCCAGGAAGGCCGTTGAATTCTACTCTGCACAAGTCAGGTTGGGAACCTACAACAATTTACAAACCCCAGAGAAAACCTTCCACAGCCAGAATAAAAGGTAAGCCCAAGGGCTGGAAGTACAATAATCACTGTGAGTTTATTGACCAGGAAGGTTGGGGCTACGGTGCAAAGGACTATAATGAGAATGATTGTTTAGAGCTGTACCAAACCCAAGAGCTTATCCCAAGGCCTAGCATGGGAACGGGCGTGGCTCCAGAGCGAACGTGGCAAACAATTCCTGCCTCAGAGGAGGAGGGCATGGAAATTGAGCCATCCTTTGTAAATACTCCTATGGAAGAAATGGACTGTACGATTTCAATGGCTGAGGAGATAATATCTCTATGTTAAAGTTGTGCTGTGAAGAAAATACAGACTTACTGTGAGAAAGGAACAGAGCTGTAAGAAACAGTACTGTAGTGCTTAATTTTGCTGGAAGCAAATGTTTAATGCTGAATGAAGCTGTTTAAGTTGGATATCTTATTTTGTCCTTTTGTCTGCCAGAAGTGCAAGATATTTGTGTTACCTTTATTCCTTGTGAAATCCACCCCGGAAGGGGAATAAATCCTTTTTCTTTATCCACTTGAGTCACACTACCCTTCATTGAACTATTAAAGGAACTACATTTCCCTACAAGCATTTCTGCAGGAAATAGCGAAACATTGGTTCAGGAAGGAACTTAACCTCCTTAAACCCTACATACCTACGGGTATCAGCAAGGGGGAAGGATCACAATGGCATAGTTGGCAGGATAGGATAATACCCAGGGGAGGGAAGGCCCTAATAAGCACAGGGGTTAAGGTCCAAATCCCGCCCGGATGCTATGGGAGGATAGCACCCAGGTCAGGCCTGGCAGACAAATATTTTATAGACATCGGGGCTGGGGTAATTGACCCCAATTATCGTGGAGACGTAAAAGTATTAATTTTCAACTTCAGTCAGGAAGAGTTCCAGGTGAAGTCCGGTGACAGAATCGCTCAAATGATCTGTGAGCGCGTAGGTTTCCCCGAGGTTGTAGAAGTAGCCTCATTAGCCCCCACAGGGAGAGGAGAAAAAGGATTCGGGTCTACCGGAGTAGGGGAATTAAAAGGGTTGACCGCTGTCACCGAAGAACAAAAGGAGGACGATTTTGGTCCACAGCCTGCCGATTGGAGGGAAACTCCAGGGCCACGTATAGGGGCAGAGTTGTCGGTACAACAGCAGCAGGAACTCAGAAGGGTATTAGATAGGTTTTCGGACGTCCTGACGACGCTCCCAGGGGAAACCAAGATCGTTGCCCATGAAATTATTACGGTACCAGGAAGACTAATTAGGCAACGTCCCTATAGGCTACCGGAAGCAAGAAAAAAAGAAATGATAGAACAGGTAAGGGACATGCTCAAAATGGGCATTATAGAAGAGTCCAGAAGCCCCTGGTCAAGCCCTATTGTATTAGTGCCCAAACCAGATGGAAGCCTTCACTTCTGTATAGATTTTAGACAGATAAATAACATTTCTGATTTTGATGCCTACCCCATGCCTCGAATCGAGGATTTATTAGATAAACTAGGCCAGGCTTAGTATTTGACCACATTGGACCTAACAAAAGGTTACTGACAAATACCGCTCACCCAGGCCTCCAAACCTAAGACAGCCTTTACTACCCCGATAGGGTTATTTCAGTTTAGGCGCATGCCTTTCGGACTCCACGGGGCAGCAGCCACATGTCAAAGGTTAGTAGATCAAATCTTGCGGCCCCACCATGAGTATGCCTGGGCGTATATGGACGACATCGTCATCCACAGTACCACGTGGGCTCAGCACTTGCCCAGGGTAGAGGCAGTTCTGAGTGCCCTGAGGAAAGCGGGTCTCACTGTAAATCCCGGGAAGTGTCTTTTCGCCGGTACAAAAGTAAAATACTTAGGCCACATGGTGGGAGGAGGGGTGGTGGAGCCCTTGGCCAGCAAGGTTGAAAGTGTGAAGAACTTTCCACGCCCTCTGAATAAGAGGCAAATGCGGGGATTCTTGGGCCTGGTAGGGTACTACCGCCGATTCATTCCGCGATTTGCGGAGGAAAGTGCTCCGCTCATGGAAATGCTTCGGATGAATGCCCCGAATAACCTTAAGTGGACACCAGATGCTGAAAATGTGTTCATGACTTTGAAAGATAGGCTATGTACGGCTCCGGTCCTAAGAGGGGTTAACTTTGATCTACCATTCCTTGTACAAACGGATGCCTCCAAGACGGGGTTAGGGGCCGTAATGTCCCAGGTATTTGAAGGTGTTGAACACCCGGTAACATATTTAAGCAGGAAGTTGTCCAGAGCCGAACAGAAATATTCCACGGTGGAGCGCGAGTGTCTCGCGATTAAGTGGGCGATAGAGTCTTTGCGATTTTATCTTACAGGCCATAAATTTTATCTGATTACGGACCACGCGCCACTGAAGTGGCTGCATCAAATGAGAAACAGTAAAGCCAGGCTAACCAGGTGGCATTTAGCTTTGCAGGCGTATGATTTCGTAATGCAGCACCGGGCGGGTAAGTTGCATAGTAATGCCGATGCTCTTTCCCGGATTACGTGCTGTCCGTCACAGATTCCGGCAGCCCGTAATATTTTAAGTGGGGGGATCTGTGACATAGTGAGTCCTTCTAGCCTGTTAGAAACTCCCAAAAACCAGGTAAAAAGTGCAGGGCTGCAATATAAACAAAAGCACATGGCTTCTGGTTGTCAGGGAAACCAAGCCTGAGAGAAAGAAACACGCCCCTGCTACCAGTTTAACAGAGAGTTACAAAGTAATTCAGAACACCTGCTAGGGGCGGAGTCAGGCCCTACCCGAGAAAGCTGACTCATAAAGAGGTCCCAGTAGGTAGAGAGAGGAGAGAGACGAAGACGAGGACAGAGTCAGAGAGAGAGAGGAGAGACAAGCAGAGTCCCTTGGAGGAAGAAAAGCCAGTTTCCAGTAAGGAGGTGGACTGAGTCTCTAGCTGAGGAAAGGTCAGAGGCTCTGAGCGAGAGATACAGCAGGAGCAGACCTGGTCAGTTGAAATACTCTCTGGATTATAAACAGGAGAAAAGGCCAGGAAGGCCGTTGGATTCTACTCTGCACAAGTCAGGTTGGGAACCTACAACAATTTACAAACCCCAGAGAAAACCTTCCACAGCCAGAATAAAAGGTAAGCCCAAGGGCTGGAAGTACAATAATCACTGTGAGTTTATTGACCAGGAAGGTTGGGGCTACGGTGCAAAGGACTATAATGAGAATGATTGTTTAGAGCTGTACCAAACCCAAGAGCTTATCCCAAGGCCTAGCGTGGGAACGGGCGTGGCTCCAGAGCGAACGTGGCAAACAATTCCTGCCTCAGAGGAGGAGGGCATGGAAATTGAGCCATCCTTTGTAAATACTCCTATGGAAGAAATGGACTGTACGATTTCAATGGCTGAGGAGATAATATCTCTATGTTAAAGTTGTGCTGTGAAGAAAATACAGACTTACTGTGAGAAAGGAACAGAGCTGTAAGAAACAGTACTGTGGTGCTTAATTTTGCTGGAAGCAAATGTTTAATGCTGAATGAAGCTGTTTAAGTTGGATAGCTTATTTTGTCCTTTTGTCTGCCAGAAGTGCAAGATATTTGTGTTACCTTTATTCCTTGTGAAATCCACCCCGGGAGGGGAATAAATCCTTTTGCTTTATCCACTTGAGTCACACTACCCTTCATTGAACTATTAAAGGAACTACATTTCCCTACAAGCATTTCTGCAGGAAATAGCGAAACCTTGGTTCAGGAAGGAACTTAACCTCCTTAAACCCTACATACCTACGGGTATCAGCAAGGGGGGAGGATCACACCTTTCATAGTTGGGCACTATGCTGTTGCTGCTAATGGAGCACTACTATCACTCGCTTGAGCTCTCCTGACTGTGCTTGCAGACGTAAAATAGGCTCTCTGACCTCAAAAAACACCATTTCCACCAGGTTTTGAATAGCGTTAGGGTTCCTGCTATTCAGGTGCCTTCGTTAAGGGAGCAAGCCTTTTTTCCATCCACACTCCGCCCATTGACCCCCACTCTCCGCCTTGTGCACGCCTTCTCTCCACCCACAGGGCACTTTACGCTGCTGGTGCCGTTAGCGCTCTAAAGTGCCTTTCTGCACACGCTAAGTGTGCACATGCACAGTTAGCATGTGCTAACGGCACACTTGCTCCTTTACCACTGTTTAGTAAACATACCCCAAAGACAAGTGTGTCCTAAGTGCCTTTCTAAAACCCAATAAATCATCAATAGAATGCAGCCTAGAAAGTAAACTGTTGTACATACAGTTGTGGTCAACATTTTGGCACCCTTGCATTTTAGGTATGTTGTATACTATATCTTGAAAAATAATTGAAAATATTCCAACTATATGTCATCATAATATTTGAATAGTTTGTTCAAAGGTATAAAACAACAATAACAAAAAAATGTTTGTGCAAATTAGAAGTAGTAATTTCTGAAAAATAAAGGTGACCTGGACAGGATTAATGGCACCCTTCACTAATATTTGGTTGCACAACCCTTGGCAGTGATGACAGCCTTCAAACATTTCTTGTAGCCATCTATAAGTTTCATACATCTGTCTGCTGGTAGTTTCTCCCACTCTTCAACTGTTTCAGCTCATGAATATTTCCAGGATTCCTTTAACCAATGGCAGATTTCAGATCTTTCCAAAGGTTCTCGATTGGATTGAGATTAGCATTCATTTCTGGCCAGTTTAAAACAGTCCATTTGTTCCTTTTTAACAATTCTTTTGTACTTTTGAATGTATGTTTTGGGTCTTTGTCCTGCTAGAGGACCCATGACTATCGACCCAGACCTGGCTTTCTGACACTAGGTAGCACATTTTGCTCCCAAATACCTTGGTAGTCCTCTGACTTCATGATTCCTTTAATACGTTACAGGCTTCCAGTTCCTGAGGTAGCAAAACAGCCCAACAACATTATGGAACCTCCATCATATTTAACTGTAAGAAGGGTGTTTTTTTCCTTATAAACTTAATTTCTTTGCCTGTAAATATATCATTGGTCTGTATTGCCAAAGAGCTCATGTTTGGTTTCATCTGTCCACAGAACATTTTCCCAGAAGGATTGTGGTTTCTCAAGGTGGGTTTGGGCAAATATCAGGTGTGCCTTTTTATGTCTATCTTTGAGTAGTGGGGTCCTCCTTGGCCTTTGCCCTTGAAGTGCTTCTTTGTTTAGCGTGTGGCGTATGTTGTGTGTTGAAACCACACTCCACATGAGCCTTAAGCTTTTTGGATATTGTACATGGTGTTTTTCCTACAGTTTGCACTAACCTTCGAGACTTCTTGGATAAATTTTCCTCTTCACACCATGTCCTGGGAGGCTGTTGACAGTTCCATGAGAAGAAAACATTTTAATAACATTTTGAATTGTAGACACAGGAACCTCAAGGTCTTTGGAAATGACCTTATGCCCCTTTGAAGTTTGATATTTGGAAATAATGGCTTTTCTGATGGTCTCAGGCAGCTCTCTTGTCTTCACGATTGTGAAAATGGAACAGGGAGTGAATATGGCCATTTTAAACATTAGAAACAACATTCATTGGTTGATGCAATCATGTGAGTACTGACAATTGATCACAGGTGCATCTAATTTTACTGCAGTGGGAATGTGGTTCTTCTGTTCAAACTGATTTGAATTGTTTATAAAGGTGGCAAAAATCATGTCCTGAATATAACTATAACTTCATTCTACCACAAATGATTATCTCAGGAACCTTTTAAAAAGGGGAGAAAAGGATCTCAGAATGGCGTACAGACTGCACAATAGGTAACCAGTGTTTTAACCTTAGGTGCATATACTGTTCATCAGGAATCCTATAAAACTCCCAACTAGTTAAATTTAGACTTTTAGATTTTCACAAATTCAGAATATCACTCTATTATTCAAAAATTTCAAAATTTTTGAGCAAGATCCTTGAAGAGGCAAGTTCGGGCTGTCTGGGCACCCCTGGGCAGGACAGGCCCATTAGGGCCTGATTCTGCACCGTGGGAGCAAGATGGCCCCATGGGTGCAGGATCGGGCCCTGGGATGGCCCGGCATGCCCCTGCATCATCACAGACATGTCCTCCCAATGGCACAACCTGCTCGCTGCCTTCATGACCCTCGATTCCCTATTGCCTGACTCTGATGCGGGCCGCTGAGGCCCATATCAGGCTGTGTGGACTCACTGTGAGTGTCCCCTTACTCTAATAGCGGGCTGCTGGGCTTCAGGGGGCTTCCAGCCAGGATCGGAGGGGTGCCCCTCTCTTTTTCTACCTCAGACATAGAATAAGCAGGGCATCCCCCGGTGATCCCCGGACGTAGAAGGCTGTCACTGGAATTGGACCTGTTTGTTCGTGGATCAGTCCTGCCCATGCTCCACACACTCTCTGCCCCGTGCTGCCCCCATTACACGTAGCATGCACAGCATCTCTGTAAGTGCAGTGGGGCCAGGAGGCAGCATAGACTGAGTGCGTATAGCGGGACTGGATGTCTCTTTGGGACATCGAGCTCTGCTATTCACCTTCGTGGATCAGGCCCAAAGAGGATCTAGTAAAGTCTTCCATCCCAAATAGCATCATACATGAATGACTAGATAATCCTGCTACTTTCCCAGTTTTGAAAAGTATGGCTCAACAACAGCAATTTAGTCAACTTGTCTATACCCAACGCCTCAGTGGCGTTTTGCAAAGTGCTTCTTCAGGGGATCAGAAAACATTCTGTAAGAGATAGAAGGCAATGCTCAGTTTTACAAAATGGTTCTGTTAAATCCCATATAGTAAGAAAAGCAACAAACAAAAGAACATAAAAAACAATAAATATTGTCAACTTTTATGGCATTACAACTTTGCTCAAATCTCCCAAGGTAATCCAAAAACCAAATACAATAATGAAAAGAAGCCGTGATACAAACCAAAATGTAATGCAGCGTGTCAGTTCAATGCACTCAGGGGATTACTAACAAAAATGCCATGCACACATATTACTGTATACACCCACCATTCTCAAAAGGCAATCATCCAAACAAAATCAACTAATGTTCATTGTGAATGAAAACACAGGACCTCCCTACCCATCCTCCTGTACAGATCACATACAGGCACCCCAATCAATCTATATGTTTATACTGTGAGGTTAGACAGTATTCAAAAGATATATCCATTTCTGTTCACATTTCAATAGGGTTCTGCCCCTATCCAAAAGTCATCAAAATCAACAACAGAAGGATACATTTTGGAACGAGATTAAAAAAAATCAAATTAAAGAAAATCAAAAGAGATAAAGAGGATTATACCACCTGCTATGTTTATCCATGGATGAATCTGAATCAAAGGAAGGGCATATGAGCCGAAGAAGAGTTGATTTTGATGACTCTTCAGATGACTCTTCTGGATCCACAATGTGATGCCAGCCAGATGAGGATTTTTTGGAAGGCGGCAGGGGGTGGTGGCAGAAACCTCCCCGTGACCGTTGGCAAGAGGAGAACCAGCAATCACACACATCCAGGAGACCTTGGACAGTCTCAAAAGGAGATCTGGCATTGATAGTTAATTTGTCGGACTTTGTGTTAGAGAAAGGTCTATCCCTGGTACCTGTAGTAATGTTCAACATGTTCCAATTCTGCATTGATTTTGAAAAATTCATTCGGAAGCTTAACATTAAAGCCTTTTTCCCTCCACAATGCAAGATTCCTTTCAGTTAAAAGATGGTTTGAATGAGAGTACATCTGCTATGTCATCTGATAGTTTAAGATGTGTTCCTCTTTCCTTTAAATCAGATTGGGTTCCCTCAGGTTTACCATTGCTGGCTTGAACATAGTCCATCAGCTGGTGTTGCTCAATGTTCAGAAATTGATCAACTCGAGGTGTAAGAAGACCCTTCACAGTTTGCCGAAGACTGAATGCAAGCGTTATTGGAATTATATTCACAACCAGAATTGGTGGTCCAAAGAGCAGATAAGGGATGAGCCATTGTGCTGCTTAGGTTTATATTGAGGAGGCATCTCGACAGCTGAGTGATTTGGTGCTTATGCAATTTTGCATGAAGATCCCACTCCAGGTCTTCAAAAACAGATCAAAGAACTCACTGAACAAACACATTCTGTGGGTCACATCATGAGGAAGGAAAACCGATTCTTGAATGTGGAATTCCCTAGGTTGGCTGTGTTTTATTTATTATCTAAAATTCACAAGTGCTTGCGAGATTCACTGGGCCGACCAATTGTTTCCACCAGAGGTTCGTTACTTGAATCATTATCTGTTTACATTGATTCTTTTTAATGTCCTTTATTGGTTCAAATCCCTTCCTACATTTGTGACACTATCCATTTTTTAAATATATTGAGTGGGATTGAAGAATACTGTGGTCGAAGAGATTTGTTGCTGGTCCAAGCAAGGACTATTAATCACCCAGGAAGTTGGTCACAGCTTACCTCAGCAGCACAGGCATAAATAGTTCAACCAGAGCTCTGTGATCCTCATTCTTGAAGAACTAGAAAAGGGGACTGCTACTTCTGGAGAGAGATCTGCAATTGTGAGTATATACTTCTGGGAATTTTTCTGAAGGGACTTCTTTGGATTAAAGCTGATTAATCTGTGAACCCAGTGTATTTGTTAAATCAGTCAGGGCCTAGTAGCAGCAGTTTAAGTTTAAGCGTAAAACACAGAAGAGAGCTTTCTGGTTAGATTTCATACCCAGCAGAGAGCTTGTAGTTTAAACTTAATACTCACTCAGGGCCTAGTATCAGCAAAGTACTTTTAGTTTAAATTTGAAACACAGAAGAGAGCTTTCTGGTTAAATTTAGAACCCAGCAGAGAGCTTGTGGTGTAAATTTCATAATAAGTCAGAGCCTAGCAGCAGCAAAGAACTTTAATTTAAATCAAATCAGAATATAACTTAGCATAAAAGGCAAAACAGGGTCAGTATTCTTTGAGCAACAAATAAAATAGTGAGTGAGGTTATCAAATTTGCAGATGACACAAAACTATTTAAAGTTGTTAAAACCCAAGAGGATTGTGGAAAATTGCAAGAGGATCTTGATAAATTTGAAGACTGGCCATCAAAATGGCAGATGAAATTTAATGTGGACAAGTGCAAAGTTATGCACTTAGGGAAGAACAACCCAAACTATGGTTAGACGATGCAAGGTTCCACATTAGGAACAACCACCCAGGAAAAAGATTTAGGCATCATAGTGGAGAACATGTTAAAACCCTCGGCCCAGTGTGTAACGACGGCCAAGAGAGCAATTAGAATGCTATGTATCATAAGGAAAGGAATGGAAAATAAAACAAAGGATATTATAATGCCTCTGTATCGTTCCATGATGAGATCGCACCTTGAATATTGTGTGCAATTCTGGTCGCCATATCTTAAAAAGGATATAGCGTTATTAGAAAAGGTTCAGAGAAGAGCCACCAAAATGGTAAAGGGGATTGAAGGATACCCCTATGAAGAAAGGCTAAAAAGGTTAGGGCTCTTTAATCTGGAAAAGAGAAGGCTGAGGGGAGATATGATAGAAGTCTATAAATTAATGAACGGAGTGGAATGGGTAAACGTAGATCAATTGTTTACGTTATCAGAATATAGAAAGACTAGGGGCATGCAATGAAGCTACAGGGTAGAATATTTAAGACTAATAAAAGAAAATATTTTTTCACTCAACGTGTAATCAAACTCTGGAATTTGTTACCGGAAGATGTAGTAAAGGCTGCTAGTGTAGCCAGGTATAAAAAAGGTTTGGACAAGTTCCTGGAGGAAAGGTCCATAAACCATTATTAAGAAGGGACCCAGGATATCAATGCTTGACCCAATACAAGCATTGTTGGACCTGTGTCTTTTGGGGAAACTGCTAGGTACGTATGACCTTGATTGGCCACTGTTGGAAACAGGATACTGGGCTTGATGGACCTTGGTCTGACCCAGTATGGCATATCTTATGTTCACCCTTGAAATATCAGCTCTATACAAAAGTATTACACAAGACGAGGCCTATAGTGTAGTTAAGGAGTCCCTAATGAATCGGGGTGATCTGCCACAGGATCACATTGATTTCTTAATGGACCTGACTATTTTATCTTTGAGACACAATTTTTTTGAGTTTGAAGTGAACATTTGCCAGCAGGTGAGCAATGTAGCGATGGGGGCTACATTTTCCCCTTCAATTGCTAATCTGTTCATGGGAATGTATGAGAGAAGATGATTGAGCTCCTCTCCCTTTCAACAGCATATAATAACATGGAAGCATTACATAGACAATGTGTTTATGTTGTGGGAGGGTAATGTTGAATGCTTGCTATAGTTTCACATTTGCCTCAACCAGTTCGTGATCCCAACATTCAGTTTTCATTTTGTTTTGACCCAACATCTGTATCATTTTTAAATGCACAGGTTTCAGTGAGAGCAGGGGACTGGCACACTACTGTATATAAAAAGCCTATGGGCCATAATACTTTTTTATAGTTTTCCAGTGCATAACCTCTAAAGCTCCAAGAAGGACTCCCCTACTCTCAGTTCATCCATTTCAGGCAAAACTGCTCCTCCACCTCTGAATTCATTGATCAATCAAGGGGGCTTAGATCTGTTATTTTAGCCAGGGGTTACTCTAGATCTGTTGTTGATAAGGCATATAAACGAGAGAGATTTAATGCTAGGGAATGGCTCTTATGCCCCAGATGTGTGCAACATGATGAGAATGATTTCGTACATTTTGCAACAAATTATTCTCCCGTGAGTGCCAAAATACAGCGCATAGTGCGGAGACACTTCCCAGTGGTGCAAACTATTCTGGGTCTTGAGAACAAGAACACTCACTTTATCTGGTCTAGGGGGTGCAATTTGAAAGAAATCCTTAGACCAGCATGTTTGTGGTCTCATGATAACATTGCCACAGAATGTTTGGGAAATTACCCTTGCAGTGTATGTTCCCTTTGTGACACTTCTTTAGACACTGAGTTTTGCCCATCAGGGGCAGGAGTATAAATTATGACATTGTACTTCTTGCACATCTGATTATGTGATCTACATAGTAAGATGCGCTTGTGGGCTAAACTATGTTGGGAAAACAATTTGGTCCTTAAATTACAGATGAATAAACACCAAAACAGGTTACAACGGGCATGTAGGGAAGCCCCTATGGTACAACACTGCCTAGAATTGGGGCATGAGTTTATTGATCTTAGATGTTTCTGTATTGATTGTTTAACAGTAGGGAGGGATGGTTTGGATAGGGGTAGAACCCTTTTGAAATGTGAACAGAAATGAATGGATATATCTTTTGAAAAACTGTTCAACCTCATGGTTCATACAGGCACTGCAAAAAGATTGATTGCAGTGCCTGTATGTGATCTGTACGGGAAGGGTGGTTTGGGAGGTCCTTTGGTTTCATTCACAACAAACATTAGTTGATTTTGATTGGATGATTGTCTTTTGAGAGTGGTGGGTGTATACAGGTAATGCGTGTGCATGGCATTTTTGTTAGTAATTCCCTGAGCACGTTGAACCGACACGCTTCATTACATTTCAGTTTGTATCATGGTTTCTTTTCATTATTGCATTTGGTTTTGGAATTACCTCAGGAGATTTGAGCAAAGTTGTTGTAATGCCGTAAGAGTTGATGATATTTATTGGTTTTTATGATCTTTTGTTTGTTGCTTCTCTTGCTATGTGAGATTTAACAGGACCACTTTGTAAAACTGAGCATCGCTTTCCATCTCTTACAGCATGTGTTCTGATCCCCTGAAGAACTTTGCAAAACACCACTGAGGGTGTCTGAAGGCATTGGGCACAGATAGGTTGACTAAGTTGCTGGGTTGGTTGTTGAACCATACTTTTCAAAATCGGGAATGCGACAGGATTATGTAGTCACTCATGTATGATGCTGTTTGGGATGGAAGGCTTTACAAGATCCTCTTTAAGTTTTTGAAATCTTTGAATAATAGAGCAATATTCTGACTTTCTGAATGTCTAAGGGCGGCATTTTCGAAAGGCATTTAAACAATTTTCAGCCCAGTAAACCATGTAAATGCCTTACTTGGGGATATTCAACAGCACCTACATGGTTAGTGCCATTGAAAATCCCCATCAAAGTCCTCTATGCGCCCTGATGCTATCTAGCTGTGTGTAAATTATCTTACTCCAAATTTTCTTGAGAACTATTAACCGTTCCGGTTGTTAATTCTTAACACTTGTTCTTATATTAAAGCAACAGGTCTGTTGCTTTAATATAAGAACACGTGTTAAGAATTAACAACCGGAACGGTTAATAGTTCTCAAGAAAATTTGGAGTAAGATAATTTACACACAGCTTAACAGTATTTTTACTCTTTAAGATAAGACCTCAAGTACCCTGATGCTATCTGGCTAGCATTAGGGTGTGTTGAGGGCGTTCCGGGGAGGAGCAAAGGTGGGGAATGGTGCTAACCGGGCAGCAGCAATATTGGATACTGCCCAGTTAGCGATCTGTGCCTTAAAGAAGGGGAGGAAAACCCTCACCTATATTTAAGGTGCAGATCGCTAACCAGACAGCATCCAATATCGCCGCTTCCTGGTTAGCTTCAGCAGCTTTCAGATTTAGCAGTTATCACCTGATATTCAATGCTTTCTCCGTGGCACTGAATATCCGGTTTAGAGGTCTCCGGGGAGAACTATATACTGACAAGGCACATGGCCCTTCGAAGATCCAGACAACTCAATATTGGGCCCTAAAAGTCTAAATTTGGCCAGTTGGTAATTTTCTATGATCCTTGATGAATGGGATATACACCTAAGGTTAAAACACTGATTACCTATGGTGCAGTCTGTACGCCGTTCTGAGATTCTTTTCTCCCCTCTTTGAAAGGTTCCTATGATAATCGTTTGTGGTTAGTGGAATGAAGCTATAGCTATATTCATTATTTTATCCTCATTCTGAAACTGGCATTTTGATTTGTGTGAATAATTATATCCTGACAATGTCCCAATTTTTAGACTATTTTCTATTATTTCCTTTTTTTAATTGGTCTTGTTTTATTTGATTCTTTTATATGTCAAATATGTGTGCTTACTGTATCTAGTCCAAAGCCATTTCACTGGCCACTTTTGTTTTAGGACATATTGGACACTAAAGGGTTGAACTGCAGGGGTGCCAATAATGTTGACCACAACTGTAAATGGAAGGGAACTAGATAAAGCCCTAGCCCCAAGTCAGACCAAATGAAACAAGGTAACCCTTGATAAAGAAAAGAACATCTTGAGATTGTGTCAGCTGGTATATAGATTAATAAGTTGGTAAATAAGATAATACAATGGACCCCTCTGATGAAAAATTTTAAAGGTCATTACCATAGCTTAAAATTAAATTCATTGAGCTGCCGGTAACCAATGTAAAGCATGCAAAATTGATGTGACAAGGTTCCAAGGCCCAACGTTAACAAATAATTATAATTTGGCAGCTGAATTTTGAACCTTCTGTAGCTGATCATTGCTCTTAACCAAGAGACCTGAATGTAAAGAATTGTAATAGTCTAACCTAAAAAGTATCAAAGCTTGGATCAAAGCAGCAAAATCTTGTTAGTTAAAAAATAACCTCACCCTCCTCAATTGATGGAGATAAAAAAAAAGCATGCCTTCACGGCTTCAAGCATCAAATTGCTATCTAACCCAAACCCTAAACTCCACGGTTGATCCTTTGCTCCCAAGTGCATCCCATTCCACACAACAGATGGTCGATGCAACAATCAGCTCTACAAACCCAAAGAATCTCCATCTTCTGCTGATTCTCAGCTAATTTATTATCCCTCATCCAATTTTCAATTGCAGCTAAACAATTCTCTAACTTTTTCAATTGCTGCCTAGACTTACCCAACTCAAGGTACAACTGTATATCATCAGCAAATAGCTGAAACTAGCTCCTGTATTCCTCACAGAGAGGCCAAAGGATGAATATTCAGATTAAATAATAAAGGAGACAGCAAAGCCCCTGTGGCACACCAAAAGGCAAAGACCACCACCGCTTAGAAGAATTAAGGCCCAGTTCAACAAATTGCTATCTGCCAACAATTGGAACCACAAAAATGGCACCTCTCCCATCCCCAACACAGCGAAATATTATGGTCAAGGCTTTCAAATGCTGCATAGAAATCCAGCAATAAAAGTAAAGCACCTTCCCCCTTATCCAAACTAAAAAGAAGATCTTCCCATATTGCTAACAAAGCAGTTTCTGTGCTACAATGGCGTCTGAATCCAGCGTGTCAATCATGAAGCCCCCTTTCAACTCAACTAACTCACTTAACTGTAAAACCACTTTCTCAATAACTTTTGATAGAAAAGGGAGATTAGAGACTGGTCTGAAATTCACAGGCTTAGTGAAATTCAATGTATGCTTTTTTAGCCAAGGACGCACTGCAGCAATTTTAATTCCAAAGGAACGAGACCTTGCTGCAGGGAATTATTAAAGACTGAAGCAAAACTCACTGGACAAGGATCCAAAGAGGAATATGTTTGACGAACTAACTCCACTATTAACTTGACATCATCTAAGGATAACAAACGGAATTCTGTAAATTCCCTCCCTTTTGCTAAACTCATATCACCCCCTTTCTCCTGCCCTACTTTCTCTGGCAAAACATTGATGTTATCATAAAAATATTGTGTTAATTAATCCAACTCTACTTGATGATCAATTAGAACCCTCTTCCCACTGACAGGAACGAACAACTCTTCAGAGACTTTAAAAACCTCCAGCGAACGTGAGAAGGGATCAAGTAAATGTTTATCATAATATGTTTGCTTTACTTCCAAAATCTTTTCTCTATATTGTGATACAGTAGCCGGTGTAGAGCCCATGATAATAGGTGAAAAAGAAGAATTTACCTTGGAGTCTGATAGGCAGCAAACACACTCAGCTCACAGGAGGCAAAAGAGCAATAGAATAAGTTTACCACACACTAGTCCTGACGTAGCAGGAAGGTTAAAAGCTAATCAGGATCACCTGTCCATGAAAGCACAGGCAGCGTGCAAAGGACATGAGGATAAAAGCTGCTGGGTAAATCCAGGAAGGGCCAGTGGGGGCAGCGACCTGGGAGGACTGAGCAACCAGCCTGAGAGCAGACGTCACACAGAAGGAAGCCTGCTGAATCAAGGAAGCAGTAGGTGTGGCACGGTAGCAGGAAGCACCCGGGGAAAAACATCTCAGGAACGTGGCCATAGCACTGCTCAGACTGCTGGTAGCTGGAGGTCCCGGGAAGGAGCTGTCTGTAGCCCAGAGAGAGGAGCCAGGACAACAGAGAGAAGGTGGGAACCTAGCTTTAAGAGAGAAAAAGCTAAGAACTCTGTTTTGTCTGGAGGGCCAGGGCATGGCATAAGAAGTAAAGTAAATGCTGGGAGGTATGACGTAATTCCTCATTACTGGAGAGAAAAGGAAAGCCAGAGTGAAACTGTCACAGTACCAGGTATTCAAAACCCTGCTTGCATAGAACAGTTTCCTGATAAGCTAACCAGTGCCTCACAGAGAGGGTTTTACAATGTAAACAGCTATGAGGATTTTAACCCACCTGCAACCCCGGAGGACTGCGAACTAATGCAGTGGGAAAATAATAGCTGTAGCCTTGAACCCACACCAATGGACTGTACGTTATGTTTCTCTGATGATATAGAATCATTGTGCTGAACAAGTGGGCAGAATCTCTGTAAAAATACCAAAGGAAAAGAACATATTTTTCTTTGAAGAAGCTGTTTTTGTTCCTGGTTTTGTTATATAAAAGGAAATCCGTAGGGAAGGGGAAATAAAGCCCAATTCTTATTTTGCCTTAATTACTCGACTGCAGACTGTTATTGTGCTAGAAGGCAACTTGATCCTCAGGGCCCTAGGCGGATGCCTAATAGGGACCGGGAGAGGAGTCACAATATTCACTCACTTTATCATACCATAACTGTGCTTAGACTGGTCAACATTGAAATCGTTACTGACTTCAAAAGGCCCTAATCTGTAGTATCTTGGTGAGCTGAACACGAATATAACATTAAAAAAAATGTATTGGCTCTCGTTTTGAAGATATTGCATGTAGTTCATTTTTGACGTTTCACCGTGTAAATTTATCCAGTAGGACATCAACAACATCCCAAATAAGCCTTGAATGATGTAATATTGCATCACATTGCATAATACCAGCATGCACACATCATCCAGAATTGATTACATCATTTTCTGATGCAATGCAATACTACTGCCAGACAGCTGCTGAAGCCATCTGACGTCAGCAGTGTACTATACGCAGTCGGAAAGGTTGAGCATTTAAAATATTCCAGACTGTGTGTGAGACAGTTTAAGCTACTGTTACATGTTACCTTTATTAATCATATAATTTTAGCCATTTAGGTACAATACAGAACAGTAATGCTGCGAAAGTGCTTTAATACCGTTGACAATTTCTGCTGCATTTGTGGGGAAGTGACATTTGACAACCAGAAGAAAAGTATCACTTCTCAACTGAAGAAGGCATATCATCTTTACTTCGGATGCAAGATTGGTGACCAAGACAACAAGCCTTGGGCCCTGCATATATTCTGTGCTACATGTTCAACACAGCTTTTACAGTGGTTGAATTGCAAAAGACCATCAATGCCATTTGCAGTCCCCATGGTGTGGAGAGAGCCAAGCAACCACATAAATGACTGCTACTTCAGACCCGGTGGCGAATTATTGTGGCGGGGCACAGCCGAGGTGGCGGCAGGCAAAGGGGTTAACCTTGGCAGGGGGGCGGGGGGTCTGGACGGGGGCGGGCCACAGGGAGCTATAGAAAGGGGAAGCGAGCTGCGGCTAGCCCTCTTTTTCCCTGCAACAGTGGATCGGCAGCGAGACAAACTCTTTTTCCCTGCAACGGCAGATCGTTCTGCAATCCAGCAGCATTTACTCACCGGTCCACCGGAGAAGATCCAAGATCAACCTGCATTATTGCAGCGAATCACGAGCGAGCAGGGAGGTAACAAAAATAGTTACAATAAAAACAAAAAAAGAAACCAAACGGGATCCCCATGTCGGGAAGGGCGGCCGCGTGCGGCCTGCTGAGGGTTATGGCTAGGCGCGAATCGCCGAGTGCAGTCTGCTATGGGTTGTGGCTTAGCCGCGAACCGTGCAGAGCGGCGCTGGTGGGAGAGAGGCAGCTGGAAGCGGCTGAGGAGGGCGGCAGCAGCAGCAAGTGGGGCTGGACCCCTGGTCGTGCGGCCTGCTGCGGTGGCCTGCTGCGGCCGCGGCTGGGTGCAATCCATGCAGAGCAGAGAAAAAGGGGAGACAAGCAGCCGGAAGTGGCTGAAGAAGGCAGCAGCAGCAGGTAGGCTGAATCCCCGATCATAGATCAAAGGGAGGCATGATCGGCGGTCGGTGAGTGAAGGGGATGAAATGGAGGTCCTGTGTGGTGATTCTGAGGAGCAGAGAGACTCCAGTGCACATGTGGCTACGTGGGTAAAGGGGGTATTCAGAGTGAAACATAGAAACATAGAAACATGATGACAGAAAAAGACCACAAGGCCCATCTAGTCTGTCCTTCCATAACAACTACAACACAGAGGGATAGCTTGTATGTGGATGCCATCTGGTGGACAGATGTGGTATGTCACTTAATAAATAAATAAATAAATAAATAAATAAAATAATATTAATAATGTGAACAGTTATTGAGGTATCTAGGGCAGCCAGAAAACTTTTGGCGGGCAGCTGGGTGCAGTGGTGGCACTGTGGTGGGGGTCAGCTGGCTTTAGACTCTCCAAAGACCCAGTGATTATCGCATGCTCCAAATTCGTAAATTATAATGATAATTTTAAAAAATATAGTTTTATGAATAAATAATAATAATTATGAGCCAGATACAAGTCAGAGGAGAAAAAGAAGCACAAAATTAGCATACGGGATCAACGTGAGGGGGAGCTGAGTGCTAACATATCTCATTCTTTTTCCCACCGCTTCTTGGTATTAGATTGCTCTGTACTCTAGATATGCCACGAAAGGTCAGCCAAAGCGCTCCACGGGCCGGCAGAGGCCGACAGAATGCAGAGAGTTGCCACAGAAGCAAGAACAGAAAGCACGACGAGCAGGGCAACACGCGGGACTACGGCAAAGGTGGCAGTTGTAGCAAAAAAGAAGACAAATCATGGGGACACCAATCAAGGACGTGAGGCTACCAAAAAGCCCACTCATCGTGGCAAACAGCCGATACCACAGCAGCAATTACAGACACCCACACCGTCCACATCCAGCCAGGAGTTGGACGAACTGCTGCGGGTCATCCGCGAAAAGGTTAATCAATATGGGCTGAGCGCAGTCAGGCAACGGCTGGAAGCTCCTACCACAAGGTCGGAAGAACAACAAACGGCAAGCATAAGCACGGCTATTGGTAAGTCAGGGGGTGTAGCGGGGGCACTTGAACTGTCTTCTTCATCATCTGAAGAATCTACTTCTGACACAGATGGGGAGTTGGCGTTAGCAAATGTAATACAAAATGCCTTAAAAAACGTCAAAAAAAAGTAAATCAAAAAAGAAAAACCCTCTGGCAAGAGTATGGGCAGCGCGCAGTGAGCTATCCACCCAGAGAAGAGAAAATCAAGAGTCCAGCATAACCGGGCCAGTGCCAACAGCACAAGTAACATTAACTACCGTTGGGGGAGATCCGCGCTGTTGCATGAGCTCATTAGCCAGTGCAGTGCCTAGGAAGTTGAAGAAGCGAATTTGGCGAAGGGAATATATTGATATATTCTCGCTGCTTCTTAGGGATCAGAAATGTGAGACAAAAGAGAGTAAAGATAGGGAAAAGCATGGGGAGAAGGACAGGAAGCCGAGGATTCTAAAATCCATTAACAATTGGGTATCGGCTTTCCACATATTCATGAGCGTGGTCATCGAGCGGGAGCCCGAATCGAGTCCATACCTAATTAGGTACATAGATACAATTACCCGGGCACATAAGCGATTCAGAGGATGGGCCTGGCTAAACTATGATGTTAAATTCAGGAAGAGCATGGCGGAGGATCGAATCGTGACATGGCAGCACAGAATCTTAGATCTGTGGCTTGATGAAATGGCCCCCAACAGGCTGTGGAGTCAAGAAGGGCTACCGCAGCCCTTTCAGGCACCGCAAGGGTGGCAAACCAATCAGATGGCCGGTCGCCGATAATGTCGCCAATACAATGCAGGGAACTGCACATGGCACCACTGCAAATTCTGACACGCATGTGCGAGCTGCTGGGGCAGTCATCCGGCTGCCACATGTCGAGCGGGAAAAGAGGCAAAACCATTCAGGCCAATGCTGCAGCATGCAAGTGACGGCCATGGCCCCAATGCCCATCAAGCTTGAACACATGCGCTCTTGGCTGCGGGCTTACCCGCTGCGAGACAAAGCTCTCAGCATTGAGAGTGGCTTCACCTATGGGTTCCCTATTCCATCGTCAGTCCCAATGAGGGAGCATGTAATCCGCAACTCCCCCTCAGTCAAGAAATACCACTCGGTCGTGCACAAGAAGCTGGCAAAAGAAATAGGCCTGGGAAGAGTAGCCGGGCCATTCAAGAGCCCCCCTGCTCCAAATCTGGTGCTGTTCCCCTGGGGAATAGTGCCAAAAAAGGAGCTGGGCAAATTCCGTTTGATTTACAACTTATCGTACCCCGAAGGTAGTTCAGTTAACGACCACATTGACCCGTTGCTATGCTCGGTGAGATACGCAATGATCGATCAGGCCGTGACAATTATACAGAAGTTGGGACAGCAGGCTCGGCTGGCAAAGGCAGATATAGAATTGGCCTTTCGGCTGCTTCCTGTGCACCCTGAGTCATTTCCATTATTAGGGTTCACTTTCAATGGGGAGTATTTCTATGATAACTGTCTGCCCATGGGCTGCTCAATTTCATGTGCTTATTTTGAGCAGTTTAGTTCATTCATACACTGGGTGGTGGAGGACATCGCAGGCCACCAGACTGTAGTGCATTACCTAGATGATTTCCTTTTCATGGGAACTGACTTTGCAGACTGCAAGAGGATCCTCAAAGTCTTTGAGCAGGTTGCTCAGCGATTCAGGATACCTCTAGCGAAGGAGAAGACTTGTGGGCCAGTGACGGTGATCACATTCCTGGGCATTGAACTTGACATGATAGCACAATTGTCAAGATTGCCAGATGAGAAATTGAGGAAACTCAAGAGCGCCATTCAGAGCATGCATGTGCGACGAAAAGCCACATTGGAGCAATTCCAAACATTGCTGGGGTTGCTGTGCTTTGCATGTAGAGTCATGCCGATGGGGTGAGTCTTCTGCCGTCGCATGGTGCTGGCAACAAAAGGGGTCAAAAAGAAACGCCATAAAATCAGAGTCAGCAGAGACATATGTCAGGATCTGCATATGTGGGAGCAATTCCTGCAGTCATTTAACGGGCTTGCGTTCTGGCAGGAACATCCGGTCTCGAACAAGGACCTGGAATTATTCACAGATGCCACGGGGGCTACCGGTTTTGGAATTTATTTCAGGGGGGCATGGTGTTCCGAGAAATGGCCATGCGAGTAGCACTCCGAGGGAGTTACAAAGGACATCACTTTTCTGGAGCTCTTTCCCATTATGGTGGCCTTGTACATTTGGGCTCTGCAGTTCGTTAACAAGACAATCACCTTCCATACAGATAGCTTGGCAGTGGTGCACGCTGTGAATGGAATGCGTGCCAAAACACCGGGGGTGGTGGCATTGCTGAGAAAGATAGTGATGTTATGCCTTACACATAATGAGACTATTAAGACGGAGCATATTCCAGGTCAGCATAATAACCTTGCCGATCCTCTTTCTCGTTGCAAGATCCCGCTTTTTCGGGCACTCGCCCCTGAGGCCAGCGCAGTCAAGATGTCCATCCCGGAGCAGGTATGGGAGTTTGGTTCACCGAGGTTTGGGAACTCTTGCTGAGTTCACTAGCTGAGCAGACGAGGCGAAAATACCTGGCTGCGTAGGACAGATTTCAAGTTTTCTGCAGAGATAGCAGGATTGAGGACGCAGACAGTCTCACGACGGACTCGATTCTGCAATGGATCCTACACTGTAAAGGCAGCGGAGTGAGAAAATCGACAGTGCAGACGCAACTGGCGGCAATCACTTTTTTCACTAGAGCAATGGGGAAGAAGAGCCTAGAACTGGATTTCGTTATCACAAAGGTAATGAAGGGCTGGTCATCCGAGCAGGGCCGCAGGGAAGATCGGCGATGTCCAATCACACACCAAATATTAACGAAACTCATAACAGCCACAGGCCAGATATGTTTTGACGTATTTGAGACCCGGCTGTTCAGATGTGCCTTTTCATGGGCGTTCTTCGGAGCGTTCAGGATAGGCGAGTTGGTAGCCTCTGCAAGTTGCAAGTCAGCAGAGGGGGGCATTAGGAAGATTGATGTTAGCATGCAGGACGGTGCATTAGTGTTATACGTGTGCAAGTCCAAGACGGATACCGAAGGAAAAGGTGCCCGTGTAGCATTAGCCCCGCTACCAGGTGACCCATCTTGTCCAGTGAGAAATTTCACGGAATATGAACAACTCTGCCCAGCAGAAGGAGAACAATGGTTAGTGCATGCGAACGGTGCCCCCCTATCACGTTTCCAATTTGCCAGAGTGCTTAAGCTAGGCCTGGAAGCAGCGGGTTTGGAGACACGCTTTTACGGCACTCACTCCTTCCGGATTGGGGCTGCTTGAACGGCGGCCAGCATAGGGATGACAAGGGAACAGATTATGAACATTGGCAGATGGCGCTCAGACAGGTATCGGCTTTATGTGTGCCCGGTTTGACGCCAGCATATTAGATATACCTGTTATGGGGCCTGTTCGGTTTTTGTTTTTGCTGTGTGGTGTTTTGGGTGACTATAAGCGAAAGTGAAGAAGGAGAGATGGTGATGGTGTAAACCCCCCCCAATAATAATAATAATAACCCGCGAGTAATAGTAGGATTCCCCAATGTGGGCCTGATGTATGTATACCTGCAATGTTCACACAGATAACGATGTAATTTTGTCAATACAACATAGGTGCTAGTCCCAACATGAGACCTCAAGAAGTGTGGATATGCGGCCATTCCTTCGTGCACTGGGCACAAAGGAGGACAAAGATCAGACCACAAGGGCTCAATCTGGGTTTGTCAAGTGAAAGAGTGTCGATCGTGTGGATGGGCCGGTGGGGTATGGTGTGGGACCAACTGTTGCCATTCCTCCTGCAAAGGAGGAGAGCAGGGGGAAAGCCATGGACAATTGTGCTCCATCTGGGAGGCAACGACATGGCCCGTACATGCAGTGTGGAGCTTACGAAGAAAATGCAGAAGGACATGCTGTCGCTAGCGGAGGCCTTCCCAGGAACATGGCTAGTATGATCTCATATCATACCGCGACGGATGTGGAGGGGCGAATGGTCCCACCAGGTGGTCGAAAGGACAAGGCGTAAAGTGAACAGGTGGATGGCCCGTTTCATGGAGGCAATCGGGGGTTACAGCATCGTACATGACCTCATAGATGAACACTGCCCTGGTCTGTATCGAGCCGATGGGATACATCTATCCGAAATTGAGATGGATGTGTTCCTGTGTGACATACAGGACACGGTGGAGTGACTATGGTAAAAAAAACAGATGTTGGCCACAGCTGCGGAGCTGGGTGGGGCCCCATACGACAAGCGAGGAGTCGCTGCCGTGAGGGGTTGGCAGGAGAGCTAAGGCCCCATAGGAGAGAGCACACAGCCCAGACATGAGGGGGGGGGGAGTGGGCGTATAAGAGTTGACCTTCCCCAATGGTACAAAGAGTTTAAGCAGGACCAGAGTGTAGAGGGCCTCCTTAAGCTTTCACGGCGGGGGGAGGGAGGGACGAATATGGAATAGTATTGACATTAATGGAGCCCTGCTGCCGACCTTTTAATGGGCCGTGGGGAGAGGCAGATCGGGACACTGCTGCGAATAGGAAGGGAGTATTAAGGCCTGTTTTAACGGCAGGCGCCCCTTACCTATTATATGTACTCAGGACTGCGGGCAGTGGTGAAAAGGCTTGGACGGAATTTTTCAACCATCCCTGCTGGGCGTCATTGGATAGAAAGGGCTGTGCCTCTTAGGGGAGAGGGGTAATTTAGGCAAAAAAAGGATAGCTCAGGAAAGAAATGGAATGTACTGGTTGTTACTATGTGTGCAATAAACAATTGTATTTTAATGTTGTATGTAATGTGCAGATTATGCTGTGGCCAACAGTTTGTTTTTACTGTTATTTCCAATTGTCAAATAAACAATTGATATTCTGTCAAAACTAGTAGATGCCATGTGATATATCCGGGGGGGGGGGGGGAGGGGATGGGGTAGGTGTAGCTACCCGAGGCCGTCATGCTGCTTGCCCGGCTGTGCTTGGTTTCTCCTCTTTCCAGCGGAATAACGAAGCAAAAGATGTTGAGCATAGTCTTCCCAAACATTCTGTCTGCATTGAGACCAGTTCATTATGGTGAGGGACTTCCTATTCCAGAACCTCCATCAGAATATTCTCTTGATTCATCTGATGAGGACAAGGGTGAGCCGACCTGTTCTTCTCCTGGTCTGTCAGCATGCAGTGACCCAGATTTTCACTGGGATGCATATCAACTCCACACAGAATAACACAGGAAGAATTAAATGACCTGGTTCGTGATTTGGACTTATCCAAGAACAAGGCAGAATTGCTAGGATCAAGACTCCAACAATGGAATCTTCTAGAAGAAGATGTCAACATTACTTCATATCAAAAGTGCCACCAGCAGTTGGAGCCTTTCTTCAGAAAGGAAAGTAATCTGGTATTCTGTTCTGATACTGAAAGCCTCATGAATGCCTTAAAAATCACTCATGACCCACAGGGCTGGAGACTATTTATAGACTCTTCGAAACTGAGTCTGAAGGCTGTGCTTTTGAACAATGGAAACCGTCTTCCATCTATTCCAATGTGGCAGGTGCAGGCCTGTGACCCACAGTGTCCGAACATAAGCAGGCCAGCATGGCTAGCTTGACCTGTAAATGAGGCCTGTGGAGAGGCATATAGGATTGCACATCCCCCAATATGCTGCTATTGTAAGATAGAACCCAGTAGAAGTATTGAATTAGCTTAGGTAAGCAGAACTGCAGTATTGAAAGATGGAAAAATACAGAAAAGACATGTTTAAAAGTTACTGATAAGAAAAAGTACATCTGCAAAGAAATAATTAGGAGTGCTGACAGATGAGTTGCAGAGCCCAGCTCCTCTGCACGTACAAATTGGTTCTATAACCTTGAGAGTGTGAAAGTAACAAGTTGATGAACTGACCATTGTAATTGGGACTAGAAGGGGGGCATGCAGGTGTCATGCCCACTGGAGGGACATAATTGGATAAACTTATCAGTACCGGGACCAATAGAAGAGATACGGGAGGTACGGGAGGTTACCAGGACCAATGAAATGTTTTTCTATACCTAGAATGGAACAGAAGTCTATAAAAGTTGTTGTAATGCTTGAAAACTTTGCTCAGCCATTTTGAAATTGATTGGTTCGAGACTTGTGCACAAATAAATGATTTGGACCTTCTGAACAGACTCCTGGTATCATTGGTTTGTCTGCGCTTTGCTGCTACATATTCCTTGGTGCGTTGGCCGGGAAGTTGTGGAATCAAAGTGTATATAGGGCAATATACCACGACTTTCCGCCTCTATAGGCTTGGTCCTGCCGGGATCGCGCCCTTCCGACGAGGGCTGCTCCCTGGCGCCACCGGTCCCTTGTATCGGAGGGAGCTGGTCGGACCTCGGCGGGTGACGAGCCCGGCTGGAGTCAACGCCTCGAACCCGAGTGAGGGGAGTCCGAGGTCCAACTCATGCGCCTGCTTGGGAAGTTTGAGGACCGGATCCGGTGAGTATAGTTTTGATTTTGGGTCTAGACAGAAATAGAAAGCGCAGTACTGCCATTGGAACTTGGAACTTTGGAATTTGTAATCTCGAGATATTGGGAATTGGTAAGAGAGCATGATCACCTCTCAAGGAAGGGCCGAGTAACCCCGCATGGGAATTCGCCGGGTGAAACCCCCATCCTTTTTGTAATTGGGAAATTGGAAAAGACTAGTCAGAACAGATAGAAACGAATGCATTCTGGGATACGTTGCTAGCATGATTGTGTGAACGAAGTGTGAATGAGAGGTCTGGCAGCACGGACCAAGTGAAGGCGGACCCCTGAGTAGCGCATTTCCTGACCGGGCGACTGCGTTCAGGTCGCGAAAAGGGGGAAGCGATTGTCGTCTTGTCTTGTTATTTGTACTCCTTATACGTTTCCAGGGCCGTGAGGACCCCTTACCCACGGTCCGCCCTCCTTTTCCCTTCTGTCTGTTGTTGCGCGCACACATCGAAATGGGAGGGGCGGGGTCTACTAGAAACACTCCATTAGAATGTATGATCACACATTTTAAAGAGGGATATTCAGGAGATTATGGTATTAAAATGACAGCAGCCCGTTTGCAGATTTTGTGTACTAGGGAGTGGCCCGATCTAGACCCCATCTGGCCCCGAGAGGGAACGTTCAAAGTAGAGATTATTCAGTCAATACACCGTAGAGTGCGGATAGCGCACCCCGACCAGTACCCCTATATAGATTCCTGGTTAAGTATTTGTGAAGATCCGCCCCCCTGGGCGCAGCGCTGTTATGAGGAACAGTGCAGAATAATGTTAGCTAAAACAGATTCTAGACAGAAAACGGAACAGCCTAGACTGAAAGAGCAGGATAAGAAAGCCAGAAAGAAGCCCATCCTGGCAGATCCTGATTCCCCAGAAATAACTCTCAGGCAGCCCCGAACCCCAGGTCCAGTAAGAGTAGCCCGGCGTCCTGCCCCAGAACCCCAGAGACGGCCAGAGCCGAGGCGGGACCCAACCCCTGATCCCCCTCCCGGAGGAGAGAAAGAGGAAGAATTAGCGGGAAAAGAAGAGGAGGACCTAAAAAGCGAGTCAGAAGTGGAGACCGAAGAAGGAGAAAGAGAGAATCCCCCAGATGAGGAGGAAAATGTACAAATAATTGAGAAAGCTAGCGTTAGCACTAGTACGCCAGTGAGAGAGAAACCCAAAGCAAAACCTGTTGAGAAAAAGAAAGTGACTCCTGCAAAGGCAAAAAGACACCCATGGCAGCCAAACTGTTTCCCTTACGGCAAGTCCCGGGAGTGCCCGTAAAGAATGATAATGATGAAGTGGTAGCGGGACCCCTAACTTATGTGTATATCCCTTTCTCTACAACTGATTTATTAAATTGGAGGTCGCATTACGCCTCCTATACTAGTAAGCCCCAGGAGCTGACAGAATTAGTAACTAGTATTATGGAAACTCACCAACCCACTTGGCCAGATTGCCGTCAGCTCCTGACCACCCTATTCACGACAGAAGAGCGAGCAAGAATTAGAAAAGCAGCTATTGAATGGATGGCAGAGAACCCTGTAGCTCCGGCACAGGGGCAGAATATAATAGACCGACGAGAAGCAGCTCAGAGAGAATTCCCGAATGAAGACCCCCAATGGGATCCAAATACAGATGAAGGATCCACAGCCCTAGCCCGTTTTCGCCAAGGCTTTTTACAAGGCCTGAAAAGGGGGGGCCAAAAAGCTATGAACCTTTCCAAAGTTGCAGGAGTTATCCAAGGGATAGATGAGAGCCCAGCAGATTTTTATGAGAGATTAACTGAAGCATACAGAATGTATACTCCCTATGATCCCGAGGCACCAGGAAGTTTATGTATGGTGAATTCTGCTTTTGTAAACCAGTCTCAACCAGACATTAGACGCAAATTACAGAAGTTAGAAGGGTTTGCGGGCATGAATGCAACACAGTTATTGGAAGTCGCTCATAAAGTGTATGTGAATCGTGATACTGAAAGACAGAGAGAATGTGATAGAAAGATGAAGAAGAAAGCTGATTTTTTGGCTGCGGCCATAGTGGAACAGAAAAGGGGAGGTGTCCCTAGTCGAAGGAGCCGAGGAAGAGGGCGGGGTCAAGGCGGAGGCCGGACCCAGAGACTAGGCGTGAACCAATGCGCCTATTGCAGAGAGGAAGGACATTGGAGAGATACGTGCCCGCAACTCGAAGACGCCCAGCATGATGATGACAGCAGCCATCAGTGGCGAGAAGAAAGACGAAGCTATCCCCGAAGCCGAGGAGGAGCCAATCGAGAACAATTCCAGCGAGAGAGAGGAGGAGCCATTCAAGCATTGGCCACACCAGCCCATGATGAGAATGACGTGGATTAGGACAGACCGGGCTCCAAGTTTGCTTTAGGTCTCCAGGAGCCTATGGTCGGAATACAAATAGGAGACCAAATTATGGACTTTATGGTTGATACTGGAGCACAACATTCAGTAATAGACAAAAAGATAGCCCCATTCACTACAAAAGCAGTCACCATCATAGGAGCAACTGGTGCCAAAGCCACAAAGTCTTTTCTTCAAAACCGAATATGCAGTCTGGGAGGACAGCAAGTAACTCATCAATTTCTTTACATGCCCGAATGTCCAGTGCCACTACTGGGACGAGATATGTTAGCCAAGCTTCAAGCACAAATATCTTTCTCTGAGCAAGGAGAAATGCAAATGACAGTAAATCCCCAAACCAAACCAGCAGGAGTGATGCTGCTGACAGTTCCCCGAGAAGAAGAATGGAGATACTACATTGATGATTCGATTCAAGATACCTATTTTGAACAAACTTTGAAAAGTATTGATGCACCACCTGGAGTATGGGCAGAAGGCAGCCCCCCAGGCCTAGCCAAACATATAGCTCCAGTGATTGTAACCCTCAAGCCTAGTGCTACACCAGTGCACGTCAAACAGTACCCTCTCCCAAGAGCCGCAATTGAAGGCATTCATCGCCACCTACAAAGATTGCTTGAGTATGGCCTACTAAAAGTATGTCAATCCCCATGGAACACTCCACTTTTGCCAGTAAAGAAGCCTGGGACAGATGATTATCGCCCAGTGCAAGATTTGAGAAGAGTAAATGATGCAGCTGAAACCATACATCCAGTCGTACCCAATCCTTACACTCTTCTAGGACTGATACCTGCTGAAGCTACCCATTTCACTGTACTGGATTTGAAAGATGCATTCTTTTGCATAAGATTAGCCCCTGTAAGCCAAATATTGTTTGCATTCGAATGGCAGGACCCCATCTCTGGAAGAGGGGGCCAACTTACCTGGACAAGATTACCCCAAGGATTCAAGAATTCGCCTACCATCTTTAGTGCCGCACTGAATCAAGACCTTTCAAGCTATCCAGTAGCCCCGGGGAAGAGAGTGCTTCTCCAATACGTGGATGATCTGTTGATAGCTGCCGTATCAGAAAGTGAATGTATACTAGCCACCAAAGATCTCTTGCAGTTACTAGAGGAAGCTGGATACAAAGTTTCCAGAGCCAAAGCACAGCTATGCCAAAAAGAAGTGAAATACTTGGGTTTTCGTATCACCCAAGGGAGCAGAAGATTAGGCAGAGAAAGAAAAGAAGCAGTATGTAGAATTCCAACTCCAACAACCAGAAAGCAAGTCAGAGCCTTTCTGGGAGCGGCAGGATATTGCCGAATTTGGATACCCAACTTTGCCCAAATTGCCAAACCATTGTATGAAGTCACAAAAGGAGAAGAAAAGTCACCACTGGAGTGGGGACTTGAGCAGGATACAGCCTTCCAAAAGTTAAAAGAAGAATTAATGTCATCACCAGCACTTGGACTACCAGATGTCCACAAACCTTTCCACTTGTTTGTACATGAAGCACAGGGAAATGCCTTGGGCATGTTGACTCAGAAATTGGGAAATTGGGAGCGACCTGTGGCATACCTATCGAAACAATTGGATCCTGTGGCCAAAGGATGGCCACCTTGCTTGAGAGCAGTTGCAGCTACAGCGCTACTAGTGAGTGAAGCAGACAAACTCACACTAGGACAGAACATACGAGTCACTGTGCCACATGCAGTCCTTGCCCTTATGGAACAAAAAGCAAATTATTGGCTCACCAATTCCCGAATGTTGAAGTACCAGAGCATGTTATGTGAAAATCCACAGATACAACTCGAAGTGAGCCATGCCCTGAATCCAGCCACCTTGATACCCATCAGTGAAGAACTCCCAGAACATGACTGTATTGAAGTCATGGAGACTGTGTTCTCCAGTCGACCCGACTTGACAGATGTGCCCATAGACAATCCTGACCAAACCTATTATGTTGATGGGAGCAGTCTCATCCTTGATGGACGACGCTGTGCCGGATATGCAGTCGTCACTCAACACGAAGTAGTTGAATCATCAGCTCTAGCCTCAGGCACATCAGCCCAGAAAGCCGAATTGATAGCACTCACCAGAGCATTGTTGTTAGGAGAAAAACTTATACTGAATGTATATACAGATTCCAAATATGCCTTCACTACCCTGCATGCCCATGGAGCTCTCTATAAAGAAAGAGGACTCATCACATCTGGAGGAAAATCAGTCAAATATGGTCCCGAAATATTGATGTTACTTGATGCAGTATGGGCCCCAACACGTGTAGCTGTCATGCATTGTCGAGGACATCAAGCAGGAAAAGGAGAAGTTGCCCGAGGGAATAGATTTGCAGATGCCTCAGCACGACAAGCGGCTATGACAGGACAAATTGCCCCACAAGCTATGCCAATGCAAGCAGCATTGTTTCCAGTACCTTTGAATCTATGGACCCCACGATATACCACCAAAGAATTGGATTACTATTGTGACAGAGAAAATGGAGTACTGAAAGATGGATGGATTGAGCTGCCTCCAGAAGAGGGCAGTCAACCTCCTGGACGAATAGTAATCCCTGAACTGTTAGGACCATCCTTTGTCAAAGCTTTCCACGAAGCCACCCACTATGGGAAAAGTGCTATGGAAAAAGCACTCAGACCACATTTCTACATCCCTCTGATGACAACCATATCAGCTTCAGTAGCACGACAATGTCAAACTTGTGCCAAGAATAATGCCAAGCAAGGCCTTATTACGGCACCCCGAGTTCAGTCAAGAGGTGTGACCCCCATGCACAACCTCCAAGTTGATTTCACCGAAATGCCAAAAGCCAATGGGTACCATTACCTATTAGTATTAGTATGTACTTTCTCTGGGTGGGTAGAAGCATTCCCAACCAGAACTGAGAAAGCCCGAGAAGTTACCAAAGTCTTAATGAGAGAGATTGTCCCCAGATTTGGAATTCCAGCAGTAATAGGGTCAGATAATGGACCCTCATTTGTCTCCCAAGTTACTCAGCAGTTAGCAAAAGCCTTGCAGATACAATGGAAACTCCATACCGCATACAGACCCCAGAGTTCAGGGAAAGTTGAGCGAATGAATCGTACCTTGAAAGCCCAAATGTCCAAGCTTTGTCAGGAGACACAATTGAAGTGGCCCCAAGTGCTCCCCATAGCTTTATTCAGAATACGCTCAGCTCCTGTAAAGTCAACAGGATTTTCCCCTTTTGAAGTTTTGTATGGTAAACCCCCACCAATAGTGCAGGGAATCAAAGGAAGTCTAGCCCAAATTGGTTCAGAAATAACCAGACAAGAACTTCTAGCTCTTAGTTTTGTTCTGCAGACTCTCCATACGTGGATCCAAGACCAGTTGCCTATCAACTTGACGGAACCCTTGCATCCCTACCAGCCTGGTACCTCGGTGTGGATCAAAGATTGGAAGAAGACACCGTTGGAACCCCATTGGAAGGGACCGTACACCGTCATCCTGTCTACCCCAACTGCAGTAAAGGTAGCCGAGATCGACGCCTGGATCCACCACAGCAGAGTCAAGCCCGCCGCTGATCCTGAACCTGAGCAGTGGACAGCAAAACAGCATCTTGATGCGCCCTTGCGAGTTACTTTGAGACGGCAACCAGCAGCTTAGACACTTCATCACAAGTGCTTTGCAGCAGCCAAGTCTTTCGAAGAGGATTGCTGTTTTCCATGCAGCAACAGCTTTGTTTCAACGAACTCAATTTGTGTGTGATTTGACACACTACTTTGAGACTACATTGACTAAGCCAGACTTCACAGGCCAACTGAAATTGCTAAAAAGTTGGTCAATGTGTGCTGGACAACCTGAGGATCTTCAATCAACACTCAGCACCCGTTAAATTGCTTCATTAGCAAACGGGACGAAGAATAAAAGACCGTCGTGATCAAGATCAGCAAGCTGAGGATTCAGAAGAACTCCAATCAACATCGACATGCATCTTTACTTTTGCTTTGCTTTGGTTGCCTTCTTTGGAGGTTTTGAACAGACTCATGCTTTACCTCCATGCACTGCCTGCATTACTTCTACTAGAATTGGACTGAAAGTAACTCAGACTTTGCTTTATCATTCTTACTATACCTGCAAGGGGACAGTAACTCGGTGTATCTATAACACCACTGAACTAAATGTTTGCACTCATGGAAAAATTAAAACATGCTATAATCCGCATCAGAATCCATCCTATTACACGATGGAAATAAGATGGAAGGATGCAGATGGACCTATATTAGCTGCAACGCCACCACTTAAGGACATTACTAAGCCTGCTGTTTTGAATTTTGATGCATGCAATGCTATTAATAGAGATAGTTATTCCACCTGTGGTACATGGGAGAAAGCGTATCGAAATGACCATAAGTATATGTGTCCAGAAGGTGCCACAGGATGGAGAAAGTGTACAGGTAAAAAGGAACCAGGCTATAGTACTGCCCCAGCAGCAGACTACTATTGCCCGTATTGGGGATGTGTTTTTTATGCTACCTGGAACACTGGTATAACTGATGAGAAAATAGATAAACGAATGGCTACTTTAACCAAGCCAACCACAAATGATAAATGTCAGAAAGATGCTTGCAACCCCTTACACTTACGTATACACAATCCCCATGCATGGAAACAAGGATATAAGTTTGGTTTACGTATTGCTGGAGGAGCAATAGATCCAGGGACCATTGTGTATATCAGATTGAATACCCAAGCCCACAAGTCATCTAAATATCATATTCATAATACTTTTTATGAAGCCATGCATGTAAATAAGTTTGAGATCCCTCACCCCTCACAAAATTTATTTCTAGAATTAGCCGGAGCAGTAGTATCTAGTCTTAAGATCACAGATTGTTATTTCTGTGGCGGAACCCAAATGGGAGATCAGTGGCCATGGGAAGCCCAAGAATTGAATTATTCCATGATTTACAATCAGACTGAATTACACAAGACTACCAGTGAATGGGTGTTAGCGCACTCAATCGTTGGACGTCTTTGCTATGCCAGAACTGGACCCCAGTTCACCCAAAAGGTAGGACAGCTGGTCTGTCTTAGCCAGAAGTACTATAATGCCACGACCAAGAAGATAGCATGGTGGTCAGGAATCGGACATCCTGAACCTCCTAACCCATTACCCAGATTTCCTGAACTTGCTGGTTTATGGACTAACCTTGCTAAAGTCCAAGCCTGGCAAGCCCCACCTGGCCTATATTGGATCTGTGGAAACCGAGCATATGCACAACTCCCACCACACTGGGGAGGAGCATGTGTCTTAGGAACCATCAGACCTTCTTTCTTTCTTTTAAACACTGAACATGGAGAACAATTAGGATATCCAGTATACACTACCCACCGACACAAAAGAGCACTAAGACAGAAGAGAGAGGCCTTACAGATAGGCAAGTGGGAGAAGTGGCAAGGTGATGATTGGCCACCAGAAAGAATCATTGAATATTATGGACCCGCCACTTGGAATGATGATGGTATGTATGGTTATCGTACCCCAATTTATATGATTAATCGTATTATTCGCTTACAAGCAGTAGTTGAAATAATAACTAACGAAACTAGTCATGCTCTTACGCTTTTAGCTAGACAAAGTACACAGATGCGCACTGCGATATATCAGAACCGCTTAGCACTTGATTATTTGTTAGCAGCTGAAGGAGGAGTATGTGGTAAACTGAACTTAACCAATTGCTGTTTGAAAATAGATGATAAAGGTCAAGTAGTTGAAGAAATTGCTAAAGATATGCAAAGACATGCTTATGTGCCAGTACAGACGTGGCACTCATTGAAATTTCCTAATTGGTTTGCTAACCTCTTTTCATGGGTGGGAGGATTTAAGACTTTCATCGTATTGGTACTAATCCTTGTTGCTGTTATCTTCTTATTACCATGTTTAATCCCATGTTGTATGCGTTCCATTCATAACACTATTGATAGTACAGTAGAGCGGAAGACCGCAACAAAAATCATGGCTTTATATACTGCCAGTCCTGGTAGAAATCCTTTAGCCAGGATGTGATTCTTCAGAAAGTGATTTAATTCTCACACCTTATTAAGTAATAGGGTGAGATTAATCAAAGGGGGGAATGTGGCAGGTGCAGGCCTGTGACCCACAGTGTCCGAACATAAGCAGGCCAGCATGGCTAGCTTGACCTGTAAATGAGGCCTGTGGAGAGGCATATAGGATTGCACATCCCCCAATATGCTGCTATTGTAAGATAGAACCCAGTAGAAGTATTGAATTAGCTTAGGTAAGCAGAACTGCAGTATTGAAAGATGGAAAAATACAGAAAAGACATGTTTAAAAGTTACTGATAAGAAAAAGTACATCTGCAAAGAAATAATTAGGAGTGCTGACAGATGAGTTGCAGAGCCCAGATCCTCTGCACGTACAAATTGGTTCTATAACCTTGAGAGTGTGAAAGTAACAAGTTGATGAACTGACCATTGTAATTGGGACTAGAAGGGGGGCATGCAGGTGTCATGCCCACTGGAGGGACATAATTGGATAAACTTATCAGTACCGGGACCAATAGAAGAGGTACGGGAGGTACGGGAGAGGTTACCGGGACCAATGAAATGTTTTTCTATACCTAGAATGGAACAGAAGTCTATAAAAGTTGTTGTAATGCTTGAAAACTTTGCTCAGCCATTTTGAAATTGATTGGTTCGAGACTTGTGCACAAATAAATGATTTGGACCTTCTGAACAGACTCCTGGTATCATTGGTTTGTCTGCGCTTTGCTGCTACACCAATAGCGCATGCCGTCCACATGAAAGAGACATACGATAACTTAAAGCATCTACTGACTTCCATTAACTATAACAAGTACAGCTGGCACCTCTGTGGTGACTTGAAGGTAGTTGCCCTTTTAATGGGACTGCAGCAGGGATATATAAAATACATGTGTTTCTTATGTGAGTGGGATAGCCGAGCATGGGATTGGCACTACTTGCGGAAGGAATGGAATCACAGACAAATTGTAACAGATGGAGAGAAGAATATCCAGCACCCAGCTTTGGTTGAGGCTCACAAAATCCTGCTACCACCCCTTCACATCAAACTAGGTTTGATGAAAAACTTTGTGAAAGCCATGGACAGCACTTCCCCAGCTTTCCAATACCTGCATGAAAAATTCCCTCGACTCAGCGAAGCAAAGATTAAAGAGGGAGTTTTTGTGGGTCCTTGGATTCGAGAGCTCTTCAAAGATGACCGGTTCAACAACTTGCTACAGGGTGATGCGAAACAAGCATGGAATGCATTTGGCCTAGTGTCAACAAACTTTCTCGGGCATGTTAGGGCAGAAAACTACAAGGAACTAGTAGAAGACATGCTGATGCAGTATCAGAAACTTGGCTGCAATATGTCTCTAAAGATTCCCATCTCTATTTCTTTCCTGACAACTGTGGTATGGTTAGTGATGAACAGGGTGAGAGAAGCTCCTGAACAGCTGTACAAGAGACAGGCGAAAAAATCTAAGAAGTAGTCTATGACTTGATTTTTTTACAGGTATTAACTGAAGGCCTATTATATTCACTGCAATGCAATGTGTGCCTTTGAGTCAGTCCTGACTCCTGGTGACACAGAAGCTCCTGGGTTTTCTTGGCAGTGTCACTGGAAGCAGATTGCTAGGCCTTTCTTCCAAGGCAATGGAGGGTTAAGTGACTTGCCCAAGGCCACAAGGAGTGCTAGTGGGACTTGAACCCTGGTTGCTTGGTTACCAAGTCAGTGTTCTAACCACTAGGCTACTCCTACACTCTGATTATATTTACTATTGACATGCATTTCATGATGTAAACATTAATTCTTGTAGATTACAAAAAAACTAGAGCCAACTTTGCAATTTAACTGTCATATTCGTGTTCAGCATATAACAATTGATAAGAAATGACTATTTTTATTTCAGTAACATGACTTTTGTAAAAATTTGTTGACCAGTGGAATTTATCTTACATTTTTAACACTAGAATATCAGCTGTACCATCGCTTACCATGGGGTGGCAATAGTGGCCTATTTTCCATACAGGCCTCTTTTGTTAACAGCCCTTATGCTTTGAAATAACCAGAGGCTAACTGAAAGAAAATCTCTTTGCATAATGAATTCTAAAATGTCTAGGATGTGCTACAGCACCAAAAAATGAAAAAAAAAAATTGAGAGAGATGTGCAGTGATTCACCAAGATAGTGAATATTCGGAAAAATGTTACTGCTTATGCTGCATAATCTTGGTACATTGGAATTTTTATTCAGGGCTGGTGTTAGAGGAGTGCAACCAGGGCAATTGCCCTCACCCCCCCCCCCCTCCCCAAGCTATTGGGAGCCTCAAGCCAGCCTCCCTGAAACTGATGGAGGCACCTCTTGATGGTGACCTTTGAGGACCTCTCCCAAATTTCTGCTTTGGTCTCCAGAATGTTTAACACTGGCTCATTGTTTGCTGAAGGATTTGACAGGGTTAAGATTGTAATTTTCAAACTATGCATTTTTGGATATAGTCTGTGGGTTCTTTTAATCCACAGACTTTGTCTCACGTTTCAGAATGAAAGTGCATATAAAAGAAACAAGACTGGCAGCAATGCCCATGACTCAATCCCATTTGGCTAACCGCTTATCTCACTGTGTTGTGCAACATCTCACCACTATTCTGCTGTAAAATGTTTCATCTCTCTCACTCTGTTTTTCTTTTTCAGTTTTTTTTGTAGCACGCTGCTCCATCGCTTTATCACGCAACTGGAGGTGGCAGAAATATGGAGCAAAGAATCAACTTGAAATTTCTGGTTAAGTTGGAGAAGGGCCCAACTGAGTGTCTCCAACTTCTCCAAAAGGCTTATGGAGACGATGAAATGTCAAGGCCGCAAGTCTTTGAGTTGCACAAATGTTTCAAGACTGGCCGCAAGGAGGTGGAGGATGACCCCAAGTCAGGACGTCCTTCAACGACAAAGAGGGCTGAGAACATTGACAGAGTGAACCAGCTGGTGAGGATTGATTGCAGATTGACAGTGCGGATGATAGCTGAGGAGCTCAGCCTGAACAGGGAGTCAGTGCAGACCATCTTGGTGCAGGATCTGGGGATGCGGAAGATGTGCGCCAAGATGGTGCCCAAGCTTTTATCGGACGACCAGAAGGAGCACTGGGTCAATGTTTGTCGAGACTTGCTAGACAAGATTGGAGAAGATCCAGAGTTCGTTGGCTGAGTCATCACAAGAGACAAGACTTGGGTCTTCGAGTATGACCCTGAAAGCAAGAGACAGAGCCTGCAGTGGAAGACTCGACTGTCACCCAGACCCAAGAAGGCGTGCATGTCCAAATCAAGGATCAAGGTCAAGCTGATCACATTCTTTGGCCAGAAGGGAGTGGTCCATCATGAGTTTGTGCCTGAGGGTCAGACAGTCAACCAGCACTTCTACCATCAAGTCCTCAATCGCCTCCATGACTGGGTTCAGCGCAGCAGGTAGGCTCTGTGGAGAGACAACGTGCCCGCACACACCGCACTCAGTGTGAGGCAGTTCTTGGCCAACAAACAGATCACAGCTCTCGACCACCCTCCTTATTCCCCAGATATCACACTGTGTGACTTCTGGCTCTTCCCCTGGTCGAAGACTGTGCTCAAAGAAACTCATTTTGCCTCTGTAGAAGAGATCAAGACCACTGTGACGAGGGAGCTGAGGGACCTCAAGGAGGAGGACTTTACTGAGTGCTTCCGTATGTGGCAGAAGCGAATGCAGAAGTGCATTAACTCAGGGGGGGGGGGATTACTTTGAAGGGGACAATGCATAATTTCTCTGTAGATTTTGTAATAAAACATTTATGGGACAGTCTCATTTCTTTTTTGTCATACCTCGTATATAGACACAAAGGCATCTATATATTTTTAATCCGAGCATGACACTGAAAAATCCAAAATATGGATATGCATCTGCTTGCTCTTAACTCTTGTATCACTGGTGATCTTCCAGTTTCCTGATTGGCCCAAAGTTTGTCTGGTCTGGAGCTATATGGAAAATGCTAACTGGATGTTTTGCCTTGTGAATCTATTGACTCCTGCATGTTTTTCATTTGCCATTTCTTGTGCCAGAAATTCTGTGAAACCTTGTTTAAGTATACAGTCAGAGGCATTTGCCAAGCCTAATCCAGAACCTGGTTGATCATCACCAAATGGACAACTAGCATCTGGAATAGGCTTGGTAAATGTCTCTGATTGCAAACTTAGACACGGCTTCACAGAATTTCTGTCACAAGAACATGACTAAAGACAAATCTTTGGAGTAAATCTCTTCTGCAGGAGTCAATAGATTTATAAGGCAAAAAATCCAGTTAGCATTTTCCAGAGAGCTCCAGACTAAGCTTTAGGTGAATCAAGAAACAGGAACGAAGATCACCAAAAATACTAGAGTTAAGAGCAGGCTGGCTAGAGTTGGCACCTATAGAGATGTGCTGGCTCTTCTACAAGATGCTTGTTTTCTGATCTAAAGGCTACTGGATTGAGGCCAACTCTGGCTGTGAGACAGAAAGTTTTTTGAGTTTTTTATTTTAACTTTGAATTATATTTTCCATTTGGGCAGCAGTCACAGCTATCTCTTTAATTGACACAATTGCCCTGAAATGAAAAACAAAATGAAACAAAATGAAATTTTATATAAAAGAAACAAAATAAAAGGAGACAAAACTGAAAATGACTTAGGAAATGAAACAAAATGTCTTTGCCTGCATACCCCTAATCTATATTGCTTTGATGATTACAATGTTTTAAATTACATTTAAATTACTGTGATTTTCCCCTTTGATTCCTATGGTATCAGGATGAATAAATGTTTCAGAGAGTATGCAAATAATATGGTATGGATAAAGAAGTGTGAGCAGATATCATAGTCCAAGCATTCGCAATGAGGTTTCTCCATGGTTTTGCTATGAAAGATCCATGTCACCCAGGTGAATTTATATGTCCTTAAAGGGATAATGAAACACCTCCATAAGAAATAAAACAGCTAATCTATTCCTCTATTTGGATTAGGTCAGGCTTAAAGTGCTTCACTAAATGCTCTTACACCCAGTTCACCAATTGGCCTCTTGAACACTTAACTCCAGTAGGTTTTTGCACTTTTATGTTTAGTGCAAAAACTACCGTATTAAGTGCAAAGGCTCTGTAGTAACTGTTGGGGGGTGTGACCTGCATGTTCCCCGACAGTTAATGTGTAGATGCATATCCTCATGCATGGTGCCGTTACTGCAGGTGCACTTACTTCCATGTACTGAGGAGGAGATACATGCACCTGTGCTAAATTTGACAAGGATAGTGCATATTTTCCCCTACACTAACTGTAATGTGCTCACCAGGCCCACTCTCTGCCTCTATCCTGCCCATTTGGCATCCTAGCATGCAATTGCCAGTGCGAAAATCAACATGCATTAATTGTCATGCCCCCGCAGAGACTTTTACTGTAGGCCCAAGTGTGCAGTTAATGCACACCAAATTGCGTGTTAGCTGCATAGAGCAATTTTGTAAAAGGGCCCTTAATTTTATTTTGGCTTTGTTAATTAAACATAATTTGGATAAGGCAAAATAGACTTTCCATGAAGGAAGAGACCTCTGCACATTCATTATTAAGCCAGGGCATAATTATGGCATTTAGTTTTGAATGGATATCCTTTCCAGTCTCTCCTTTCTTGTCACCTTGTCACCGATTAATGACAAAATAAAGCATCAGAATTCACAGGGTTGTAGGAATTTAACAGGGGATATGATGTGAACACGTTTGTAATGGCCGCTAGAATGAGACTAAACGGTCAACTCGGGGTTAGTTACTAAGGTGCACTAACCAAGATAATGCGGGGCCATGTGCAAAAACTCATTGCGGGCCTCATTTGCATAAATATATGCATAACCACAAGTTTCATTTGCATACATTTTTGATAGTATATTTATTAGGTCAGTGCTATGACTAAATTAATAATGAGGAAGGAAGATATAAAATGTGAAAAGATAATCCTGGTAGTTATCTATTCAAGATCATCACCCAAATTCATTTTCTTGAGGACATTGGCCCACTCAATCAAAAGAAATCAAGAAAAGAGCAATAGACACGAGGCAACAACGCTAGACAAGCCAACCACAGGGAAGCAAAAGACGACTGAACTGTGAGTAAATCCGGTTCCACATTGATTAACCAGACAAGAGTAAATACATGAGCCCTGAAAACACACATAGAATTAAACCATACTCATCTATCCTGTCTTACTAGCTACCATACATGAAACTCTAGCCCAGAAGACAATCACCCACTAAATATATATGAAAACAAACATACACAATGGGAAAAAATATAATTGTCATATTCCTCCTTGCATAGTAGACCATGTGTTCATCTGATGCAATGTGCCCGATGCCAGTCCATTTCAGTTCGCTGACACCCAACAGATCAAGTTGTACACGTTTTTTGGTCTACTATGCTGGAAATGAAAGACAAAGAAGAAATGGTGTTGCATTTATAATAAAGAAGAAACTTGCAAGAACTGTAATGAAATACAATGCAGTCAGTGAACGCTTAATCTCTATTCATTTACGAGGAATGCCTATCAACACAACAATAACACAGGTACACTAAAAAAATTTTTTTTTAAACTGCCTCTAATGTTTCAATTGATTTTTACATTTTTTGGTGCGCTGAATCCAAATCTGGTAACCAATTTGCTCCATCACGTACAGATTTATTGCTACATTGGGTTAGCAGTTTGAGGTGAACGTTTCAGATTGAGTGCGATCGAGATAAACGTTTCTTGGATGAATTCTTTATACAAGTTGTTTAGTAGTTATTCAAATAAGAATAAAGAAAATTGTAACAAGGCAGCACATAAGAATAGAGTAATGTCAACAAAACACACTGTGATGGTAGCAAAATTGTCTGCACTTAAAATAGCCACATACATGTGCACAAACATTGAGCATATAAGAGCGAGGTTAGACACAAAGCAAAGCAAAGAAATGTGCAAAAAATGTTGTACAGGTATGTATGTAAGAATAGAAAACGCAAACCGCACCATTGCAATACATGAAAACAAACACCCGATGGTGTGAAAATAAAATTCTAATAAATGAGATCCGACACTGTGGTAATAACTAGCAAATTTTTATTTCAAAGTTTAGTAAAAACACGATATTTGTCAACACAGTTTAGATTTTAAAGTCATTCTTGGGTCAATCAATCTCCTGGTGGGCCCGTTTCTTCTTCCCCCGAATGCTTCTCTTGGTGCGCTGCTTGGCGTATTTTTCATCTGGGGTTTCCCGCAGCAGCAACCAGCAGAAATCAGCCATCATAGTGGTGTTCCATCTTCCTTGGTACCTTCTCTCTGCGTCCTTGATGTCCTGGTGAAACCTTTCACTTTGTTCTTCACTGTACGCCCCCAAGTTTTCGGGAAAGTAGTTCACATGGGAGTGCAAGAAATGGACTTTCAGGCTCATGTTACAGCCTTGTTCTTTGAAGGCATTGAGCATCCTGGCAACAATATCCTTATAGTTCTCATCCCGCCTGTTCCCCAAGAATTTGAGAACAACATCCTTTTACGGAATCACAGGCTTCTTTTTCCTTCTCAGACATCGTTTCAGCGAATGCTCCATCTGAAATGAGTTTCCTTATATCAGGGCCAACAAACACTCCTTCCTTTAGCTTTGCTTCAGAAAGTCGGGGGAACTTTGAGCAAAGGTACCGAAAGCACTCACCATCTTTTGGAAGGGACTTGATGAATTGCTTAATGAGACCCAACTTAACGTGGAGAGGTGGTAATAGAATTTTATCACGAGGTACCAAGCTCTCATGAAGAACATTTTTCTCACCGGGTCTCAAATACTCCCGAATTGGCCAGTCTTTTTTCCCCCAGTGTAGGTCGCGGGCCCGGCTATCCCACAAGCAAAGGAAGCAGGGATATTTGGTGAAACCGGATTGCTGCCCTAATAGCATGGATAGAATTTTAAAGTCTCCACAAATCATCCACTTATGCTCATCATAACGAATCTTCTGAAGAATCAGGGCCAAATTCTCGTATTTTTCTTGGAGAATAACAGAGTGAGCAATAGGAACTGAAGCGAATGTGTTGCCATTATGAAGAAGAACACCTTTTATGCTGTCTTTTGACGAATCAATGAACAGCCGCCATTCAGCAGGATCATACTTGAGTTTAAACTTTTCCATCACTCCGTATATATCGTTGCAAAATACCAAATCTTCCTCTTTGCTGAAATACTTCAAAAATTGGGTCTCGCGGTTGCGGTACCAATAAAAAGTTGTTCCTGGTGACAATAGATTTTTCTGTTTAAGCCGAGAACCTAGCAGTTGGGCAGCATCTTTTGGGAGTCCTAAATCCCAGACTAAATCATTCAATTCAGCTTGAGAGAAAAGTTCAGGTTTCGGATCTGGTTCAGTTTCAAACTCGGAAGTACTGGACTCATCGGGAAAAGCCATCTGATGAGTCTCATCATGATCAGAACCGTCCACACAAATATGATCCAAAGATTTTGGTGGTTCAGGCACAGGTACTTCGTTGCTATGAGGCATAGGCCTAATTGCTGAGGGAAGGTTGGGGTAACTTATTACGTTCTTATTTTTTAAGTTGTATCCCTTCACAATGCAAGAGCAAAAATAGCAGTCACTGCTGTGGTCTCTTTGTTCACGCCACATCATAGGTATTCCGAAACAAAATGCTTGTTTTTTACCTTTCATCCATAAGCGTAGATCTTCCTCACATGTCTTGCACACTTTGTGAGGAGCCCACGGTTTGTCTTGATCGCCTAACTTCAAACCGAAATAGGCGAAATATACTTTTTTAATAAATGCAGAAATGTTCCTCTGCCGCTTTTTCACGGTATATTCCCCACAAATAAAACAAATACTGTCTGGAGAGTTGACGCAACCTCTGGCTCTGTGAGCCATCACAAATACACAGCACTGCAAACTACAACTGTAGTGAACCACTTCGGAATAAAGCTGGATTACGACTGAGCAAACAAAAGGTAATAATGAACTTGCAAGAAACTGAAATTTGACAGGAACGTTCATGTCGCAACCACCGTGTTTGAGCGCGCGAACGAGGCGAGGCGAACAGGAAAGAACATGCGCCAGCGCGAGTACTGGATTTAGCCCCCCGCCTCCCAATTGTCCTGTTAATGTATAAAATGAATACAAAACACTCTAAAATATCATGAGGGAGTGTTTCTAGTTAGTTAACCATTACAACCTCTATTTTGGGCCAAGAAAATAAACTGCAGTCGGCTAAAAAGAAATTATGTGAACATTCCTTATATGGGTAAGAAATCTAATTTTGCAAGAAAACATGACGTGATGGAACATTTTGGCTATTTTTCCTGGATTCAGCACCCCAAAATCTATAGGAATCAGTTGCAAAACTGGAGGCAGTTTTTTGGTAGTGTACCTTTGTAATTCAAGTATATGCCCCAACAATAGCTGCAGAAGAGGATGAAATTGATGAGTTCTATGAACAAGTACAAGCTTAAATTGACAAAACATGCAAACAGGATATGCTGATAGTCATGGGTGACTGGAACGCAAAAGTTGGCAACAAAGAAGAAGGCAAAGTGGTTGGAAATATGGACTTGGCAACAGAAATGAAGCCGGAGAAAGACTAATAGAATTCTGCAAGACCAATGATCTATTCATCTCAAACACCTTCTTCCAGCAACACAAACGGTGACTGTACACATGGACTTCACCCAATGGATTGTACAAAAATCAAATTGACTACATCTGTGGAAGTCAATGATGGAAAAGCTCTATAACATCAAGAAAGACAAAACCTGGAGCTGACTGTTGTACAGATCATCAACTACTAGTATGCAAACTCAAGCTAAAGTTGAAAAAGAGCAAACCACTCATGAATGCAGCAAAATATGACCTTGAGAATATGTCACTGGGATTTAAAGACTACCTGCAAAATTGATTTGTTGCTTTAGATACAAATGACAAAGCTTCAGAAGATTTATGGAATGACATCAAGAAGGTTGTGTTGAAAGAAAGTGAGAAGTCTCTACAAAAGGTGAAAAAGCAAAAATGGATGACGGAAGAAACTCTAAAAATTGCCCAGAAACATAGAGAAGCTAAAGCCAGAAAAGAAAGAAAGACAATCACATAACTCAACAGAGATTTCCAACGTGCAGCAAGAAAGGACAAGGAAAAGTACTACAATGACACACATGCAAGGAAATAGAAGCAGAAACTATTAGAGGAAGAACAAGATCAGCTTTCCTAAAGCTACGAGAGTTAAAGAAAAAATTCCAGCTTCAAATTTGAATGTTGCAAGATGCTCAAGGTTCTATGTTGAATGATGCTGAGAAGATCAAGGAAAGGTGGAAAGAATATACAGAGTTTTTATATGATAAAGATCAAGTGGACCAACAGCCGTTTCAACCTATACTTTATGATTCAGAACCATTGGTGATGAAAGAAGAAGTTGAAGCAGCATTGAAAGCCTTATCAAAGAACAAAGCACCACGCATTGATGATATTCCCATAGAAGTATTACAGTAAGCTGATGCAGCTGTTACCATACTTACAAGGCTCTGCCAAGAAATTTTGAAGAAAACATTATGGCCAACTGACTGAAAAAGATCTGTGTTTATACCAATACTAAAGAAAGGTGATCCAACTGACTGTGGAAATTATCGCACAGTCGCTCTGATCCCACATGCCAGCAAGATTCTACTGAAGATTATTCAACAGAGACTACAACCATACCTGGAATAAGAACTACCTGAAGTGCGAGGAACAAGAGACATCATTGCGGATGTGAGATGGATCCTTGAAAAGACTAAAGAATACCAAAAGGATATCTATTTGTGCTTTATTGACTATAGCAAGGCTTTTGACTGTGCAAACCATGAGAAACTCTGGGCCACATTAAGAAGCATTGGTATACCAGAACACCTGATAGTTCTCTTGCACAATCTGCACATTGATCAAGAAGCAACAGTTCGAATGGAACAAGGAGAAAAAGAATGGTTTAAAATAAGCAAAGTTGTAAGACAAGATTGCATACTTTCCCCCTACCTGTTTAATTTATATGCAGAACAAATCATCAGAGAAGCAGGATTGTATGAAGACAACAGAGATGTGAAGATTGGTGGAAGACTCCTCAAGAACCTTCGCTATGCTGATGATACCACATTACTGGCTGAAAGTGAAGATGATCTGAAACATTTGCTTCTTACGATCAAAGAACATAATCTTAAAATGGGCATGCACCTTAATGTAAAGAAGACAAAGGTCCTGACAACTGGCAAAATCAACAAGTTCATCGTTGAAGGAGAACAAACTGAAATCGTGGACAACTTTAACCTACTTGGATCAACTATCAATAAAGAAGCAACAAGCAGTCAAGAAATCCAACAACGCATTGCTCTTGGTAGAATTGCTATAAAAGAACTAGACAAGATTCTCAAGAGCAGAGATGTCTCTCTCCATACAAAGATTTGACTCATTCAAGCCATGGTATTTTCAGTAACATCATATGGCTGTGAAAGCTGGACAGTGAAAAAGATAGAAAGGAAGAAAAGTGATGTCTTTGAATTATGATGCTGGTGGCGAATACTGCGTATACCATAGAGTGCCTAAAGAACAAACCAGTCAGTACTAGAGGAGATCAAACCTAAGCTTTTTTAGAAGCTCAGATGATAAGACTTTGACTTTCATACTTTGGACACATCATGCGAAGAGAGAGATCATTTGAGAAAGACATCATGCTTGGCAAGATAAAAGGTCAGTGCAAAAGAGGAAGGCCATCAATGAGATGGATTGATATAATAACAGCAGCTACAGATACCAGTCTTTCAACAATGAGCCGCATGACTGAAGACCGAACACAATTTAGGACAACTATCCAGAGGGTCGCCATGAGTCGACACCGACTCAACGGCACTTAACAACAACAACTCCTCCTTTCACTCTTGCTCCTCAAAAGCAGATACACAAATGCTGGAGAAACCAATTTACTAGCTCCAGCTCAGCTGATTCCAATTAAGCAAACAAGCAGATATGCAACCCATAAGACAAATCTAAATCTAAATCAACATAACAGACCACGAAGGATAATCCACATAATCCCTACTACCTATGAGGAAATTGCTCCTTCCAAGATGCCACATCACACTCCTCTCAAATGTGCACTAATCAATGCTAGATCAATCCAGAACAAATTCAATACAATAATGGATTACATACAAAATCTGAATATTTATATCATGTTTATCACTGAAACATGGCTCTCTGATGCAGGCAATATCATTATACACCAAATTGCCTCACAACGATACACAATACAGAATTCCACGAGGCCCTCATGAAGAGGTGGAATAGTGCTAATCATAGAAAAGTCACACCTAAACTTCAAAACCACCTCCTCCTTCCAATCTAAAGGAAGCAACATAATAACTATTTCAAACAAGCACCTAGCACTATGCATCATATACAAAGCCCCAAGCATCGGCTAAGATGAACTCTCAGCCATTCTAGAACAAGTCTGCTCCCATGCCACTCAGAACAAACCTCTCATCATCCTAGGGGACCCTAACCTCCAATTGCTGACTGCTCATGATAGTAAAATCTTCTTGGATGCAATGACAGACCTTCAATACACCCAAATGGTAAATACCCCAACCCAGAAGAAAAGAGGGACCCTCGACCTCATCTTCATACCAAATCAATACTCCATGAAAAACCTAGTAACATGCATAAAAGTCATCCCAATCCCATGGTCAGACCACCACTTGATCAATTTCTCCATCAACACACCCATAAAGAATGAAATACCTTAAGCAGGTAAAAAGGGCAGGAAAAAAGGAGATTTTGAACCTTCAACAAGGATAAATTCCTGGAACAAATACTACCAGAGCTTGAGCAAATAACAACAGACCTCGACACCACCATCGCCAACTGGAACAAAACACTCCATAATGCATCAATCACACTGAACAAGCCAATCCATAACAACAGAAAGAAACACAATGCTCCATGGTTCTCAAATGGAGTCAATAAAAAGAAGAAACAACTAAGGAAATTGGAGAGACTATAGCATCAAACCAAAAGCCAACACCATTTATTTATTTATTTTATTTATTTATATTCTCTTATATACCGCGCTATTCTGCATCAGTGCGGTTTACATTGAACAAACTGAAATTACATTGAACAGGGCATTATAACTTGGAGATAACTATTTTACAGGGAACATCTAACAAGATACAATGAAATGCAAGCCATATACCACAATATGATAAATAACTATAAGAAGGAATATCACACAAACCTATTAATGAAATCCATTAACAAACCAAGGGAGCTTTTCACCATAGTAAACAATTTAATGAAAGAACCAGTAGAACCAGATGATCTGAACTCCATAACCCCACACCAGATGATCTGAACTCCATAACCCCTCAAGACCTGGCAGATTTCATACAGTGAAAATATACCCAGAAATCACTCGACAAACTGACCCAACCCAATTTACAGCACACTAATGGAAGAAACATGGGACTCATTCCACATCCCTGCAGAAAAGCAACTCTACTCTGTTATACACAATATTAACCCAACTATCTCACACCTAGATCCTTGTTCAGTTAACTGGATTAAGCAAACAAGAGAATACCTAATACCATATCTTCTAAAGATCGTCAAATCGTCACTTACTCAAGGATACCTCCCCCCACAACTCAAACAATCATCCATTAGGCAAATTCTTAAAAGCAAGAACTTCAATAATAAGGAGAGAGGGACCAATATCAAGCCTTCCTTTCGTAACCATGATAATTGAAAAAATAGTGCAGCAGCAACTACAGGACCACATAGACAACCATGCCCCATTGGACCTCCACCAGTATAAATTTAAACAAGATCACAGTGTAGAAACACTAATTACATCATTTATGAACACCCCTGTAATGGGTATAGGCAACATACAAGAAGACTTCATAGATATCACTGCTGCATTTGACTCCGTTAACTACAACATCCTGCTATAAAGACTTTGAGATACAGGAATACATGGTACAGTACTAGAATGGTTTGTTTTGTACCTATCCCACTGAAACCAGCAATTTAGAACTAGAAGCCATCAGTCCAGATCTTTCACCCAACAACAAGGGGCTCCACAAGGCTCAGCTCTCTCAGCACTGCTATTCAACATATATATTCAACCAATATGCAACATCATAAAACAGCACGTTTATTACAGGATATACGCAGATGATATCATGGTATTCACTCCCATAAACATCAGGCAACTGGATTACTCACAAATCACTGTGTGCCTCAAAACAATGACAAATTGACTCAAAGGACCAAACCTATCAATAAACTTAAAAAAATACAAATTGCTACATATCTCCAGGAATACTATGTTCTCGCCACTGTACGCATTAAAGATCCTAGACTACACCTTAACTAACAAACAAGAAATCAAATACCTTGGAATTACCTTTGACCAGAAACATCAGCTTCCAACCATGCATAAAAAGAACAACCAGAACAGCCTACCACAAGCTTAGAACAATACACAAACTCAAACCACTACTCAGTGATAATGACTTCCGAACAGTATGTCAAGCCATAATAACACCCATAATAGATTATTGCAATGTAATCTACCAAGGCCTTCCCACAAAAACAATACTCCCCCTGCAACTGGTGCAAAACACCGCAGCAAGAATTATTACCGGAACAGCAAAATACAACCATATAACACCAACACTCCACCAACTGCACTGGCTCCCGGTCACCGTATGCTCCAAATACAAGAACTTAACAATAATCTTCAAAATAATCAATAACCTATCTCCTCCGATCCTTCAGCCAATGATCAAAAGAACACATCAGACCAGAACAAGAAGAGCAGCTGATAACAACATCCTTGAAATCCCAACAAGCATGAGAACAACAAGACAATCCACTTGCAAGAGAATCTTCTCCTTATACACTCCCAACTATGGAATGAACTACCCACCGCAATACAAGCAATTAAAGACCTAACAGACTATAGGAAAGCTATGAAGACCCACCTCTTTATGGAATACTATGGTCCCACCCCATAAGAGTACCAATCAATATATCTGATCTGAGGAAAGCCCATTAAATTATGGAATTATGGACCTACCCCATGAACATTTCCTGATTAAACCTCCTGGATTACTGCCTCAGCATATACATAAATGCGACATACACAACCCATACCGCACTCATGTAAATGCATATAGTTTATAATTGTTGAAAATATCTGTTGTATCCCACTTAATCTTCCAAGTTCTACACCCTGTTCTATGTAAATGTTTGCTTGTTGTGATGTTCTCTGTAAACTACCTTGAATTTATGATAAGGCGGTATAGAAAACTTGTTAAATAAATAAATAAATAAATTGTGCGCAGGCTGGATTAGACTGTGTCAGAGCTGAAAAAGCTCAGAAATCAGCAACATTGAAGCTGTCAGGCCAAAGCAAAATTAAACTGAAAGATTTCCATTAAATTTAAGATTTCCTTGAGTCTGAACTGACAAAATATTTTAAAGTCCAGTCTGACAGCATCAAGAACATAAAACTGCAAATCTCAAAGACTATACTTATTCCACTATCACTACCAACACTCTACAGACAACTCCTGCCACTAACTCTCTTATATGCAAATGAAAAAGAATAGGACAGAATCTCATTGTGAGCTCCAAACCTCCAGTTCTGTAGACATACTCTGTACCTACAGAAATTGCCCCAGTGACAGATGTGCAGCAGAAGTAGGACATAGAATGAAGGTGAAAGAGGTTAGACTCAAGGTAGTCTGAAGAAATATTTCTTTATAGAAGGAGTAGTAGATTCATGGACTAGTCTCCAAGAGGACTGTGTCTGAATTCAAGAAGGCAGGGTCGTATCAAGGGCTGTGCAAGCAGTGTGGCCACACAGGGCACACGTATAGAAGGCAGGGGCTGATATCATCACTGGGCTTCCAGGAAACTCAAAAAGAGTGAGTTATTGAACATGGCTGGGTGGAGGGAGGGGTGCCAAATTCATTAGTCACACAGGGTGGATTTCTAGCTTGGTACAGTCCTGCAAGAAAGTATGCTTCAAATGCAGAGAATCAAAGGGACTGTAAAGCTTAGTAGTTGGTACTGAAGGGCAAACTGGATAGGCCATATGGTCTTTATCTACCATCATTTTTCTATATTTCTATTTCCACATACACTTCACTGTGCCAAAATCTGTTCAAATTCTGGTGTCGTTTCAGTAAAATCAACACAAACTCTCCACTATTAGGCAAACTGTGAAGTAATTACACCATGCAAAAAAGACATTCAGAACCCATATAGCAAACTTGCCATAACATAACAGCACAAACTCACAAGACTCAAAACAGCAATAATCACTACTTCCTCAATCACTAAAATGAAAAAAAAAAATCTTTATTTCTGCCTTTAGATAATTTATTTCTTTAATTTCATTGGTCCCACTTTTGCCATCTTCCTCTTCTTGGCCTTTCACTCTCAATCCAAGAGCCCAGTCTCTGCTCCTCTCAATGTGAGTCTTTGCTCTGCAGTCCCCAGCCAGCACCTCCTTCTCTCTTTTCTGCCTCTTATTCATCTCCCTGCTCCATCCATCAAATTCTTATTCTCCAACTCGATCTCCCATTCCATGCTCACTTGCCTTCCCAAACCCAATCCATATCCCTGCTTGCTCCTCCCACTGCTCCCAATCTCACTCACTCCCCTAGAACACAATCCCCAAGTCATCATTGTTTCATCCCAGACTGCTCTCTTTTCCACCATTTCCCATCTTTGGGGGCCATTCACTTTCCCTCCTACTTGCTTCCAAATCCCCTATTACCAACACCCTCCTCACCCAATTCAAATCCCTCTTCATTTCACACACTGCCCCATGATTTTCCCCTGTATCTCAACACTCTCTCTCCCCCTGTGCCACCCAATCACCGAGTCTTCGGCTCTTTCCTATCCAGGCATCATAGATAGCCAAACTTAGAAATTCTGGGGCTATTTTCCCCTAGGAGGATATTATAGAGAGAATAATCCCACAATGGAGTTTGAGTGGAGGAGTAGCCTAATGGTTAAGAACATTGGCTTAGGAACCCAGAGTTCAATTCTCAATAGCACTCCTTGTGGCCTTGCACAAGTCACTTAACCCTCCATTGCCTGAGAAAATCCAAGTTATCAATGTCTCTGTTTAATATACATTACCAAGTTTAAGTTTCAATGTAAACCGCTTTGATTGAAATGATAAAGCGGTATGTAAAACCTGTTAAATAAATAATGACACAGGACTAGAAATATCGAAACAAACAGTTGACTGAACTTGGACTTAAGAAACCAAATACAAAATATATTTGTGTATTTAACTGCTTGTTGTCCTTTCTTGTTCATGCTTGGGCTCCCCTCTGTCTTTTCCTTCAAAGGGGAAAGGGGAAGGGATATTTATAAGAACACTTTAAATAAAGAATAACACTAGGAATTGGCAATACCAGTTAAACAGATGAAGCCCTATAAATTGTGCCTCATTCAATAAAAGCAAAAGACAATTGTTTAAAAAATCAAAACAAAATTGAACAATGCTCGTGCTCAAATCAGGTTAATAGATGCATAGTTAATTTCTCTGGTGCCCAGGTAGTGGGTAGAAAACTGAACGTTAAATAGAAGCCATATAGTGAGAACAATGGAGGAAAACAAAGTTTGCAATGTTTAAGTAAGTATTAACTCACAGATCAGCATGCTACCAAGGAGAGGTTTCACTGGTGCCTCATTTTCTGAGTTCTGACCTCATCTAATTCCTGTTTTAGCAGTGGTAGCGGGATCTCTGTGAGAAGAGTGCATGCCTAAGGCCCTGCTAGTCATGCTCCCTCTGATGCGAAAAGTATGTGTCAAAGGGGACATGACCGGCAGGACCTTGAAGGTGCGCATGGGTTTCAGAGGCCCCACGGCATTTTTAAGAGCTCTGCTATTGCTACTGCTGCAAGGCTGGTGTGCTGCGGGCAGCAGCAGATTGAACTGCAGCTGGAGAGAGGCAGGTTTATTTAGAAGGATGCGGGGCCTGTGATGGAGCGGGGTCATGTGCGGGCAACATGCCTAGGGCCCGACCTGACTAATAAAGTTTCATTCTTTCCACAGGTTTCTGTCTTAAAGGACACAAATCCCAGCATGAATGTTTGCTACAAGCTTTGAGAATTACAAACTTGAGGATACAGACTCCTAACAGCAAAACCCAAAGTGGACTACAATGAGCAAACTTTTAAAATTGCTAGAGAGTGCTGGACTGACTCTTTAGTTAGCAAAAGGGGGTAGGCTCTTGCACTAGACTGCAGACCTTTGTGATTGATTGAAACAGTGATATTTTTTGAACTGAGGGAGTTGGTTGCTGGCCAGTTTCTGGCTAAGAAGCATCAAGGTGCTACTCCTAGCTTTGGGAGAGACAAGCCTGGGGGTTGGACTTCAACTCTCCCTCTAAGTTACAAGCCTTGGACTCAGACTTAAACAATCAGCAAGGATTTATTATGCTGCAGTTCTGTGTCAGACCTCAGAAAGAGAAAATTCTGCATTTCTTGACAACTGCAACTTCAAGATTCCCTTTGGAAAATGTTGAGCTTTGCAACTGTCAGAGACCAAATTGAACTGCCATCCAACTGTGAGATCTAACCATAAGTAAAGAAAACTGTGGGCACCAAGGATTTGTATGGGGCTAGGCTTCTATCCAGATCCAAACAGAATGTATAGCACTGGTGCAATATTCTCAAAGATTACTGAGATTCAATTACCAAATTGATGACTTTTGTTGGATTAAAAAAAAACAAACTGCCTTGGATTCTGTTGTCAGCCAGCAGTGGAAACTTTTAATTTATATATTCTACAAAATTACTTTAATTGCAGATTTATTTTGGAAGATGTTTATATTTAATTAATTTTTTTCTGTCTTTAGTTTGTTTTGATAAATGCTGGTATTGTTTTTTTCTTTGTGAGCTGTTTCTTGTTCCTGAAAGTAAATGATAACATTGGTTTAAGTATTTTTCTATCTGCTTTTATTCAGAAGAAGTACATCACACCACATGGCTCAGTACCCACTATTTCATTTAGAGTTAACCAAGCTCACTACATATTTTTTTTTAGTATCTGAATTCAAAAAAGCATGGGACAAACACAGAGGATCTTTAAGGGAAAAAAAGAGGACTGTTGTAGTTGATAAGGAATGGCAGATTAGATGGGCCATGTGGTCTTTTTCTGGCACCATGTTTCTATGGAGTATGTTTACTAAAGGGCGGTAAGGGAGCAAGTGTGCCATTAACACTTGTTATCAGCACTCTCGCACCCTTAATGCTGTGAGAATGCTGCATTAATGAGCATTAAAGGCTCCCACAGTATTAAGGGAACAGGAGGCAGAGAATGGGCATTAACAGGGTGGAGAGTGGGTGGTGACAGTGGTTGCTTCTTTAATGCCTGTTGTGCATTCATGAGGTAGAGCCCTTTAACGTTGGGAACCCTAATGCCAAGGGGAGCCAAGACCATGAGAATAGTACTCCATTAGCAGCAACAGCATACTGCCCAAGTATGAAAGGGAACTATGTTGATGGGGCAAAGGAGGTGGCACATGGATCATACAGTGGGGGTTGCTGGTACACAAGGCAAACCAGGCAGCACATCATCAGAGGAATAGACAATATAAAAAGGGGCTTTACACTAGCTTCCCTTGACATATCATCTGCCTTTGACTCTGTATCACATACTGTACCTTTGAGATGCCTACATGAGATAAGCCTATACAATAGTACATTGAAATGGTTCCGATCATACTTAGAGAATAGACAACAATATGTCAGAAGCGGGTGAGCCACATCTTCTCCCTTTGCAATAAAGTAGGGAGTTCCACAGGAGTCAGCAATATCTTCGGTTGATATAGTGTATCTGGACTTTCAGAAAGCCTTTGACAAGGTCCCTCATCAGAGACTTTTGGCAAAACTAAAGAGTCATGGGATAGGAGGCAGTGTACTACTGTGGATCAGGAACTGGTTAAAAGATAGAAAGCAGAGGGTAGGGCTAAATGGCCAATTTTCCCAATGGAGAAAGGTGAATAGTGGTGTACTCCAGGGATCTGTGCTGGGTCCTCTGCTTTTTGACATATTCATAAATGACCTGGAAAGTGGAATAACGAGTGAGATTATCAAATTTGCAGATGACACAAAACTATTTAAAGTTGTTAAAACCCAAGAGGATTGTGGAAAATTGCAAGATGACCTTGATAAATTGGAAGACTGGGCATTAAAATGGCAGATGAAATTTAATGTGGACAAGTGCAAAGTTATGCACCTAGGGAAGAACAACCCAAACTATGGTTACACGATGCAAGGTTCCACTTTAGGAACCACCACCCAGGAAAAAGATTTAGGCGTCATTGTGGATAACATGTTAAAACCCTCGGCCCAGTGTGCAGCGGCAGCCAAGAAAGCAAATGGAATGCTAGATATCATAAGGAAAGGAATGGAAAATAAAATAAAAGATATTATAATGCCTCTATATCGTTCCATGGTGAGACCGAACCTTGAATATTGTGTGCAATTCTGGTCGCCGTATCTTAAAAAGGATATAGCGTTATTAGAAAAGGTTCAGAGAAGAGCCACCAAAATGGTAAAGGGGATGGAAGGATACTCCTATGAAGAAAGGCTAAAAAGGTTAGGGCTCTTTAACCTGGAAAAGAGACGGCTGAGGGGAGATATGATAGAAGTCTATAAATTAATGAACGGAGTGGAACGGGTAAACATAGATCGATTGTTTACATTATCAGAATATAGACAGACTAGGGGACATGCAATGAAGCTACAGGGTAAACTATTTAAGACTAATAAAAGAAAATATTTTTTCACTCAACGTGTAACCGGGTAGCCGGACACGGCGCTTCCCCAGCTCCAAACCCCAGCCCCCCCCCTCCCCTTCCCCCCCTTACACCCCCAATGGGACAAACCACAGACAACATTTTCATGGTAACAAACTGGTCGCAGCTTTATTTTTAACAGCAACATATTAACAGTAATGCCAAGAGTACATCACTCTCCCAACCCAGCGGAGCGGTATACCGCCAGCCATGCTACTAGCAAAGCGGCCCCGCCTCCGCTGCAGCCGTGGACCCCCCAACGGCCGAGCTCACCCAACCCCTATCCGACTTCGCCATATTACTAGCAAAAGTCTTCCAGGGGTTATCCGGGCAAGGGCACCCCGCCCCCACCCCAAGTGGGATAAGGCACCTGTGCCGCCCCCCCCCTGCTGAAAGCTGCGACCCTTGCTACCAGGACCTCAGGAGATGCTCCAACAACTCCTGCCAATCGTTCAGGAGGAGATCAGTTCCCACCGAGGACAAATGAACTCCATCCCCCCTGAACAACCCCCCGCAAGACACCTCCGCCCAAGGGTGTTGCACCTGAAACCCGCCATGATCGCTCACCCACCTCCCAATTTGCCGGTTGATTTTGGCCAGCCCACGAGACCAGCACCGCTGATCCCAGCACGCCGGCCTCAGAACAATATCCGACCAGACCAACGCAGCGCCCGGGAACAGGCGACGCACCAATTCAAAATCCCGCTTAGCAGCCCTGATCAACCGCTTGCAGGACCATGCAGCCAAATCGTTGCCCCCGAGATGCAAGATGAGAATCGCTGGATGCTGCCTGATGCGGCCATGGTGACGGAGCAAAGGCAGCAGCTGCTCCCACCGCAGACCCCGCTCGCCCAGCCATGAAATCGCCACCTCGTCCGCAGCCAGCCCGAGATTCGGCCCAAAGGGGCGCTCCGCCGCTCGCTGGCCCGCCCAGTAAACGAAAGAGTGGCCCAGAATCCAGCAGACCAGCTTTCTCGGCTCCCCATCTGGAAGAGAAAACATAACCACATTAGTAACCCCCCCCCCCCAGGAATGGCCAGGTCAGAGAAGGACGTACCCTTCGAATGCCGTCGACCGCCACCTGCCAATACTTTGAATCTGAAGACCCGAGCAACCTGCCGCCGCCGCGCTGGTAGCCGCACCGATGCGAAAAGAATGGGCCGAAAAAAGCCGAGGATCTTCGCCCAACCGAGTCAGCGCGAGCCGCAAAACCGCCGTGAACTGAAAACGCGTCAATGCCCTACCATCCTGATGCGTAAAAAGTGCACCGCCACCCCCCGGGCGCAGGGCCAGGAAGCCCTGCAAGGAGGCCACCGGGCAGGTAAGCCCTCCCGTAGATCTGAGGACCACCCAAAGCCCCTTACCCCGCTGGTCCGTCTTGGACCGAGCCAGCAACACGCGCATCCGCGGATGCACCATCCACACGTGCCGCCGGAGCAAACAATTCCCGGGACCCGCCGACGCCGACGCGGCCACCAACTCCCCGACGCGAAAGGCACCAAAAAACGCCAGGCAGAAAGCCGCACGAAAGAGCGCGCGCTCATACGGCGACCGGGCCACCTCCGGTAGCACCGCGCACAGCTGCACCAGGAGGTCGTGCGTAACCGGACGACGACGATCGCGGAGACCCGGCTGAGAACGCTCCCAGCCCTGAAGCAAACGTCGCGCCAAAAAACCCCGCCCGGGCACCTCCCACCCCGTCGCCTTGGCAAAAAACAAGAAACCCGCCAGATGGCAACGCACGGACGATCGCGAAACCCCCCGCTCCTTAGCCCAGCTAACATATCCCCCCAGCAACTGATCCGGGACCACCCCCCCATCCCACCCCTGCACTTGCAAAAACTCTTGCACTCGCTCGCAACCGATCCGATACGCCTCCCAGGTCCTGTCCGCCACCGAGCTCCGCAGAAGACACCTCATCGTAGCAGGCCATCGCTCCACACGTGCCAAGGGACCGTCAGCCTGACCGGGTCGGCATCCGGAGCCAACTCCCGAAACCAATCCAACTGCAAACGGGAAAGAGCATCAGCCAAATCATTAGTACGCCCTGGTATGTGACGAGCACGCAAGTGCACATTTAAGCGCAAACACGCCAGCATGACCTGGCGCATCAGTGACGCCACTGCCCCACAGCGTGGAGAAAAACGGTTAACCACATGCACCACCGCCTCGTTGTCACACCACCACAACACCCCGCGGTCGGCTAACCTATCGGGCCACAACTCCAGCACCACCAAAATCGGGAAGAGCTCCAAGAAAGTAATATTGCTAACCAAGCCGTTCGCCACCCACTCGCTCGGCCACCGGTCAGCACACCACGCCCCATTAAAATAGATTCCCAATCCGACTCCCCCAGCTGCATCCGTGTACAATTGCAACTCCTCGGAGGTAACTGCCGAGCCCCGCAAAACCGTCACCCCATTGAAGTCACGCAAAAAGACATCCCAAACGCGCAAATCATCACGCATACCCCGCGTCACTCGGATATGGTGATGCGGCTTGCGCACACCCGCCGTCGCCGCTGCCAGCCGCCGACTAAACACCCACCCCATGGGAATGACCTTACAAGCAAAGTTGAGGGAACCAAGAAGAACCTGCGCGTCTCGCAAGGTGACTTTCCTGGAAGCCAAAAGGTTGGCCACGAGAACCCGCAGCTTCCCCACCTTCTCACCGGGGAGCCGCGCCACCATCCGCAGTGAATCCAACTCGACGCCTAAGAACACTATCGTTGTCGCGGGGCCCACCGTCTTCCCCTCCGCTAGAGGCACCCCCAGTTCGGCCGCCAAGCAAATAAAACCACTTAATAAAGCACCACACTGCACAGAATCGGCCCCCCCCCACAAACAGAAAATCATCCAGATAATGGACCACCCCCGAACAGCCAACCGCCTGCACCAACTTCCAATGCAGGAAGGTACTAAACTTCTCAAAGTAGGCGCACGACACCGAACAGCCCATCGGCATGCATTTATCGTAGTAATACGCCCCCTCAAATTGGAAACCCAACAACGGAAAAAGAAGAAGGGTGGACGGGCAACAGTCGGAAAGCCGATTCCAAATCCACCTTGGCCATCAACGCCCCAGGACCTGACCGAGACACAAGCTCCGCCGCCCTATCGAAAGAGGCATAGCGCACCGAACAAAACTCCCGCGGGATAAGTTCATTGACAGAGGAGCCCATCGGAGCAGACAAATTATGAATGAGGCGAAACTTCCCCGGTTCCTTCTTGGGCACCACACCCAAGGGGGACACCACAAAATCCGGAAAAGGCGGGCCACTGAACGGCCCCGCCACCCTGCCCAGCTGCAACTCGGCCGACAACTTCCGCCGGGCCACCTCGAGCCAGCGCCGGACACTGGGGGAATTACGAGCCACCACGCCCGCCGCCCGACCCCGCACCGGAATAACGAAGCCAAATTGAAAACCCTTCTCCAAACATAATTTGTCATGCACCTTGGGGTACCCGCGAAGCCACCTACGCAAAACGGGGACCCGAATAGGGGAGGGCGCCAGGAGCGAATCGGCCGGCCTACTTGGGACCGGACCCCGGGAGGGAGGGGCTCCCTTTTTTAACACATTTGGAAGCGGAATGGGACCCCCCACAGACGGAGCACGCATGCCGGAACTTGCAGTCCGGGAAAGGGCACGAGGCTCTGTTGAACCTCCAGCACACGTCTCCGCCCACCCCGACGGCAGCACGTGCCTGCCCCGCGGGGGGCTCCCCCCGAAAGGACCGGTTCGCCCCGACAGCCGCCCCCAACCCCACCCTGACCCCCCTACCCCCCCCACCCCCTTTCACTGACATTTGCGTTAACCAAAGGCTAATATCCTGCGTACTCCAGGTCAGCAAACAGTTCTCCTCCATTTTGTCACGAAACCTTTCGTCGTAATTAAGCCATGACCAACCTTCGTGCACCTGCGACGCCTCCAAGATCGAGTCCGCATATGCCAATAGACTACCGAATTGGTCCGGCCAACGACGCCCCCAAACGCTCGCCAATCGCAAAAAAGCCCGGACCCAATTGACCACATTGCGCGAAACACGGTGAAGCCGCCCAGCCTTTTCCTCCTCTTTCCGCTTCTTTTTACTATCACCCGAGCGCTTCCTGCCCTCGAGCAAACGGAAAATGTCAATATACTGCCTACGCGTTATCCGACGCCGTAACTTCCGAGGAACCCCCTCCCACAGCTCCGAAAGGGAGGCAACGGAGGACACCGCCGAGCCCGCCCCAGCCAACGCATCGCCACCCTGGGTCGCCGCCCTCCCATCCTCCGCACTTGAGGACCCCGAGTCCGCCGACGACGAAGAGGACGACGAGTCCGAATCACGCCTCCGACGACACTTCCGACCCCTTTTTCCCGACCGGGCAGCCCCCGACCCCCCCGGAGCTCTGCCCAAAGCAGTCAACTCACCAGAAGCACCTCCCGCCGAACCCGCAGGGGCAGGAGCAGGCAACCGTCCTGGGGGATCCTCCGTCAGCAGCTGCAGACCGGCCCCTTGCGCAGCGCCATCCGCCGCCGTCGTCCCGCTGGGCGCACCAGGAACAGGATCCATGTTCGCCAGACCAGCCGTAGCCCCCGCCGCCGACACGACACGAGGCACGGACAACCAAGGTACCTGCGAAGAGAAAAAAGGGGGGGCAGAGAGGCGAGAAACCAGGGGACCAAGGCTGCCAAGCCCCCAACCACTCCGCCCGCGAGGACCCCTGCCCCCCAGCCGCCCACTGGTCCCAAAGGGGGGAAGAGCCCGGTGGTAAAACACTCCCAGGCGGGATCACCAGCCCCCCATGCCCCGGACTACCTTCAGTGCCCCGATCGCCAAGGGAGGGCTCAACCGCAAGGCCCCCGGAGGCAGCCCCACCCCCAACACCGACCCCCCCCTCCCCACAAACGCCTGCCCCCTCCTCCCCACTGACGTCGCCCCCCGCACCCCCCGCATGGGGGCCCTACCCCGTGGAGTGGCCAACGGAGCCACAACAGCCCCCTCACCCAGAGACCCCCTCCCACCATGCCGGCCACGAGCAACTCGGCCTCCAGCCGCAGCCCGCGGCACGGAAGGGGACCCCCCAACCCCCCGGACCAGATGCAGGCCTCCCCTTGGCCTACCAGCCCCCTCCCCCCTACCCCAACTCCCAGTCCTGACTGCGGCCTCCGGGCCGCCCCCCGCCCCCTCAAGGCCCCCCCTGCTTGACTGCCGGCCCCCCCTTTGCCCCACGACCCCCCCCTGCCATGCCCAAACTCCTCGGTGTCGCTATTGCCCCCTCGGAAGCAAGCTGCCACCAAAACCGACCCTCCGATCAAGAAAAACTTGCCTGCTGCAGAAAGCACCGTCCCGCCGCCGGAAAACCGCGTCGGAGCTGCCCCGCGCTCAGAAAAACCACCGACGACCAGCCACAGAGGAAGACGCCGCGCCGACAGCCAGCAGCATGTGCTCCAGGCTCGCAACAGCGGCAGGAGCACATGCCCGCTTAGCCCGATTGATTGGCTCCGCCCGGCACGTGCACCCGCGGAGCCAATCAAATTAAAAGATGCACGCTCTCCCCTTTGGCGCGCTCGTCCCCGCCGCCCGACGCTTGCAGGGTCCCGCGCCTAACCGGCACCCGGTTACTCTCGGGCGCCAGGACCCTGCCCGCGCCCTGCCTAATAATCAAACTCTGGAATTTGTTACCGGAGGATGTAGTAAAGGCTGTTAGTGTAGCTGGGTTTAAAAAAGGTTTGGACAAGTTCCTGGAGGAAAAGTCCATAAACCATTATTAAGAAGGGACCCAGGATATCAATGCTTGACCCAGTACAAGCATTGTGGAACCTGTGTCTTTTGGGGAAACTGCTAGGTACGTATGACCTAGATTGGCCACTGTTGGAAACAGGATACTGGGCTTGATGGACCTTGGTCTGACCCAGTATGTTATATCTTATGTTCTTATGTTCTTATGTTCTCTACTTTTCAACCTCTACATTCAGCCAATCTGCAATGTCATCAACAAACACAAGATTCACTACAAAATATACACCGATGACATTATGTTGTACACAGCTATTAATGTTGAAAATCTGGGCTACACAAACATAACAGGATGTCTCACAGATTTTTCCACATGATTCAGTGCATATAACCTCAGAATAAATTATGATAAAACAGAAGCTCTCAACATAACCGGAAATAAGACCTTCATTCCCCCTAACACAATTGCCCTAAGGAACAGAAACATAGATGTAAAAAGTGATATCAAATACCTAGGGGTCATCCTAGATCAGAAACTAAACCTACAGTCCCAAATTAACAGAACAATACAGAATGCATACCATAAACTGAAAATCATCTGGAAATTGAAGCCTCTCCTAAACCAGAATGACTTCCATATGGTTCTACAAGCTATAGTCACACCAGTGTTGGACTACTGCAACTCACTATACCAAGGCCTACCAACACATACTGCTCACCTATTGCAGAAGGTCCAGAACACAGCTTATCTCTGGAACAGCTAAATATGAACACATAACACTGACACTTGCCCAACTACACTGGCTACTGATAAGGAGTCGTGTCAGGTTCAAGGCAACACTTAATATATTTTAAATACTACAAAATGGATTGACTGAGTTGATCCAGGATAAAAAAGACACTCTGAAAGCCACCCAAAGAAAATAAACTGTAAAAACATAATAGCTACACCAAATGAATACTCCAAAACCAAACAAACTACATTCAACAGGGCACTATTACTCTACGAATCAAACTTATGAAACGCTCTCCCAGAGGGATATTAGAAATATGAGGGGCACTAAGAAATTCAGGAGAAAGTTAAAAACACTCCTGTATATAATGCAGAACATTTTGGAAATATCACATAGAACATCACTGACTGTCCATCATCTCTGTCATAGGACACTGATCAATGAAGAACCTTAAACGAACATGACACATAACCCCAACTTGTAAATAGGTTATGCTAATATACTGTTAATGCTTAGATTTTAGTTAAGCTTCCTGCATGCTATACGACCCCACTCTCTAGACCAGCGGTTCTCAACCTGTGGGTCGCGACCCCCACAGGGGTCACCACAGGATTTAGTGGGGGTCGCCTCACTCAGCCATTTAAAAAAATAAATAAATAAAAAACAACCCCGCACAAGTTGCTGCCACTGCTGAGTCTGCTTCTCGGCAGCGGCAAACTCACCCCTTCCCTTCTAATGCAGCCGTGGCTCTCTGTCTCTTGGGGAACCGTGGCTGAGCCTGTGAAACTGTTGCGGAGCCGTCGAGTCTCTCGACGGGCTCCGTGTAGCATTGTCCCGCCTCCAAAGGAAGTTGTTTACCACTTTCTTTGGAGGCGGGACAATGCTGCATGGAGCCCGTCGAGAGACGGGAAGGCTCCGCAACGATTTCACAGGCACAGCTGCGGTTCTCTAAGACAGGGAGCCGTAGCTGCATTAGAAGAACAGGGCAGTAGCAGGCAGACAGGGAGAGGGGAGGAGGGGTCAGGGAACCTGCAATGGGGCTGACATGAGGGAGGGAGGGCGGGGGCTGACATGGACAAGGGGGTTGACAGGGAGGGAGGGGGGCTGACATTGATGGATGGATGGAGGGAGAGAGGGGGGCTGACAGAGAGGGAGGGAGGGGAGGACATGGACAGAGGGGGGCTGACATGGAGGGAGGGAGGGGGCTGACATGGACAAAGGGAAGAGACGGGGGACATACTGGACAGACGGGGGATAAATGCTGGACAGAGGGGAGAGACAGTGCGGGTTAGGATTATAATGAGCAGATGGGGGGCTAGGACTGGTAATGGGTTGATTAGGGAAGGCTAGGACTGGGAATGGACTGATCAAGGGGGGGTTGGGACTGGTAATGTGCTGATAGGGGGGTAGGACTGGTAATGGACTGATGGGGGGCTAGCATTGCAAATGAGCTGATCAGGGAAGTTAGCACTGGAAATGGGCTGATTAGAGGAGGCTAGGACTGGTATTGGGCTGATTAGGGGGGACTAGCACTGGAAGCGAGCTGATTGGGGGGATTCGACTGGGAATGGGCTGATTGTGGGGAGGGGAGGATAGAGCTGCTGGCCCTGGAAGAAAACTGGGGGCTAAGGCTACAAATGGGCTGATACGAGGGGATGGGAGAATGGAACTGGAAGGGAGTGGATCTGAGAGGGACTGCCATGGTATTTGTACTAGAAGGGACTGGTCAGTGGGGAAGGAGGGGGACTGGAAGGGAATGGACACCAGTGGCAGTCATGGGAATGCAAGTTGACATTGGAAGGTACTGAGAGTGAGGACTGGAAAGGGGCTGATACTGGGGAAGTTTACTGGGACTGGAAATAGGCTGATGGAAAGAAGTGAAGAAAATGAAAGAAGAGATAAGAAATCGCAGATGGACCATAGACCACAGAAAGAGAGCTAAGAAGACAGGAAAGCAGAAGCCTCAGATCGGGACCAGCATGATCAGAGAATAAATTGGTCAGACAACAAAGGTAGAAAAAATAATTTTATTTCATATTAGTGATTTGACTACAAAATCATCATAATTTTGAAATCAAATATTGTTACTTGTTGTTGTGATTAATTATTGTGGTTTAAATAAGTAAATTTTATAAATAAAAAGATATTGTAAAGGCCTATAATATATTAATAATTCTACAAATGATTACAGCGACAATGCGTTAACGGTAAAGGAAGAGAGACTCATTTGATTTTATCATTGGGGGTCACCACAGGTTGACCAATGGTAAAAGGGGTCACGGTACAGAAAAGGTTGAGAACCACTGCTCTAGACTGTTATAATGTAAACAGCTTGAGTTCAATGTAAACCACCTTGTTACAATGTAAACGGTTAGAGTTTGAATGTAAACCACCTTGATTTAAGGAAAAGGTTGTATATAAATTCTGTTAAATAAATACGTGTCCATCATGATCCCATAGTGACAGTGGCAGCACACAGTCATGCTGCTGCTGCGGAAAGGTGATGCACAACATAGGGCAGTCCAAGAGTCCCTGGTACCCTAGGCAGAGACCCCGGCCAGCACCCCCCTCCTGCTGCTGCTGACACTGGCTCCAAAGGAAGAGGCCTGTAGTGCCTGCAGCTATAGCTCTACTGGGGGCTGTAAAAATCAGCTGCCCAGAGAGATGCCACTGCTGTGGCTGTCTGGCCCCCCAGTGATGTATCTGCATCAGGTGGGGATGGAGTTCCAGCAGTGGCAGTTGGTTGGGGGCAGCGTGGCCATCCATCCGTGCCTATGTCCTCCCCATCATAATCTGGCACCTAGGCGCCTACCTAAGCCGCATGGTGGACAGGCCGGCACTGCACCCTACCCCCACTGACAGCATGCTGCCATGTTAGCATGGTGTGGGGGCGTTGGCCACAATTTGGGTCAGCAAACATGCTATTCCCAATCATGCCCTTCTGAGAGCATAGCTTTTTTGGCTCTGCTTCAGCTCTTTGCAGGGGGTCAAACATATTCACCCTGCAGATGTCTGCCACCTGCTTGGAGGTGTGGTGTAATGGTCATGGCACTGACTTGAAAACCAAGATGCCAGAGTCCACTAGCATTCCTTTTTGCGACATTTTGGACTGTGTTACTGTTGCGTTTTATGTATGCCACAACCTTCATGGAATGACCACACCTTCTTTTAACCTTGGACATGTCACTTAACCCTCCATTGCCTCAGCTCACTGCAGGTTCCTACAGTTCCTGTTTTTCATCAGACATTACCAAGTTTTCGATACAATGTACCGCAGCGTGACTGTACTGATACAGCAGTATACTAATAGGCAGTTACATACATACAGCTGTAACCTACATGTGAACCTTGAACCAAGTATGACACCATGAGTATGACTGTACAACTTTGGCTTCATCACACCTATGCATTACATGCAGACACATCCTACCCCTCAGACAGCCACCTGCAGGTATCAACTCATGTCCATACGTGTCCCTTTTGACCAGTTTGACTGACTCCTGTCCAGTTGTTGTATGCACATTTGTCTGGGGTGTTGTATGGTGGTTGGGTGGCAGGGACAGGTGTGAGACCCACGTGTCTAGTATCAGGCCTTCCATGTGGCACTGAAACATGTTTTCTCAATACAGTACAAATGTGTTGGGGATGGCACCTCTGGTGCATCGGTGCTGTCAGCCCATGCCACATTCTCCTCTGCCGCCATCATTCCTATGTGCAGTCATGTCTTCTCGTGCAAGCTGTTATGCCATGGCCTACACAGGTACTCTTTTCTGCATTTTGCTGCTTCACTCACACCTCTCCTGTGCCTGATCTTCACGTCACCACTCCTGCTCCATCCTCCTTTCACTGCACACATTGTGCCACTTCTGACTCCACTGGGGGACACATCTTCCTCATCCTATGCCACAGACATACATTACGGCTTTTTATGTGGGTACCCCCCAGTGCATTGGTACAGCTGCCTCCCACATGCTCTTCCAACTTACCGGCTGCCAAATAGGATGCCCACATATCTGTCAGGTCCATCAGCTCCCACCTGTCCTTACATTCATCACTTTTGCATTGGCTTTCGCTGGGGCTTCCTTAACCAGCGATGAAGTGACAGCCATTTTCGGGAGTTAAGATGCATTTTTGACATCTTAATGCCCGATGTCCTGTTACTGCACGATAAGTGGCCCATTGGGTCATTACCGCCAGAATGCCTTGTACCCGCCCAGAGTCTTTTCCGCATGGAAAACCTCTTATTGCTGCCGTTAATGCTTGATAATGCCTGCTACCTTAATGCCCTTTAGTAAACATACTGTTATGCTTCTACCTGATACAAATCTTTCAAACCATGTAAATTTTCCAGGAGCTGGAGCAAAAATCTAAGCATCAAAAATTCTCAGGGCTTGTCTTCTGTAGGTTTTAAGCAACTGCAGGGCAGAACATACAACCCTGGGTTACACACACATTAATTTGTCTTTAACCTTCATTATTTTAGCATGGGTCCCATGATATTCAATGGGACCTTGTTGCTAATTCACATTTTAACAGTGAATTAACACACATTAACATTAGTGCACCTTAGTAACTAGCCCCTTCAATTCATGTATTTTGACTTTTTAAGTTCCCTACTGACTTGAATAGGATTCGAGCCAGTGAACCAAACATGAAAAATTTGTATCACTTTAGAAATACCTTTGAGTCATCCATTCCCTCTTATTTTTTTCAGTAAATATCAAGGGGTCAATATTCAAGAGATGGCAGCTACAAAGATAAACAGATGATTGCACAAGATAAGCAGATGATTTATCTGCATATCTTTATTCCCAATATGCAGGGGCCCTATTTGCTTAGTTAGGGCCACTGAACCTGCAGGCCTAACTTAAACAGATAACTTATCCATTTAAAGTTAGGAATGCTACTCTTGTGATCCGCCTAAATGTATAAATTAATCTGGATAGCAGTTGTATAATGTCCCTATTTGGATAAATTTAGGTTCTCTTCCAGAGCACTGCTGGCCATTTTTTTTATAAATAGTTACATTTTTGATGGACATCAAGCCACCTGTCCAAAATGTATCCATATATATTTTTTAAAAAGCACTTAATGCAGTCACCACCCATTGCTGATCAGTACATGATGTCCACCTATCCAAGAAGGGTTGAAGTGTCTTCCGCAACAGACTGGCTAACCTACTAAAGAGGGTTTTAAGCTAAATTTGCTATGGATGGTTCAAGAAAACCCCCAGGTAAGTTAAAGCCCTCAGGTAAGTAAACCCTCAGGTAGGAAAAACATTAAATACCTCTGTAGACATGGCTAAAAAGGCAACATCTGGAAAGTGGTGTGTATTAATGCCCATAGCATGGGAAATAAAATTACAGATGTTGAAGCTTTAATGGAAGAGGCTGACTTGGATTTAGTAGCAGTTACGGAGACATAGTAACATAGTAACATAGCAGATAAAGACCAGTTTGGTCCATCTAGTCTGCCCAGTAAGATGGCAAGAGTAGGTACACCTGCCGCTCTGTGCAGGTCACCCCTCTCCATGTCTTTGTTTAGGGGTGAACCCACTGCTTCGTGTAGGACACCCCAGTTTGTTGAGAATTTAGATAGTTAAGTTTATTTTGATTTTATCCTGTTGCTGTAAAGGGATCCACTGTGTCTGTCCATGCAATTTTGAATTCTGTCACTGTATTTGCCCCCACCACTTCCATCGGGAGGGCATTCCAACCATCCACCACCCTTTCAGTGAAAAAGTATTTCCTGACATTGCTTTTCAATTTACCCCCATGCAGCTTCATGTTATGCCCTCTAATTTTACAGCTTCCGTCTTTGGAAGAGGTTTGTTTGTTCACTAATTCTCTTTAGGTATTTAAAGGTCTGAATCATATCTCTCCTATCATATCTCTCCTATCCCTCCTCTCCTCCAAAGTGTACATATTTAGGTCTTCAAGTCTCTTCTCATAAGGCTTCTGATGCAGGCTCCAAATCATTTTGTTTGCCTTCCTCTGAACCGTTTCCAGTCTTTTTACATGCTTTGTGAAATACGGTCTCCAAAACTGAACACAATATTCCAAGTGAGGCCTCACCAACGACTTGTACAGTGGCATTAGTACCTCTTCCTTTCTGCTGGAAATTCCTCTTTGTATGCAACACAACATCCTCCTGGCTTTTGCCACTGCCTTGTCGCACTGTTTTGCCACCTTGAGACCCTCAGAAATAATCACAGAGAACCATGACTGGGATGTAATTATACCAGGCTATAATTTATTCAAGAAGGACAGACTAAGATGAAAGGGAGGAGGAGTGGCACTATATGGCAACATCTCATCTGTCTCATTAAACCTATTGGCAGCCTTTGATTCATTCTATTCTACTTTCTCGCTTGGCCTCAATTAGTCTCTGTGATACTGATCTTGCCTGGCTTGTCTCCTTCTCATCAGAACACTCGTACTCTGTGTTGGCGGGTTCAGATACCTCCAAAACATGTCCTCTGACCTGTGGTGTACCACAGGGTTTAGTGCTAGTCCCACTTTTATTTAATATCTTTTTCATGCCCCTGGCTGTTTTGATTCAAGAGGCTTTGATAAATGCTTACTTCTATGTGGATGATATACTACTCCTTGCTTATTTACCCATTTCCACCCCTCATCCCTCATTTGATCATCTCTTAAGTGAGACCCAACACACCCTCACATCCTTCTCTACCCCATCCAACAGAGTCATTCAAGACACTATATTAAATATAAACACTACTACAGCACCTTCTGATCCGTGTCCAGCCCCCTGGATAAAATCCTTACGTTCTGAGCTCAGCCCATTCTTATCCAAGCTTATAGAAGTATCCTTCTCTACTGGAACATTCCCCTGTAGCCTGAAACAGACTGTGATCAGACCTCTCCTAAAAAACAGTAAGCTGGACCCCTCATTGATGGATTCCTACAGGCCTATCTCCAGCATACCTCTCCTCTCGAAGATCATTGAAAAGATTACACAACGTCAATTACAGGATCATATAGATTCCAACGCACCCCTTCATCCCTGCCAGCATGGATTTCGTGAAGCACATGGTGTTGAAACGCTACTGACAACCCTATTCAACACTCTTTCCATAGGACTGGATAACATCAGACAAGGCTTTGTTCTAATATTCATGGACATCGCCGCTGCCTTTGATACAGTAGACCACGAAGTTCTCCTTCAACGCCTCAGAGAGAAGGGAGTTCACAGTTCAGCTCTATCATGGTGCGCGTCTTACCTCACAGACCGTTGGCAACATGTCCGTTCTGGTCCTTCCACCTCTGACCCCTTCCTTCAAACTAAAGGTGTTCCACAAGGCTCCTCCTTATTGGCCTTACTATTCAACATATACATGCAACCCATCTGTGACCTTATCCACTCATTTAACATCAACTGCCTGGTCTATGCCGATGATGTCTTGATGTACATGCCAATCTTGACTGAACATCTTGACCTCTCCCCTCTAATCAAATGCTTTGATGCAGTCACCGACTGGATAGACGCACAAAGGCTTAAGTTAAACTTCAAAAAGACTGAAGCCCTCTTCGTCACCAGGAATCCGGCTTTTATTCCTCCACTATCCATCAAAGTTCGTGACGCAGAGCTCACATGCAAGACTACAGTAAGATACCTCGGAGTTACACTTGATCAGCAGCTTAATATGAAGGCTCACATCAATAACATAACAAAAGCTGTCTATCATAAAATCCGGACCCTTCACCATCTTCGTCAGCTATTAGAACCTGAAGACTTCCGAACTGTTTTTCAGGCCCTAATAATGCCTCACCTTGACTATGCTAATGTGATATTACATGGCCTACCAAAGAGTACGACAAACCCCTTACAACTTGCTATGAATTCTGCTGCAAGAATCCTTCATGGAGCTTCCAGAAGATCCCACATCACTCCAATACTAAAACAGTTGCACTGGCTGCCCATACAAGCCAGGATCTCCTTCAAGGTTCTAACAATGACCCATAAAGCCATCAAGAAATTCCCGGCTACTGCTATTACCGATCTAGTATCTATCACACCTCCTAACCGGCTAAGGAGATCGAATGCTGCAAACACCCTCATTCTACCTAAGGCTAGCACTAAGTGCTCCCAAGCTACCAGAGCTAGAGCCTTTGCCTTTTTTGCACCATCTTGCTGGAACGCTCTACCGGCGGCTATCAGAAGCATCAGCGATCTCTCCCAATTCAAGAAGGAATTGAAGCATCACCTTTTTCTCCTTCACTACGATGTTGCAGTCCCCCCCCCCCCCCACACACTCACCTACCTCCACACCTCATGGTAGCTCCTCAAGCCCACGCATCTTACACTCCTAGTCTGAATACCCGCAACCACACCTTAACCGCCTCCATACTTAACCCACCTTGAGAAGCTCGTGCTCTGCACTTAACCATGTATATAGTTACATTAACTGGCTTGTATATAGTTATCATGTTCTCCCTGTTAAGAAACTGGTTTATTGTATACCCAAGTTATTTTACCTGTTTATTGTAAGCACAAATCACTAAACTGAGATGTGTAGATTTAATGTTTATTGTAAACCGCACTGATCTTAAATAGCGCGGTATAAAAGAAAATGTAATAAAAATTAAATAAATAAATAAAAAGGCAAGTCTTAAGACCTACCTATTCAAACTAGCTTTTGAGGATGAGCTGGGGGATTTATGAAGCTCTGACCTGAGTGATAGCACTTACACTATCCTCTATTCCTTTACTTATTTCTTTCATATACCAATTTGTAGTTCTTTTCTTTATTGATTTTATTTATTTTAATGTTATTGTAAACTATCTCGCTGCCTTACCCAAGAAGCGGTATATTAAGCAGCTAATCAACAATAAACCATAAAGATACTGTACTATTAAAGCTACAGAATTACAGACCTTACAAGAGAAAGGGGAGGCATTGTAGGTTAAACTAGAAAGAGAGAATGGAGCATCCATTTGCACTGGTGTTACATACATAGCTCCTTTACAGGCAGAAGAAGTGGACAGAAATTTAATTGATGATATTCACAGTATCACTATTAAAGGAGAGTTACTACAAATAGGTGATTTCAATATACCAGATTTTGATTGGGACATCCCTGCTGCAGTGTCATCTAGAAGTAAGGAGATCCTGTATCCTGGAGGAAGAACTATTCTGGCTACTGGTAACCAGAATCCACACATGAAGGGTCATACTGGACCTGGTGCTGACGAATGGTGAGAGTGTTACAGTGGATGATCATCTCACATCCAGTGATCATCAGATGGTTTGGTTCAATATTAGCACTAGGGCTGATAAAGTCCAGTCAAAAGTGAAGGTCCTAGACCTTAGCAAAGATAACTTTGCCAAGATGGGACAATACTTCAAGCAGTCAATAGCGGGATGGGAACAGCTGGAAGATGTAGAAAAGCAGTGGGCAAAACTAAAAGAGGATTTTTTAAGAGTGATAAATCTTTTTATTAGGAAAGTAAGTAAATGTAAGAGGAAAAGGAAAAGGAGGGCACTATGGTTCTCAAAAAAAGTAGCCAAAAAGGTGAAGAAAAAGAGGGTGGCTTTCATAAAATACAAGAGATCACAGAAAGAGGAAGACAAGCAACAATATTCAGAAAAGCTTAGAGAAGCCAGGAAAGCAGTCAGGAAGACAAGGATACAAATGGAAGAAAAAATAGCCAATGCAGTAAAATGGAGGGACAAAACATTTTTCAGATATGTAAGTGAGAGGAGGAAGTGCAAAAGTGATATTGTCAGATTGAAGGGTGGCAAGAAGGACTATATAGTAACTGATGAGAATAAAGAGGAATTGCTTAACAAATATTTCTGTTCTGTGTTCACAGATGTAGTGCCAGTAGCAGGACCTCAGAAAACACTGACAAATAGGAACAGAAGTGAACTGGATCTTGAACAATTTTTGAAAACTGTTCGTGAGAAACTAGCTAAACTAAAAGTAGACAAAGCGATGGGGCTGGATGGGATACATCCCAGATTGTCAAAGGAACTTAGGAAGTTCTAGTGTTTCCACAGTCTGACCTTTTTAATGCTTCTTTAGAGTCTGGCTTGGTCCCAGAAGTCTGGAGAAAGGCACATGTGGTGCCTTATACAAAAGTAGAATTAAGGATAAGGCTGAAAAATACAGGCCAGTTAGTCTCACCTCTATGCAGGACCGGCCCATCCATTGTGCGATAATGTTGTTCGCACAGGGTCCCGCGCTTCAGGGAGCCCCGTTCGAACACCATTATGGCACACTGGACAGCTTCAGAGGGAGCCAGAGAAGCCCGCGCGAGGCCCCAGCTCCCTCTGTACAACCGCCAGCGTGAAGATCCTTTTCCCTCACGCTGGTGGCTGTTTGTGTGAAGCCGCGATTGCTGGGAAAGGTTAAAGGAAATGCCCTTTATCCTTTCCCAGCATTTGCGGCTTCACACAAACAGCTGCCAGCATGAGGGAATAGGATCTTCACGCTGGCAGTTGTACAGAGGGAGCCAGGGCATCGCGTGGACTTCCCCGGCTCCCTCTGAAGCCCCTCAGACAGCCGTGGGGTTGGTCGGGGGGGGGGGGGGAGAGGACAAGGACTGTATGGGCTGTGATGGGGGGGAACCTGGACTGGAAATGGGCTGTGATGGGGGGGGGCTAGGACCGGAAATAGGCTGATGGGGGCAGATGCTGGGTGGGTCTAGAACTATAAGGGAGCTGATTTTGGGGGAGGACTAGAAGGGATGAGGATGGGGATGGGGAATGAGAATGGAGAGGGGAAAATATATTTTGTGTGGAAGAAAAGTCTACAATGGGCCGGGTATTGGGAGAGTAAGAGGGGATTGAGAATGGAAGGGTGAAATTTAAGTGGATGATAAAGGAATAAGGAAAGAAATGGGGGAAAGAGCAAAAGGGAAACAATCAGTATGTTAAAGCAGAAATAGAGAGAGAATGGAAAACATCTAAAAGAGAAGAAAGGACAAATGGATAGCTCACAGAAGACACGAAGAAACCAGAAGAAAGTGCCTGGAGCAATTGCAACTGAAAAATAAAATGCCCAAACAGAAGGTAGAAAAATAGTTTTTATTTTGAATTTATTAACTGGAATATGTCTGGTCTGGGAAGTGTGTATTGCTAACATCTTTGCGTTTTTGTTTAGTGCAAGAGGAAATTACTTTATAGTTTTATTTCTCCAGTGTTGTACATTTCATGTTTGGCTTTTGGGGTTCACAAGTTTAATTATTATCTTCCTATTTTTAAATTGTGATCCCTTGTTCTTTGTGTGGTGATGGTCTATGTTCTGTGTAACCAAGCTGAGGTATTCTGTTCATGTAGTTTCTATTTGACAGTCCCACTTGTTCTCTTTCCCCCAGTGAGATGTATTGGTATTCTCTAAGATGTATTGGTTTAATATCTGCATTGTTGCCTTTTGATAGGTAGGGTTTGGTGCTTTGTGAATCCTGGTAGTGCTGTTATGAAACGGTGGATTTGCTATGGATTCTAAATGGTCAGTGTTTACAGTACTTCCTAAGGGGCCTGGCGGTTGTCACTGCAATATAGTAATGTAGAAATCTGTTAGTCTTTCTTTATCCAGACACTCATTAAGAGGCATGTTAATATTATGCAAATATTTATGCAAATGATACTTCTTATGCAAATGAGGTCCCACAATTAATCTCTGCACATGGCCCTGCACCCCTCTTGGGCCGCCCCTGCCTCTTTGGTGAGTAAACTAATGGAAAGGCTGCTAAAACAAAGGATGATGAGGTTTCTGGAATTCAATGGATTGCAGATTTCAAGGCAGCATGATTTTACTAGAGGCAGGTCTTGTCAGATAAATCGCATTAATTTCTTTGACTGAGTGACCAGAGAGTTGTTCTGAGGGAGAACTCTAGATGTGATATACTTAGCGTTCAGTAAAGCCTTTGATACTGTTACACACAGGTGACATAAATAAATTAAATGCCCCAGGGAAGAGCAGGATCTAGGGATGATTGTTTCAGATGACCTTAAGGTGGCTAAACAAATAGTAAAGACAACTACAAAAGCCAGAAGAATTCTTGGGTGCATAGGGAGAGGAATGGCCAGCAGGAAAAAGGAGGTGATAATGCCTCTGTGTAAGTCTTTGGTGACACCTATTTTATGTGTGCAATTCTGGAGACCACATCTTCAAAAGGATATAAACAGAAAGAAGTTGGTGCAGAGGGTGGCTACCAAAATGGTCAATGCACTTTGCCATAAGGCATATGGGGACAGATTTAAAGATCTCAATACTCTGGAAGAAAGGGGGGGGGGGGGAGGTATGATAGAAAAGTTTAAATACCTCCATGGCATAAATGCACAGGAGGAGAGCGTCTTTCAACTGAAAGAAAGCTCTGCAATGAGGGGCATAGGATGAAGGTGAAAGGAGATAGATTCAAGAGTAATTTGCGGAATATTTCTTTATGGAACGAGTGGCAGATGTGTGGAATAGTCTCGCAGTGGAGGTCGTAGAGACAAAAACATGGGACAAATAGAGGATCTCTAAAGGAGAAAAGGGACTGTAGAGCTTAGTGGTTCGTATGGAAGGGCAAACTGGATAGGCCGCGTGATCTTTATTTATTTATTTCACATTCTTATATACCGCCTTATCTGGTAATCAAGGCGGTTTACAATTAACAGAACAAGGTACATTAAACATAATTAACTATGTACAATAACAGAGTTAACTGTAAAACTATTTATATTAGTTGGTCTGACAGGACTAGGGGATGCAGTGTTGATTTGGGACTTGAAGGGAGAAGGCTGGGGGGAAAGCTGTGTAATATTTGAGTTACGGAAGATGAGTGACAGAAGGTTGGTATATGGAGTGGTGTTAAGGCGCCTTCTGGTGTGTGGTAGGGGATTTTGGGAGGGAATGACCATAGTGCTCATCTTTATCTGCCCTCACGTTTCTGTTTGTATCATATGCCTTGAATACTGACCAGCAAACCTAGAAACATCTCTGGAAGTTTTACTATTTTTATTGTTTCTGGTGCAAGTACTAAAATCTTTTGGGTGCATGGAAGAGAAGGGGTGAGTATTTCATACTGAATCTAAACCGATTTGACTATCCTTAACTGAGACCTAGGGGAGGCAGGTGCAAGTAAGAAAAAGTGGGTGAAGTACACACTGAGAGCAGTTAATGAATATACCCTATGGCCCTCAGTTGTACCAAGCACAGCTTCCTTCCCCTTTTATTTTTTTAAATGACAACACTCTTGTCTTGTATTCCATTCAGTAAAATGAAACAATATTCTCTTGCACGTCATCAGACACTTTGAAGTTTTAAAATCACTGTCATAAAGGGCAAACCTTAGCAACATATCCTTTTACATGCTATATATGCAGCTGGTTGGGGGTGGAGGGGAGACAGGAATGCTTATAAACTGAGGAATGGTGTGTGATCCACCAAACATTTTCTGGATGCAAGGAATCAGTTATGTTTATTGGCGTTATGAATGATGTGATCTCCTTTCTGAGGAAAGGCACTTATTAGCATATCAAAGCTAACTAAATCTTTATGTCAACCGAGACTCAGAAGCATTTATTTAATTAATTGGTTTGGCATGGATGCTCTTTCAGAAAGACAAAATGCATTTCATTTACACAGATCTAAGGGAATTAATTTCTCTTGCTCATACTGTGCTAGCATGTAGCTGCTGAGAGGTAGATATTCAAAGACCTGCAGCGTGGTCATATATCCAGCTGAGGTTACCCATTCATCTTTCGGGAAATATTCAGCTGAACAAAACTGGATAGGTTTTCCGCTGAATATTCTCCTATATCTAGCAAGCCAAAATGTGACTGGCTAAATTTAGGGGGCCCATTTACTAAAGGTGTGCACTAAAGTGTGATTAGCAGCAAAACTCATGGTAAGTGCAACTGCTGTGTGTTGTAAGGCATGCCCAGCAAGTTCCCAACAATTAGCGGATGATCACGTATCAAAGATGTGGCACAATTAACACAGCTGCAACTGACACCCATAGACGCATCGTTTTGTGCACTCGCCATAATCAGCCATTGCCACTGAGTGCACGGCAATTGCCCTCACGCTACCAACAATGGGTTCTCCATGCTCACACTCCTTCCCTAACCTACCCACTCTCTACCCTAGCATGCAATGACACTTAGGGGGATGTTTACTAAAGTGCGGTAATCGTGATTAACGCGCGTAAAGTATGTTTAACGATCGTTAGCACGTCCGAACGCGCGTTCTGACGTGCTAACGATCGTTAAACCTACTTTATGCGCGTTAACCGCAGTTAACGATCGTAAACCTCCGCGGCGCGTTAAAACAGCGCAGAAAGTGGAGAGTGGGCAGAGAGAAGGGGTCAATGGGCGGAGAGTGGGCGGGGAGAGGCTCCCCTCATACTAACGCGCTGAATTTCTGAGCTCAATTCCAACGCGAATGAAAACCTGTCGTTAAAGGCATATTAAAGGGAAGAGAAACCATTTCCGTCAGCAATGTACAGCAAAACCGGGGAAACCTACAAAACGTGAGCAGTGTGATACATGTGCAAAGACCAAAAGTTCACATAAAACCTTAAGAATGACTACAAGAAACATTGTAAAAAGCACAATTCAGCTGGGCAACAGTGATAGCAATGGGCAACAATGAACAACACTCCCTGGAAAGCACCAAAGAAAGAAATGATGTTTGGAAGGGTCTATGCTCCGTAGACCCTTTCAAAGATCATTTCATTGTGATGGAGCTTTCCTGGGAGTGGTGTGTAATGTTACCCAATGATATCATTGTTGCCCAGCTTGGTTATGGGTGTTTGCCCCTTTTTTTGAGGTCTGTTTTGAGGTTTATGTGCACCTTTGTCTCCATACAAGGTAAATGAGCCCACAGTAAACCTGTGCAGAGCAGGGTTTCTGACTCGTCAGGCCGCTTCAACTAACTCCAGGGAGTGCACTATCTCTGTGGCCACAGTGTGGTGCAACAGACACAGCCAGTGCCTGTAAGACCAGAGGGTCACAGGTTCAAATCCCAGCTGGGGCTCCTGCCAACCCAATCCCCATAGTTTTACCCACCACTAAACAGTGATAGTAAAGACACCCCTTTATTGCAGAGAACATACGCATGGTTAATACGCCTATATTATACCACACCAAACACAGACATCAGAAACAGGCACATTACCCAGAGCAGAGTCTCGCAATTGCAGTCCTGGAGGGTCCCACACCATTCAGGTTCCATGCTGCCTCTAATAAAGATGCCTGTGCTGCATATCTATGCACCACCCCCATGGTATGCAGATGTAGCTCATGCATATTTATGAGGGACAGCATGAAAACCCGAACAGGTTTGGAACACCAGGACTGGAGTTGGGGAACTCTGCCGTAAAGCAGCAGCCAACAGGGCCAGACACACCCACAGACCCCATTGGCCAATGCCTCCTGGAGAAGCAGGACATTGGGCCCTGCCTGTATCTCCCAATACTAGCAGTTGCATACCTTAGCAATGCCACCCTACACCTGGGTATATGGTACACAGCTATCAAACGTTTCCTGTGATAACTGGCAGATATCAATTCCTACATTAAGCACAGTTTGCTCAGTGAGCTCCACCATAACAATCATTCTGCTGTCTGTGGTGTGTGCTGCAGGTCTGGTCTCTGACAGTGTGTACCACCATGGGGAGTGACCCCCAACAGTCTTGCGTACAATATCCATGCCTGAAATGTGCCCAGGACTGGTGTGGTGGGTATGGCTGCTGAACATCTCTATAGTTGCACAATGCTGGCATAGGTGTGGGGGTGTCTGTCTGTCTATCCAGTGTGTGGTGGCTGCAAACACCTTCCACAGCCCACACTGCCAGCAATGTTGCCAGTATTGAGCTGCCAATGTGCATAATGAGGAGCAAGGTACCATGGGTATAGGCCGGACAGGGTGGCCTGGCCAGGGTGCATCTGCACAGGGCATAGGGCAGTGACAGGCACATTTTAGTGCCCGGCCCCCACCTACACAGACAGGGTGACCTCAGTATGTCCTGCTGAGAGATCACTCTCACCCTGATTGTGCAGTGACCACAGCATGGCTAGGCACCCCCATAGTGCTATATAGTATTTCTCTCATGTGATAGATATGGGTTTCCTTTTGGGGCCCAGTCACTGATTTATCTGCTTGCTGTGTATGCTGACATCCCAGTTCTGGGTGCATGCATATGCACTGGGCACATGCATTATGGACTAACTAGCAGACTGTTTGCAGCTGATATGTGTCTTGATGGAGTGGCTTGCAGGGTGCAGTGGCTGATGGCTTGCTGCAGGAGTATATCAGATAGTGGTGGGGTGCAGCTTACCACATCCAGGCCTGATGTCTGTCTGTGTACAGAGCTGTGGTGCCTGTGCTGTGGGGTGTCTGTTCCCCACCAGAACTGGGGTTGATGTTCCTCTCTACTGCCACCTTTGCAGGGAGGTAGAAGGTGGATCTATTGTTGGGAGGCGCTAGGGGGGTACATGGGCCACACCTGACTGCAAGGTGTTTGTGCAGAAACTACCTATCTCGCACATTAACACTGCTTTGGACCTGCACCATGGCCTCTTTCAGCCATGGATGGTGCTGTGGACCTGGTGCTGGGCGCCTCACTGCACCCTCAGGGTGAGCACAGTACCAGCACAATGTGACGGTGTGTAGCTACTCTGTGCCAGTACAACACACGGTCAGTACCCCCTACCAGGCCGAGGTGCTGTGGGGGTGCACATGGTCACTTCCCCCTACCAGGCCGAGGTGCTGTGGGGGTGCATTCCCCATGGTGTGTATCTGTGGACAGCTGATTTGCATGTGCAGTGCATCATGGGTGTGACTGGCACGATCCAACCCTGGGAAGATCCAGCGCCTGCTCTGAGGCTCTGATAAACCATAGGCCATCACACGTACATCTGTTAGCATAGTGCATAAGTGCAAGACACCCTAAAGTGTCTGTACTATAAGGTGCCCACGCTGGTAAAAACACACGTACCCACGCACGATTGTACGCACGTACCAACGCACGTGGCTACGCCCGTAACAACGCATGCAGCCACGCACGTACCAACGTACATGGCTATGCGCACTGCGAGAGTGTGTTTCACTAACAACTACTGAACGTAAAGAAAAACATGCCTCCTCATTCCCTATGTAATGTACAGGGTGCTGCCTGGGACAGCATTCTGCGTTAGGCACACTGGGGACTCAAACCCGTGCTGCCTGAAACAGCGGTGAGTACACTAACCATTGTGCTATAGCTCTGTTTCAATGATTTGTGTCTGTACGCCTTCATATGCTTAACGCGCCATGGCGCCCTGTAACGCTCGTTAGTTTTTGGAACGCGCGTTAGTCGTTACGATGTCCCGCCCATGTCCTTTTTTGGCTTTCCTTTCACTAACGCGGCTCCTAACGCGATTTGCACTAACGCAGTTTAGTAAACATACCCCTTAGTGTGCTTTTTAGCAGCAGGTAGCTGGCATGCATGTGTATTAGCATTCTCAGCTGCCAGCTGCCACACACAAAACACACAAGCGGCCTTTAGTAAAAGGGCTTTGTAGTCTTGCTAGGTTATCTCCAGCTAAACTTAACCTATGCTGAAAATAAGGCACCGATCAGCTAAGTTCTCCTTTATAAAATGCAGTGATTCATCCCTCCTGATTCATTAAAATAGAAAAATAATCCCCTATGGGACTGTCGCTCATTTCTTTCCCGTCCTCTACTCTCAAACACATAAAAAATGCAGCCAGGCATGTAGTTTACCCTTTCTGATACCTGTGCTTTGACAGTCTCTTTCCCTCCCTCCTTCCCTACACTCTTTCAAACAGTACATAAGAACATAAGATATGCCATACTGGGTCAAACCAAGAGTCCATCAAGCCCGTATCCTGTTTCCAACAGTGGCCAGTCCAGTTATCAAGTACTTATTGAGTTCCCAGAGCACATTCCATGCAAGCAGTGGATTTCTCGGGTCCTCTTAATTAATGGTTTATGAACATTTCCTGCAGGAACTCGTTCGAACCTGTTTTCACCCCAGCTACACTAACAGCTTTTATTACATCCTATGGTAACAAATTCCAGAGTTTGATTACGCGTTGAGGGAAAACATATTTTCTGTGATTAATCTTGAGCTACATTGTATCTTCATTGCGTGTTCCCTACTCTTTAAAATTTTCAAAAGAGTACATAACTGATCTATGTTTACTCGTTCCACTCCAATATTTTATAGACATCTATCATATCTCCCCTCAGCCATCTCTTTTCCAACTTGAAGACCCCTAACCTATTAAGCCTTGCCTCATAGGGCTATCCTTCCATCCCCTTTAGCATTTTGGTTGCTCTTCTCTGTAACTTTTACAATTCTGCTATATCCTTTTTAAGATAAGGCAATCTGAATTGTACACAATATTCAAGGTGCAGTCGTGCCATGGAGTGATACAGAGGCATTATAATATCCTTGGTTTTATTTTCTATTCCCTTCCTTATGATTCCTAACATTCTATTTGCTTTCTTGGTCGCAGCTGCACACTCTGTAAAGGATTTTCAACGTACTATCCACGATAATGCTCAGATCCTTTTCCTGAGTGTTGATTCCTAATGTGAAACTTTTCATTGCATAACTGTAATTTGGGTTGTTCTTCCCTAAGGGGTTAATTCTGAACAGTGTTTAGTGGATCTGGATGCCCAATAAATGCCGGGATGGCTATCCTGCTGACAGAGCTTCTCACACATATAGGCAGATTGTACGGGAAGCTGTGTTCATGGGTGGGGTGGGACGGGGGGGGGGTCCCGAGGAGGAGCAAGGGCAGGGAGTTGACAGGTACCAGACCATGGATGTACAGGGCCAATTCTGACGTCGGTCCTGTACATCTGGGATCGGTCATGTGGGCGGGGAACTTATTCCACCACAGAGGTGGAATAAGTTCCCTCTAGATGGGGGCACTTGGAGCAGCCAGCGAGGAGAAGCAAGGTAAGGGGGTGTAGGGGGTTCTCTGCAGGTCGACACTGGCCACGGTAGGCCTGATCGGGGGTCGAGCTACAGGGAAAGAAGATTTTGACGGTTGGCTGGGGATCATGGCTTCTGCATGGAGCCAGGGTGCCATGGCAGCATGACACCATGGCATGGCAGCTCCATGCAGGAGCCAGGCTGGGCTAGCCAGGTAATGGATTGGTTACCTGGGTGCCCAGAAACGGGGCAGGCCTGCATGTCCGGCCAGTTGCACCGGATTCTGATCTCATGAGCACATCTAGCCCCAATGGGATCAGAATCAGGTACAACCGGGCCACATCCAGGTTCTGGGTGCTCAAACAGGCTAGGGATGCCCAGATCAGAATTGGCCTCTAAGTGCATAACTTTACACTTGCCCACATTAAATTTCATCTGCCATTTGGACACCCAGTATCCTAGTTTTTCAAGGTCCTCTTGCAATTTTTCACAATCCTCTTGTATTTTAACAACTTTGAATAATTTTGTGTCATCTCCAAATTTGATCACCTCACTCGTTATTTTCAGGTCATTTATAAGTATGTTAACCAGTTCCTAATCCACAATAGTACACTGCCTCTTATCACATGACTTTTTAATTTCCTCAAGGGTCTCTCATGAGGAACACTGTCAAAGGCTTTCTGAAAATTCAGATACACTATATCAACCAGCTCACCTTTATCTACCTATTTAGTCACACTTTTGAAAAAATATAACAGATTAGTGAGACAAGACTTTCCTTGGCTAAATGCATGTTGGCTTCCTACCATTAAGCCACGACTATGCACATGTTCAGTAATTTTGTTCTTTATAATTGTTCTACTATTTTATCTAGTACAGACTTCAAGCTCACCTGTCTGTAGTTACCCAGATCATCCTGGAACCTTTTTTAAAAATTGGCATTACATTGGCCACTCTCCAATCCTCAGGTACTACAGATGTTTTTAAGGATAGTTCACAGATTACTAAAAGTAGGCCTATAGTCCCATATTTCAGCTCTTTCAGCACCCCGGGATGTATGCCATCCATTCCAGCTGATTTTCTGCTCTTTAGTTTATCAGATAACTGTATTACATCTTCCCAATTTATCGAGATTTGTTTCAGTTCCTTTAAATATCATTTATGGAATGGATAATTTTCCTACATCTTCTTCAGTAAAGACTGAAGTAAAGTATTCATTCAATCTCTCCACTATGGCCTTTTCCTCTCTTAATGCCCCTTTTACCCCTCTATCATCTAATGGTCCAACTGGCTCTCTCACAGTTGTTTTCCTATGAATGTGCATGAAAAAGATTTTATTACATACTATTGCTTCCATGGCAAGCTTCTTTCAAATTCTCTCTTTGTCTACCATATCTGTGCCTTGCATTTAACTTGCCCATACTTGTGTTGTTTCCTATTTTCATCATTTGGCTTTTTTTACCATTTTCTGAAGAAGTTTCTCTTGCTACAGTATAACAACCTCTTTGACTTCATCCTTAAGCCATGTTGGCTGTCGTTTGGCCTTCCTTCCACTTTTCTTAAAGCACAGAATACATCTGGTCTGGGCTTTCAAGACAGTATATTTAAAGGATGTTTTGGCCTTTAAAGGATGTTTTTAATAGAACATTGGAGGCAGGAAAAGTTCCACAGTACTGGAGAAGGGCTGATTTGGTACCTCTTCACAAAAGTAGTAATAGTGAAAAAGTGACAAACTACAGGCCAGTAAGCCTTACCTCGGTGGTGGGAAAAGTAATGGAGGCACTCCTGAAAGAAAAAATTGTGGAGTTTATTGAAACCAATAGGTTGCATGATCCAAGGCAACATGGTTTTATCAAAGGACGATCTTGCCAAACAAATCTGATTGAGTTCTTTGACTGAGTGACCAGAGAACTAGATCAAGGGCATATGGTGGATGTGATCTATCTAGATTTCAGCAAAACCTTTGATACTATTCCTCATAGGAGGCTTATCAATAAACTGAACATCCTGGGGATGGGTCCCAAGGTGGTGAACTGGATCAGAAAGTGGTTGACTGATAGATGACAGAAGGTCATGGTAAACAGAACTCACTTAGATGAAAGGAAGGTGAGTAGTGGTGTGTCCCAGGGATCGGTCCTGGGACCAGTACTGTTCAATGTATTTGAGAGTGATATTGCTGAAGGACTGGATGGAAAAGTCTGTTGTTTTGCAGATGACACGAAAATTTGCAACAGAATGGACTCTCCTAAGGGAATGGATAACATGGGGAAAGATCTGCAAAAGCTGGAAGATTGGTCTAATGTTTGACAATTAAGATTGTACGTGAAGAAGTGTCATGCACTTGGGATGTAGAAATCTAAGGGAATTGTTTGCGATAGGAGATGAGAGGTTGGTGTGCCCAGGCCAGAAGAAGGACCTTGGAGTAATTGTTTCTGAGGATCTCAGGTGGTGATGCAGTGTGAGAAGGCAGTGGCCAAAGTCAGAAGGATGCTAGGTTGCATACAGAGAAGAATTACCAGCAGAAAGGAGGAAGTACTAATGCCACTGTACAAGTCACTGGTGAAGCCTTACTTGGAATATTGTGTTCAGTTTTGGAGACCATATCTCACAAAGGATATAAAAGGACTTGAAATGGTTCAGAGAAAGGCGACCAAAATGATTTGGAGCCTGCACCAGAAGACATATGAGAAGAGACTTGAAGACCTAAATATGTATATGCTAGAGGAGAGGAGGGAGAGGGGACATATGATACAGACCTTTAAATACTTAAAACTAGAAGCCCCAAAGTGCGTCAATTGATGCAAATGCATCTTCGAAGTTGTATACCAGCGCCACTGCTAGAACCATGTCAGTCATGTTCCATGACTTTGTTAGCAAGGTGAAGATGTTCAAATATGTGCATCGAAACTTAATGACAGATGCACCACCTAGCGGGAAAATAAATTTATACTTAGAAGCCCCAAAGTATGTCAATTGACGCACTCAATTGTCTTGGATGTGTCAATTGATGTACTTTGGGGCTTCTAGGTATAAATTCATGTTCCTACTAGGTGGCGCATCTCAATCACTGTTTACAGTTTTACTCCGACATTACAAACAATAAACACACAATGATGCCATGTAATGACGTCACATACTGCACGTATTTAACAAATAATTAACTTCACATTAATTCACATCTGCATTTCATGCTAAATGCAGTCGTCGTGATAATGCGTCAATTGACACACTTTGGGGTTTCTAGGTAAAATTCCTTTTGGGGCTTCTAGTGTTAAATAGTATTAATGAACTCTTTACAAAGACGGGGAAGCTGTAAAACTAGAGGGCATAACATAAAGCTACAAGGGGTAAACTGAAAGGCAACAACAGAAAATACTTTTCACTGAAAGAGTGGACGCTTGAAATGCCCTCCTGATGGAAGTGGTGGGGGCAAATACAGTGACAGAATTCAAAATGGATGGGACAGACACAGTGGATCTCTTTATAGCAAGAGGATGAAATCAAAGCAAACTCAAATACCTCTTATACTTCAATAAATAGAGGGGGGCGACCTGCATGGAGTGGTGGGTACAATCCTAAAAAAAGGCACAGAGAAGGGGGGTGACTTTCTCAGAGTGGCACCTTCTCTTGCCACCTTGCTGGGCAGACTAAATGGACTATACTGATCTTTATTTGCCCTCAAATACTAAGTTACTATGGCCTGATGTAAACCCTTAACCTTTGTAGTTGCTCTTTTTCATTTTTTCTTAATCATTTTCCTCATTTTATCATAGTCTCCTTTTGAAAGTTAAATTCTAGTGCAATGGATTTCTTTGTTATCCTCGCTCCCTTTACTGTTACCTCTAGCACTAGATCCTATGTTCCACTATGGACTAGGTCTATAATAGTTACCCTATGAAGCAGTCATTTATTTCCTCTAGAAACGTTAGGGTATGTTTACTAAACTGCGGTAATGTCACTTGCGTTAGGTTCAGTGGTAAAGGTACAGATGCCCAAATAAAGGCGTGGGCAGGGCATCATTATGGCAAGCCATTTCAGGTAATGCGCATTATACAAGTGTTTACTAAATAAATAAATAAATTATAAGGCACGTTACAAGGCCCCTTATTAGGCACAGTACAAGGTACGTGCCTTAACGTGCCTTGTACTGTGCCTAATAAGGTGCCTTGTAACGTGCCTTATAATGTGCCTTGTACTGTGCCTAATTAGGAGCCTTATGATGCCTTATAAGGATTGTTGGCAACTCTGGTGAGGGTACTTTGGGCTGGCAGCACAGATCTGCAAAGATATGATTGTCACAGGCAAGCAAAATATCTGCCTTGGACAGGAGGGAACGATGAGGAATCAAACCCATGATCTCCACCTGGAATGTCAGTGTACTAACCAGTAGGCTATACCTCTATGGTTTGCTGTATAGCAATGGCTGGATACAGAAGGACTGCAGGTCACCACACAAACCATCTGCTCTGTGTGCCAGGATAGCGTAACCCCACCAGCACCCATGATGCATTGTACATGCAGAACAGCGGCCTACAGCTGACCACCAAATGGGGTCTGCACCTCTCCGGGACTGCTGCGTGGTAAGACAGACTGACAGTGCGTGATACTGGCACAGAGTAGCTACAGACCATGCCATTGTGCAGGATCCGTGTGCATCCTGAGGGATAGGATGGGCGCCCAGCACTTGGTCCACAGTATATGTGGTGCTAAAGATAGGTCCTGCTGCACATCCCCATTACTACCAGTGTGTGACAGGTGTTCCTGCAGTACAACCGAAGGTACATCTGTTCCAGCTGTGTTCTGCAGTCACATGTGGCCCCGGACACCACCCAGATTAGTGCGTACCCGGTGTTAAGGTCTGGCTGCCATGGGTACCTGTTATCAGGGCAGTAGGGTGTCTAGACTCACATGAGGGTTATGTAGCACTTCCACTATGGGTCTAAGTGGTATGCACTATATACCCCCAAGAGGCCTCAATCACCCCGTTTGTAGATGAGGGTGTGGTGGAACAGGTGCCTGCACCCTGCAGAATGGCTGTAGTACCAACAACCACAGTCCTGCTAGCGGATGACAGCCCTCCAAGGCTGCTGGGCCAGTGCCATACCTGTGACCATTGCAGACCAGCAGAGATGTTCGGGTTAGGCAGGGAAGGCTCAACTGCCCCACCCCACCATCTGCCATTCATTAACAGACAGCACACTCAGACTGCACCTGCAGTATCCTACAAGGTGTTCCCACCATGCACAGGTGAACTGCAGACAACTCACTAACCAGTCCATAGTGCATGCTCACAGTGGAACCCTGAGCACCCACAGGTGGGATGCACAGCACAGACACCAAGCAGGTAACCCTGTGATTGGGCCCCAGAACCAGAAACACACAGGTATTACTGGAAACAAAGAATGTTTGGCACTATGTGGGAACATAGACATGCCATGGTCACTGCTCGGTCAGAGTGAGAGTGACCCCCCCCCCCAGTGTGACATGTTGTGGCCACCCTGTCCATGCAGGTGGTGGTCGAGCACTACAGTGTCCCAGCCATTGCCCTCCACCCTGTGCAGATGCATCCTGGCCAATCTGCCCTGTCTGAGCCATACCCACAATACCTTGCTCCTCATTATGCACATTTGCAGGCTAACGCTGGAAGCAGTGTGAGCAATGTGGGCTCAGTGAAGTGTTGGCAGACACAAAACAATGGATAGACATATGCAAACTCCCACACCTATCTCAGCATTGTGCAGAGATGGAGGTGGTTGACAATCCTACCCGCTGCACTGGTCCTGATCACAGTGCCGACATTGCTAATCTGTGCATGGGGTAGTAGTAATGCTCTGGTGATAACTGCAGCTCTGTGCTGGGGCCAACAGCCTGACACTCCATGAAGCTGTGGATAGTGGAGCCCTTGTGAGTGGGTGTCTGTACCCCTGTGCACCACTGCGTTGGGGTTTGCCCATGTTGTTGTTGTGGCTGCATTGTGGGCTAAAACTATGGGGAGATGCTCTGCAGGATACACAGTTGGGACCTGAAGCTCTGACCCTCTGCTCTTGGACATGCTGGCTGAGTGTACTGCACCACACTGTTGCCACAGCAGCATAGTTGTCCCTGGGGCTACCCTTACATTTCTCGACCAGACCTCTTCTGTTGCACTGCACACCATGTACTGGAACAGGGCATGGCCTAGGTCCACTGCAGGTGGGTGCCACTGCTCCCTCCAGCACAATCACCCACCCCCTCTGCCATGCTCCATGACCATATGCTGTCAGTGCCGGTGGTGTGCCATCCCAGGCCATCCAGGGGGCAGGTAGGTGGCTGCCTAAGGTGTGGGTTCTGGGGTTGGGGTGCCTACGTAGATGTCCACGCTTTCCCCAGCACTGCCTGTCAATGTTATGTGCCCCTTAGGGTACCTGCTGGGTAATGTCTCCTGGATGGGACACAGACTGATGGGCATGTCTGACCCTGGTCAGTTGCTGTCTTGCTGGTTTCCATTTTCTATGTTCCTTTGTGCCACCTCAGCAACTGCCTAGTCCACCCTTTGCCCCAGTACCCCCCACTGCATGTCCCGCCTGCAGCCCCCATGCCCCATTTGCGCCATCACCATAGTGGCTTTTCATACCTGGGCGCTATGCTGTTGCTGCAAATGGAGCACTACTATCACCTTTCTTGGGCTCCCTGCCTATGCTGTACATTGCTGACACTGAAATGGTTTCTCTCTCTTGCAAATGTGTGCTAACGCCAGGTTTTCAGTTGCGTTAGGATTCAGCCCTTCATTTTCCCGCGTTAGTGTGGAAGGGGCCTCTCCACGCCCACTCCCCGCCCATTGACCCCCTTCTCTCCGCCCTCTCTCCATCCTCTGTGGGACTTACCGCGGCCAGAAACGTTAAGGCACTTTAACGTTACGTTACATTAACGCGCGTTAACGTTACATAACGTGCCTTAACGTAGCCACTGCTACATTACCGCAGTTTAGTAAACATGCCCCTTTATCTCCCTGGCATGGCCTGATATAACAATGACCCATTCAATACTGGGGTAATTGAACGCCCCCATTTATTATTGTGCGTTGGCATAGTGGTTGGGGGAAGTTAATTTAAGTAGGAAGGTCAGGGGTTCAAATCATCCCAGATGACAGCAACCTTGGGCTGGAAGGATTGGGTTTCTAGTGTGGTCCCACAGGTAGCCTTGGGAAAAGCCTCGGTTACAAAAAATATAGGACTAGGGCTGCTATAATCCATTTAAAAACAAGGGTCTTAGACTTTATGAAAACTAACTCATTTTAAGGGCAACCAAACTTTTTTGTTAGAATGGTAAATAAAGGTAAAAGGAGGTCATTATGGTTTTCAAAAGAGGTAGCTGAAAAGGTGAAGAAAAAGAGGGAGGCCTTCATGAAATACAAGAGATCACAGAGAGAGAAAGATAGGTATCTATATTTTGAAAAACTTAAGAGAGGCTGGCAAAGTAGTCAGGAAAGCAAGGATACAAAAAGAAGAGGAAATATTCAATGCAATAAAATGGGGGATAAGACATTTTCAGATATATTAGTGCGAGGAGGAAGAGCAAAAGTGGTACTGTCAGAAAGGTGAAGGGGAGGAATATGTAGAAGGTGATGAGGATAAAGTGGAATTGCTTAACAAATATTTCTGTTCTGTGTTCACAGATGAAGAGCCAGGAGCAGGACCTCAGACAACACCCATAAACAGGAACAATAGTGAGTGGCATCTCAAACAATTTTCAAAAGACTGTGTTTGTGAGGAACTAGCTAAAATAAAAGTAGACAAAATGATGGGACTGAATGGGATACATCTGAGAAAACTGAAGGAACTTGGGGATGTTCTAGCAGCTCCACTGACTGACCTTTTCAAACCTCGTTGGATTCAGGAGTGGTGTCAAAGGACTGAAGAGAGGCTCATGTGGTGCCTTTACACAAAAGCAGAAGTAAGGATGTGGTTGAAAACTACAGGCTGGTTAGTTTAACTTCGGTGGTGAGTAAATTATTGGAAACGCTGCTGAAAGAGAAAATAGTGAGGTTTCTGGAGTCCAACGCATTATCGGATCCAAGTCAGCATGGATTCACCAGGGGCAGGTCTTGTCAGACAAATCTGACTGATTTCTTTGACTGGATGACCAGGGAATTGGACTGAGGGAGAGCCATAGATGTGGTGTATTTAGATTTCAGTAAAGCCTTTGACACTGTTCCAAACAGGCAACATAAACAAACTGAGCACCCTAAGGATGGACCCTAAAGTTACTGCTTGGTTAGAAATTAATTGAGTGGGAGTCGACAAAGGGTACAGGTAAATGGAACTCACTCTGAAGAGAAGGAGGTTACCAGTGGAGTGCCGCAGGGATCTGTCCTTGGTTCAATTTTTTTTTCTTTGTTAGTGATATTGTGGAAGGGCTGTTGGGTAAGGTTTGCCTCTTTGTGGATGATACCAAAATCTGCAACAGAGTAGACAGCCAGGAAGGTGTAGATAACATGAGGAGGGATCTAGCTAAGCTTGAAGAATGGTCTAGAATTTAGCAGCTGAGATTTAATGCTAAAAAATGTAGGGTCATGCATTTGGGCTGCAACAATCCAAGGGAGCAGTACAGTATAGGGCAGCGATGGCGAACCTATGGCACGCGTGCCAGCTGTGGCACGCGAAGGCCTTGCAGCTGGCACGCGGGAAGGTCCGCCATCGAAAAAAAAACAACAACCCTGTCTGCTGCCGTTGTCGGGGCCGCCGCGGCAGAATCGAGCGTGCCGCGGGGCCCCCCTGTACCCACCGGCAGAGCCTGTCCTCCCCGTAGCAGCTCTCTCTTTGGAGCTGCAGTCAGACTCGCCGGCTTGCAGAGCGCGAAGGGAAGAGTTTCCCTTTCGCGACTCTGTTAAGCCCGCGGGGGCTGATGGGAACTTCCCATCAGCCCCCGCGGGCTTAACAGAGCAGCGAGGGAACTCTTCCCTCGCGCTCTGCAAGCCGGCGCGTCTGACTGCAGCTCCAAAGAGAGAGCTGCTACGGGGAGGACAGGCTCTGCCGGTGGGTACAGGGGGGCCCCGCGGCACGCTCGATTCTGCCGCGGCGGCCCCGACAGCGGCAGCAGACAGGTTTTCTTTTTTTTTTTAATTTTCACTTGGCTGGGCTGGGCTGGGGTGGGGGGGGTTAGGAGTGGTGATGGGCTGGGCTGGGGGGCTTAGGAGTGGTGATGGGCTGGGCTGGGGGGGGGGTTAGGAGTGGTGATTGGCTGGGCTGGGCTGGGGGGGGGTTAGGAGTAGTGATGGGCTGGGCTGGGCTGGGGGGTGTTAGGTGTAGTGATGTGCTGGGGAGGGGGGGATAGGAGAGGTGATTGGCACTGGGCTGGGGGGTTAGGAGTGGTGATGGACACTGGGCTGGCTGGGGGGGGTTAGGAGTGGTGATGGGCACTGGGCTGGCTGGGGGGGTTAGGAGTGGTGATGGGCGCTGGGCTGGGGGGGTAGGAGTGGTGATGGGCGCTGGGGGGGGTTAGGAGTGGTGATAGGCGCTGGGGGGGCTTAAACTAAAAATTGAGTGATGGGGGATTAGGACTGGGAGTGGGCTGATGGGGAGGTTAGGACTGGAAATGGGCTGGTGGGATTAGGACTGGGAGTGGGCTATGGGGGGCTAGGACTGGTAATGGGTTGGGGGGGTTGCTAGGACTGGAAATGGGCTGAGTGGAAGGGGGCTTGAACTGCAAATAGCTGATGGGGACGGGGCTTGGAATGGAAATGGGCGGAGGGGAAGTGGGGGTCTTGAAGAAGGGAATGGATGCTGGGTGAGACTGGAACTAGAAGGGAGCTGATGTTGGGGGAGGATTAGAATGGGATGGGGCTGGGAGAGTAAAATGGAGAGGGGAAAAATATTTTGTAGGAGGGATGAAAAATCTACAATTGGCCAGGTATTGGGAGAGTAATTGGGGATTGAGGATGGAGGGGTAAAATTTGTGTGGATGAAATAGGAATGAGGAAAGAGCAAAAGGAGAAAGATTAGTATGTTAAAGCAGATGTAGAGAGAGAGAGAATGGAAAAAAAACTAGAAGAGAGAAGAAAGGACAAATGGACAGCAGACGATGGAGAGTTAGCAGAAAACATGAAGAAACCAGAAGAAAATGGCTGGACCAATTGCAACTGAAAAAAAATGCACAAAAGGTAGAACGATATCTCTTTATTTTGAATTTATTAACTGGAATATGTCAGCTCTGGGAAATGTGCATCATTAACATCTGCGCTTTGTTTGGTACAAGAGGAAATTCCTATTTGACGTTGCCACTTGTTCTCTTTCCCCAGTATTCACTGAAATGTATTGGTTTAATATTTGCAGTGTTGCCTTTTGATAGGTAGGGTATGGTGCTTTGTGAGTCCTGGTAATGCTGTCAGGATACGGCGGGTTTGCTATGGGTTCTAAATGGGCAGCGTTTGTAGTAGTTCCTAATGTGCCTGGCGGTTGGCACTGGATTATAGTAATGTAGAAATCTTTTAGTCTTTCTTTATCCATACACTCATTAAGAGACATGTTTACTAAAAGTTAGTGTATGGTAACATTATGCAAATATTTATGCAAATAAGACCACTTATGCAAATGACGTGCTGGCACTTTGAGGAAATTCTTTGGTTTTGTGCGGCAGTTTGGGCACTCGGGCTCAAAAAGGTTAGCCATCACTGGTATAGGGGATGAAGTACTTCTGTCCACGAAAGAAGAACAGGACCTAGGCATGATTGTGTCTGACGATCTCAAAGAAGCTAAACAGGTAGAAAAGGCAATGGCAAAAGCTAGAAGGATACTTGGGTGCATAGGGATAGGAATGGTCAGCAGAAGAAAGGAGGTGATAATGCCTCTGTATAAGTCTTTGGTGTGACCTCATTTGGAGTACTGTGCACAATTCTGGAGATCGTACCTTCAAAAGGATATAAACAGGTTGGAGTCAGTGCAGAGGGTGGCTACTAAAATGGTTAATGGTTTTCATTATAAAGCATTTGAAGACAGACTTAAGGACCTTAATATGTATACTTTAGAGGAAAGTCGGGATAGAGGTGATATGATTGAGACGTTTAAATACCTCCGTGGCATAAATGCACAGGAGGAGAGCCTCTTTCAATTGAAAGCAAGCTCTGCTATGAGTGGACATCGGATGAGGATGAAAGGGGATAGACTCAGGAGAAATATGTGGAGGAATGATCAAAGGGTAAAAAGGGGACTCAGGGAGGACAAGGCCATAGCTGATAGACTAAATGAATTCTTTGCTTTGGTCATTACTGAGGAAGATGTGAGGAAGCTATCTATGCCAAAAAAAGATATTTTATAGTGATGAGTCAGAAGAGCTAAATCAAATCTCAGTGAATCTAAAAGATATAGTAAAACAAACTGACAAGAATAGCAAATCATCTGGACAGGATGGTATACATCAAAGATGAAATTATGAAGCTACTATTCATAGACTCCAATTTTTGAAAGAATTTACTTGGGTAACAGCCCTAGTTAGCCATGTAGGTGCCTTATCTGGGATTTTTGAAAGGCACCTACATGGGTAGTGCCTTTTGAAAATCCCGGATAAGTCCCTAATGCGCTCAGATGCTATGCGGTTAACAACGGGGCATGTTGGGGCATTCCAGGGCAGAGTGGAGATGGAGGAAAGGGCTAGATGGGTAGCTGAAATTTTTGATGCTACCCGCTTAGCCCTCTGCACTTTAAAGATAGGCGAGTACACTATTGTGAGCTTAGTAAACATGCCCCTGTATCAATTTGCTTACTTTGTCCTAAAGGGAAATGGAGCAGATTGGCAAGGCAAGACTTCCCTTGGCTAAATCTATGTTGACTTTGTCCCATTAATCTACGTCTGTCCATGTGTTCAGTAATTTCTTTCTTAATAATAGTTTCCATCATTTTGCTTGGTCCAATGTTAAGCTCACCATTCTGTAGTTTCCTGGATCACCCCTGGAACCCTTTTTAAAAACTGGTTACGTTGGCCACTTCCAATTTTCTAGTATCATAGATGATTTTTATGATAGGTTAAACATTATGGGCCTGATTTTGAGTTAGGCAGGCTATGCGCCATGTCGGCGCATAGCCTGCCCGCCAACCCTCTTAACCCGAATTTTCACTTCCGCGGTGGCGGAAGTGAAAATCTGGGTTATGCTGGATGCGTCAGCAGCCACTGAGGCTAAACGGATAGCAGAGATTTTCGATGGCACCTGCTTAGCCTTCTGCACCTTAAAGATAGCAAATTGATATATGGGCATGTTTACTAAGCTCACACTAGTAACGTGGGTTTGGGCTGCATTACTAGTGTGGTGTACTGTGCATGATGCAGGGGGACAGAGACAAACTTCCCTGAATTTAGCATGGCTCACTGCATTAAAACCACTGTAGGGAAGAACTATCACCACCCATTGTGCTGGCCAAGTTTCTCCCTGCCAAGTGCCAGCAGTACGGGCTTTCAAGTCACTGCCCATACACACACTACCTGGGCAGCTCAGGTTTTATAGTGCAGGGCACCACGCAATGTCTTAGCATGTCACCGATAATGTGTGCTTACACCATACTATTCAGGTAGCGCCCTTTAGAAACATGCCCAGATGTATATTTAGACTTTCAGAAAGCATTTGACAAAGTCCCACATTAGAGACTCCTGAGGATATTAAAAAGACATTGGGGAAGAAATGTCATTAATAGCACACACTATCACTTGATAGTGCATGCTATGGACAAACAATGTGCAATACTGAGCAATAGTGTGCTCTGTATAGTGATAGTGTGCATTATTAAGAACATAAGATATGCCATACTGTGTCAGACCAAGGTCCATCAAGCCCAGTGTCCTGTTTCCAACAGTGGCCAATCTAGGTCATACGTACCTAGCAATTTCCCCAAGAGACACAGGTTCCACAATCCTTGTATTGGGTCAAGCAGTGATATCCCGGGTCCCTTTTAATAATGGTTTATGGACCTTTCCTCCAGGAACTTGTCCAAACCTTTTTTAAACCCAACTATACTAACAGCTTTTACCACATCCTCCGGTAACAAATTCCAGAGCTTGATTACACGTTGAATGAAAAAATATTTTCTCTTATTTCTCTTGTAGCTTCATTGCATGTCCCCTAGTCTTTCTATATTCTGATGATATAAACAATTCGATCTATGTTTACCCATTCCACTCCTTTGATTAATTTATAAACCTCTATCATATCTTCCCTCAGCCGTCTCTTTTGCAGGATGAAGAGCCCTAACCTTTTTAGCCTCTCTTCATAGGGGTATCCTTCAATCCACTTTACCATTTTGATGGCTCTTCTCTGTATCTTTTCTAATAATGCTATATCCTTTTTAAGATATGGTGACCAGAATTCCACAAAATATTCAAGCTGCAGTCGCACCATGGAATGATACAGAGGTATTATAATATCCTTAGTTTTATTTTCCATTCCTTTAATTATGATATCTAGCATTATATTTGCTCTCTTGGCCGCCACTGCACACTGGGCGGAGGGTTTTAGCCGATGACGCCTAAATCATTTTACTGGGTCATAGTTCCTAAAGTGGAACCTTGCATCGTGTAACCATAGTTTGGGTTGTTCTTTCCTAGGTGCTAACTTTGCACTTGTCCACATTAAATTTCATCTGCTATTTGAATGCCCAGTCTTCCAATTTATCAAGATCTTCTTGCAATTTTCCACAATCCTCTTGGGTTTTAACAACTTTAAATAGTTTTGTGTCATCTGCAAATTTGATAAACTCACTCGTTATTCCCTTTTCCAGGTCATTTATGAATATGTCAAAAAGCAGTGGATCCAGCACAGATTCCTGCAGTACTCCACTATTTACCTTTTTCCATTGAGAAAATTGACCATTTAGCCCTACCCTCTGCTTTCTATCTTTTAACCAGTTCCTGATCCACAATAGTACATTGCCTCCTATCCCATGACTTTTTAGTTTTTCAAAACATCTCTGACCAGGGACCTTGTCAAAGGCTTTCTGAAAGTCCAGATACACTATATCAACCGACTCACCTTTGTCTACCAGTTTATTCACACCTTCAAAAAAACATAACAGATTAGTAAGACAAGATCTTCCTTGTCTAAAGCCATGTTGACTGTCTGCCATTAAGCCATGAATATCTACATGATGAGTAATTTTGTTCTTTATAATGGTTTCTAACATTCTTCCAGGTACTGACGTCAGGCTCTCTAGTCTGTAGTTTCCTGGATGACCCCTGGAACCATTTTTAAAAATTGGTATTACATTGGCAATTCTCCAATCTTCAGGTATTAGAGATGATTTTAATGATAGTTCACAGATTACTAATAGCAGGTCTGCAATCTCATATTTCAGTTCTTTCAACACCCTTGGATGTATACCATCTGGTCCAGGTGATTCTCTACTCTGCAGTTTATCAAACAGTTGTAATACATTCTTCCACAGTATCATCTTTAAATACCACTTCAGTCATGGGTAACATCCCTACATCTTTCTCAGTAAAGACCAAAGCAAAGAATTCATTCAGTCTCTCCGCTATAGCCTTGTCCCCTCTTACAGCCTCTTTTACCCCTCTATCATCTAATGGTCCAATTGACTCTCTCACAGGTTACGAATGTACTTGAAAAAGTCTTTATTATGTGTTTTTGCTTCAACAGCAAGTTTCTTCTCAAATTCTCCCTTTGCCTGCCTTATCAGTGCCTTACATTTAACTTGCCAGTGCTTGTGCTATTTCCAGTTTTCATCATTTGGCTTTTATTTTGCATTTTCAAAAGATGATTTTTTGGCAACAACAGCCTCTCTAACCTCACCTTTAAATCATGCTGCCAGTTTTTTGGACTTCCTTCCACTTTTCTTAAAGCGTGGAATATAGCTAGTCTGGGCTTCCAAGATAGTATTTTTAAACACCCAAGCTTGAAGTAAGTCTTTGACCTTTGTAACTGCTCCTTTTAGATTTTTCTTAACTACTTTCTTCATTTTATCATAGTCTCCCTTTGGAAAATTATAAGGTAGTACTGTGGATTTCCTTACCATCCCTCCTTCATTAATTAAATCAAACGCGATCATTCTATGATCACTATTGCCAAGTGGCCCCAACACCCTTATCTCTTGCACCAGATCTGGTGTTCCACTAAGGACTAAGTCCAAAATGGCTTCCACTCTGGTCGGTTCATGAACTAGCTGCTCCAAGAAGCAGTCATTTATTTCATCTAGAAACTTTATCTCCATAGCATGTCCTGGCATAGAACTGGCTACTTTTGGGATATGCCAGTTACTTGTGATCTGGAATGGCCACTGTTGGAAACAGGACACAGAGATTGATGGACCTTTGGTCTCACCCAGTATGGCATATTTTATGTTGTTATGAGATGGAATCTATCCATTCCCTTGGACCCTTGGGGAGGGAAAGAATGGAACCACTGGCACATTTTTCTCTATTTGAAAAAGGAGGGAGGGCAAACGATTACCATTGTGGGGTCCTTTTTTCACTATATGAAAGGGAGGCAGGAGGAAGGAAAGACAGACCATACTACTGTGCATATATATTATTATTAGTTTAAAAGGTGGGGACAAAGGGAGAAGGGAATCAATTTAGCAAGGGTGCATTTTTGACCAATAAAGAGACAGAAGGGAAAATGACTGTACAAATTGATGCCTCCAATTACAGTACATAAATTTAGTTGGCTAAGCTGAGCTCTGTGGTCCTACCCTAAACCAGCCTCTAGGCCTACTCAGAATTTGACTAGATAAATTTAGCTACTTAGTGAAATTGAAGGGACTAAACTTAGCCAGTTAGCCTAGTCTAATCAGTTAGTAGACATACCCCTTGGTCTCAGTCACACAGGCAAAACATAGTTAGACCCTCACTGAGTACAGAATAAGTTATTGCATAATAAACTTCAAGTAGAAATATATAAATAAAATTAAATTGAAATCTTCCACAAGCCAGGATCTGTATGCAGTGTAATATAAGAAATGGAGAAGGCAGGAGACACTTTACCACACCTTTGCTGAGCAGTAGCATGAGATGCACAGGCCTCTGATCCCACATGCAGGCAGCACAGCCTCTTCCCATAGTCTTCCCCTTCCGTTGATCTCAGTGACACTTGCTCAGTGGTGGCCATGTTGATGATTAGGTGCAGCGCTGGCTCTCCCCGCAGCCCATCTCTGAAAAGAATCACTGGGATTGAGGGAAGGGGGATATCATATGAAGATCATATGTCTTGCCTACATGTGGGATCAGAGAAAGCTGTGCCTTGTTACTGCTCAGCAAACATAAAAGCAGCAGCTAGCTGAGAGGTGCACATGGTGATGGGACTTCATTTGTGCAGTTGTGAAGCCTATAGTTGGACCCCAAATTCCAAATGTGCTGTGCCTCTATTGCAGGCCTCAACAAATTTTGTATGGATTTAGGAACTAGGCCAAAATCTTAGGAACCAGTGCTTGTGACATCCTCGCTCCTACCCCACCTCCATTGTTTCTCACGCTGGCCTCATATACCCATCCCCTCCCCCATACCAGATACATAAGACCAGCACCAGAGTTCCTATGCCACGTGGCATCTTTAGACTGAAATACAGATAACAGTTATAGCTTTAGATATTAAGGGGGTTATTCTGAGGCACAAGTAGCGGGGCTCGACATCCTGTTGGGATGTCCATCGTCACTATTCATGCCTTTTCCCAGTCCCATCTATCTTCCCCGCAACTTGTACGGGGAAAGTAGACGGGGGTGGGAAAGGGATAGATTGGAGGCGACGTTAGAGCAGGCAGTGAGTGGTCATTGGCCCCGGATGTACAGGGACGATTCTAATGTTGGCTCTGTACATCAGGGGCTGACGGCTTAGACGGGAAACGTATTCCACCTCTGAGATTGAATAAGTTTCCCGATCAAACAGAGGACAGTGGCCCGGGGCATGGCAGTAGTGAGAGGGAGCAGATAGCATTCCCTCCAGCCTGACCATGGCCTTGGGGGTTGGGCTGCGGGGAAAGTATTGTAGGAGCCTGTGGCCAGGGACTGCGGCTTTACAATGGAGCCACAGTTCCATGGCAACCGGATGCCATGGCGCCACGGCTCCATTGTAAAGCCCCGATTGAGTTAGTCGGGCACAGTCCATACATGCAGGCTGGGCTGAATTGCGGTCCCATCCCACATGTACAGGCCTGTTCATGATTCCAATCCTGTGGGGCTAGACATGCCCCGCGGGATCGAAATCGTGACTCCCTCTGTATTTCCAGATATGGCCGGGTGCACAGAGGGCCTGTACGTCCAGATTAGAATCAGGCCCTAAGTGTCCGTATGTGTGTGTGTGGAGCAATGTTGAAGTCTTGAAGGACTACAAAAGGGGACTGCTACTTCTGGAGAGAGATCTGAAATAGGGAGTATATACTTCTGGGAATTTTTCTGAAGGGAATTCTTTGGATTAAAGCTGATTAATCTGTGAACCCAGTCAGGGCCTAGTAGCAGCAGTTTAAGCTTAAATTTAAAACACAGAAGAGAGCTTTCTGGTTAAATTTAGAACCCAGCAGAGAGCTTCTAGTTTAAATTTCATACTAGGTTAGAACCTAGCATCAGCAAAGAGCTTTAATTTAAATCAAATCAGACTATAACTTAGCATAAAAGGCAAAAGAGGGTCAATATTCTTTGAGAAATAAATAGTCTTCTAGAGACCTTTATAAAGAGGCCTTCTACCTAGGGGGCATGAGACCTGTGAAACTTTTTAAATAGGCGTTAAAGCCAGGAGGCAGGTCAAAAGACCATTTTGAAAGACTCCTTCTATCCAAGCAAGAACTGTTAATCACCCAGGAAGTTGGTCACAGCTTACCTCAGAAGCACAGGACATGGTACTGTGTAGTAGCCCTCTTTTAATAAGTCTTATTTCTCTCCCTCCCTCCCCAACACCCACCCACCCCTGGGATAATTGTATCTTTATAGGTACTTACAAATCTTAAAGAAAAGGAGCTGCTCTCAGGTGCAGCTTTTTATCCAAATCAGTCATACATTAAGGACCTGAGATTAATTAAGCTTCAGGTGAACAAGGTATATTAAATGTATTAGATACACTTTTATTAGTATAAGCATCCACACCAACACTTAGTAAGTAAAAGAACTTAAAGATCTAAACACAAGCTTAAAACTAAGATGCAGACAGCAGTCCAGCAGTGAGATGGGGGCTTTCCAGTCTTTTGCATTCAGTGTCATATGTATGATTTTCTGCCAGTTGGTGAGAGGTCTTATGTGTGCACTAGGTGCAAGGAGCTCTTTGCTCTCAGGGAACGAGTCCATTCTCTAGAGGCTAGAGTAGCAGACTTGGAAGACATAAGAAAGACAGAGAGGTACATAGACGAGACCAACAGGGATATAGTCCTGAAGTCCCACCTCCAGTCTGGCAGCATCCCTGTTGCCATGGAGGAGAGAGGTCACGTGACAGGAGACCATAACCCTGGTGTGGCAGGAAGTGATTCTGTAACTAGGACCTATCCTTCAGGTGATATAAAACCCTCTCGCACCGAGGATGTTTCTCCAGGGCCATATGCCCATGAGGGAAGGGTTAGGACAGCTGTTATAGTTGGTGATTCGATCATTAGGCAAGTAGATAGCTGGGTGGCTGGTGAACATGAGGATTGCCTGGTAACATGCCTGCCTGGTGCGAAGGTAGCGGACCTCACGCGTCACCTAGATAAGGTTTTAGATAGTGCTGGGGAGGAGTCTGCTGTCTTGGTACATGTTGGTACCAATGACATAGGAAAATATGGTAGGGAGGTTCTGGAGGCTAAATTTAGGCTTTTAGGTAGGAAGATGAAATCTAGAACTACCAAGGTAGCATTCTCCGAAATGCTTCCTGTTCCACACGCAGGACCTAAAAGACAGGCAGAGTTCCGGAGTCTCAATGAGTGGATGAGACGATGGTGCAAGGATGAGGGTTTTGGATTTGTTAGGAACTGGGGAACATTCTGGGGAAACGAGGGGCTCTTCCAAAGGTATGGGTTTCACCTTAACCAGGACGGAACCAGGCTGCTGGCATTAACCTTGAAAAAGGAGATAGAGCAGCTTTTAAACTAGATAATAGGGGAAAGCTGACAGTCGCCCAAAAGCACATGGTTCAAAAGAAGGTATCCTTGAAGGATACTAGCAAAAGCAGAGAGGTTCCAAAAAAGAGTAAAGTAGCCCAAATGCCCTTGAGTATGGTGCAGACAGAACTTAAAGATTCCAAATTACCCATGCCTACCAATAGCCAGATTAATATGAATAAAATACAGTTTCTAAAATGCTTGAATGCAAATGCTCGAAGTCTAAAAAATAAGATGGGAGAGTTAGAATATATAGCACTAAATGAAAGGTTAAATATGATTGAAATCTCAGAGACATGGTGGAAGGAGGACAACCAGTAGGACACTGTGATACCTGGGTACAAACTATATCGTAATGATAGAGCTGATCCAATTGGTGGAGGGGTTGCGCTCTATGTTAGAGAGGACATTGAATCATAAAGGATTAAAGTTTTGCAGGAAACAAAATTTGCTGTAGAATATCTATGGATTGAAATTCCATGTAAAAAGGGGAAGGCGATGACAGTGGGGGGTGTACTATCGACCGCCTGGCCAGAATGAACAAATGGATGATGAAATGCTCAAAGAAATCAAGGAAGCTAACAAAAGTACCAGCGCAGTAATAATAATGGGTGATTTCAATTACCCCGGTATCGACTGGGTCAGTTTCACGGCAGGACATGCTAGGGAGATAAAGTTCCTAGATGAAATAAATGACTGCTTCTTGGAGCAGCTGGTTCATGAACCGACCAGAGGGGAAGCCATATTAGACCTAGTCCTTAGTGGAACACCAGATCTAGTGCAAGAGATAAGGTTGTTGGGGCCGCTTGGCAACAGTGATCATAGCATGATCGGCTTTGATTTAATTAGTGGAGGAGAGATAGTAAGGAAATCCACAGTACTACCTTTTAACTTTCGAAAGGGAGACTATGATAAAATGAGGAAAATAGTTAAGGAAAAACTAAAAGGAGCAGTTGCAAAGGTTAAAGACTTACATCAAGCTTCGGTGTTGTTGAAAAATACTATCTTGGAAATCCAGACCAGCTGTATTCCACACTTTAAGAAAAGTGGAAGGAAGTCAAAAACTGCCAGCATAGTTTAAAGGTGAGGTCAGAGAGGCTGTTTTTGACAAAAAAGCATCTTTCAGGAATGGAAAAAAGAGCCAAACGATGAAACCTGGAAACAGCACAAGCACTGGCAAGTCAAATTCAAGGCATTGATAAGGCAGGCAAAGGGAGAATTTGAGAAGAAGCTTGCTGCGGAAACAAAAACGTGAAATAAAGACTTTTTCAAGTACATTCATAGCAAAAAAACTGAGAGAGTCAGTTGGTCCATTAGATGATAGAGGGATTAAAGGGGCACTAAGAGGCGACAAGGCGATAGCGGAGAGACTGAATGAATTCTTTGCTTCGGTCTTTACTGAGGAAGATGTAGGGATGTTACCCATGACTGAATTGGTATTTAAAGGTGCGGAAGAATTGAAGGAAATATAGATATATCGGGAAGATGTATTACAACTATTAGATAAACTGAAGAGTAGCAAATCACCTGGGCCAGATGGTATACATCCAAGGGTGTTGAAAGAACTGAAATATGAGATTGCATACCTGCTATTAGTAATCTGTGAACTATCATTAAAATCATCTCTAATACCTGAAGATTGGAGGATCGCCAATGTAACGCCAATTTTTAAAAAGGGTTCCAGGGGTGATCTGGGAAACTACAGACCGGTGAGCCTGAAGTCAGTACCGGGAAAAATGTTAGAAACCGTCATAAAGAATAAAATTACTCAGCATGTAGATAGTCATGGACTAATGGGAGACAGCCAACATGGCTTTAGACAAGGAAGATCTGACTTACTAATCTGTTATGTTTTTTGAAGGAATGAATAAACATGTGGACAAAGGTGAGTCAGTTGATGTAGTGTATCTGGACTTTCAGAAAGCCTTTGACAAGGTCCCTCATCAGAGACTTTTGGCAAAACTAAAGAGTCATGGGATAGGAGACAGTGTACTATTGTGGATCAGGAACTGGTTAAAAGATAGAAAGCAGAGGGTAGGGCTAAATGGCCAATGGAGAAAGGTGAATAGTGGTGTACCCCAGGGATCTGTGCTGGGTCCGCTGCTTTTTGACATATTCATAAATGACCTGGAAAGTGGAATAACAAGTGAGGTTATCAAATTTGCAGATGACACAAAACTATTTAAAGTTTTTAAAAAACATGAGGATTGTGGAAAATTGCAAGAGGATCTTGATAAATTGGAGGACTGGGCATCAAAATGGCAGATGAAATTTATTGTGGACAAGTGCAAAGTTATGCACCTAGGGAAGAACAACCCAAACTATGGTTACACGATGCAAAGTTCCACATTAGGAAGCACCACCCAGGAAAAAGATTTAGGTGTCATTGTGGATACCATGTTAAAACCCTCGGCCCAATGTGCAGCGGCGGCCAAGAGAGCAAATAGAATGCTAGGTATCATAAGGAAAGGAATGGAAAATAAAACAAAAGATTTTATAATGCCTCTGTATCGTTCCATGGTGAGACCGCACCTTGAATATTGTGTGCAATTCTGGTCACCGTATCTTAAAAAGAATATAGCGATTTTAGAAAAGGTTCAGAGAAGAGCCACCAAAATGGTAAAGGGGATGGAAGGATACTCCTATGAAGAAAGACTAAAAAGGTTAGGGCTCTTTAACCTGGAAAAGAGACGGCTGAGGGGAGATATGATAGACGTCTATAAATTAATGAACAGAGTGGAACAGGTAAACGTAGATCGATTGTTTACATTATCAGAATATAGAAAGACTTGGGGACATGCAATGAAGCTACAGAGTAAACTATTTTAGACTAATAAAAGAAAATATTTTTTCACTCAACGTATAATCAAACTCTGGAATTTGTTGCCGGAGGATGTAGTAAAGGCTGTTAGTGTAGCTGGGTTTAAAAAAGGTTTGGACAAGTTCCTGGAGGAAAGGTCCATAAACCATTATTAAGAAGGGACCCAGGATATCAATGCTTGACCCAGTACAAGCATTGGGGAACCTGTGCCTTTTGGGGAAACTGCTAGGTACATATGACCTAGATTGGCCACTGTTGGAAACAGGATACTGGGCTTGATGGACCTTGGTCTGACCCAGTATGGCATACCTTATGTTCTTATGGCTATAGCGGACTGACTGAAGGAATTCTTTGCTTTGGTCTTTACTGAGGAAGATGTAGGGATGTTACCCATGACTGAAGTGGTATTTAAAGGTGATACTGCAGAGGAATTGAAAGAAATATCGCTACACCGGGAAGATGTATATTACAACTATTTGATAAACTGAAGAGTAGCAAATCACCTGGACCGGATGGTATACATCCAAGGGTGTTGAAAGAAGTGAAATATGAGATTTCAGACCTGCTATTAATAATCTGTGAACTTTCATTAAAATCATCTGTAATACCTGAAGATTGGAGGATCGCCAATGTAACGCCAATTTTTAAAAAGAGTTCCAGAAGTGATCCGGGAAACTACAGACCATTGAGCCTGATGCCAGTACCGGGTAAAAATGGTAGAAACCATCATAAAGAACAAAATTACTCAGCATGTAGATAGTCATGCCCTAATGGGAGACAGCCAACATGGCTTTAGACAAGGAAGATCTTGTCTTACTAATCTGTTATGTTTTTTTGAAGGTGTGAATAAACAGGTAGACAAAGGTGATTCAGCTGATATACTGTATCTGGACTTTCAGAAAGCTTTTGACAAGGTCCCTCATCAGAGACTTTTGGCAAAACTAAAAAGTCATTGAATAGGACGCAGTGTACTATTGTGGATCAGGTACTAGTTAAAAGATAGAAAGCTAAATGGGCTAAATGGTCAATTTTCCCAATGGAAAAAGGTGAATAGTGTAGTACCCCAGGGATCTGTGCTGGGTCTGCTGCTTTTTGACATATTCTTAAATGACCTGGAAAAGGGAATAACGAGTGAGGTTATCAAATTTGCAGATGACACAAACTATTTAAAGTTGTTAAAACCCAAGAGGATTGTGGAAAATTGCAAGAGGATCTTGATAAATTTATAGACTGGGTATCCAAATGGCAGATGAAATTTAATGTGGACAAGTGCAAATTTATGCACCTAGGAAAGAACAACCCAAACTATGGTTACACAATGCAAGGTTCCACAATGGGAACCACCACCCAGGAAAAAGATTTAGGCGTCATCGTGGATAACATGCTAAAACCCTCGGCCCAATATGCAGCGGCGGCCAATAGAGCAAATAGAATGCTAGGTATCATAAGGAAAGGAATGGAAAATAAAACAAAGGATATTATAATGCCTCTGTATCGTTCCATTATGCAATTGCATCTTGAATATTGTGTGCAATTCTGGTCGCCATATCTTAAAAAGGATATAGCGTTATTAGAAAAGGTACAGAGAAGAGCCACCAAAATGGTATAGTGATGGAAGGCTACTCCTATGAGGAGAAGCTAAAAGGTTTAGGGCTCTTCAACCTGGAAAAGAGACGGCTGAGGGACGATATGATAGAGGTCTATAAATTAATGAATGGAGTGGACCAGGTAAGCGTAGATAGATTGTTTATGTTATCAGAATATAGAAAGACTAGGGGACATGCAATGAAGCTAAGACAAATAAGAGAAAATATTTTTTCACTCAACATGTAATCAAACTCTGGAATTTGGTACCGGAGGATGTAGTAAAGGCTATTAGTGTAGCTGGGTTTAAAAAAGGTTTGGACAAGTTCCTGGAGAAAAGATCCATAAACCATTATTAAAAAGGGACCCGGGATATCTGTTCTTGACCCAATAGAAGCACTGTGGAATCTGTGTCTTTTGGGGAAATTGTTAGGTACGTTTGACCTAGATTGGCCACTGTTGGAAACAGGATACTGGACTTGATGGACCTTGGTCTGACCCAGTATGGAATATCTTATTTTATTATGTTCTTATGTTCTTAATGGTGGCATGCCTGTCTATGTGCGTGAGGAGATGTGGTTGTATGTTCCTTTGTGTGGGTGGGCTACAGGGCTACAGTGCATGTGTGTGTGTGGAGCAGAGGTGAGGTGTCTGTGTGTGGTATATGTGGGGATGGGGTGAGGTACCTGTGGGTGTGGAGACGGGTTGCATGTTTGTTTGGTGTGGGGAAGGGGATGGGGTGCTTTTGTCTTTTCTTTGGGGAGGGTAATGTATCTTTTGACAACACTTTACACTCTTCCCTCCCTTTCCAACCTCTCTCCTGCTGGCTCCCCTCCTCTTTTACCCTTCCATATTCTCCTCCCTTCAATTCCCCTATCAGTCCCATTCCCTGTCCTAAAATCCCCCATCCTCCTTTTTTTAAATAGGCCCCCTGCCCCTTTAAATTGTCCCTGCCTGCTCTACGTCACTTTAACCTTTCCCTCCCCCAACTTATTTTGCTTTCGAACGTGTCCAGGCTTCTGTTATTGTCTGTTGTGGGGATTGGATCCCCATGGACAACTGCTTGCCTCTGCAGCCCTTTTTCTTTAGTAGATTGAGGGGGCCATCCTCTTCTCTTCTGCTCACAGGAGATTGGATCCTTATGAGCTGACAAGCATCTTGGCCATCGTTGAAGCAACTCGTTTGGGAGGGTAATGTCTCCCCTCACCCTCCAAACTATGCCCATGCACAAACCTCAAAACCTTTTTGTGTAGGTATAGTGTTATGATGGGGTTCTCTCATGATTCTGGCCTTGTTTCATTTATATCCCAAGTACGGACAGTTGTTTGACAGACAAGTAGGCAGTTCTTACAATCCCATGGGTAGGTAAGAGAAACCAAGCAGATATAGGATCAATCGGAAAATGTCATGACTCCAGCACTCCGATGTCCAGCTAATAGGACCCTCATAAACAACCCCAAATAAGTCATAATTCTGTTTTCACTTTTCAAGTAAAAGCACAGTTTTCAGTATTCACTATCTCAAGTGTTTGTGCTAATATTCTATCCTTGGGAGAAGCTTCTAATACGTGGATATCATAAAACGGGCGGCAATCAATAACTGGTGCTTCAATGGAACTCATTTAGAGGTTAGTTTTTAAAGTATGTCAGCTTCATCTCCTCTTCCCCCACCTCAATACCAACATTTCATCTCAATCCCTGTTACCCTTTCTTCTTTTTATATTATCTCTGATGAGGAAAAGTTTCATCTAATTTCCTCCTCTAAAATTACTACTTGCTCTTCTAATCCTATCTCCGCCCATCTCTTTAGTTCTATTTCCTCCTCTATCATCCCTTCCATCTTACATATTCTCATCCTCTTGCTCTCTACTGCCACAGTTCCCGCAGCCTTCAAGCATGCTATGGTCACACCTCTCCTTAAGAAACCTTCTCTTGACCCTAATTGTTCATCTAATTATCAACCTATTTCCCTTCTTTTCCTTCATTTCTAAACTTCCCAAAGTCTCCAGTGACTTGTTCCTGGTTAAATTGAAGGGCCTTTACTCTATCCTACTTCTTGACCTTTCTGCTGCTTTCGACACAGTTGACTACCACCTTCTTCTTGACACATTGTTCTCACTTGGTTTTAGGGGCTCTGTACTATCCTGGTTATCTTCTTATCTCTCCCATCGCTCTTTCAGTGTTTCTTCTGGTGTTTCCTTCTCTACTGCTATTCCTCTCTCAGTTGGTGTACCCCAGGGATCTGTTCTCAGCCCTCTCCTTTTCTCTCTTTACACCCAGTCACTTGGTGCTCTTATCTCCTCCCATGGATTTCAGTATCATTTTTATGCCAATGATTCTCAGATCTGTCTTTCTACACCTGATATCTCTTCGACATGCCAGACCCACATCTCTGCCTGCGTGTCTGACATCACCACCTGGATATCTCACCGCTGTTTGAAATTAAACATGGCCAAAACCAAACTTCTTATTTTCCCCCCTAAGCCTTCCTCCTTTCTCTATCTCTGTGGATAATACTCTTCTATTTTCTGTTTCCTCGACCTACAACCTTGGGATCATCTTTGACTCCTCCCTTTCCTTCTCTCACATATCCAACAGATAACTAAAACCTGTCCTTTCTTTCTCTATAACATTAACAAAATTCACCCCTTCCTTTCTGAACATACTACTAAAACACTTGTCTACTCTCTAATTACTTCCTGTCTTGACTTGCAGCCTCCTTCTTGATGGTCTCCCTCTTAGCTACCTCTCTCCCCTTCAATCTGTTCAGAACTTTGCTGTACGACTAATCTTTTGCCAGCCTCAAAATACTCATATAACCCCTCTTCTCAAAGTACTGCACTTCACTGGCTTCCTTTCTGTTTCTATAGCCAATTCAAGCTTCTTCTTCTGACCTTTAAGTGCATTCACTCTTCTGCTCCTCACTACATTTCCTCTCTCCTCTCTCCCTTTGCCCTTTTCTTCCACTGCCATATCCAAACTTGGATCTTTTCTTCTTGCTGCTCCTTATGCCTGAAACAGACTCCCTGAGTCTATGTGTCAGGCTTTATCTCTGCCCCTTTTCAAGTTCATGCTGAAGGCTCACCTCTTTGAAACTGCTTTTGAATCCTGACCCCTTATTCCTTATGTCTCCTCACCCTTTGCTTTTTTCTTTATTATTATCTTTTGTCTTGTCTTTCTTAATGAGACTGTAAGCTCTAACGAGCAAGCACTGTCTTTATATATGTCTGTACAGTGCTGCATTTGCCTTGTAGCACTTTATACATGTTTAATAGTAGTAGCAGTATATCCATGGCTCTGTGCTAGGCCTGGCCTGAAGAGCTGAGAAGTGTTATGATTCAGATCCTTCAGCATCTGTTGGCCCCAAAGTGACGAGAAGATGTACTTCATTCATCACCAGTGACTCAAATGTGAGAGGCTCTATGGGGATATGCACAGCATTTATGGAGGAAGGGGATGTTGGGGGGCAAGAAGTGAAAAGCTTGCAGAAGAAAGTAAACGGTTAAGAAGAATCAAGGGTGGTAGGAGATGAATAGGTGACACCTTGGGGATCTGGGAAAAAACGAAAAAGATAAGAATGGGATAAACTCAGTGGTAACTCCATCTTAGCATTTAGTATCTTTCAGAAGAGAGTGCAAAACAAAATAAGTTGCAGCAACATTTTTCAAACATGAGATAATTAGCATGTCAAAATAAACTACAGTGGCCTCTTTTGAAACATCGGTGCACATGTTATCTATAAATATAGCTACGCATTAGGAACATCTCCATAACAACATGCACTTTTGTTTGGTTATCCGTATACACAAATTGTTATTACATTATAAAAAATATGGATATGATTTTTGCAGAGAACACTACTATCAGCCTCCAAGATTTCAATGACATTTTATTTATTCAAGACACACATTAGATCATCTTTCCAATTGCCCCACAATAGTAGCCATATAGTGACAATACCTGCAGATAGAGTGCAGTCAGTCCAGAGAAAGTCAAAGAGTTACATAATGCTATATCGAACATACATACAAAGAAAAGAGATGAAGGTAGAAAATGATGTAAGACCTAGAGAAATATGAGAAGAGAGGTAGGAGACTTTGAAAAGGATACGATTCCTAAAGTGACAGTCACAACGCAGGGTTCTGTATAAGCTATACACTCAGAAATCTAGTTTGTCATGCATAGAAGGGCTTTCATAAACTTACCCCACAGATTATGGGTGTAAAGTGTGCATGGTGAAAAGGCCATAAATATTTGTCTGTGACCTGCACGTAGATGTGTTCTGATCTGGAGATAGGGTGGAACATGAGCAGTGTTACAAAGTACGTGTGTTCTTCATAAAATATGTGCAGTCATGCAAACTGTACGTACAAACATTTACACAAGCTCTTGTTCTTAATCGGAAAAAAAATCTGTGCCAATTTCTGCCACTTTACCCCTAGTATTTTACAAAGACATGTGGGTGTCTATGTATCTTCATAAAAGAGTCTATAAAAAGATGCCCTCTAACCCTTTTAACTTAACTTAAGAAACCTATTATAAAAAGCACTTCTCACATGAAAAGCATGTTTTACATGCAGAAAATGGTCTCGCAGAATTGCACTGCAGTATACTTGTGTGCAGGTACATATGTCATAAAGGTCACTTGTACTTAAATGTGCATTATGCATGAGTGTTCTTCGAGATATCAGTTAGGTAGATCTGTGGCAAAGTTGTAGTCATACACATAGAATTGTGGCAAGTGCTGCTGAGTAAATGTTGACTCATGGCAACCCTGTGAATAGTTGTCCTAAATCAGTAGTTCCCAAACTGTGAGTCAGGACCCCAAATCATCAGTGGATGGGATCACAGAAACAAGGCTCCTCTTCCCTATACACTGTGACCTATGCCTAGTAGTAGCAGTCAGTATGGAGCCTATGTCACTGAATGTTCACAGGCCCTGCCCCTCATCCTATGTGGGATTCCTATTAAACTGGAAACCCCTGCGGAATACAGGGGATCTGTCAGTGCACACTGACACACAGGGCCCTGTGCTGATTGCTGCTGGTATTGCCGTCTTCATGCTTTGGATAAGTGTGGGAGGGGGAGGGGGAGGGGGAGGAGGAGGAGGAGGTGGATGAGAAGAGGGAGGTGTGCTATTTCATTTTCATCTTGGCTCACATGAATTTTCAAATGCTAAAATGGGTTCTTCCTCTTTTGAGCGGACCTTCAACCTTTCCAAACATGATATCATGCTCTAATGATTTTTTTCTTTGCATGCTGTGTCCAATGTATGAAAGCTTAATGCTGTGAGTGAGAAATAGCCTAATGGCTAAAGCAGTGGAGTGCACATAAGAGCAGTCAGGTTCAAATCCCACTGCTGCTACTTCTTGTGATCCTGGGTGGGTCAATTAACCCTCCATTTCCTAAAGTTCAAAGCTAGATAATAAGTTCTCTATGGACAGGAAAATATCTACTATACCCAGTGATGGGTTTTGATCCAAAGAGGAACCAGCTTGGATTGAGTCTACCACTGACAGAACTGAGTGAGTGGCAGCACAGCATGTATTTGCATTGCTGGCACTGCCCATTTGGGTCATTAGCAGCTGCCGCAGGGCAGCAACTCCCTGGTGGCCCAGCAGCCTGATCTCTCCATCTACCAGTGCTTTAACAGCATCGGGGGCTTCCCCTGCTCCCATGGTCCTCCAATGCCATCAAACCACTTGCGGGTGGAGTGATTCCTGCCAGTGCAGTGCTGGCATCGAGATGCCATTTTTGGCCCAGTTCAGTGAACGCAGCCTGTGGCAGGAACTGGTTCATATGAACCGGCAAATCTCACCACTGACTATACCTGATTGTACCTTGCCTTGAACTTCTGAAAAAAGAAATGAGCTAAATCAAATTCCTCTAAAGAGCGTGCAGATAATTTCTTTTTTAAGGATGTTAGGCTGCATACAGAGAGGAATAACCAACAGGAAGAAGGTGGTATTACTGCCCCTGTACAGGTCATTGGTGAGGTCTCACTTGGAGCATTGTGTTCAGTTTTGGAGACCATACCTTACAAAGGATGTACAAAGACTTGAAATGGTTCAGAGGAAGGCAACCAAGATGATATGGGGCCTGCAACAGACGGCATATGAGAAAAGGCTTGAAGACCTAAATATGTATACCCTTAAGGAGAGGAGATAGGGAAGATATGATGCAAATGTTTAAATTCTTAAAGGGTTTTAATGAACAAAAAATCATTTTCCAAAGATGGGGAAAGGACATCAAATGAAGCTGCAAGGAGCTAACTTAACAGCAATATCAGGAACTACTTTTTCACGGAAAGGGTGGATGCGCTCCCAAAGGGGGTGGTGGAAGCAAAATAAGTGATAGAATTTAAAAAAAGCATGGGATAGATACACAGGTGCACTACATAGCAAGAGGATGGAATCAAAGTTAACATAAATTACTTAATAAATAGAGAGGGGTAACCTGCCAGAAGAGGCAAGTATAGCCATAGGCACAGAGGGACATAACCTGCCCAGAGCATCAGGTGCAGCTTTACAACTCTAGCCACCTTACTGGGCAGACTTTATCTGCCATTCTTCACTATGGGGGTTATTCTGAGCCACGAATAGCAGGGATGGACGTCCCAACGGGACAACCATCCCCGCTATTTGTGCTGACTCTTGCCCCTGACTAACTTCCCCACCGGTTCTGCGGGGAATTTAGACAGGGGTGGGGAAGGGGCGACCTGGGGGCAGAGTCTGGGTGGTCGCCGGCCCTGAACATACAGCGCTGATTCTAATGTCGGCTCTGTACATCTGAGGCCGGCGACATGTGTGGGGAAGTTATTCCACCTCCGTGGTGGAAGTGGACTTTTTTTTTTTTTTTTTGCTGCTGGGGCACGGATGGGGCGGGGGCTGGGGGTAGCAGAATTCCTCGCAGCCTGACCCTGGCCTTAGGAGGCTAAATCGGTGGTCAGGCTGTGGGAAATTAACTTTATTCTCCGGCAGCTGGCATCACGGCTCTTCAATGGAGCCACGGTGCCATGGCAACATGATGCCGCAGTGCCGCGGCTGCATTGAAGAGCCTTGAATGAGTTAGCTGGGTACAGTCCTGCACCTGCAGGCCAGACAGAATCACTGTCCCGGCCTGCATGTGTAGGACTATTCACAATTCTGATCCTATGGATCTAGACATGCCCTGTGGGATCAGAATTGCGATCTCCTCTGTGCGTCCAGTTCAGACCAGACACACAAAGGGGATCTACGTCTGGAACAGAATCAGGCCCTATGGGGATCATTTTTGAAGCCCTATTTATGCTTTGGATGTCTGAAAATGGGCATAGAGACCTCTAAAGCATAGAGAGGTTTCCAGAGCCATGGATGTCCCTAGCGTGAGAATATCCAAATCTGAATGGGCGTGCGGTGGAGGCATGGCTGGGGTGTTCCCAGGAACCTGGACATCCCTGCCTGATCTCAGAAAAGTCCTGCATCATGTCTATGTATAGACCTTCTCCAGGCATGAACAGGCATCCGAAAAGTGCTTGTTTTGGCTGAAAAACATCCAGAGTATGTAGAAAACACTGCATTATCTTCCTCTATTTCACAGCCTCTCAGCAGAATTTCAGTGACAGCAGCAGTGAGATTTGAACCCTGGCTTCCTTGGTCCTAGCCCACTGCTCTAATCATTAGGCTATTCCTAGATGCCCATTTTCTGGAGTACTATTCTGGGGATGTCCATATTGGGCAAGTTCATGTTTATTTATTTATTTAACTGCTTTTTTTATACTGCTTTATCTTGAAGCCAAAGTGGTTTACAGTGAACGTGAATGTGCAGAAAATTACAGAGAACATTGTAACTTAGGATATTAATACAACCAACTAACTATTTACATTTGTCAAGTTGAAAGCATTAGTGATAGAAGAGTGAGTAGGAGCAAGTAACTTGGGAAGGTACAGAGAACGGTCATAGGATTATGTGTCTATTGAAGTATGATTGTTTGCAGGACATTCATAATAGCCATGCTAAAGACTCACCTATCTCCAAAGTATTCTGAGAATAGGTGAGTCTTTAGCTTCCTGTGGAATTCAGTTATGAGGGCAAGAATCTGAGCCCTTCAGGGAGTAAGTTCCAGATTGAAGGGAGAAAGTAGAGGGAGAATATGTATCTGTAAGTGGTCTTTCAGCTGCTCACCTTAAAGGTAGGGATGGTGATGAGGTTCAGGGAGTCCAGCCTTTGTGTTCTGTTGTCCGAGATCTTTTATATTAGGGTTTGCAGACTTTCTGCTGAGAGGTTATGAAGAGTCTTGATGATGTTGAGTATCACCTTGTACTTTATTCTGGATATTATAAGGAGCCAGTGAAATTGTTGTAATGTTGGTGTGAGAGGTTCTTGTTGAGGCATGCCTTTTATCATGTGTACAGTGGTGTTCTGGATTATCTGTAGAGTGCATGCTTTAGGATTCCTTTATATATTTTGTTACAGTAGTCTAGGTGCTGAGTTATTAATGCCTGACATACTGTCCTAAAGTCACTAGGGTTAAGAAGTGGATGGAGATTTTGCAGGGTCTTTACCTTGTGGTGTATAGCTCTGGTGGACTCCTTGATGTGTGATTATAGGTTGAGATTTTGATCCAGGGTTATTACTAGGTATCTGACTTCCAGTTTGACTTTCAGTTCGATGTCTGAGATTTTCAGTGTCGGCGTTGGGCAGAAGGTCAAGTCCCTTGTTATATACCGCACTTCTGTTTTGTTGCAGTTTAAGGAAAGACTGTTGGTTGGTGAGCCATTGAGCCACAGCTTGGTAGAAGCTTGTTATTGTCATTTGGTATGGGCTGGTTATGATAAAAAGCGTATATATCATGAAATCATCTGCATAGATATAGTAAAGCATGCTGTGCTTCTGTATCACTGAGCACAGTGACTGTATGTAAATGTTAAACAGTAAAGATGAGAGTGTGGAACCCTGTGATAATCCTTGGTGAGGTTTGTATGGGTTTGATGAAATTGGGCCTATTCTGACCTGTTGTTGGTGAGGTATGATCGGACTCAATCCAGGGTAGTGCCTTGTAAGCGAATTTCTTGTAGCCTGTTGATTAAGGTCTGGTGGTTTACTGAGTCAAAGGCTGCTAAGATGTCCAGTAAAAACAGGATGAAGCCTTGTCCTGGCTTTTCAATGCCACTCAGGATTATGTCAAGGAGAGTTTCTATGCCATGATTGAGTCTGAATCCATGCTGTTGGGGATTGAGTGGTGCAACGGTATCAATGTGTTATTGCAGTTGGAGTTGAACTACTTTTTCAACTATTTTGGCTATAAATGGTAGGCTGGAGATAGGCCTATAGGAGATTGGGTCTTTGGGGTCTAGAGATGGGAGCCTGATTTTCATTTAGGCAGGCTATGCGCCGCGTTGGCGCATAGCCTGCCTGCTGACTCCCTTAACCTGGATTTTCACTTACATGGCGATGGAAGTGAAAATCCGGGTTTGGCTGGATTTGCCAGCAGTCGCCAAGGCTAAGTGGGAAGCAGTGATTTTTGATGCTACCCGCTTAGCCCCTTCGCCTGAAAGATAGGCAAGGAAAAACCTCTCCTATCTTTAATGCGCAGAGGGATAAGCGGGTAACACTGAAAATTGCTGCTATCTGTTTAGCCCTTTCTTCCACCCTTGTTCCGTCCTGGAACGCCCCAACACGCCCCAATGCTAACCGCATAGTATCTGGGCGCGTTAGGGACTTATCCAGGATTTTCCAAAGGCACTTCCCATGTAGGGCGCCTTTGGAAAATCCCAGATAAGGCAGCTAGGGTAGTTATCCATGTAAATGCCTTTGAAAACGCTGCCTGGTCTGACCAAGGCATTCTCCAGGCTGGGGGGAGGGCACGTGTCTTTGTGAGAGGGACAATTGAGTGAGTTTAAGTAGGATTGTGGTCAGTTCTGATCTAGTTAATTTGATTCATGGAACTGGGCATAGGTCTAGTGGGGATATGGTTGTGTTAAGGTTGGTAATGATCACTTCTAGCTGTTTTGTGGAGATTGGGTTGAAAGTGGTCTATTTTTGGGTGACACTGGAACTAGTAATTATTTCTTGAAGATCACATGCACTTGTTATTTTCATTTTCTCTGGAAGAATGTGGCCATTTCATGTGGACATGACTTAATGTTGTCTCTCTTTTGGTCAAGGTCTCTGGTGAGTAATTTTGTGATACTGAAGAGCTCTCTGGGGTAGTTACAGTAAGTGAACCGATGATGAGGTTTCTGTGGTATTTTTGTATGTTTTTGTTTGTTAATGCTTGGTATTCATTTTGTTTGTCCAAGTAGGCTCTCTGGTGGAGAAGGTCCTTTTTGTGTCTCCATTTTTGCTCTAGCTTTCTAAGCTCTCACTTTAGGTTCTTTATATCTGGGGTGTACCATGGAATGCAGTGTTGCTTCTGGATCTGTTCTTATTTTGGGGTGCTAAGGCGACTGGGGTTATGATCTTGTTTCAGTTAGTAAAAAGTAGCTAGATTTTGGGTGTATCTATATCTAATCCTGGAATAAGAACATAAGAACATAAGAAATGCCATACTGGGTCAGATTAAGATCCATGAAGCACAGTATCCTGTTTACAACAGTGACCAATCCAGGTTGCAAGTACCTGGCTGGTTCCCAAAAGGGTAAATAGGTTCCACAATGCTTGTCCCGGGGTAAGCAGTGGATTTCCCAGGTCCGCTTTAATAATGGTTTATGGACCTTTTCCCAGGAACTTGTCCAAACCTTTTTTAAACCCAGCTATACTAACAGCTTTTATTACATCTTCTGGTAACAAATTCCAGAGTTTGATTATGCATTAAGTGATTAGTCTTAAATGGGTTACATTGTAACTTCATTGCATGTCCACTAGTCTTTCTACTATTTGATGGAGTAAACATCCTATCTACATTTACCCATTCTACTTCATTCATTAATTTATAGAACTCTATTATATCTCCCCTCAACTGTCTCTTTTCCAAGTTGAAGAGCCCTAACCTTTTAAGCCTTTCTTCATAGGCGTATCATTCCATCCCCTTTACCATTTTGGTGGTTCTTCTCTGTATCTCTTCTAATTCTGCTATATCCTTTTTAAGATATGGTGACCAGAATTGCACACAATATTCAAGGTGCGGTCACATCATGGAACAATAAAGAGGCATTATAATATCCTTGGTTTTATTCTCCATTCCTTTTCTTATGATTCCTAGCATTCGATTTGCTTTCTTGGCCACTGCTGCACACTGGGCGGAGGATTTCAATATATTATCCACGATTAGGGTTGCCAACTGGCTCCAGATGCGCCCGACAAGCTTGATCCAGTCCAGGGTCTACCCCATTGCATGCAGGGACATGTAGTCTTGGTTTTCTTATGGAGTGCAATGGAGAAATCAGAACTACATGTCCCTGCATGCAATGGGGTAAACCCAGGACTGGATCAAGCCTGTCGGGCGCATCTGGAGCCAGTTGGTAACCCTATCCACGATGATGCCTAAATCTTTTTCCTGGGTGGTGGTTCCTAATGTAGAAACTTGCATCGTGTAACTGTAGTTTGGGTTCTACTTTCATAGGTGCATAACTTTGCACTTGTCCACATTAAATTTCATCTGCCATTTGGATACCCAGTCTCCCAATTTATCAAAGTGCTCTTGAAATTTTTCACAATCCTCTTGTGTTTTAACAACTTTGAATAATTTGATGTCATCTGCAAATCTGATCACCACACTCGTTATTCCCATTTCCAGGTCATTTATGAATATGTTAAAAAGCAGCGGGCCTAGCACAGATCTCTGGGGTACGCCACTATTCACCTTTCTCCATTGAGAAAATTGGCCATTTAGCTCTACTCTCTACTTTCTTTTAATTTGTTCCTGATAGACAATAGTACATTGCCTCCTATCCCATAGCTTTTTAATTTCGCCAAGTCTCTCATGAGGGACCTTGTCAAAGGCTTTCTGAAAATCCAGATACACTATATCAACCGGCTCACCTTTGTCTACCTGTTTATTCACACCTTCAAAAAAAATATAACAGATTAGTAAGACAAGACCTTCCTTAGCTAAATCCATGTTGACTTTCTCTCATTAAACCATGACTATCTACATGTTCAAAAATTTTATACTTTTGGGGGCGGAGCCTGATGTCCAACGGGGTAGACGCCTTGTGCTGAAGCTCCCGAGAGGCCTACACAGAATCCTGACTGAACTCCTGCAAAACTTCACTATTTTGCTTTAAAATCGCCGGGGCGCATCGGAGGGATGGCGGGACCTAAACCACAGCGCCTAGATTTCGGCTCCCCCACTTCGTCGCACGGCAAACGCTCCAAAACGGAACTGCCTTCCCCGCATAAGATGGCGCCGCTCTGTGAGAGCCCTGAAATGCAGCGGGTGATACTCGAGGAGATTCGTGGTGTAAAGGAACTGGTACAATCCAACGGAGAAGCGATCCGCGCCATGCGTGAGGACCTTACCATGATGCAGGAAAGGCTCGAGGGCCTCTCGTTGCGCCAAGACAAAATGGCGGAGACTCTTGAATCGCACGCGGTGCGAATGGGGAAGATCGATAAAGCTGAACGCCAGATTTTGCTCCTTCAAAAGGAACTTGAAGATAGCAATAATAGAGCTCGTCGCAATAACATTCGACTCATTGGAGCTCCAGAGGGCGTAGAAGCAGGAGATCTGCGGGAATATCTGGGCAATATTCTACCCTCTCTATTGAAGACGACGTTTCTTAAGGACCTGGAGATAGACCGGGCACATCGTGTCCCCACTAATATGGCGCTCAACCGGACGACTCCCAGGCCCATCATTTTTCGGCTACTGCGCTATCAACAAGCTGAGCAAATTCTGGCTGCTGCCCGGGCTAATCATCACCTCGAGATAGATGGGCATAAAGTGTCTTTCTTCCCTGATCTCTCTAAGCCCACGATGGACCGCCGAAAGAAGCTTCTTGCTTATCGCCCTCGCCTTCAGCAACTGCAGGCCCGATTTGGTCTCCTGTATCCGGCAAAGCTACGCGTTACGCTGCATAACCATACCAGGACCTTCGAGGATCCTGACCTCCTCGCTGCATTTTTGGACTCTAAAGAAGCTGAACTGATGCGTTGATGTTACCATCAAGCTGTGTTGCTGTTCAAAGCTCTCTTAAATCTCTACCTCATTGGGGCCTATCGCAGTGATTTCGCTGCGGACGCGGTTGGACTGCTCTCCTGACCTACTTCTTTGAACCGCCATCCTGCTTCTCTGCACCCTTCGGTGGCTCCCGGGACTTGTTCCTGCTGCAGGGAGTATGGCCAGTATCGGGCCTTCTCTGGGGCTTCCCCCCGCAGACTCATGGTCGCCAGTAATAGTTGGGGTTTTGCTTCTTCTCTAGTGCACTTCGGTGCCTGTCTCTTTTTTTTTTGGGGTTATTTATGCTTTCTACCAAAAGTTTATTATTTCATGTCGTGTGTACAGTCATTTGCTACCAATATGCATAGATTAGGGAATAATGTGCAACTTCATGTTCTCTCAGAATTTTGTATATTACTAGATGGCTTTCTGTAAGCTCTTATCATTGAATGTCAAAGGTATCAATAGTCCAATCAAAAGGAAGAAAATTCTTAGCTATTTGAATACGGAGCATGCTGATTTAGTACTGCTTCAAGAAACGCATTTAAATGCTAAAGAAACACTAAAGCTTAATGTCAAGCCTTATGCTGTTGTGGCGTATTCTCCCGCTGTTGCTAAACGCTGTGGTGTTGCCATACTTGTTAAGAAATCCCTGCAGGCCACCGTGCTAGATATTAGCTCAGATAATGAGGGTAGATGGGCTCGCGCTCATCTCAAAGTGGGGGATCTAGAATTCACGTGTATTTGTATTTATGCTCCAAATGTTGACAATCCTGGTTTTTTTGCTAAAATTGCACAAGCTGCGCAAGCCTCCGCTCATACCCCACTAATACTGGGAGGAGACTTTAATCAGGTCCTCGACCCTTTGGTGGATCGGCAGCCGCCTAGAACCTGTGGTCCACCCAAGAGTCTCTCCATACTTACAGCTATGATCGCTGATTTGGCTTTGGTGGACATATGGAGGTTATTGAATCCTTCTGATTTGGATTTTACCTTTTTCTCCGCTCCTCACCAATCACAATCCCGAATAGATTTTTTTCTTTTATCTAAAACATTGGTATCGCAGATTGGTATGGCTAAGATTCACCCCTTGCACATTTCAGACCATGCTGCCATATCTTTTACGATACACACTGCTGCGCAAAATGCAAGTCCCCGAGCATGGTCTTTTGATAGGTCTCTCCTAGACCAACAGGATTTTCAAACTGTAATACGGGCTGCCATACAAGATTACTTTCATTTTAACTCTCCCCTTGACACAACGAACTGGGCCTGGTGGGAGGGTTTTAAGGCGTCTATTCGAGCCACGGTGACTAGTTATCAAATCCGTCTTGGGAAACAAAGAAGGCAACAATTGGTGATCCTTGAACAACAGATACAGGCTGGTGAACGTATTCTTACGTCCCGAACAGACCCATGTGTTCTGCTTCGTTTGCAACGTCTCCGTTTTCAGTACAACAAGATTTTGCATAATGCCGCTGTTAGAAATATAGCATCCCAGCAGGGATTGTATTACCGGGAAAATAATCGCGCTGGTAAACTACTAGCTAATGCTTTGAAGGGGAAAAAAGAAGCCAAACGGGTAGCAGCTCTCCGAAGCCCATCTGGGAATGGCCTTGTCACAAAAGATCATGAGATTTTAGAGCTTTTTCGCGATTTTTATGCTAGCTTGTATAAATCTGAATGTGAGTTTGTTCCTGAACATTTCGACCGCTTGTTAGCTGGTGTACAGCGTCCTACTCTCTCGGCTGAGGAATGCACGGCCCTTGATCATTCGTTTACTCTTGTGGAAATACAGGATGCAATTAAAAGATGTGCCTCCGGCCGTGCTGCGGGTCCAGACAGCCTTCCGGCTGAGTTCTTCAAAACTTTCAGCTCTGATCTGGCCCCGTTTTTGCAGCAATACTTTACTACCCTAGTAGCCGACGGATCCTCCCTTGGTTCCTTTTCAGAGGCCAACATAGTGGTCTTTGAGAAGGAGGGGAGAGACCCACACCTGACAGCCAATTACCGACCCATCTCCCTGCTTAACGCAGATTATAAAATCTTCGCCACTATTCTTTCTACTCGGCTCTCTCACAAAATGACCACTTTAATACATCCAGATCAATGTGGATTTATTCCCGGCAGATCAACTGCTGATAATGCCAGGACTCTTTGTCATGTACTAACTAATATGGCCTCCCACGATCGTCCATTGGTTGGCCTTTCCCTAGATGCCGAAAAAGCCTTTGACCGGCTAGAATGGCCATTCCTATTTGCGACCCTTCGTTGGTTTGGTTTCGGCGATAATTTTCTCCGTTGCCTTCAAGTGCTATACTCTCAACCAACTGCTAGTGTCTGTGCCAACACATTGAAGTCCCAGCCATTTTTACTGCAAAGAGGCACCCGTCAGGGGTGCCCACTTTCCCCCTTACTTTTTGATCTTGCGTTAGAACCCCTAATCCTGTTAATCCGTCAGTCTCCACATATCCACGGCGCTCCCTTTCCCCGTCGGGATATAAAAGTCTCAGCGTATGCAGATGATCTTATGCTTTTTGTTTCCTTAGACTCCGTATCTGTTGTTCTGGATCTAATTGACCGCTATTCTCAACTTTCAGGTTACAAAATTAATTGGACCAAATCAGTCGCCTTTCCCCTAAACCACCAGGTTCACCAAGCAGACTTGCAAACCTTTCCTTTTGTATGGCAGCCCCGTATGGTAAAATATTTAGGGGTACATTACTGTTATCCTCTCGAAGAAACCGTCGCTTTTAATGTCAAAAATTTAATCACCAAGGTCCGTGAGCTCACCCAACGTTGGTCTCCACTTACTCTTACGTGGTGGGGCCGTATGGATACCATAAAGATGATGATTGTTCCCAAGGTTAATTATGTCTTAGAAATGTTACCGTGCCTTCTCCCTCGACACACCTACAAAGATATCGAGGGCCTGTTGATCAGATTTTTGTGGCAGAACAAACCGCCTAGAATAGCGAAACATAAACTTCAGTCAGATAAGGAACATGGTGGGATAAGATTTCCTGATTTTTTCAACTATCACCTCTCTTTTCTTCTCAAACAGGGTGCCCGTTGGTTGGACGCTTCTTTCCCGTCCAGACCAATATGGTTAGATATAGAAGAAGACCTCTGTAAGCCCATTCCACTTAGCTATCTCCCTGGAATGACTTTCCCACTGGATGCCCACTATCCACCAATGCTCCTGGATACACTTCGCTCCTTCAATGTTCTCATCAGCTCCCTAGATTCCCTAGCTTGCCCACTAGATAGGCTTCCAATTTGGCATAATGCTCGATTCCAAATTCAACATAAGCCGGTGGCCTGGAGTCCCTGGTATTCCAGAGGCATCTGGACTCCCAATCAACTGTTTCACAATGCTCGCTGGAAGTCCATTAATGAGCTCCATTGTGAGTTTGGCCTTCCTTCTAAATACTATTTTCAACTGCTTCAGTTGCAGCACTGTCTCAAGAGTGCTGGGGTTTTTCCCCCACTAACTCCTCATGACCAAGGGATAACTGAGGTGGTCTCCTTTATTGGGGCTCAGTCCGGTGTTGCTTCCACCTTTTATAAAACTCTTTGTGCTCCTCAGAATGCTGTCCCCCCTTCTGCACAGCAGACTTGGGAGCGAGAATTGGGTGTAACTCTAACCCCTGAACATTGGAACCTCTTCTGGAGCAAAGTGGTTCGTGTTTCCCGCTCGGCTTCCTTAACCCAGACGCTTTTCTTCTTTGCCCATCGCTGTTTCTATACCCCTGATAGACTGGCCAAATGGACTTCCACTCTGAGTAATCAATGTTGGACTTGCCATGCAGCTACAGGCACCCTCACTCATGTCATGTACGAATGCCCCGCACTACAACACTACTGGAGCCGGGTCTGGGGTCGTATTCAATCTATCTTACACTTTACTGAACCACTCTCCTGGAAAATAGTGGGACTCCGTTCTGCAGCGGGCATCCCCTCTCTCCCGAAGTCTGCTTACTTCCTCCTTGACTTTCTAATGGGTATTGCCATATCGTTAATCATGAAATATTGGAAAAATAGCTCTTCACTGAGTCCTCTAGAATGGTGGAATTGTGTCTGTCTATATAGTAAGTTTGAACAAATTCCTCGTAGGGCTACCCCTTCCCTTCAGGCCCGCTACCAGGTGTCTAAATGGAAATTACTCACAGATTTCGTGCAGTCGGCCAAATGCTCGCACTTGACTGTCTAGTTATATCTCTCTCTCGATCCATAGTATATCATGACTGTTATGTTTATGTTCTAACATAATTGCTATGGACCCCATGCCTGGGTTAATATCTTTTCTTTTCTTTTTTTTTATTATCTAGAGAAGAAGCATAGGGGGGGAGGGTTGATGGGGTTATTTTCCGGTTTATTCCATTTTATTTTGATGCAATCATCCTTGTTTTATTACTGTGTGTATTGTTATTGTTATAAAATGAAAATAAAAGTTTAAAAAAAAAAAAAAAATTTATACTTTATAATGTTTCTACCATTCTGCCTGGTACTGACATCAGGCTCACTAGTCTGTAGTTTCTCGAATCACCCCTGGAAAGCTTTTTAAAAATTACATTGGTCATTCTCCAATCTTGATTCTCATCAGGAACTTCATTCTTGTTAGGAATTATTTTTGTCAGGAACTGATCTTTATCAAATCGTCAAAATCTACATGTGTTGTGGAGAGGGTTGTCCAGGTTTGGAGCAATGTCTTGAGGAAGTGTGAAAGATATGATTCTATGGTCAGACCATGGTACTGGAGACACATGTGGGGGGTACTGGATGGTGCGACTCAGCATATCATTGCATACAAATATGAGGTCTAGTGTGTCTCCCTTCTTATGGGTAGGATCCCTAATGTTTTGTTTGTATTGCAAAACCTCCATAGCTTTGGTTAAGGAGTTGGCTTGTCTTGCAGATGTTGATGCAAGGTTTAGATCACCTACCAGAATGAACCACTTATTCTTGTTTTGTGTTCACATGTTATTTTGTTTGTGTGTTCATGTGTGGATAGGTCATCAACCTTTGTGGATGGGGATCTATAGGCTAGGCATATTGTAAGGTGTTTGTTTGAAATGGTGAGAGTATCTAGATCAGGGTTGGCTAACTCCAGTCCTAGTGCACCAGGATCCAGCCTGGTTTTCAGGATGTCCCTAATAAATATTCATGAGGTATATCCACTGCCTCCCATTATATGCAAATATATCTCATAAATATTCATCAGGGACCGCCTGAAAACTAGGCTGGATCGTTGTGCACTAGGCCTGGAGTTGGCCACCCCTGGTCTAGATTGTCAGTGGATTTGACTGTAATGCAACAAAATTTTAGGTGATTTTTTACTAACATGAAGATCCCTCTGCCTCTTCTGTTTGCTCTTGAGCAGTTGTAGATCGGTGAATTTCTTGATGACTTGTTATTGATCCAAGCGGGTTAAAGTTGCCTATAGAGAGAACTGTTCCAGCTACAGAACCCACACAGGAGAGGGTGATACTGTACTTGGTACTTAAAATTGGGGAGAGTGTTTCTATGTTATAGAAGGTGATCATCTGATGTGCAGTGATCACTGGATGGTGATCTTCAATATTAGGACACGGAGACAGTTCATTCAAAAGTGAGGGTCATAGACTTCAGGAAAACTAACTTTGTAAAGATGGGGGAGAATACTTCATTAGTTGGATGGAAACATCTGGGGGAAGTAGAACAACAGTGGGCAAAACTGAAAGGAGTTATCTAAACGGCAACAAACCTTTTTGCTAGGAGAGTAAATAAAAGTAGGAGGAAAAGGAGGTGCATTTTGGGAGCGTTAAGCTCAGTCCCGGATTGAGGCATAGGCAATTGCCAAGGGCACCATATTTTGAAAGTGCTAAAAACTCAATCCAAGCCTCCTCTAAGGCAGGTGCATGTGCTACGTCAAAGGGGCACCCCTGTGGCATTATGACCTTCCTCTACTCCTCTTCTGGCTCTCCTGTCTTTGGGATATCCATTCTCCCTTCCTAGCCCCACCGGTTGGGATCTGTTGTCTGGTCTTGCCTTTTTGCAAGACAAAAATCTTGAATTTGGCCCTGTTTAAGCTAGGACCCCAGTTACAAAATTATCCTCCAAATGATCTAAGAAGAACCACTGTTGCACAGTTTGAAATCTTTAAAAACATTTTTCTTTATAGTCTGTTTTTTAATCCCTCTTCGTTTTATACACATACACGTGCAGACATGCACGTTCAAACTGACGTTCTGATCACCCATACACAAACATTTTAGGAGCCTCCAATTGAAATTTCTTCTCTTGAAGCAGGATATTTAATTAAGAAAACAATTGATTAAATGGACTAGTAAATACAAACTTTAATGTCAATTAGTTTATCGTCTAAGATGTTATTGGATGTGTGAGTTGAATATTTGAACTGGCATGCTTCCCAAAATCTTTTTTTTTTCTCATTATGAAACGTTCACGAGAGAAGATGGACATTCCTTCTACCAGCACAGTTAAGAGAACATACAAATTCAGTCAGGCCTTCATGGAAGATACACACATACCTCATTCCTTTACATTTGAAGTAAGCCATCTAAAGAATGTAAACTTTTATTTGGAACAAGTCCCCAGGTTGCAGATGGCTTTCTGCTGTGCCAGGAAATGCCAGATTAACCACTGAACGTTCTACTGTGGTCAGCGCTATGAATAGAAAATTTGTGCAGGGTTATGGATATGGATAAAACTGCACAGTTTGCACATAAAAACACATTCTGGATCACAGACTATTTTCAAAAACATAAAAAATAAACAGAGGTTTCATCTATTCGTTTTCTGTTTGAAGTACCTGAATGGATGAACATAAACATCTCTTCGTTCCATGACAGGTCACCTTTCAGTACACAGTGGTGTTCTCGGAAACATATCTGAGCTGGCAGACTGTAAACTTGTTTTCTGTGTGGCTTTCTGACTGAACTGTCATTATCACAAGCGGGCCATCACATGGCTGGGGGCACAGAATATTTTGTGCATGGATGCTATCTAACAGAAGGAGCAACGATTTTATCATTTTGTGTCAGTCAATTCTATTTCTCTGTGCTATTTTTCTTTTTTGCAATTCAATTGTACACTCTGATACCTTTAATTGAGCCAGCACAAAAGCGGTTACACAAATTTACCACACAACATACAACCAAGGAAAGGGCCCGCATGGTCTCAAAAACTCTTGTAGCACAGCACTCATATTTGTGTTGGTTCAATTAAGAGTATTAAGATCTAAAAAAAATCTGGTTTTCCCACAAAAAAGGACTAAAATATATGACCTCTCTTCCTCTATATTGTGTTAGGTTCATTGATAAACATTGTGAAGTAACATAAAACAGACGCTCCATTCTTCACCTTTGTGAGGTTTGTTTAATTTTTGGCAACCAGGTCTCAGACTGATAAGGAGCTTATTTTTGGGATTTAAAGTAAAACAAATTAGACCCAATGCTCACTTTTGCATCAATGACCTGTTGTTGTTGCCTATTCGACAATGTATTCTATAAGGTGGCTTTGTATTGCATTAATGGTGCTCAGCTTCTAACAGATATTTCCCACTAAAGAATATGTCAAATCCAAAAATGATTCAGAGGTGGTACTTATCTGGTGAAGCTGTTCTTCCCCAACGCCAACCTTAGCACTGTTGCATTTCACTAGCGTTTTCTCAAGGGGTCTTATTTTGCACTCTTTGTCTTCTTTCCGCGCTTTCAAAACTGGCTTCTGTCTTCTACTCTTTCAGTTGAAAATCTTTTGCCTGAGACGCTGCGCATGCTCACTATGTGGCGTTTTTCTACAGGCCAAAATTATCGCTCAGTATTCCTCAGCTGCTATTGTAGACCAATTGTATGGCTGAATTCTGCAAGGGCACCTAAATCCACCTACTGCGGTGGTGCTATTTGCACCCACGCTCATTGCAATATTGACAGCGAGTGATATGTCCCCCTGTACTAACTGCAATGTGCACTCCACACCCATTCATCAGCCCAACATGCAGTTGGCTTGAATCAGTGTGCAGTAACTGTCATGCCCCCCGGTAACGGGTACCGCGGGCCCTTGTGCACAGTTCATGCGTGCAAAAAGACGCATTAACAGTTTGGCACAATTTAGTAAAAGGCCCCTTAGATTGTCAGCTCTCTGAGTACCGAGCGAGATCTGCCGTACCTGAATGCAACTTACTTTGGTCTACCAGTGAAGAAAGACCTGAGCTAGTTATAAAATGTTAACCTATTGGATTGAGTAAGATCCATTTATTGTATCATTTAACAGGCTATGACTTTTCTGTTTCTAAATCCATTTTTCCTCACTTTGCATCTAATCTTTTATCAAATCAAGAAGGTCAGTATTCAGCAAGATGGCCACTGCCTATTTTATAAGAAATCCATTTAGTTAGCTTACAATCTAATTAAGATAGGCAACACAATCAACTGAGGACCAGAGTAAAGCTAGCGGAATTGGTAAAGACCCCCATAGGTGATGAGCAGGATTAAAAAGGGATCAGGATGCAAAAGCAGCCTTGAAGAGCTGGGTTTTAGCCTGGATTTGAATAGGGCCAGAGATGGAGCCTGATGTACTGACTCGGATAGTTTGTTCCAGCCATAAGGAGCAACAAAGTGAAATGAATGAAGTCTGGAGTTGGCAGTGGAAGTGAAGAGCCCAGATAAAACGGATCTGCCAAAGAAGCGGAGTTCCCAAGAAGGGGTGTAGGGTGAGATGGGAGAGGAAAGGTAGTGAGGTGCCGCAGAATGAATGCACTTATAGGTCAGTAGGAGAAGTTTGAACTGGATGAGGAAACAGATTGGAACCAATGAAGTGACTTGAGAAGAAGGGTTATATGAGCACAACAATAGTGGCAGAAGATTAGCTGTGCGGCTGAGGATTGAACAGATTGAAGGAGAGAGAGATGATTCAAAGGAAGACCAGTGAGAAGCAGGTTACAATTGTCCAGATGGGAGGTGATTAGAGAATGGATAATGTCTTAGTAGTGTGTTGAGAAAGGAAGGGATGAATTTTGCTGATTAATTTTGCTGATGTTATAGAGAAAGAACAACCTGTTTTTTACCTGTTGCCACTTTGCCAAATAATTTCTACTTTTAGCAGCTGAATTTTACTGCTCAATGAGTTCGTTCACCGCCCTCACTCTGCCCCAACACTTCTTTCTTATTCACTCCTCCATTTTTTTTAATATTTAACTGGCTGGTTTATGATGAAAATGCCACTAAACGATAAATAAAGGATCCTCTATTGGGGTTCACAACATATGAAGGCACATTTTAGAAATGTCTATCTCCAAGTATGGACGTCCAGGCCGAAATGTCTCAAATCATATAGAAGTGGCAGTAGTGAAGGTGAGCACGTGTAAGTGCCTTCAAAAATCACTATGTCTCTGTCCTTAAAGATACATGTCTCCACAACCATTTAAAATGGTGGGCCCGTGCGTATAGACAGACTGGGCATGTGCAAGTTTCTAGCCAATTTTAGAAACATGTACATACTCAAAATGTAAGGTGGCAGACAGAACCATACCAGGCTAGCAATGCACCCTGTGCAACTGGTGAAGCAGAGCACCCCCCACCCCCCTCACTCACCAGCTCCCCAGCTTCATGCAGGAACTTGCTTTTGTTGGGCTTCCTGGAAGCCCAGTGATGACATCAGCACCCTTTCCATACTTGTGACCTGTGTGGCCTCACCGCTCACACAGCCCTTGATACGCCCCTGAGGAAGATACTGGTACATAGATGTGCCTGCCAAGGTATTCCAGGATGGGGACATCTGTCTGATGTCACATACATGTCCTGGCCTGCCATTTTGCAAGTGGAGACATGCAGTGGCCTGGCGGCCACAAAACAAGTGCCTTAACTTCTCTGAAAAATGCAATGTGTGCCTTTGAATCAATGCTGACTCCTGGTGACCCAGCAGCTCTTGGCTTTCTTAACAGTGTGACCAGAAGTAGATTATCAGGCCTTTCTTCTGAGGCAGTGGAGGGTTAAGTGACTTGCCCAAGGCCATAAGGAGTGCTAGTGGGAATCAAACCCTAGGCTCTTGGTTACCAAACGCAGTAACATAGAAAATGATGGCACAAAATGACCATATGCCCTATATAGTCTGCCCTTCCATATCTACTACAGTAGTCCCCTTTTATCCTTTAGAGGTCTTCTGTGATTGTCCCATGCTGTCTTGAATTCAGATACCATCCTCGTCTCTATAACCTCCACTGGAAGACCATTCCACGCATCTACCACTCTTTCTGTAAAGAAATATTTACACCTATTACTCCTGAGTCTATCCCTTTTCACTCTCATCCTATGTCTCCTCATAGCAGAGCTTTCTTTCAATCAAAAGAGGTTATCTTCTTGGGCATTTATGTCATGGAGGTATTTAAACATCTCTATCATATCTCCTCTATCCCGCCTTTCCTCTAACATATGCATACTAGGATCTTTAAGACTGTCCTCATATGCTTTATAACAAAGACCTCTAACTATCTTAGTAGCCACCCTCTGCACAAACTCCATCCTGCTTATATCCTTTTAAAGTTGCGGTCTCCAGAACTGCACACAATACTCCAAATGAGGTCACACTAGAGACATACAGAGGCACTATCACCTCCTTTTTGCTGCTAGCTATTACTCTCCCTATGCACCCAAGCATCCTTCTGGCTTTCGCTGTTACCTTTTCTACAATGTTTAGCCACTTTCACATCATCAGAAACAATCACGCCCAGGTCCCGTTCTTTTTTCATGGACAGAAGTACTTCACCCCTACACTGTACCGCTCCTTTGGATTTTTGCATCCCAAATGCATGACCCTGCATTTGTTAGCATTAAATTTCAGCTGCCAAATTCTAGATCATTCTTCAAGCTTAGCTGGATCCCTCCTCATTTATTTATTTAAAAGTTTTTTTTGTTTTTAAATTTCATTTTCAATCAAATACTTACAAATCAAGTATGTAAGAAACTTAGCAAGAATACACAATATTAATCCAGGAATAAACAATTAGCATAGGAAATACAACCACTATCTTTAAGCCCACATAACAGGGAGAAAAACAAAAGAATATTACACATCAAAGAAGAAAAAAAGAGCAAAAGCTCTACATACACAGCCGCAAACATATTCCCCACCAATCGTCACCCAACTGTCCTGTCATTGATTGTAGTTCCTTTCCTTTTTCGCTAGGTCTCGTGCCTCTACTGTATTTTATGAAATGTAAACCGCCTTGCTTATCACAGAAGGGCGGTATATCAAATCGAATAAACACAAACATAAACATAAACATCTTCATGTTTCTCTCTAACAGCTAAGAAGGCCTCCAATTGTAGGGAATCTATAAAAATAAACCTAGTACCCTGCAATGTGATTAAACATTTACAGAGAGAATGGACAAAAAAAGTAGCCCCAAGTGCTAGCACCCTCAGTTTCAGGGATAAAAACACCCTTCTCCTAAGCTGCATGGCCCTGGAGACATCTGGAAACAATTGTAACTATGCCCCTCAGAACAGCACAGCTTTATTCTTAAAGTAATTTTAATAGTTTTTTTATACCGCTTTATCATTTCAATCAAAGTGGTTTACATTGTAACTTAAACTTGGTAATGTACATTAAACAGGGACATTGATAACTTGGATTTTTCTGAGGCAATAAAGGGTTAAGTGACTTGACGAAGATCATAGGGAGTGCTGGTGGGATTCGAACCCTGGTCTCTTGGTTATCTACTTCTTCCTAGGTGTCTACTCTATTGCAGATTTTGGTATCATCCATAGTGAGACAAACTTTACTCAACAGCTCTGCAATATTTTATTATTTATTTTTATTTTATTTAACAAACATTGTTATACTACACTTTCCCCATGATCAAGTGTGGTTTACAAATAACTATATTCTGAAAGTACATTAAACATTGTCTTATTCAGTTACATGGAACAAAGATAACTATTTACATCGATAGTTCTTTTTGCTCTTTCAGTACAATCTCACTAACAAAGTCAGTACAATATCTAACAAAGCTGTTAAAAAGCATCAAACCAACAACAGATCCCTGTGGCACACTATCAGAACCCTTTCAGGCAGAGTGCTAGTATTTAAAAGCCACACAGTCCTACCTTGCTTGCAATGGAGACCCTGTTAGGAATCCAAGCCAGTATTCTAACTATTAAGCAATACCACTCTTTTCCATTTTTCTTTGTGGTTTTGAAAAGTACTTCTCTACTCCTTTCAGGTGGCCCTGGAGAAGGAATAGACATGGATATCATCACTGGCAGGTAGAGACGTGAAGGCCATTTCTAAAATTGGGTGTACATGCGTATCTTTTCAAGAATGCCCCCATGCAACATGGATGTGATCGCACCAACATGCCTTAATTTGGAGCTTTCTAAACTAGCTTTTGGAATGTCTTTGTGATTCCCACATCTGAAAGGACGATTTTGGTCGTGGAAATCACAACTAGAGTATCTAAAATGGCCCCATAATTACAGAATCTACACAAGCCCATTGGTAGAAAATAAATAAGAACATAAGAACATAAGACATGCCATACTGGGTCAGACCGAGGTCCATCAAGCCCAGTATCCTGTTTCCAACAGTGGCCAATCTAGGTTATACGTACCTAGCAATATCCCCAAAGACACAGGTTCCACAATGCTTGTACTGGGTCAAGCATTGATATCCTGGGTCCCTTTTTAATAGTGGTTTATGGACCTTTCCTCCAGGAACTTGTCCAAACCTTTTTTAAACCCAGCTATACTAACAGCCCTTACTACATCCTCCGGTAACAGATTCCAGAGTTTGATTACACGTTGAGTGAAAAAATATTTTCTCTTATTTGTCTTAAATAGTTTACCCTGTAGCTTCATTACGTCTCCAAAAAATGAGCTTTTGTAGGACCTTTAGCAAACCCCAGACCAACAAAATAGTGAGGACAATCAATTAGGTCTGCTTTAATACTTTTCAATTTTAGTGAACTGATTTAATGCCTTCAAATCCTTTATATAATTCGTGCTACCCTTTTCATACCAACTATAATGTCCTTAATATCAACTAATGTTTTTCTTATATGCAGAAGCGTGCATTATAGTTAGTGTGGAAAAGGCAGCATGTATTTATATAAATGATTTTGGAGGCATTAGAGGGTATGTTTACTAAAGTGTGTCAACTGTTAGTGCAGAGTTTAGTGCTCGGTAAGCATACTGTGCCAACAGCATGTGATTCCGCATTAAAAATCCCACACTAACCAGTTAGAGTGTGATTACTGTTGTTTGGGACTGGGCAGGTTGGGGCAGAACATGGGCATTGGTATATCACGGTTATTGTGGGTGTCTTGGGTGTGCGCTAACCACAGCTGTTGTCAATAGTGCTTCTGCATTTAACACCATCTCAATGGGTGGCACTAAGTGCACCCATGTACCAGTTAACACAGTGCCTTGCAGTTGCAGTGCCCTAAACAGAAACATATTAGAGCGAACCTAATTGTTTGTCCTCATCGTTTGTAAAGTCTGAGGTTTGATACAAACTCCACAAATGATCATTAATTTTCTGTCAGTGGGCTCAGTGCAAATTATATGATTAAACTGGGCAATGTTATGGGGCTCTTTTACTATGGTGCACTGTGGTTTTGCATCTAACGCACCGATAACATGTAAAATCAAGGTGCGATAAGTGCAAAGCCACTGCGTTAACTGTCAGGGGAATGGACGGCATTTTCCTGGCAGTTAATGTGCAGTGCAGTACGGTAGCATGGGGTGCTATTATGATGGGTGCACTTAATTCCACATATTGAGGTGGAGTTAATTGCACTGGTGTTAACTAAGAGTTGTAGTCAGTGCATGTGTTTACTCCCGCACCGACTGTACAGCATTCCCCATGCCCACCCTCTGTCCTTAACCCACCCTTTTCACACTCTAACATGTGAGACACAGTTAGCATGGAAATTGGCATCCTCTGTCATGGCTGTGCATGGGCCATAACATGTGGTTAGGGTGTGCCCAAACCCATGCTAACTGCATAGTGCACTTTAGTAAAAGGTCCCCTCTATGCTTTCTGTGGATATTGTTTATAGAGGAACTTAGGCAATCACTGCTGCCTCTGGTTGTATAAGTGTTTCTTTGTCTTCTTATTTGATGATTTGATATACCATAATTATCCCACAGATCAGCATAGCAGTTTACAAAATCATCCAACACTGGGCATATAAAACAACCTATTGAATATCAGTCTAAAGGCATATAATTTTGGTGTAGGTAGTCATAGGGCCTGCCCAAGGATATATGCTACCCCAGGTGAACCCTTAGTCCTGCGCCCCGCTTACCAGGGCGACCCAGATCCTACCCCTCAAACAGCAGCACCTCCCAAATCTTCCAAAGTGTTCAATTTCTCCTCTTCCCTTCTCCCTCACCAATGAGTGAAATCAACCCTTCCCTACTCTACTCTCCCTCCCCAGGCGTCCATCATCTCTCCTTCCATTTCCTTCTCCCTAAATCGGGGGGTGGAGCACAACACCACGACCCCTCCACATGCTTCAAAGCAACGGCAGAGCAGGCTACTTCAGCGCCACAGCAGGTCTTGAAGCACCCGATTGCATGTGCACATTCATGGCCTGCCGCTATTGCCCCTCTGACAGGAAGTTTTCATTGGAGGGGGGGGGGGTATAAGCATGTGCCATATAAGATATAAAACAATAATGCTAACCCATAAAGCCATTCACTCAGCTCCCCCCACACACCTCAGCTCACTTCTACAACCTTCCCAACCACAAAGAGCTAGACGAACCTCCACAATAAGCACCCTGGTCATTCCTTACACTAGGACCAAATCACAACAACAGGCATGTAAAAGAGCATTCCAGTTATACGCACCCTCCATATGAAGCAAACTACCGGACAAGCTCAGACTCATCACTAACCTCGAGACTTTCCGAAAACACCTAAAAAGAGTATCTATTCATGGAACATTTCAACACAACCGTGTAAAGCCTCCCCCCCCCCCCACCTCAGAAACAAAACATGATAGATATTGTTACTGATGTACATAGTCTGAAATATATATAGTTAAAGATCTGACTGGGTCTTGATTGCATGCTGCATATAGTTTCATGACACTGTCACCTGCATTTGTTCTATGTAAACCACCTTGACCCGATGAAAGGTGGTATATAAATATAGCTAAATAAATAAATAATTGTGGAGGGGTTGCCTGTTGCCACCTGGCTCTGCTGCTCTAGGCGGATGCCTAACCCATCTAGTGGACCGGGTAAACATGAAAAGATGAAAGTAGAGTAAGCTATATTGGTTTCTAAGACAAAACTTCTTAGTTACTGCCGTATTGATGGACTTAGCCTTTTCCCCATCTGCTTTGACATCTCCACTGCACCTATTACTGTAAGCCTAGGTCCCCTGTCTGATACTGCCAGCAAGCGCTTTAAGTGGTAATCTGTTTTTTATTACTAGACTAAATTATTTGGCTTAAGCTGGTATAGCAGTTTCCATACTTTGCTGAAATCATACAGCTGTCTAAACCCAGAAAATCTACTTTAGTAGCTAATGGGTATGCATCTATGGGCAACGAAGGGAGTGTCTTCAAAAAGTACTTTACAGGAAAACTGTGATATCATTCCCTCCCACATCCATAAATTCTTTTGGGTATTTGCTGGAAATATTTCCTAACCACACTAGGAAGCCACTTCAGAAAGAACGATAATACTAATGGCTTGTCCATGTAGGACTGTGAATATACTCTTGATTATATGTCTAAATAAAGACTTCTGTGATATAAACAGGAAAGAAATGGGATGCCTCCCACCTTGAGTTACTGCAAAAAAAAAAAAAAAGTGGCCAAGGAGAAGGAGGGAAATTCTAGTAAACCAGAAACAGATCAAAATAAAAATATAAAACAATGTCTTAAAGAAAAGCTGATGTCAACTTAGACTGTAGTCATAGGCACTGCAGTAGACACTATCGAGGGCTCAATCCAATAAAACGTTTTTCTGTTTTAAGACATTCGTAAACATAAGAATACCTTATTGACTTGCCATTGTTTCTGTGTAATTCTCATATGCGCACGTACAGGAAATTACCACGTGTAACTTTCCTGACAGGAAAAACTTACACATAAGAGAGGAAAATTACATACATGAGTTTTAAACATTCACTGGTGAACAAAAAGTCAGGCAGTTGCAGCCAGGAGCTGGAACGGTGAAGCATATGAGGTTTGCCAGGCCCCGCTGTCCGAAGAAATGTTAGAGGGCCACCAACTGGAGTCGTGAAATTGCAAAGTCTCTAAATTCAGGAGGAAGAGAACATGGATGAAGTGCATAAATGCCCCCAAGACCAGAACCAGTGCTTTTTTCCTAGCAAGAAAGGTGCTGATGCTCAGATGCAGGACTTTTTCATTAATACATGAGGACCATGTATCAATTTTTGTAGGCAATGGAAAGGGTACCAATGAGTACTCTTCCAAAAAAAGCCCTGATTAGAATACACACACACTTCTCTATCCTATATCCTTTTCCATACTGGCAGGCCATCTGATTGTTGAACCCATGACCTTGTGGCTGAGGGATCACATAACCTGAACTGAATTCTAAGGCACAGAATCTAAAGGCAGTGGAGGAAAGATCCCATCCTTGGAGGAGCCCATTGGACCAGCAAGAGTCCCCTCTTGGAGGAGCCCATTGGATCAACAAGAGGTCTGTCTTATCAGAGACCATATATAAGGAGAGCCAGGCAGACACACTCTTGCTGGTTCCACAGTTTTCAGAGCCTGATGTGTGTTTATTGTAAACCCATCTCCTTGTATGTCCCCTTGCTTTCAAACGTCTCCGGTTTCTGCTCCTGCTTCCTGGCGAGAGCTTGCTGCTGATCCTTGCGTGTTCTGTCATGGACTGGAGGTGCACTGGACACGCATTGGCAGCTAGCGCCAGGCCATGGCAGTTAGCAAGGGCCAATTTTTACACTATGAATTGTGTGTTGGGATGGTAAAGGGTGGGTTTGGGGCAGAGAGTGAGTTTGGTGAACATTGCACACAACATGGGGGTAAACACTGCATGCTAAAACGGCAACCCTTGCAATTAGTGCTGGTTTACCTAATCACACCTCAGTAGGTAGAGTTAAGTGTGCCCACACTGTTTATATGCCACATAAGGGCACAGTGCTCCGCATTAACTGCTGGGAAGATGCCTATCTAGTTAGCAGGTTCTTCTAACCATATAAACCCTGCTGAATATCAGCCTGACATTTTAAATCCATAAAAGATCTTATCTCTGTTCTTAAAATACATTTTCATAATTATTTCTCTACCAGCTATTAACAAAAAGGAAGCAACCAGCTTCACTTTATTATTGGTTTCCTCCAAACATGTCTCCAAAATCTCAGTGAGATTAAGGGGTATGTCTACTAAGCCAGGCTAATGGTTAACCTGGGATATCTGCAACTAAGTCCCATTGACATAGGACTTAGTTGCAGATAACCTTGGTTAATCATTAGCCAGGCTTAGTAGACATACCCCTAAGCCTGGATGGATTTCGAACACCCTTTCCCCCTTCATCAGAAGTTATTTTCTTCAAAGACTGAGAGATATATTTAGGGCTTTTATTCATAGGTGTTTATGAACTGTTGATTTAGATGTTTATTTTCCAGCTAATTGGGTGTTCCTTGAGTGCACAGAAATTAGTGTTTTTGGCCACAGGTACTATCGCTATGACCTTTTCCAGTCGAATCACATGTATGTTTGTGTCACTTAGGTGGGACTATACAAGAGCTGAGTGAGTGGTGCAACCACACAGGGCACTAGCACAGAAGGGGTGCCAATAACATCACTAAGCTTTCAGGAAGCTCAAACTCAATTGAACGTGAATGGGTTGAGGGAAGCACCAGATTCATTAGTCACACAGGGAGCAGTTCTAGCTTAGTACGGTCCTGCACTTATGTGTCATCAGTACAAAAAAGGCACAAAAACTGAGTGTAGAATACTAGACAAGCCAAGTGAGAGAGTACAAGGGGGGAAAATATGTTTTTACAGTTCTTATTCATTAAAGAGTGGAGTGAAGGAGTAGCCTAGTGGTTAGAGCAGAAGTGGTCGTATAGGTGGAGCCAACAGTAGCAGCATTCGAGGTGTGATCAGATGCTTGAAGCAGGAGTATCGGGACTAGGGTCAGCCTGCAGGGCCTGGAAACAACAGTCCAGCATCAGTAGATGAAGAGAGGAAGAGATACTAATGATAGGAACTAGCTGGAGGGAAAGAGGGAGACTGAATGACTGGGGAGACTGGCCAGAGGGGGAGAGAGAGACTTCTGGGGACTGGCTGGGGGGAAGGGAAAAAGAAAGAGACTAATGGAAACAGGAGGAGAAAGGGAGAGAGACTGATGGGCTTGGCACTGAGGGGAAGGGATCTGGCAAGAGTGGTAGGGATGAACCAGGAATCCCTGAACTTTTTGGAGGTTAATAAGGGATCCACACAACCAAAAAGATTGAGAACCTTTGCCTTAGACACAGGTCTGGTGCTACCATTAGGTGAACAAGGCAGTCACCTAGATCACCAGCCCTCTGGGGGCACCCATTGCCACAGCTGCCACCCCTCAATGGGATGTGTAGCAGCAACAATGCTTTTAAAATGACACCAAAGCACTGGAGTTACTTTCAGCTCCGGCGCTGTTCTGCTGTTCCCGCTTCCACCTTCCCCTCCAATTTCACTTCCTTTTGCATGGAGGCTGAAGTGCCTTTCCTTTTGTTGTCCTCTATCTGCTTGCTTTTGAATTTTTTAGACTTTTTTTTCTGAGTGCTTTTTCTTTACCATAGAATTTAATGGGCTGTATTTGACTCTCTTGCTGCTTGCAATAAAGCAGTTCTCAATTAAAAAATAAAAATAAAAAAAAGCCTTGTTTTTTTCCTTTGGCAGCTGGGATAACCCTCATCTGGAGTGATCTAGAAAGATGATAAAGAAGGATAAATTCTACTTACCTGATGATTTTCTTTCTTTGAATCCTGCTAGACCAGTGCAGGATGTGCCCTGGAAGAATGTTACTACAGTTTTGGGATTCCTGCTACTCTTTGATTGTATGGTCAGATTTCGTGCCTGATGCAGAGTCAATTACAGTAAGAGACCCAAATAAATGTTCCTGTTGAGTGTTCCAGATTATCGTTGTTGCATAATAACATTTAATGTATTTCTGATTTTTTTCAGTCTTGCGTACTACTTGGGAAGTATCATACTGGCTTCTCTCACTGCTACATCTCTAGTCACCTTTCATCTAGACCAGTGTTTTTCAACCTTTTTTGTGCAAAGGCACACTTTTTTCATGAAAAAAATCACGAGGCACACCACCATTAGAAAATGTTAAAAAAATTTACCTCTGTGCCTATATTGACTATATATAAAGTAATTCTCTTGAATAGGAATCAAACACTCACACCAACCCCCCTCCCCTGCTGGTTCACACCAACCCCCCTCCCCTGCTGGTTCACTCACACCACCCCCCCCCCCCTCCACTGCTGGTTCACTCACCCACCCCCCTGTCACTTACTCACCCCTCCTGCTGGGTCACTCACTCACTTACCCTCCCTCCCCTGCTGGTTCACTCACACCATCGCCCCCCCCCTTTCTGGTTAACTCACACCAACCCACCCCCCCTCCACTGCTGGTTAACTCATTCTCCCCCCCCCCTTGCTGGTTCACTCACACTCCCCTCCCCCCTTGCTGGTTCGCTCACACACACACACACCCTCTGCCCAAACCGCTGCTTCTGCTTTGTACAGAGCAGCGGCTGCACTACACTTACATTGAAAAGTAAAGAGAAACTGTGTCAGGAGCCCTCCGGTCATCGCAGAGCCCGAGGAAGTGATGTCATGGGGGCGGGCTCCTCACAGGCTGTCTTTCCTTTTCAAATTAACTTTATTGCAGCTAAAGTTAATTTGAAAAGGAAAGACAGCCTGTGAGGAGCCCGCCCCCATGACATCACTTCCTCGGGCTCTGCATGATCGGAGGGCTCCTGACACAGTTTCTCTTTACTTTTCAATGTAAGTGTAGTGCATCCGCTGCGCTGTAAAAAGCAGAAACAGCGGCTGCACTGCTATAGGGAATTTCGTTCGCGGTCGCGCGCCGCGGACTGCGGCACAAACGCCGGTTTTTTGCTCGGGCCGCTCCCGATCTTGCGGCCAGAGCAAAAAACCGGCTTTTCAATGGCCGGTTTTACAACTGTGCCGGCAGCCGGCCTGGCCATGGAAAAACCGGCCAGGCCGGCTGAAAACCGGCCGGTTGGCAACCCTAATTTGTGAGCTGAGGCCACATGTTACGGATGAAATTGGAATTTTTCCCACGGCACACCAGACAATATCTCACGGCACAGTGGTTGAAAAACGCTGATCTAGACTAATGCAATCTGCTGCTTTCCAGTCTCCCTCAGCATCATCTTTCTTCCCTTCAATCTGTTCAGTTCATAACTCAACCACACAGCCAATCTTCGACCAGTCTTGCTATGCTCAAATAACCCCTTTTCTCAAGTCAATTCACTGACTCCCTATCTGTTTCCGCTTGCAATTCGAACTTTTCCTACCGACCAATAATTGCATTCATTCTGATGTTCCTTACTACCTTTCATCTCTTATCGCTCTCCACATCCCTCCTCGGGAACTTCGCTCCTCTGGCAGATCCCTTTTATCTGTGCCCTTCTCTGCCACTGCCAACTCCAGACTTCGTTCATTCCACCTTGCTGCTCCATATACATGGAACAAAGTATCCATGTGAGTGCGCCATGCTCCTTATCTGGACCTATTCAAATCCAGGCTAAAATCCCACATCTTAGAGGCTGCGTTTGGATCCTGATCCCCTCATTCTCCAGCTTACCACCTATCTTTATTTTGCCATTCCCCTTGATTTACCCTAGTCCCAAGTTGTCATGTGGTCTGTTTTGATTAGATTGTAAGCTCTGATGAGCAGGGACTGTGTCTTACATCTATATACACCTTGTAGTGCTATAAAAATGATAAGTATTTTTAGTAGTAGTAGTACACCTGAGGATATACCAGTGATAACATCACTGAAAGTTGCTCTCATCAGCCTCCCCCTGAGGAGTATAATCCACTTGTTTGGTCTGGTCTAGTCCAGAAGGATTCAAGGAATTATCAGGTATGTGACATTTCCCCCCTTTAGTGGCAGTTTCAGATAGTACCATTGACTACCACCATAGACTGCCTCGGCACAATCCAGATAGCGCTGGGGCAGTCCAGAGGTACAGTAAGCGTGAACTGAGAAATGATCTGAATAGAGGCAATTTTTAGTGCTGCTATCTGAGTAGATATCTGCATAACTTAGGACAGCCACAAAGCGCCAGATAGGCTATCTGAGTAGCAGACTGGAAATCACCACTATCCGGATAGTGCTGGCAGCCAATACTAAATCCAGCTATTCAGTGCTACTCACTCTCCCGATACTGATGATGAAGATACACATTTTATTTAAATGCCATGGTCATGAAAAATGATTATGATTAACTACAAACTCTAGATTTACCATCTTGGTACATAAAAGGAAATTATTTTAACCTGAGAGGTATTAGCTGCCTCCAGTGGAGTCATCCAGGAGCCTTGCTCATGAACGGTCACAGAACATTTTTCTATCACATTATCCTGCACTCATTTTGACATCATTACTGCTGAGGATTTACACAACTGCGTTGGCCAGCTACACAAAGTTGTTTCAATCTGCGATATCATCCTCTAGCTTTACTTTAGAAACCCTTCTAAGGGGTGTTACAGGAAGCCCCTCAGCACCTAAAAATCAACAGGCTTCAAGGTTCCTGTCCTTGAGGGACTTTGGGAGAAGTCCCCAACATCTCCCCCTAAGAGGAGGGTCTCATGCTATAGTCTCTCTCAATCAATTCAGCATCTGGTCCTTTCAAACAGCTCAAAATGTCCACCTGCAACACCTTTAATGTTCACAAACAATGTGAACTGCCCCTCCCCCCTCCATCACTGAGCCCAACCCCTGGATACGACTAGCCTCAGGGGGTAGAAATGATGACCAAACTGCTTCCTGGAAGAGGAAATGGTGGGTGAGAACCAGGACATCGGGAACTCTTCAGTTAGCCCCAGTATGCTGTCGCCTGGAGAGAAGTTTGCCAATTAAATACCCTGCCTATACTAATTTTGACAAATGCATCTATAGGGTCCAGAACTTGGGAAGAATCCTCCCATATGGGATCTTCAGTTTCACTATCTTGAACCATAAAATGACTGAAAACTTCCCTTGGGCACCTTAGAGTTTGCAAAGGGACAAACCTGTACATGTTCCTTCATGCATGCCTGGATTCAGAAAGATGGCATCACTGATGAGGCTGTTCCAGCTAGATTACTCCCTCTCATGTTGGACCATACAGCAGAGCAGGGAATTATGAGTCCTGGCAAGGGTCCCAATTTTAGGGTCTGTAACTGATTGCCAAGCTGTGTTTCCCTTTAAAATATGATGCAAGGGAATCCCTTGATCCACCTTAATAATATTGTATCTCTAATAACTGAGAACATTGTGGGGCATATTAACAGGGAAGTTGCTAAGAGAAGTGTAGAAGGCTTCTCACCATGTTGAGAAACCTAATGATAATTTCTCCTGTTTGAAAATTAGGGATCATGTGGGGGCTGGTGGGGAGAAAAATGTAGAATAGGAGAAGGGGGACAACCCGGCCCTATGTTTCTAGCAGTGCATCTTCACCCTGGGTTTAAAATGAGAGAGGAGTTTGCCAGCATGGAAGAAGTGTTCATGGAAGTAGAACCCTGGGACATCAATGCGGCCAAATGAGGAGATTGGGGAAGGCAGAGGAGAGGAAGGCAGATGTATTGCAACATTGGGGGAGAAGACACAAGTAGCAGTTAAATCCAACAGAGAGAGGGCACACCTTTCAGCAAAGCACACAACCATTGCAACAGTGGAAAAGAAGGGAAATGTCCTTAAGTGCTCAGTCAGAGCCCTTCTGATGATAAACACGAAGCCTCCTCCAAATGAAATGTACCATATTCCTCTGGGCAAGGGGAGGTTTTATCTTTAGTTTTAAATGATTAATCTGCACCCAGTTTGATGCGATATCCATCACTTGTTCCAACCTCCTCAGAGACTTCTTTCAAGAATTCTCTCGTAGTGCAAAGACTTGAATATCATCTGCAATAATGTGTGTCCTCAATCCCTGGCTCTTACTCAGAGCACCTAGGGGCTGAAGATACACACTGAGCAGAACAGGGGACACAGAGAAGCCCTAGAGAACTGCAGTCACTAATGGACACTTGTGAAGAGTAAGTTCTGATGACAAGTCTTTGAGGTCTACCTAATAAGGAAGCTCTGAATCAATCTGTAATCTTTCCTTTTATGCCCAGAGATGCTAAACAAGCCATGATGTACTGTGCTAACACCTGCTGAAAAATTAAGGAAGAACAGAAAATTCTCACCTCATGATCCAACAGCAGCCACACATCATCCACCATAGATGTCAAAACTATCTCTGCACTGTGACCTGATCGAAAACCTGAGGGGAGAATATTCAAAATGTTAACTGACTAAAATGTGCTCACAGCGACCAGAGGCATTAACCAGTTAGTGCTGCTGGATATCTCCACAGACCACCGAAAATATACCTGGTTAAAACCAGGGCAGCCTGTGTGCGGAGCGGGGCGCTGATAACTGCTATCCTATTAGTGGCAATATTTGGCCGCTAAATAGATAGTTTAAGCAGTTTCCGTTAAGACGGGTGAATGACTGCCCTAACTCTAACCGCTTTGCACTATCCAGTCAGTGGCTGAAAATTACCACTAACCTGATAGTGGCCAGGCAGCTTTGTTCTTCAGCAGCTGACACCAGATATTTTCTTCCACTGAATATCCAGTTTTAATGAAAGCGGCGGTGGCGGCAGTGGCTAAGTGTTTTATTTTGTCTTGCTGCTGCCATTGATTATGCCCCCACTGACTGCATTGAGTCCAGTGACTTCGAGTCCAATGGCCTTTAGGTAAGCTGTAACTAGTAACATAGTAACATAGTAAATGACGGCAGATAAAGACCAGTATGGTCCATCTAGTCTGCCCAGTACGATGCCAAGAGTAGGTACACCTGCTGCTCCGTGCAGGCCCCCCCCTCCCCATGTCTTTGTCCAGGGGTGATCCCGCCACTTCATGTAGGATACCCTATTTGTTAAGGAATTAGATGGTTCAGATTATTTTGATATTTTCTTAGACCTTTACTTTAAAAGATTTCTTTAGATTCAAGAGGTTTTCAAAATGTTCATCCTGTCTCAGATTTGTCTGGTTTATCTTATCTGATGAACATTTTGAAAACCTCTTGGATCCAAAGAAGTCTTTTTAAATAAAGGTCCAATTACAACTTACCTAAGGGTCATTGGCCTGTCCAAAAAACATTCACCGTTGGCATCAAAAGCTCCTCACCGATTCTGGGAAGCTCTTCATTGACCAGTCTAAACATGAACCCAAGCAATTCAGGCTTGGTTTCTGGATATATGCCATGTCCCTCAATTAAATAGTTTTCCAGTGAAAGGTGTGGAGTATTGTGAGTTAATAAGTGGGAAAATCCTTATTGTTTAAGTGCTTGCGAATCTGGTGCACTGACACAGCAAAATGTGAAAAATGTTTAAGGAGGTGTGGACTTTTTATAGCCATGCTACATAGCATACAAGTAGGCACTGTGCTTTCCTAGCATCTAATTTAATGTGCGCATATGCTGGGGCAAATTAATAAGCACCTACCTGAGTGTCTAAAATGCTGTTCTATGCACTCAAGTTACTTATTAAATTATCTCTGACATGGATATCTGCCAGAGCTCAGTGTAAGTGGGATGCTTTCTTTCAACTGGCTCAAGCTAGCTCACATTGGTTATAAATAGTAAATGAAAGCAGCCTCTAGTAAACTACTCAAAGCACATCATATAAACATTCTCAGGTAGCCAATGAAAACACTTAAGAGCATAGGGGACCGATTCTTTCATCTACCCATGCTCTTGGGAGTAGAGAACTGAAATATCACATAACCTGGGCTTCATGTAGTCTGTTTTCAACTCCAACACAAGTTTGCTTTGTTAAAGTTAGAAATGAGTCTTTTAAAAATGTACTGTGTTTATTCACATTTTTTAAATCATTAACCTTGCTTGTAAAGCAACTTTGATTTCAACATCATTACGCAAAACTCGGCATTGATAAAATGCTCAGCCACAGGTGTTCAGCACTGTTGTTCAGTACTACATCTACTATAGATGAAAAAAAAAGATCTATTCTAACTTAATTTCAAGATGAAAGTTTTTTTTTTAATCCTTGCTGTTTGTATAGCCCTTTCTTGTTTTATCTAAAGCAGCTGAAAGGATTTGAGAGTTTTGGAGGGCCAGCCCAAATACTAGGTAAACTAGGTGGTTGTCTAGAGAACAGCTTCTGTGGGGGCAGCAAAGAAGAGCTCCAGTCAAAGCAAAACAATGAGCCCTGGCAGCCACACAAACTCAGAGTCATCAGTACCTGCAGGAAGAATGGACAGTATGCAAGTAGTCCATTTAGCCTTGTAAATGTCTTTTTGAAATCTCCCTTTTTATGTATACATTTACAAAATAGTTTAATATTTTAAAGTGTGATGCCCAAATATGCATTTTTATAGAATTGTTCTGGGAGGGATGGGGGCTAAAAGCTAATAGTAAGGGGGCTCTAGGCTGAATTTTCACCTAGGGTGCCTAATACCCTTGCACCAGTCCTAGATTTCTACAACTCCTTACCTTCCTATATCTTCCCGAGTTCCTTGCATACTCCTGTCCCCTTGCGGCTAGACCACCATGGATTTACAAGGTAAGACCTTGTGGGCCTCAAGGGGAAGTTGGGGAGGCCTAGACCAACTGGTTAACTGGGACTTAGTAGTTGGGGGATGAGGGCTGGGAGTGGGCCTAACTGACAAGACGGAAACATTGATGCGATAGAGGAGGTGCTCTGAGAACTTCCCCAGACATTTTCCCAAAAGATTTGGAAGCTGTCCAGAGGGGGTAGTGCTGGAGGGGGAGGGGCAGCTAGATTGCTACTGTGGGTACTGCGGATCAGCATCTTTTAGGAAAGGAGAGGACCAAAGGCGGGGAGGGATCGGGGTATTTGTTGATGCGATCCTCCAGTATTGACTGCATTTTACCTCACCTCTTGAGGTGGCATTATTTGCAGGTGCCATCACATGAACATTGTTCGCGCAGTTGCTGCCTCTGATCGCCAAGCCTTTTCCCTGCCCTATATCCTGCCTCCCCCTCCTCTATTACAGAAAATTGCCTGCGATATCTGAATTTTGACCCTGCTACTTGTCACCATGGCACTAACTTTCCTGCAATAGTGCCATGATGACAGCTAACGCACTTTAATAAACATCACCCTTATTGTCCTCGGTGGGCCTAGAGGAGCAGCAGACTCAGTGATTCACTGGCCCCACAGTAGCTGAGAACCAGAGAAGCCAGGATTCAACTTCTACTGTTGCTCCTTATGGCCTGGAGCAGATCTCTTCATCCTCCATTGCCTCTGGTACAAACCGATTATTATCATTTTAAGTCCTCTGAGGCAGAGACCTAGTTACTGTCCCTGAGTTTGTAGCTCATGTTTAGACTGGGTTTGGAAAAACGAGAAATCAAATCTAAAATACATATGATAAAGAAAACTGTGTGCTGTCAGCCTCTGCTTCTCTGTGGTATATAACATCAAGAAGGGAACAGAGTAGCAATAGGTCTGTAATGAGGTTGTTTTTCTTTCATCGTTCAAGCAGTTGATGAAGAGCTGCAGTTTATATGAGAGGCCATAGTCCTTTAATGATTTAAGACTATGCCAAAAGCTAAATGTAGTGACTTTTTAAAAGCTCTTTCATGCTAAGGTTTAGTAAGAGTTTGATTGGATTGGATTTGTCCATGCAAGTAGAACTTTGAGAATGTTAAACATCTTTTTTAATGTTTTGAGTGATTGGGAAAGCGGGTGAAGAGAAGGAAGAGACTGGTGGGACAGGGGGAGTGTGAGACTGGTGGTGGCTAGTTGAGAGAGGGGGAAAGAAATGCTGGTGAGACAGGGAGTGAAGTTGGAGAGAGAGTGATAAGTGGTGGAGTGGGAGGGAATGTCATAGTCTGTGGCAGTTGGATCTGGATCTTTCATTTTAGACTCATTTTTCCAAAGGGAGAGTTATATTTATGGTACTATAGGTATTGCTCTGTCTCGGAGAGATTACTGCCTAAGCTGAACATATTCCCATTGGATTCAAACAATTGAAAAATAGTGATGTTTTAATTGTCCTGTATGTCTGTCTTGATTGTAAGTAGTACTGAGAAGGCCTGCCACATATGTATACGTCTAGTAGCACTATAGAAATACATAGTGGTAGTAATAGAATAATCTATTAGAATAATAGATGCCATCTTACCACTTTTCATGCGGCCTAAGTTGTCCAGAACTGTGCTGGCTGAATAATGTGCTGACCGGGTAAGTGCTGGCACTTGCCGAGATATCGTCGATACGCCCTTGCTATGCGCATGGACCGCTGCTGCTCTAACCAGGTAGTGCCAGGATGCTCTATAGAGCTATTCAGTGCCACTACCTGGATAATGCTGCTGAATATCGCAGTCAGCACCCTTATCCGGATGGCCTTCTGTAGGCCAACCAACTAAGGGCTCTGAATATTGGCCCCTCCATTTGCTCAAATTCATCCTTCCTTCTATATCATTTGCTATTGCTTTATTGTCTCCCTTCTATGTCCATATGCTCCTGGGATCTATTATTCCTCTCCTTATCAGCTACGATCCCTGTCACAGTAACTTGATTGTTCTAGCAAATTCCAATGTCAGTGCTAATAACCTGACCAAATCTATTGATAAAAATGTTGTCTTTTATGACTGAGCTAAGGTTTGCTCATATGTCTGTTCCCCATACATTCAGCAGGCCATACCCTAGATTTAGTTTTCTTATCTAATTCCTTATCTTATACTCGAAGGGGTATGTTTACTAAGGGCAGTTAAGGACCCAAAGGTGCCATTAGCAGGCGATATCAGCATCCTCTAGCGGTTAATGCAGCAGAACATGCCAATAACGCTGGCTTAATGGCAGGTAGCTTGTTACCAGGCATCAAGGTACAAAGGGGTGGAGAAGGGGCATTGACTGGGTGGATAGTGGGTAGAGACAGCGTGCATTCTCTTGACGCCGGGTGCTTTTAGCATGCATTATAGGCACAACCACTAGGAACCTTTACACCTGCTCAGAGCAGACGTTAAGAGCTTTCTTTCAGGGAGAGAGGCATTTTTGCATGTTAAAAACTACACAGGGAGCACATAGAGATGTATGCAGTGTACACCTTCCAGATTCTAGCTCTGAAATGAGTGATAGCTGTGGCCCATTGGCAGTCACAGCATGGGACCATTTTAATAAAGGACACTAGGTTGTTGGTGCCAAACTGCGAAAGATGGTGCCACATGAGCGATTCAGTGGGGCCTACCAGTCCTCTAGACAGACTAGGCAGCCACCTAGGGATCACATCCCCGATGGCCAGTGCAACTCTGCTGTGTTACAAAGGAGTCACATGACCGCCACTGCCACGACACAGCCATGTTAGCATCATGTAGGGATGGGGGTGGTGATGGCAGCGGCTTCTCCCTGGTGCAAAAGATATCTTTGTCCCAGCCCTGCATGTCAGGGGTATACCAAGCACGCGGAGCCCATACTGTGTGTGGTGTTAGCATGGGTGCATGTAATGCCACCTACTGAACTGCCGGTAGGTGACCCTGTGCTAAAGTAGTTCATGTATGGTGAGAATAATGTGCCAACTGTGCAGATCTCACCATACCTACACTGTGCCCCACCTTGCTCACTCACAAACTAAACATTAGTGGCCAGATATTCAAAAGGCATTTACATGGTTTACAGCCCAGTAATCCAACTATAGCAAAAAACCCGCTAAACACCTTACAAGGTACAAATTCTCAGAACACACTAATACCAAATAATCTTATAATATATATAACCAGGCAAAAAAATGACCTCAGATGTCACAACTCCACATTTAGTGATAAAACACTATATGGTGTTGGTAGACGCTTACATCACCGGTCAAAGCCTCCCTACCATCCTAGCAAATTTTTTAAGTCAATTCACAATAAATATAGTACACCATAATTACCACTGGGAAAACATCTCTAGAATACCAACCAAACTAGAAATTTACCTAAAATACAAACATATACATTCTCACTTAATTACCACTCAATACCACATACATACAACCACTTTCACACTGGAAAACAGCGTCATGTATCATATGATTGCAAGGCTAAACGCAGCCTAATACGGTCCAAGAGTGATACCTAAAAGCAAAATGAAAATCACTGCAGAATCTAAAAGCATTGCAACAAGCAATAAATGCAAATAACTTAGCTTATAATGACGAATTTTCATCCAGCAAAGTTCCAGCTCTTCAACACACGCTGTTAACCAATTCCAGTACCAACCGAAAATCCGGAGAGAGAGATATAAAACTTAAAGCTCAAAAGTTGACCAAAGCTCTACAAAAGCTTTTGTTTTGCCATAACCAGGCTTCTTCAGGAGCAACGTCATACAGCAAATCTCTCTTCAGCAATGGCTTCTCACCGGCTTCAACTGATCCACCTCGGCGTGTGACGTACTTAATCACACAACCAGCCAATCCGATAACTACTAACCTATAACGTCATCTTAAAACCACAGCTACACCACAATTAGAAAAAACAATATTGGAGCAGCACAGTGTCAACACAGCATTCTAAACATCCCCAACTAACAATACCAAAAATCTTCAATCAAAAAGTATATAAAGATGTCAATTAAAAAAATAATGACCATTCAAGACGGTCATTCAAACCTCCGGGCTGTACAGTACGTAAATTAAAAATCCATCTTTGTTCTTTTTGCAAAAGCAATTTCTTCCGATCACCCCTCCGTATATCAGGGGGTACCCACTCTAGAACTGTACAACAAAGATCTTCAAAAGCATGACCTAAGTCAATGCAATGTTGTATCAATGGAGTATCAATCCGAGCTTTTTTAAGGCTATATTTATGTTCAGCTAGCCTAGTTCTTAAAGGCCTAGTAGTTTTTCCAATGTAAAGCAACTGACATCTACACCAAATGCCATACACTACATAAGCAGTATTACATGTAGTCACCACAGACAAAGGTTTTACTTGGTGATTATATTTCGTGCAAATAGAGGCACTCATAATAGCACAATAAGAACAATGTTGGCAAGCTAAATGACCTTGCACAGGCAATGGTGAGTCAGGTACACGTCGGATAACCGCTGGACATAAACGATCTTTAAAATTTTTACCTCGACTATAAGCCATCCGAAGTTCACAAGTAGCAAGTCTCGGATGCCGATTGATAAGAGTCCAATGTTTACGAATCATAGAAGAAATGCGATGTGACAAGCTAGAAAATGGTAATACACATGTAACAACAGGTGCTGAAGCTTCCAAAGACGATGAATTGTTGGAAAAAAGTAACCAATCCCGATGATTGTATTTAGCCCTCTTATAGGCCTTAGTCAAAACCGACATCGGATATCCCCTATCACAAAATTTTTTAATCATAAATTTAGCTTGCCGTTGAAATTCCGAATCTGTAGAACAAATACGCCGACATCTTAAGAGCTGCGAGTATGGAAGGCTACGCTTAAGATGTGGAGGATGAAAACTTGAAAAATGCAGCAATGTATTACGATCTGTAGGCTTCGAATATAAGGTGGTGACAAATTTATTTCGTTGTTTCAGTACTCGCACATCCAAAAAGTGAATCTCATCTGTCTGAATGTTAATCTCGAATTGTATAGCGGCATGACAAGCATTTAAATAAACATAGAACTCTTCCAGCTGATCCCGAGAGCCTCTCCATAAAAGAAAGATATCGTCTATATATCGATACCAATTTATAATATACTCATTATATGAGGAAGTATATATATAACGATCTTCATAATCACTCATAAATAAATTAGCTAATGAAGGCGCAAAAGTAGCACCCATTGCTGTACCTGATATTTGTTGTACATACGTATCCTGATAGACAAAATAATTTTCCTTAAGTGCTATAGTAGCCAATGTTACTAGCAATGAAGTAGGTACTCGTTGTGGCATAATCCGCGCTTCCCAAATTTTCTGCATGATAATTAGAGCTTCTTCTTGAGGGATGGAGGTGTAAAGAGCCGCCACGTCTAAACAAACCATAAAGGTTATTTGTTCTACCAAACTTTCACCTTCTAACAATCTCAAAAAATGAGTAGTATCTTTCACATATGAACGGATTTTTGGAACCTCATATTTCAAAAACGAGTCTAAAAAAATTCCCACTCTTTCCAATAATGATTCATTGCTAGATAAAATTGGCCGACCTGGTGGAGAAATCAGACTTTTATGGATCTTAGGTAAAAGATAAAAGGCCGGTATCTTTGGATAAGGAGGATTCAAAAATGATTTTTCTTTATGAGTTAAATACCCCAAATCAAAAGCTTCAGAGGTAACAGTTTGAATTCTCAACTGAAGAGCTTCAGTAGGATCAGCATCGAGAATTCTATAATGACTAAGATTTTTCAATTGCCGCCAAACTTCATTCTCATAATCAGTAACATTCAGAAGGACGACAGCTCCACCCTTGTCGGCACGTTTAATAACTACATTAGTCATATTCGATAATTCTTGTAAAGCCGTTATGGCGAAACAAAAGCTTTTGTAGAGCTTTGGTCAACTTTTGAGCTTTAAGTTTTATATCTCTCTCTCCGGATTTTCGGTTGGTACTGGAATTGGTTAACAGCGTGTGTTGAAGAGCTGGAACTTTGCTGGATGAAAATTCGTCATTATAAGCTAAGTTATTTGCATTTATTGCTTGTTGCAATGCTTTTAGATTCTGCAGTGATTTTCATTTTGCTTTTAGGTATCACTCTTGGACCGTATTAGGCTGCGTTTAGCCTTGCAATCATATGATACATGACGCTGTTTTCCAGTGTGAAAGTGGTTGTATGTATGTGGTATTGAGTGGTAATTAAGTGAGAATGTATATGTTTGTATTTTAGGTAAATTTCTAGTTTGGTTGGTATTCTAGAGATGTTTTCCCAGTGGTAATTATGGTGTACTATATTTATTGTGAATTGACTTAAAAAATTTGCTAGGATGGTAGGGAGGCTTTGACCGGTGATGTAAGCGTCTACCAACACCATATAGTGTTTTATCACTAAATGTGGAGTTGTGACATCTGAGGTCATTTTTTTGCCTGGTTATATATATTATAAGATTATTTGGTATTAGTGTGTTCTGAGAATTTGTACCTTGTAAGGTGTTTAGCGGGTTTTTTGCTATAGTTGGATTACTCTTTTCCTGCTTTTGGCTATTGTTTTTGTTTTGTTACAGCCCAGTAAACCATGCAAATGCCTTCGATCAGGATATTCAACGGCACTTACACGGTTAGTGCCATTAAATATCCTCTTTTAAGCCCGTGGGCTTAAGCTTAAGCTCATGGGCGTTCCAGGGCAGAGTGGAGGCAAAGATTGTCACTAACCAGGTAGCGGTGATATTACACCATTACCCGGTTAACGACCTGCAGGTAAAACTATGCCAGCTTTTGCTATGCCTAGTTTTACCAGCGGGAGCTAACTAGGTAGCGGTGCAATATTGCCACTACCTGGTTAGACTCTGCAGCGGTTTCTTCTGTGGTCAAACCCAGATATTCAGTGCCATCACCGTGGCATTGAATATCTGGGGCTGGGGGTCGGCAGGAACACCTATGCACTGTAGCGGCGCATAGCCTGCCCAACTGAATATCAGGCCCTAGATGTATAGTATGTATAGTATGTGTGGAAATGTCCTGCTTTCAGCAGGACCACAAAGAAGCACACACACTCGCAAATCAGCAAGAGAACAACAAGGAGCGAGTTTAGGAAAAAGAAGTTCTTTATTCAAAGATACACCCTGACACGGCTGCATTTCAGCATACGCCTTCATCAGGGAGAACCTAAAAAAAATGAAATATATCCATCAATAAGATCAATAAATAATAAAATAGTCAAATACAAATAGAGCACAATTAAAACATACAATAGAACATTAATTAAAAAAAAACATGAGAATAATTTCAACAAGATAAAAGGAAAAACTAAAAATGCTCTTTGGACCATATGACTAAAACATTAATATCAATTAAAAAGCATGAGCAGAAATCAAAGCTATTGGTAAAAACAATAAAGTATCATAATATAACAAGGTCCCAAAAGCAAAGGGAGAAACTGAAAAACATAGCAAGTAATAACATAAGGGGGGCATGCCCTAAAACTAAACAAAGTATGTATATGTAAAGGTCAATAAAAAGTATAAGAAATAATAATAATAACTAGCACCAAGAATCACAGGATGAGGCATCTAGACAGGGATGAATTTATTGTTTTAATAGTTATTATACAACCTAGCTAACAGTGTGAATCAAAGGATGTAGGGGGAGGAGGGAATAGGCCTGGGGAGGAGGGAGAGGAGGAAGGGAAAGGAGGGAAGGGGGAAAGGAAGGGGAGGGGAGAAAGGGGGAAGGGGAAGAGGGGGAAGGGAGAGGAGGGAAGGGGAAGAAAAGAGAAGAGAAGGGGAAGAGAAAGGGGAAGGGAGGGGAAAGAGGGGTAAGGGGGAAAAGGGAGGAGGAGGAGGGGAGGGGGTAGAGATGGGGAAGGAGAGGAAGGGGAGGGGGAGAGGAGGAAGGGGAAATAGGAAGGGGAAAGGGGATGAGGAGGGGGGGAAAGGAGGGAGAACCAACCAAAAAACCACAGAGGACCTTCTGAGATGCAATAAAGGCTTCATCAAGTTAAAGCCGCCAATCATGGGTACCTGGAGACCTTTCGTATGTGTCTGTACACATAGAGGGGGCGATAAGAATGATATGACCTATGTTATGTAATGAAACTAATGAGAGGGGATACTTAAAAATGGCAGACCATTGCAAATAGAACATAAAGAAAGACAAAACAAAAACAGCAAGAGTCAAAATAAAAGTAAACTTGAACATAAAAGTGAACCATAAATATCTAGAAGGATTCAAAAACATTGGGTACGATCATAAAAAATTAAAAACCACTAAAAGATGTTTTTTTAAATGAAGTTATACAATGTGTCCAATAAATAAAGTAAAACTGGTATAAAAGCAATAAAATTAGTGGTGAACTATTAAGCCAAAAATGAAATATTAAGATTTAAATTATGTGAAAGAGAACCCCCTAAAAAGGGGACTCAATAAAGCAAAGTTAAAAACAAAAGTAAAATCAAATCAAGTAGCGTGTCTACCTAAAGAAATAAAACAAAAAAGTACAAAGGTGAACAAATGAAGAAACAGGCATAAAGATGCAATCAATGGTGTTAATGGTATACAAAGGGAATCATACTGCTCTTTTAAAAAAAATGTTCTTAAAACACTGAATCATTAAGATTAAAAACAAAAAATTGCCTATGAAATGCCAGTCACTAAAAAAAAGATTTATAAAAGTTAATAAATAAAAAAAGTGGTAATCTGTGTCAACTATCGTTTTTATAAAGAAAGTAGGCAAAAGAGTATTGCAATGGAAACTCAGCATTGGCAAAGTAAAAAGGACAAATATATCTATTGCATATCTTTAAAAATATCAAAGGAGCGGGGGGCGGAGCCTGATGTCCAGCGGGTAGGACGCTTTGCGTTGAAGCTCCCGAGAGGCCTACTCAGAATCCTGACTTAATACCTATATAAATTTACTATTTCGCTCCGAGCTGACCGGGGCACCTCGGGGGGGGGATGGCGGCCCATAAACCAGCGCGCTTGGACTTCGGGTCTCCTTCTTCTTCTCACGGAAAACGCTCCAAAACAGAGGTGTCCTCCCCACAGAAGATGGTTCCATTTCGTGAAAACCCCGCAATGCACCTGGAGATTTTGGAGGAAATACGCGGCGTGAAGGAATTGGTGCAGTCCAATGGAGAAGCGCTTCGAGCCATGCGAGAAGACTTTGGAGTGCTCCAGGACCGACTTGAAGGTCTTTCATTACGGCAGGACAATATGGCGGGGGTCCTCGACTCGCACGAGGTGCGCTTGGGCAAACTGGACAAGGCTGAGCGCCAGATACAGAATCTTCAAAAGGAGTTGGAAGATAGCAATAATCGAGCCCGTCGCAACAATGTGAGGCTCCTCGGAATGCCGGAGGGGGTGGAAGCAGGAGATATAAGAGAATTCTTGCTCAAAACTCTTCCCTCCTTGCTGAAGATCACTTTTCACAGAGAACTGGAAATCGATCGAGCACACCGTGTTCCTGCCCGCATGGCGCTCAACCGCACGACCCCCCGGCCTATTATCTTTAGCTTGCTACGATATCAACAAGTGGAACAAATTTTACATGCTGCCCGAGCGAATCATCATTTGGAATTTGAAGGTCGTAAGGTCTCCTTCTTTCCTGATTTGGCAAAACCTACCGTTGACCGTCGGAAGAAACTCCTTGCTCTTCGCCCTCGACTTCAACAGTTACAGGCTCGCTTTGGCCTGTTGTATCCAGCGAAGCTCCGAGTGACTCTCCACAACCAGACCAGGACGTTCGAGGATCCTGATCTACTATCAACATTTTTGGACTCCAAAGAAGCAGAGCAGATGCGCTAATCCCAAACCTTGGACTCTTATCTGCCGGCTCTGTCCGCCATTTTGAAGGGCCCGATGCGGCGGTCATAGCCCAGCACAGAAATAGCCTGGACTTTCTTTCTTTCTCTGTATGACTTTTGTCTTTGGTCTCCTATCCCTTCATGATGTGTGCCTCGGTCGGATTCGGAGCACGCACAGTCCTACAGGTTATGTGTTTTTTCAATTTCGGCCTTCTCTGGGGTTTCTCCCCGCAGACACATGGACGCCAGTAATTTTGGGGTTTTGCTTCTCCTCTACTGTACTGCGGTTTTCTTTGTTAATGTGGGGCGCTTCATTGTATTCTATTAGCTTATTTTTCCTATGTCATGTGTACAGCCAGATACAGTCAGTTTGCGGGACACAGTGAAATTATGTGTGCTATCATGCTCAGAATTTTAACTTTTCTGAATGGCCTTATGTAAAATCTTATTATTCATCGTCAAAGGCATTACTGGTCCACTCAAAGGAAAGAAAATCCTTAGCTATCTTAGCCACGAGCATGTTGATTTGGTGTTTCTTCAGGAAACGCATTACACTCTGCTGAAACACTGAAACTCAATGCTAGGCCTCACATGGTCGCTGCCTATTCTCCCACCGTTTCCAAATGGTACGGGATAGCCATTCTGGTTAAGAAGTCTTTGCACGCTACTGTGCCTGATATTAGCACTGACATGGAGGGTAGATGGGCCCGTGTACACCTTGAGGTTGGAGATAGTGAATTCACGTGTATTTGCACTATGCCCCGAATGTGGACCACCCTGCTTACTATGCAAGTTTTGCGCAGTTGGCCTCGGCCTCCGCCAATGTTCCATTAATACTTGGTGGCGATTTTACTCAAGTGTTCCCTCAATCTTTTCTTCTCAAACAAGGTGCTCGTTGGTTGGAAGATCCAGTACCGAGCAGACCTGTGTGGCTAGATATAGTAGCGGGCCTTTGCTAACCGATTTCTCTTACCTTACTCCCTGGTATGACTCTCCCATTAGACTCCCACTATCCACCAATGCTTTTCGACACTTTAGGTGCCTTTAATACTCTTATGCAACCTTTCGACTCCCGACTCTGGTCAGTGCAACTTCAGCATTGCCTTCGGAGCACTAGAGTACTCCCGCCATCGGCACTCTCTGCATAGGGTTGATTGGGGACTTCCGATCTCTCGGTAGTTCACCGGGTGTAGCATACAATTTTACTAAACCTTATGTAATGCTATCACTAGAGATACCTCTATAGCGCAGAAAGTATGGGAGAGAGAATTGCATGTGACTTTGATCTCGGAGCAATGGAGCCTTATCTGGAGCAGAGGGACACGGGTTCCCGACCCGCCTCACTCACTCAGACCCTCTTCTTTCTAGCCCACCGGTGTTTTTACACTCCTCACAGATTAGACAAATGGAACACTACTCAGGGTAATGGTTGCTGGACACGTCCTACGGCCATTGATTTATTGCTTCATGTTATGCATGAGTATCCCGCACTACAGTATTACTGGCGTCGGGTCTGGGGTCGTATTTAGTCTATATCGCACTCTCAGGAGTCCCTTTCTTGGAGGATAGTGGGACTTCGCCCAGTTGCGGGGATCCCCTCTCTCCCAAAAATGGCTTATCTCCTTTCGAACTTTATGCTTGGCATTGCTATTTCCCTAATTAAGTAATACTGGGAAATTAGTTCCCATCTGAGCCTCAATGAATGGTGGAATCATGCCTGTCTCTACAGTAAATATGAACAAATACCTCGTCTGTTTGCTTCCTCCGTTCAGACTCCTTCTCATTGGTCTCAATGGAAGATGCTCAATGAATATGTACATTTTGCTAAAAGCTCTCATCTGACTGTCTAACTTTGTATATATCTCTGTCTCATGATCATGCTGTATTGTGGATACTTTTTTGATCGTTTGATGTATAATCACTGTTAATTGGAAGCGCTCACATGCTGATACAACCGGGTAGAGAAGAAGCACCGGGGTGGGGGGTAATGGGTTTACTTTTCCTTATTGTATACTTGTTTTGTCTCTTTTGGTGTGTTGTTTCTTTTGTTTGTTGCAAAATGAAAATAAAGGTTTAAAAAAAAAAAAAAATATCAAAGGAGGTACATAAAAAGATTTCTCATGACAGTATAGTAAAATTAAATATAAAAAAGAGGAATGTCTAAAAATTAGGCATATCATCTATTCAAAAGAAATAGTCAAAAAAGAGCCCAAAAACAAAACAATATATATTGCAAATGGAAACATAAATTAAAACCAAATGTAAGAGTGTCACTGGCAAATCCAATAGGTGCAAGCAGTCATTGATACAAGTAAATCTGAAAACGGATACAGTGGCTGCCGTAAAAAACAATCAAACCTGCAAGAGGTGCCGATGTGTCATTCTTCTAATATAAAGAATTGATCATTAAAAATATAAAGAAACAGAAGTGGCAATAAAGGAAAGCATTTGCAGCATGGAGAAGGATTCCCTATAACTGTAAAGGCAAAATGAGATGCGAGGAAGCAATCATCCTCAACATAATAGTTGTCAAATAATGCTAAAGCCAATGCACGGCTCGCCAAGGTAAGGAATAAATAAATAACATCCTACCGACAGCAATAAATTGTCTAAAATTTAAACATCAGCTGATAAAAATTAAAAAAAAAATGTTTAAAAAGCAAAGGGCCCAATATTGAGTTAGGCAACATTGAATATCTGGTTCGAGCGCCCTGGGGAAACTGCCAAACAGTCTAACTGGGTAGTGGCGATATTGGACCGCTACTCGGCTAGTCAAAAACTCACCTAGTTTTAGCTATGGAATGCTAACCAGCTAGTGGTCCAATATTGCCACTACCTGGTTGCTACCATTCTCGGTCCCCGCTCCGCCTGGAACATCCCCAACACACTCCGATGCTAACAGGATAGCATTGGAGCGCATAGGGGGCATAGACGGGGATATTCAACAGCAGTAACCATGGAGGTGCCATTGTATATTCCCGTTTAGGTCATTTACATGGTTTATAGGGCTATAAACCATGTATATGCCCTTTGAATATCGGTCCCAAAGATACAAAAACATGTCTTACAGGGAACCTGTATACACATCCTGCCTTGGCATTGTAAAATGAAGTAACAGTTGCATTTGGACGCTATTTAAAGTGCCCATTTTGGTGCCAAAAAATAACTTAAGGATGACCAAAATGGTAAAGCCTGAAATAGATGCCAATGCGTGTCCTAATACACAGTCAGCGTGCGCCAGAATACGTGTACTCAGCAAAAACCCTGCTCTATGGCAATGCACATATAAATGCCAATGGTGCAAGTCCATTGCATGGAAGTGAGGCAGTGAACTGTCTCTGCAGGAGCAGAAAGGTCACAGGTGCAGATGGCACAGCAGGCCCGCCCCTCCCCCCAACAGGTGGTGGTTCACCATGTGCAGGGTCATCTGTCTGCAGACTGGTCATGCTTGCGTCCTTGCAGAAGGCAAGTGCAGGTTGAAGGCAGTGTATCATATGAGATACAACTTCCTCCCTGGCCATCCCCAGAACCAAGTGCTCATCCTCCATCAGCCTAGTTTGGGGTTATAAGCAAACTGTATGAGTATCTGAGGCCTCACCTGGATCCTCTGACTGCCTTGTCACATGTCATGCCAGGAATTGGCCAGTGCCAGAGAATTCTACCTAACTTTGCCTCCCGCTTCCTCCAAACATCATTTGCTGCAGTAGTTGGATTGGGCTGCACCCATTTTGCTAGCTGCTGCCATCGGCTACTGTTAGGGCCAGGCCAAAGGTTTCAGCCATCCTAAGCAGAACCCCTCCCTGTGCAACCCTCCTTCCCCCCCCCCCCCCCCCAGCTGCTGCCTTGAGGCTCGCTGCAGCATGGAAGGGAGGATTCCCCATACCTTTCCCTTCTCAGCATCCATTATCTCACATGGGGGAGGAGGGTATCATGATGATTGCTCCCTTTTGTGTGGTGGCAAGGCTTAATGCAGCATCATGCATACTCTCAGCATGCCGCTTCTGGCCCCTTCCAATGTTGTGGCATGCTGAGACTACCCGCATGTGTGTCGCTGCTTTAAGGCCACCCACAGCACTGAAGCATTGGATGTGCCATGCTTTCAGGGAGGGAGGGATCAGCTGGCATGCTTAGGTGCCCGCTTAGTTTGCCTAGTGTATGGACCGGCCCTGGGTATTGTGAGCCATGAACAGCTGAATTATGACTGACCGTGCATTTCCTAATGAAAGACAACAGTCTGTGACCCTGCAGTGTGAGAGAATGCACTGGCAAGCACAATTGATGGCGCTGATACACAGCATACATGTGGCACCTATAACACCCAGCGACTGGAAAGTGGTGTCTGCAAACCGCTATCACCATCATGCTCTCAATGTGTATGTGGTGTGTCCAGGCTACATCATCAGTCCCAAAGTGGTGGCCAGGTTGGCTGTGTCCATCTATGACCCATACATCCTACAGTAATCTGCAGTGTCCAAGCACTTAGACAGTCGGAGGGTTGGATCAGGATGCCCCCTACATGCACATATTGACTGGATATGTGCACACGGGGTAAAAAATTTGCCAGTGAGACAGGAAGATTAGGCAATATGATAACACCCCATGTCAGAGGAAAAATAGCCACACTGCTCTCTCAGTTGCCAAATGATGACCAGGACTTTTGCCCCTTTCATGAGTAAGCATGACACATCCATCTGAGCCACATGGGAGTCCAAATTACTCAGTCTGGTCTGCCAGCTATGAGATTATTCCAAGACTGGCCCACAAGCACATACCAGGAAATGGTTACATAGGTCTTGAATGTGTGTGTTCATGTATGATGCCCTGCCCCTCTGGCAGAACATCCCATATGTAAGACATAAACGTCAGTTGAACCAGCAGCATATTAATGCAGTTCTACATACAGATGTCCCTCTCCCACACCTGCCTAACATACCTTCTTAGACAAGTATAGCACAGAGCCTGAAGAGAGCTACATAGACAGGGGCATACCACAGTTCATGCATCCTGACAATGACCACATATGTACACATGGAGTGATGCACCCACACTCTCACATGGCTGCTCTGTGGTTCCCAATACATGGATACTGTGTGTGAGAGAAAAGAGTCACTGGCTCAAGACCAGCCTATGGATCAAGGATGATATGTTAACTTTATCCTACATTTCCATATTTGTAGTTGCAGGTGAAACCTTCCCCAGCACGAGTCCTGACAGTCTCCAGCCACACTGAGAAGCTGCACCAATACCAGCTGGATGGCAGAAAGCGCTAATAGTGCCCAAACACATAGCGGGGATTAAGAAATGATGTGCTAATTGTGTGCACATGCTCAGAGTGGGCATTAGCAATGTCTAAGCATTAAAGGAGTTCTAAGGACCAAATAAGAAAACCAATTTACACCTCTTTTGGACAGCGGGGTCGTGTGTGTGTGTATGTCCAGAGGACTGTGAGCTGCAGCAATGCACTGTGCATGCATGTGATGACCAGGCTTTATTGCTGTGCATACAACATGCTGTCAGTCAGTTATTCTGCAACTCCACAAATTGTGTGAGACACCATTTATGGGCAAAAGGTTAGTTTTCAGTAAGTAGTTGCAACTTGTGGGAGTCACTGGCTGACTAGCTGTACCTGTACACATGTCCCCAAAGCAGTGACACTCAAATGTATTTCCATCATTAAAACTCATCCCCACAACATGCCCCTACACTTACCTCCCAGCATGGCACTGCTCTCATATCACCAGCTGGTTTGACTGGAGTGAGCTGGGGTGACATGGTCTCACCAGGGAGAGCTCCATCACATGTGTGTGTGCAGCAACCCTCATTTCTGACTGGGCCTCCAGGCCTCAGGACATACCTGTCTTCACAGGTGAGAGGCCTGATTAATGGCAGCTGCCATAACAGCTGTATCCACGGCAATGCTGTCAGCCCCCTTGGTACAGCTGCAGTCTATTGGGAGCTAGAATCACATGGAGGACTAGCCTCTATGAATGTCCAATTCAGACACTTAGGGGGATGTTTACTAAATTGCGGTAAAGTTATCAGTTGTAAGGGCAGTATTAAGATGTCTGAAGCCATATAAGGCAGTGGGCAGGTAGGGGGCGTGCTGGCGTTAGGGTGCCTTGTGCCATTTAACATGAGCTAACAGGACCAAGTGCGGTAAGGTGACAAGGCACCTTAAGTTAGGGTACCTTAAAGGTGTCTTAACTTAGGGCACCTTAACTTAGGGTGTCTTAACTTAGGGCACCTCAAGTTAGGGTGCCTTAATTTAGGGCATCTTAAAGACACCTTAAATTAGGGCACCTTAAACGTGTCTTAACTTAGGGTACCTTAACTTAGGGCACCTTAAGTTAGGGCGCCCTAAGTTAAGGTGCCCTAACTCAAGGTGCCCAAGGGCGTTAAAGTGGTTTAAGGTGACAAGCATGCATTTTGAGACATGAAAATGGCTGTAACCTAAATGCTGGATAGAGCACCAAGGAATGTCAATGTAAAGGTGATGGAAGGAAGGACAGGCGGGAGTTGATGGACCTGCCATATTGGTGGACACCCTACGTGGCAGTCAGTAAATTGGACAAGCATGTGGGAGACAGCTGTACCAATGCATAGGAGGATGGGGGCCAGGGCCACTGAATTTGCATGGGTTTGTTACTAGGGTCCTGCTGGCCCCTACAAGTACCACTGGGAGTAGGCCTGGAACGCCTCACATTCTAACCACCTAGGTCTAACAATCACCAACAGCCAGACTGCACCCGCTGTTCACCACTGGGTTTACCAGCCATGCACATACCAACTGCAGACAGTTCACTGATCAGTACACATTGCACGTGCACCCAGGCTTGGTATATATGGCATAGACACCTAACAGTTGGTTCAGTGATTGAGTCCCCAGGACAGAAACGACACCCAAATCACTAGAACTAGACACTATAAGAGTACTACATGGATACATAGCCATGTCATGGTCACTACACAGTCAGAGTGAGAGTGCCCTCCCAACATGATGTGCTGTGGCTACCAGGTCCTTGCAGGTGGCAGTTGGGCGCTACGATATCCCAACCATTGATTCACCCCAAATGCAGATACATCCTGGCCAATCTGCCCTGTTTCAACCCATACCCACAATACTTTGCTCCTCATCATGCACATTTGTAGGCTTATGCTGGAAACAGCTTAGGCACTGTGAGGCTCAGTGAGGAGTAGAAAGCCACAAAACAATGCAGAAGAGAGAGTGGGTAGGACTCTGGATCAGATATTGATTAAGACTGAACAAAGATGGATCTATAGATTAAAAACTCTCACGCCGACGGGCTTAAATAATAGTATAGAGTGGGCAGCATGTCTATAATTAGGTAGAACACTGTTAAAGCGATGATTTTAGGTTATGGAGATGGATGGATGTTTGGTATTTAAACACCACGGTGGATCTAGTCTGAGTGAGATTGTAGGTAGCGTTTGTAGTGACTTTGATCGCGTAGAGCAGCAGGTATTTGAATAACCTGAGGATTAATCCTGGTGTGTTGGAGTGAGTACTAGTTTTCTCAATAGAAGATTGTGAGGCTATTTTTGTGCGATAGGTTGTATAGGGGAAAGGTAGACAGAGTTTTCTCCCGCCATTCCCCTAGGGAGTGTGACGTATTAGTGATTGATTGGTTGGTTTAGAAACTAAGGAGGGGCTATAAAGATGGAGTCTTGATTCACATCTCACATGCGCGGCGTTCTTAGCCAGTATAGTAGTTCAAACTTAAGGAATGAAGTACACGACTAAGTGGAGGCTTGATTGAACGTGGGCAGCTGATACGGTAAAGGCTAATTGTAGTTTTTTATGGTCTTTTAGTATTTTTTAGCATAGGAGGGTAATAGTAGTTAATAATCGGGATAGGAGTTGTGGTGAGTATGTATTTGTTTGTACACAGTTTAAACGAAGAAGAAATGAATGTTCCCCTGAAGAAACCATTAGTGTGAAACGTCTAAACGGTACCGGGGATGAGCGTCGGGATCAAGATAGAGTACAGTTGCATCTAGTCATTAAAGTTAAGTTCACAGCTGTTATTAAAATATTTGTGAGAAGTGAAGACTGCGATTCTGCAATGATATGACTAGATACTTGTCAGATAATTTGGAGGTCATTGATGTTATAAAGCACTTTGCTGTAGTCAGACGTAAGTCTTAGCAGAAGTGCTCCTTTCAGACTGAGACCTCCGGTAATAACTCTGATCCTTATAGTGTTAACAGTGAACGACATTGATTAATAGAGTACAAAACAATGCATAGACATACACACACAAACACACTCATAGCGACACACTGTGCAAAAATGGGGAGGGTTGGCATTTCTGCCTACTACTCTGGTCCCAATCTCAGTTCAGGCACTGTTAAGGTGTGCTCATTGTGCAGGAGCTAGTAGTGCGCTCTGATGCTGACACACGCTGTCAACCTGACTCTCTATACAGCTGAGGATAGTGGAGCCTGTCTGTGTGGGTGTTTGTACCCTTGTTGGCCGATTCATTGGGGGTAAACCATGTTGGTGTTGTACCTGCACTGTGGGATAAAATCTAGCTACAGGGACATGCACTGAATGATCCACAGCCAGGACCCAAACTTGTAAACTACTGTTTTTATACACACCAACTGTGTGTAGTGCACCACAGTGCTGCCACATGGTCACAGCAGTACCTGGGGCTGACATTGCTTCCCATCAGACAGACCTTGGCACATGTTGCACTGTGAATGGTGCACTGGAGCAGGGCATGGCCTTGGTCTGCTGCAAACAGGTGCCGCAGCCTCGTCTGCCAACCCCCCCCCCATGCCATACTGACATGCCCATGTGCTGTCAGTGTTGGTGGTGCGCAGTTCCAGGCCAGTCAACATGCGGGTTGGTGGGCGTCTAGGGTGCAGGGTCTGGCAGGGGGGGGGGGGGGCGGAGGCATACATGGATGGCCACTCCATGGTAAGTGTGTTGCAGAGCCATTGATTTGAGGAGGATTGGGCCTGGTTTGCAGTTAACTATTACCATTGCCCATACCTCCTTTGATTCTGAGGCTCTTTTCTCCTTCCATATCAACTATTTACCTGATGTGATGTGTGACAAATGGTAGAGTGATATTAGTATTCATATGATTTACATTTTAGAGGTGACCTTTTAGGGCTTGTGCATGCTGTGCTGCACAGTGTCATGGGATGGGGGTGGTGGGTTTATACTCAGGAGTCATCTGCAGGACTGTTTCTTTGTGGACACAGTGGTGGCTGCATTGGGCAGTTTCCCATTGGAGGTGGTGCTGTTGTGGACAGTATCAGACTTCATGGGGCATGGGGCAGGCACAGAGTTCCCTCAGGGGAGTGGTGTGGTGGTTGGTAGTGGGGGGCAGCCTAGGTCAGCCATGTGTTGCTCGCATAGTAAGCCATACCCCTGATGAAGCTCCTGCGAAATGGAGATCTTCAGAGGGTGAAGGGTGAGTGATATGCCCTTAGGAGAGGCCTTCCAAGCTGATACATCATTTGGAGACACCCCGCAGCTCTGGATTTTGATCTTCAGCTTGAAAGCTAAATATAAAGGGGCAGGCTGGGTTGTTGTTGAAAGTCTTTGTCCGGCTGAGTTCTGCTGTATTTTGTTTCAGATGACAGTGGAATGCTCGCTCTGCAGCATAGCGCCTATGCAGTTCATTTGATTTTACTGCTGCGGATTATGTGTATCTGAGGCTGTGTATTAAGATGTTAAGCAAAGTTGGGATTTATGACTTTTCAAGGTTTCAGTATTTTGTAATGTAATAAATAGGATTTAATGAAAGTGATTTAAGGAAAAGGAGGGGGGTTTTAGATCTATGATGGTGTGATAGGATGCATCCCCTGCAGGCAGGTGGTCTTCTTGCTAAATAGAGGGAGAAATAGCTTTGCTGAGGTCTTTTCTCCTCTGCTTGGAAACTTTGTGAAGGGACAGGTGCTGGAATCTCTTCAATCCATTCAACATTCTTTTGCGCGACTAATCTTCCGCCAGCCTCGCTATACCCACATTACTCCTCTTCTCAAGTCACTTCACTGGCTCCCTGTCCGCTTCCACATCCAGTTCAAACTTCTCCTCCTGACCTTTAAGTGTATTCACTCCGTGGCTCCTCAGTACCTTTCATCTCTTATCTCTCCTTACAACCCGTCTCGTGAACTCCACTCTTCTAACAAGCTACTTCTGTCTATGCCCTCCACTCCTACTGCTAACTCCAGACTTCGCTCCTTTCACCTTGCTGCACCTTACGCCTGGAACAAGCTACCGGTATCTGTACGCCAGGCACCCTCTCTAGCCCTCTTTAAATCCAGGTTGAAATCTCACCTCTTCACTGTTGCTTTCAGATCTTGACCTCTGTGTTTGTCATGACTAGATTGTAAGTGCCGTGTTTTAGTCTTGTCTAGATTGTCAGCTCTGTGTTTGTTTTAACTAGATTGTAAGCTCTGACGAGCAGGAACTGTCTCTTACATGTCTGTACAGTGCTGTGTATGACTGGTAGCGCTATATAAATGCTCAATAGTAGTAGTAGTAGTAGTAGTACTATACTAATGAATTTAAATGTCCGGTTTTTTATTACATAAATTACATACCAGTGTGTTATTTTTGTTTAGGTAGTTATCTTTACTAGCACCATGTCTCTATGTTTGGGCCATGTTGCTGCACTGTTACACACAGTAGGTCTTTTTCACTGTGGTCAAGTTTCCTTTCCATACGCGGTTTCCCTTTTGTCCATTCTGCATTTTTCCACCTTGCTTTCCTCTTAGCCATTGTGTTTCTGTTTGCCTGTTTCCTGTGTGGGGCCCTGTTTTGTGTGTTTACTGTCATTTGGTTGTGTGGTGGGTCCAGCTTAGCCCCTGCTACTTTTGCCCTTTCACTTTGCAGCTACTTCCTGATTCTTTGCACTGCTTTTGTCCCAACAAATGCATTTCCCCTGCCCCCTCCCTTTCCCGCTTTGCCCTATTTAGTGCACCAGGGTAGTCCGAATCCTTTCCCAGCCCTTGCATGCTGCAGCTAGGGTTGGCCTTCGGTGGCCTATGGGGAGCCGGGTTGCCTCATTTTCAATGACCATCCTGCAGAGCAGTCGGGTCTCTGCCTCTGAAAAGTTTACGTGCCTGGTGGCCATTTTCCAAGGGTCTGGCAGCAGCGGGGGGAAGGACTTATGTTGCCGTGGGTTACCCGTGTTGCTTACATGCAAATGCGGGTTACATGTGTTACTTGCACGTAAACGGGGCGCTGCTGTTCGCCAGATACATGTTTAGCAGCTAGATGTACAACTCCGTATTCTGTCGCGCGGCTGCATGTCTAACCTCGCGAATAAGGAATCACATCTACATTTCGGAATACACATTTTAGACGTATACAGCCACCCTGCACATCTTTCTCAGAGTAGGGCCCTATGTTGTTTCTGCTAATGAAGCACTGTTATCACTTTCTTGGGCTCACCTATCGGTGCAGCACATTGCAGATGTTTAAATAGGCTCTCTCTCCTCAAAATGCACCCTTACCAACAGGTTTTGATATGCAGTAAGGTTCCTGGTGTTAAGGTGTCATTGTTAAGGGAGCAGGATCTTCTTCCCACCCACTCCCCACCCATTGACCCCTACTCTCTGCCTACTCTCCGCCCACTGGGTGCTTTACGCTGTTGATCCAGTTAACGAGTGCTAAAGCGGTGTTAACGTGTGCTAATGGTGCATTAGCGCGTGCTAACGATGCAAGTGCCCTGTTAACGTGTGCTAACGGCACACTTGCTCCTTTAGCGCGGTTTAGTAAACATACCCCTTAGTTGGTGAGACAGGAAAGATTCTGCAATGTAGCATCATGCACCTTGCTCTTGTCCTAATCTGCAGTCATAGAATGCAATCTAGGGGTCTCTTAGCTCATACAGGCATGTCCATCTCAGACACATCAGCACACCAAATACATTATCTCAACACTGTCTAATGATCATTGACCACAGCATTCAGCATGACATTATGTATTACTCCATAACAACAACCAGCCTTATGTTTACAGAAATGACATGCGTTGGTTTACTTGTTTGTGCTAGTGTGACACTGACCTCTGAATGGTGTGTGTACAATTCCAGCAAAAAGAATATATCACAGGATGTCATGTAGGTCTCTGCATTGCCTGCCACATGTAGGAAGGCAGTGAATGGAGGTGAATGTTGGGATGGAGGTATGGGGGGGACCAGTCCCATACATGTTGTGAATGTCCCCCTGGTAGGTGGCATTGCCAGTCAGAAGCTCTGTTCAGATGCACAGAAGCTCTGAGGGCCTATTCAATCTCTGCATCTTTCACATCAGAGACCCTGCATGACAGCCTCACCCATTCTCCATAGGCACCGAGTCTGACAGCCACAAGAACATTGTTAGGGTATAAAGAGGCTGGGGATGGCAGCGTATTTATAGCCAGGAGCTGTACCAACATCTAACCTCATGTTCAATCTGCCATGCTTCCATATGCTCTTGGTAGGGGGGGGAACTATGTCCAAAGCGTGGGAAAAAGCATGTGCTGCACTGGCCATTTTTGCAGTGTCTATGCCAAGCACATGACATAATATGGGAGTACGAGAATGACACTATGTTCAATGCTCACTGACAAAAGCTGTGTAGGGAGACACACTCTTCTGGTATGTGACAGACTTAGGCCACTGTGGGCCAACATGTACTCACAGCCTGTCTCTGGGCCAGTTTCCAGTGCCCTTTGTATTGCATTAACTGTTCCCAAGTTTAAATTAAAAGGGTACACAAATGGAGCAGAAGATTCTGGGTATTGTCAAGAATAGACCAGTTTGCACAGGATGTACAAGAGTCTTTATCTTTATCTTTATTTATCGCTTGATATACCGCCCAAGCATATGCATCAGGGCGGTGCACAATAAAATCAATTGGAAAGTGGAAAAAGAAAGGAACGCCATTGTTTAGACAGGGCAGAGAGGGACAGGAAGAGAAAGAAGAGGACAATTAAGCAAGGTAAAGGAGGTTGGAGGAGAGGCCTGGTGGGGGTGTGGGACTGGTGAAGTGTGGAAGTCTTAAGGATCCGGGAGGTCAAATGCCTACTGAAAGAGGTAGGTTTTGAGTGAGCTCTTGAAGCATAGATAAGACAGTTCGGTATGGGGGGCAAGGGGGAGGGAGTTCCAGAGGGCAGGCGCCAGGAAGAAGAAAGCGGAGTGACGTGTGGATTCCAGGTGAGCTGAGGAAGGGGAGGGAAGAAAGAGGCGATTCCCATGTGCTTAGTGAAGGAGAAGGGGAGAAGGCTGCAGATGGATGGAGTCATCTAGATATTGGGGAGAGCCAGTATGTAATGCTTTATGGGTAAGAATGAGAACCTTATAGAGGAAACAAAATTTGAGTGGGAGCCAGTGCAAACGGAAAAGGAGGGGGGTGATGTGTTCCCGGGTGGAGGAATGAGTGAGCAGACGTGCAGCTATATTTTGAACCAATTGGAGGCGCCCGAGTTGACATTGTGGGAGTCAGAGGTTAAGTAAATGGATGAGCCATTTTAATATGGGTCTGGCATGAGCATGGCCTTACTGCACACATCTGTTCATGCCAAGAGGCCACTCTCACTCTGACCAAGCTGTGACCATGTCACGGCTATGGAACTACATAGTGCTATCTATAGATAAGTTGCAGTGACATTGGCGCTGGTTATAGTAGTCCAGTTACTAGTCAGACTTCTGGTTATCCATGCTGCAATGGGAATATTTTCATGGTGTCTATGTGTATGTGCAGGGGTGGTAACTAGCAGACCTGACACAGCCTGGTGTCGCAGAACATATGCAGACTGACTCTGATGGATCTACCTGAGTGGTTCTCAACCACGTTTTCTGGGGACCCCCCAGGCCAGTCAGGTTTTCAGGCTATGCACAATGAATATGCATGAGATAGATCTACATGCACTATTGTATGCAGATCTATCTCATGCATATTCATTGTGGATAGCCTGAAAACCTGACTGGCCTGGGGGTCCCAGAGGACTGGGTTGAGAACAGCTGAATAGATGTCTCAGAAACAAAGGAGAGCACATTTTTGTGGCTGCTTGTAACCTGCTGGTGACTAAGGTTTTGGCAGGCTGTGTTGGTTGGCATCAGCTCCCTCTTTTCTGCCTAGGCACCCCTTACTGTATTCAGGTTCATTGGAAACAACTGCCTGAACTGTAGACTATGATATAAGATGTTATATGAGAGTCTCTGGGCAGCAAGTGCAGGACACAAGGACCAGATGGGGCATGCAATTCTAATATGCTGCAATTGTACAGAGTATAAAACTACTAGTATGACATACTACATACAAAATCTGCAGTATTTGGACAGTAGAATAAATCTGCCTCAGAACCTGGAGAGACCAGCAAATGCAGTGCTTGGTCTGGGGACCAGGTGATATTTGCTCTTCCTCACATTCAGGGTGGCCAGTGAAAAAGGACACGTGGCAACTGTTATGTCCATGAAGCACACAATGTGCCTGCACATTACAGGGCTGATGTGACAAATTGCTGCATTCTCCATAGGGGCAAAAGTAGCATGTAGATGTTCAGATTGTGAGGTGCATCCTAGGAAATAAAGGGGCTAATCAAAACTGGCACACAAAGCCCACGTTGCAGCCATAGTGGCAACTCTGATCACTGGAGCATTGCCCAGTTCCTGCATGTCTTGTATGATGAAGAGGCAAGTATGCATGGCCTCCCAGAGAGGGCAGTATGGTCTGGGATGGACCTCATGGATCATGAATGAGGTTTGAGTTTGGTGTATGTGCAAAATTACTTATCTTGTAGTGTACAGCAGGTCAAAAGGGAATGCACGCCCTGCACATGTGCTGCCTCAGGGATTAGTGCCACCCTGCAGCCCAGTGGACTTCTGTGTTCAAATGTTGTTTGGCTTAGGAGATACAGTGGAGGGAAGGGCATCTTGACCTAACATGTGGCTTGGACTTTGGACAGGAGATTAATACTGCTGCTGTGTGTCTGTTATGCAGATGCAGTACTGAGTGTCCGGTGCAGGCCCTAGGTGTGGTTGCCAACTGTCTCAGAATTTGACTGCCAGGTTGTTTCACATCCTGGTTTTAGGCCATTGCTGACAGAGACCTGTAGTCTGGTTTATTCTAGAGAGTGTTATAGAGAAAAGTATGCAGGTGTAGCTTAATGGTTAGAGCACTGGCTCAGCAAGGAACAGAACAGTGTTTAAATTGCACTTGTGGCCTTGGTAAAGTCACTCCACTCTCCATTGCTTGGAAGAAAGGTATGGCAATATAGTTCTAGTCACACTGCCAAGAAAATCCAGGCGCTGCTCTGTTACCAGGAGTCAGCATTGACTCAAGGGCACACACATTATTATTCTTCTTTTTTATGAGTTATGATAGCACATTGGGTCTGCAAGCATGCACATTGCAATCATACCCATCTGAGAGCATGACTTTAATGGCTCTGCTGCAGCACATTGCAAAGGGTCGTACAACTTCACCCTGTAGATGCATGACACATGATTGGAAACTTTTGTGATAATTGTGAATGAACATCTTTTGCTCCATCACATATATGCAGTACATGCAGGCATGTCACACTCCTGGTATGGCCACCTGCACAGATTATACATATCCTTATTTGCTCCATTTCGTCAGTTTGAGAGACACATCAGTTTAGAGATATGGGTGGATGCCAGGTGTGTAACATCATGCAAGTGATCTTGTTCTAGCAGAGAGTATGAGTGTAGACCTTATGGGCCCAATATTCAATTGGGCAGACTATGCGCTGCGACAGTGCATAGCCCTGCCCACTGACCTCTAAACCTGGATATTCAATGCCGTGGCGTGAATATCCAGGTTTGGCGTCGAGTGGATTCACTCACAGAGCCTAATGGGGTAGCAGCAATATTGGACCACTAGTTAGCACCCCATACCCCACTTACTGGTAATTCCTGCCCCCACTCCACCCTATAACACCCCCAACACTCCCTGATGCTAACCGGATAGCATCGGGGCACATAGGGGACATAGATGGGGATATTTAACGGCACTAACCTTGTAGGTGCCGTCGAATATTCCTATTTAAGGCATTTACATGGTTTACTGGTCTGTAACTAACTAACAAAATACACCCTTAGTAACCACCATTAATTAGCTAAAGTCTTCAAAAAAACTCATATATACCTTTTACAAAACGTAGATACAACAAATTCAATAAGGCATTAACGACCTCATGATGGCCTTACCCCTACATTTGGCGAATCTAGTAACCATAGGGAGATGGCAGACATTCACATCATAGGTCTCTAGCCTTGTTATTCTCAATTATATTTATTCTTATATTCTTATATTATTCAAATTAACCACAAATTGATAATTCTATATCCACAAAAGTACTTTTAGGGATCCTCCAAGACTCAAAAATACATAAACACATTGAAAAGAAAGTGTCTATATTTCTACATGGTACGTGGTAATTTCTGGTTGTGTCTACGATTTGTAAAAGGTATATACGAGTTTTTTTGAAGACTTTAGCTAATTAATGGTGGTTACTAAGGGTGTATTTTGTTAGTTTAGTCTACCCTTAGGTAGTTATATTTATTAGTATTACTGGTCTGTAAACCATGTAAATGCCTTACAAATATCAAATCCAATCTGTCCAAGAACACTTGGCATTTGCATGCAGTTTTTCCAGATGTGTGACTGTTATGTACTTGGATTATAGCCTATTTACTTGTCCATTTGTTATATGCATATCTGTCAGGATGACTGTATGGTGGTTAGAACAGGTGAGACAGCTGCAAAACCCAAATACATGGCTTTAGACTTTCCCTGTGGCACAGCAACTATTTTTCATACACACTACAACTGGGGTTAGCTGCAGTTGTGAGGCCAAATCTGGTACAATGGGGCAACAAGGCCATACGCCACTCTCATCTAACCCCATCCATCAGCATATATCTATCCTGTTCAATCATGTATTCTCCTGTCCGATGCTACACCCTGGCCCACACTGTGGCATTTTACTTATTAAGGCGTATCGCTCATGCCTCACCTGCAGCTGATGTGCAGGTCACCACTGCCACCCAGGCTGTCTTTCTATGACTACATCATGGCCATAGTGACTACTCCATGGCACACTTCTACCCAATCTTATGCCACCCAGTGACATCACATGAGCACCCCTCACTGAAACAGTACAATTGCCTCCCACATTATCCACACACTCACTGTCTCACATGTATGTGACATATGGAGGTGAATTTTCCATCATCAATTCCTTTTGCTCCCATCCAGCACCTCACTTCTGACCTCTCCATAGGCTCCCTTATCCTGCGTTAAAGCAACCATCCTTATCCCATGTTAACCTGCACACGTGACACTCTTAACACCCGTTAACCGGTTGCTAGCACACTTTACCCCCCAGACATTAACACCCATTGGGGCCCTTAATGCTGCCAATTGCACACGCTAAAGGGTGCATCCTTAATGGTCCTTAGTAAACATACCTCAAAGAGATCTTTGTACCCTTCCTGTTGAGTGAGGACACTATGGGAAGGAGCGAAGGAGAAGAATGGAGTACGAAGGATCCAAAAATGGCACTCTTTCTTGATAATGAAATCCTTTGTATCTTGCTGTCTGGTAGTTCTAAGAATATCAAGGATCTTAGATTCCTTTTAGGAACCAGGACATTCTTGCACAATTTATTTCAGCTCTCCCTGCCATTCTACTCATATGGATTACCCAGAGCATCTTTACCTATCAGTATAAGTGGTCCAAGGATCCTTTACTCATTTGCAAGTCTTTTCTATAGCTGCTGTACAGGCTTGGAATAACTTACCAGTGAATATAAGGACAGAACAAGATTTGTTAGACTTTTGGAAAGAACTGGAAATATATTTGCTTTGATTAACATATACATGGCCCGATATTCAACAGCGGCGGCTAGCCGTTGCCGCAGAATTTTAAACCTGAATATTCAATGCTGGGGCCATGTCCGGCCACTGGCATTGAATATCTGGGTTGCCTTGATTGCCGCAAAGCTAACTGGGCCGTGGCAATATTCTGCCATGGCCCGGTTAGCTTCTGTGGTGAAAGTTAGGCCAATATTTCCTGCTGGACTTTTGCCATGTGTTGCTATCTTTGCAGTGGCACCATATTGCCGCTGCCCCGTTAGCGATGGGTGCCACCCCAGAATGCCCCAAGCACACCCCGCTGTTAACTGGCTATCATCGGGGTGTGCAGCATTGGCACCCGTGGATATTCAGCAGCTGAATATCCCGCTGATCAGCATTTACACGGTTTGCAGGTCTGCAAGTATGTAAATGCCTTTGAATATCAGGCCCACAGATTTTTGTTGTTGTCATATTTTATTGTAAATGTTGATTGCAACCCACTCAGATGCTATGAGAAGGGTAAGCTGTAAATAAATAAATAAATGAAATGAAATAATCTCAGTAAAAAAAAGTTTTTTCAATTATGCTTGAAAACCTTCCTCTTCATTTAAAATAGACATGCTAATCCATTACCCTAGTAACCAGCATGATTACATTGTGACCTTCCCTTAGCAAGGCCCCAAAATACATAAAGCATGCAAATATCATTAAATGTTCACCAACATCTTGTGAGCAAGGTGAGTGCTACCTCAGTTATGACAGGAATGAGAAGTAACGTGCACCATTTCATTTGCATCATTGACCAAGTTATAACGTACTTAAGCCAATGACATCATTGAAATGAATTATGGGTAAGTTGCCCAACACATGAGCAGCCCGTTGAATATAGCAGTTAAATAGAAACCACATTGTTACAATATGTAAACCATATGTGACTCATATTTGTTGTAGAGAAACACAAACTACATTACAGATAGGAAAACTGCATGTGATTTTTGTTAGTTAATATTTGCATAACTTGACATTCATGATTTAACACATACCATATGTAGCATCTCTTTTAAATGTACATTGAAGTTTAGTTTAGTTTATTTAAAATTTTATATGCCACCATATCGACACAGCAAGGCAGTTTACAATAAAACAACAGATGGAAACGTTAAAAGAACTCCAAAATCATATAGGAAAGAGACACACATAACCATACAGAAGAATATAGTAGGGAAGGAGAGAAACAGGAAAAGAGAAAGATGCAGGCCAGAATTAAATCAGGAAAGCTTTTTGAGAGAACATAAGCACATAAGATCATAAGATATGCCATAATGGGTCAGACCAAGGTCCATCAAGCCCAGTATCCTGTTTCCAACAGTGGCCAATCTAGGTCATAAATATCTAGCATTTTCCCCAAAAGACACAGGTTCCTCAATGCTTGTATTGGGTCAAGCAGTGATATCCTGGGTCCCTTTTAATAATGGTTTATGGACCTTTCCTCCAGAAACTTGTCCAAACTTTTTTTAAACCCAGCTACACTAACAGCTTTTACTACATCTTCCGGTAACAAATTCCAGAGTTTGATTACACGTTGAGTAAAAAATATTTTCCCTTATTAGTCTTAAATAGGTTATCCTGTAGCTTCATTGCATGTCCCCTAGTCTTTTTATATTCTGATGACGTAAACAATCGATCTATGTTTACCCGTTCCACTCTATTCATTAATTTATAGACCTCTGTCATATCATAGGCTTTTGATTGTGTAAACCATGAGAAACTCTGGGCCACATTAAGAAGCATGGGTATACCAGAACACCTGATCGTTCTCTTGCGCAATCTGTACATTGATCAAGAAGCAACAGTTCGAACGGAACAAGGAGAAACAGAATGGTTTAAAATAAGCAAAGGTGTAAGACAAGGCTGCATACTTTCCCCCTACCTGTTTAATTTATATGCAGAACAAATCATCAGAGAAGCAGGACTGTATGAAGACAACAGAGGTGTGAAGATTGGTGGAAGACTCATCAACAACCTTCGCTATGCTGATGATACTACATTACTGGCTGAAAGTGAAGATGATCTGAAGCATTTGCTTCTCACAATCAAAGAACATAGTCTCAAAATGGGCCTGCACCTTAATGTAAAGAAGACAAAGATCATGACAACTGGCATAAGCAACAGGTTCATCGTTGAAGGAGAAGAAATTGAAATTGTGAACAACTTTAACCTACTTGGATCAACTATCAATAAAGAAGCAACAAGCAGTCAAGAAATCAAACAACGCATTGCTCTTGGCAGAATGGCTATGAAAGACCTAGATAAGATTCTGAAGAGCAGAGATGTCTCTCTCCATACAAAGATTCGACTTGTTCAAGCCATGGTATTTTCAATAACATCATATGGATGTGAAAGCTGGACAGTGAAAAAGACAGACAGAAAGAAAATTGATGCCTTTGAATTATGGTGCTGGCAGCGAATACTGTGTATACCATGGACTGCCCGAAGAACAAACCAGTCGGTACTAGAGGAGATCAAACCTAAGCTTTCTTTAGAAGCTCAGATGACAAGACTTTGGGGTCTGTTTACTAAAGGCCGGTGTTGTGCGGTCCGCGGTACCGAGCGGGTGCCGTATAAGGAGTGGGCGTTCCGTCGTGAAGAACAGAAGCTGTGATTGACAGATGCGCTAAGGTGCGCGGCGCCCGTGTGGTTAGTGCCCTGTGACATTACGGCGTTTGATCTGTGCACATAGATCACACTGCTCACGGTTTTTGGGCTTCCACTATTGTGCTGCACATTGCTGACGGAAACGGTTTCTTTTCCCTGCACAGCACCTCTAACGCGAGTGTTTCACTGGCGGTAAATTTCTTTGCAGATTCGGGCACGCTCCTGTGCGGCGAGTCTCTCCCCTCCCACATTCCGCCCACTGACCCCGTCTCTCCGCCCCTAGGGGGCCTTCCTCCGCCCTCATTTCGCCTTGGCACGCCTCTTTCGCACATTACCGCCCCGCAAATGTGCGCGTTGTCGGCGCACGTGTGCGGGGCCCGTTAATGTGACCCGCACGTGTACGGGGCGTTTAAGAGCACTTAAATGCAACATTTTAGGGCGCTCAGGTGCGCCCCGCACAGGTGCGCCGTTTAGTAAACATGCCCCTTTGACTTTCATACTTTGGCCACATCATACGAAGATAGAGATCATTAGAGAAAGACATCATGCTTGGCAAGATAGAAGGTCAACGCAAAAGAGGAAGGCCAGCAATGGGATGGATTGATACAATAACAGCAGCTATGGGTACCAGTCTGTCAACAATGAGCCGCCTGACTGAAGACCGAACACAATTTAGGATAGCTATCCAGAGGGTCCGACTCGACGGCACTTAACAACAACAACATCATATCTCCCCTTAGCCATCTCTTTTCCAGGTTGAAGATCCCTAACCTTCCACATACACATACACTAATACTTACAGGGAACATGGAGTAGCCTTCCATCCCCTTTACCATTTTAGTGGCTCTTCTCTGTATCTTTTTTAATAACGCTATTATTTATCTATTTTATTTAGCTGCATTTATATCCAAAATGCTGCCCACATATATAGACCTTTTCCTCACTGCCTGACCCTCTGCAAGTGCTGCCAGGGCCAGGATTGGGTGGCAGGGGCTCTCCTATGGCAGTCCTGTTGTGCAGGGAGGGGGCTGCATGCCCTGATCGCACAGGAGCCTGGCACTTATTCCACTTCCAAGGTGGAATAAGTCACGTGTGCAACAGGGCATGCAGCCCCCTCCATGATTTGAATAGGCCCTGTACGTTCGGGTGCTTCAGCCTGCCCTCACTCCACTCCCTCTCTGCCTCCATCCCACCCCCTCCCGCCCCTGTCCTGCGCTCCCCACACAAACCCTCTGTACATACGGTGAGCAGCTGGCACAGAATATGGTCCCGATGAATAGCAGGGGATGCACATCCAACCTGGACATACAACCCCACTATTCAAGCATCAGAATCTACCCAGTAGAGTATGTCTACTTTTATGAAATCTGCTTGTAGGCATTCTTGAGGTTGTAGTTTAGGTAACAAGGAAGGTACAACGGTACTGGGGACCTAGACAAACCTTCAACCTTACACCCCCCTCCCCTCTGAAATTTTGAGAATTAAACTCATCAGTCATGATTATCCCACCAACGTACTTTTAAATACTAAACTTTGCTGTATATGCATGTGTTGCCCACTCTCCCTGCAAGTAAAGAATGCAATGACGGCTCTTTGAGTATATGTGACCGTCAGGATCTATTGCTTTGCTTGACTGCTGCTGCACTTTGCGATCCCTCAAAAACATTAATACTACAACCTCACTACTTGACCCTTGTCCAGTAACCTGGATAAAGAACTCTCTACCTGTACTCTCTCAGTTCATCCTCCCAATAATAAACCTCTCCCTAAAAAACGGATACCTACCCTCTACACTAAAACACGCACAGATCCGCCCAATCCTAAAAAACTCTACCCTTGACAAATCATCACCTAACTCTTACAGACCCATATCGAGTATTCCATTTATGGCCAAATTAATTGAAAAAACCGTACAAATTCAAACACAAGAGTTCATTGATAGCTCAGCCCCACTTGATGACCAGCAATACGGGTTTCGCCCCAGACACGGAGTAGAATCACTCCTAACAGTGCTAATCGACGCACTTGTGAGGGGAATAGACAAACCTAAACAAGCATTCTTACTCATATTCATCGATGTTTCTGCAGCCTTCGACAGCGTTCACCATTCAACAATGATTAATAAACTTAAACAATTAGGTATAAAATCCACTGTTCTAAAATGGTTTACTTCTTATCTAACAGACCGATCTCAAACAGTACAAATCGGAAATCTCACATCAAAAACATACAAACAAGAACTAGGCCTCCCACAAGGCTCAGCACTGTCAGCGTTACTTTTTAACATATATTTAAAACACATCTGTAAAATATTTAAAAAATTCAATGTCCTCTATCACCTGTATGCGGACGACATAATGATGTATGTCCCATTCAAAATCCCAAACATCCCTATACAACTCATTATCGACTGCCTCACTGAAATCAACACCTGGCTAAATGAAAACAATCTGTATATCAATCACTCTAAAACAGAAGCTCTAATAGTAACTAAATGCACAACATTTATTCCTCCCTCCCATATTACATTGCAAAATAATAATATCATACTAAAATCTGAAATACGCTACTTAGGTGTGATACTGGATAAACATCTCAGCATGGTCACACATGTAAGAAATATAGCAAAAAAAGTTTACTTTAAACTAAAAATATTAAAGCAACTCCGCCCACTAATGCACTTACAGGATTTTCAACGCGTCATACAAGCAATCATAACCCCACATTTTGACTTCGCAAGTCAAACCCTACTTGGCGTAACTAAGGAAGCCTTAAAAAAACTTCAATTAGCACAAAATGCAGCAGCAAGGACCATTACGAGAGCCCCACCTTTCCAACACATAACCCCAATCTTAGAATATCTACACTGGCTCCCGATTCAAAGCCGTATAGAATACAAAACTATCTTAACCACCTACAAAGCCATAACAAAAACAGCACCCCTGTCTATAAATAACCTCATCAAAATAGAACCTACCCATGATCTACAAAGGAGAGACCAGTTAAATAAACTAACCCCACCAAAAGAATTCATTAGGGCCAATAAATCCACTAACAAGAAAGCCTTCTCCCATGCAGCCCCCATCTTGTGGAACACAATCCCAAAAGAATTAAGACAATTACCTGATATAATGGAGTTCAGAAAAAAACTCAAAACACACTTATTTACAAAGCATTATGGATCTATGACCAGCTCATCCCTCACCCCGCAGCTAGATAAAGGATAATCCTACCCCAGGTAATACACTATTCAACAAAAGAATGAAGCGCTGTATCCTAAGACAAAGTGATTAAGAAAAATGAAAAACAAAACTATGTATATAGTTTAATTTTGTTCAACTGCACATAGTTCACTAATTGTTAATTGTTATTTGTTAACTGTAATTACCTAGCTACAAATTGTTATATGTAAAAACAGATCACCCTGTTTATTGTTGTTATATGGAAACCGCACCTGATCAATGGAAGGAGCGGTATATAAATAATCTGTTAATTAAATTAAATTAAATTAATTAATTAAATTAAATTAAAAGCTGCTGCCCTATGCGACTGTCTGGTATTGCCTAATGGTTCAGCTGGCCCCATTGGCAGAGCGGTAACAGAGTTGTGATGTACACATGTATTGTACAAGATATGCATAAAGTACATACACAAATTTACACTTTTTTCTGAGCAGGTATAAATTTGTGCATTGGCATCCATGCACTGTTGGGGCTAGTACTGGGAACCTATATTATAAAGGCACATTTGCTTTAAAGGCACATTTCAGACAGGATATGGAGATCAGAAATGAGACATCAAGCTCACGCCATCTACAATTGTGCCAGTATTTTAGAAACCACTCTGCTAAAGTTGGAGCCATTTCTAAAATTTGAATAAGAAGGTGCAAGGACACTCAGGGATATATATACATGTGCATCCTTTAAAAACTGGGATGGGAAGATGATTGGACTAGGTAACAGAACAAAGAAATGCCTGAGTTTTAGCGGCTACTAGCATTGGAAGAAGGCTGGAGATGGAGACATTGTCTTGATGCAGGAGTGGCAAGATAAGTAATGCCACCTGAAACATAGTACTGTGTCACTCTGATAGATGCTGTGGGAAATCTCCATGGGAAGCTTCAGCAACTGAGTTTTTTTCCAATAGTTGAATATGAAAGTAAAGCTTTTTAAGGAACAGAACTCCTTTTAGAGATTTGCAGAATAAAAGGGACTTTGAAAATTGTTGTCAAACTTTATAGTCTGGAAATGGAAAGGGTCTAACAAAAATTACACAGGTACACTAAAAAATTTTTTTTTTAAACTGCCTCTAATGTTTCGATTGATTTTTACGTTTTTTGGTGCGCTGAATCCAAATCTGGTAACCAATTTGCTCCATCACGTACAGATTTTTTGCTACATTGGGTTAGCAGTTTGAGGTGAACGTTTCAGATTGAGTGCGATCGAGATAAAAGTTTCTTGGATGAATTCTTTATACTAATTGTTTAGTAGTTATTCAAATAAGAATAAAGAAAATTGTAACAAGGCAGCACATAAGAATAGAGTAATGTCAACAAAACACACTGTGATGGTAGCAAAATTGTCTGCACTTAAAACAGCCACATACATGTGCACAAACATTGAGCATATAAGAGCGAGGTTAGACACAAAGCAAAGCAAAGAAATGTGCAAAAAATGTTGTACAGGTATGTATGTAAGAATAGAAAACGCAAACCGCACCATTGCAATACATGAAGACAAACACCCGATGGTGTGAAAATAAAATTCTAATAAATGAGATCCGACACTGTGGTAATAACTAGCAAATTTTTATTTCAAAGTTTAGTAAAAACACAATATTTGTCAACACAGTTTAGATTTTAAAGTCATTCTTGGGTCAATCAATCTCCTGGTGGGCCCGTTTCTTCTTCCCCCGAATGCTTCTCTTGGTGCGCTGCTTGGCGTATTTTTCATCTGGGGTTTCCCGCAGCAGCAACCAGCAGAAATCAGCCATCATAGTGGTGTTCCATCTTCCTTGGTACCTTCTCTCTGCGTCCTTGATGTCCTGGTGAAACCTTTCACCTTGTTCTTCACTGTACGCCCCCAAGTTTTCGGGAAAGTAGTTCACATGGGAGTGCAAGAAATGGACTTTCAGGCTCATGTTACAGCCTTGTTCTTTGAAGGCATTGAGCATCCTGGCAACAATATCCTTATAGTTCTCATCCCGCCTGTTCCCCAAGAATTTGAGAACAACATCCTTGAAGGAATCCCAGGCTTCTTTTCCTTCTCAGACATCGTTTCAGCGAATGCTCCATCTGAAATGAGTTTCCTTATATCAGGGCCAACAAACACTCCTTCCTTTAGCTTTGCTTCAGAAAGTCGGGGGAACTTTGAGCAAAGGTACCGAAAGCACTCACCATCTTTTGGAAGGGACTTGATGAATTGCTTAATGAGACCCAACTTAATGTGGAGAGGTGGTAATAGAATTTTATCACGAGGTACCAAGCTCTCATGAAGAACATTTTTCTCACCGGGTCTCAAATACTCCCGAATTGGCCAGTCTTTTTTCCCCCAGTGTAGGTCGCGGGCCCGGCTATCCCACAAGCAAAGGAAGCAGGGATATTTGGTGAAACCGGATTGCTGCCCTAATAGCATGGATAGAATTTTAAAGTCTCCACAAATCATCCACTTATGCTCATCATAACGAATCTTCTGAAGAATCAGGGCCAAATTCTCGTATTTTTCTTGGAGAATAACAGAGTGAGCAATAGGAACTGAAGCAAATGTGTTGCCATTATGAAGAAGAACACCTTTTATGCTGTCTTTTGACGAATCAATGAACAGCCGCCATTCAGCAGGATCATACTTGAGTTTAAACTTTTCCATCACTCCGTATATATCGTTGCAAAATACCAAATCTTCCTCTTTGCTGAAATACTTCAAAAATTGTGTCTCGCGGTTGCGGTACCAATAAAAAGTTGTTCCTGGTGACAATAGATTTTTCTGTTTAAGCCGAGAACCTAGCAGTTGGGCAGCATCTTTTGGGAGTCCTAAATCCCGGACTAAATCATTCAATTCAGCTTGAGAGAAAAGTTCAGGTTTCGGATCTGGTTCAGTTTCAAACTCGGAAGTACTGGACTCATCGGGAAAAGCCATCTGATGAGTCTCATCATGATCAGAACCGTCCACACAAATATGATCCAAAGATTTTGGTGGTTCAGGCACAGGTACTTCATTGCTATGAGGCATAGGCCTAATTGCTGAGGGAAGGTTGGGGTAACTTATTACGTTCTTATTTTTTAAGTTGTATCCCTTCACAATGCAAGAGCAAAAATAGCAGTCACTGCTGTGGTCTCTTTGTTCACGCCACATCATAGGTATTCCGAAAAGAAATGCTTGTTTTTTTACCTTTCATCCATAAGCGTAGATCTTCCTCACGTGTCTTGCACACTTTGTGAGGAGCCCACGGTTTGTCTTGATCACCTAACTTCAAACCGAAATAGGCAAAATATACTCTTTTAATAAATGCAGAAATGTTCCTCTGCTGCTTTTTCACGGTATATTCCCCACAAATAAAACAAAAACTGTCCGGAGAGTTGACGCAACCTCTGGCTCTGTGAGCCATCACAAATACACAGCACTGCAAACTACAACTGTAGTGAACCACTTCGGAATAAAGCTGGATTATGACTGAGCATACAAAAGGTAATAATGAACTTGCAAGAAACTGAAATTTGACAGGAACGTTCATGTCGCAACCACCGTGTTTGAGCGAGCGCGAACGAGGCGAGGCGAACAGGAAAGAACATGCGCCAGCGCGAGTACTGGATTTAGCCCCCCGCCTCCCAATTGTCCTGTTAATGTATAAAATGAATACAAAACACTCTAAAATATCATGAGGGAGTGTTTCTAGTTAGTTAACCATTACAACCTCTATTTTGGGCCAAGAAAATAAACTGCAGTCGGCTAAAAAGAAATTATGTGAACATTCCTTATATGGGTAAGAAATCTAATTTTGCAAGAAAACGTGACGTGATGGAACATTTTGGCTATTTTTCCTGGATTCAGCACCCCAAAATCTATAGGAATCAGTTGCAAAACTGGAGGCAGTTTTTTGGTAGTGTACTGTGTTATTATTGCTAATGGTCAATGTGTAATGTTAGTATCTACGTGCAGCAGTAGCAGAAAGTAGCTCACAAATGTACATGTGGGAAAAATCAATGGGGGAAACCCAGCAATTTACATGTGTAAGTGCCGGCATATTGCAACAGCAACCTTGGACCAGAGGGACTGGGGTTTCTAGTCCCACAGGTGCTCCTTTTGGCCTTGGGCAAGCCACTTAACCCTCTGTTGCCTCAGGTACAAAAACATAGATTGTGAGCCCTTCAGGGACAAGGAAAAAATATATATACAGTACCTGACAGGACACTGCTTTGACTGGTAGAAAAGTGGTATATAAGTCTAGTTAAATAAATAAAATAAACATACATATGCAAGTGCTGTATTTATTTATTTAAGATGTGTTTGATACCACTTTATCAAGCAGTTTACACTGCAACTTGGTAATGCACATTGATAACTTGGACTTTTTTTGTCTGAGGCAATGGAGGGTTAAATGACTTGCCCAAGGACACAAGGAGTGGTAATAGCAATTGAAGCCTGGTCTCTTGGTTCCCAGACCAGTTCTCTAACCATTGGGCTACTCCTCCACCCCATTTCACAAATAATGGTGTGCAGCTGCTCTTAATTAACTAGAGATGACCTTATCTTTACCTCATTTCAATGCTAAAGGGGAAATAACATTGGGGATTAAGGGGGATGAGTTGTCCCTGGAGAATAAGATATTAGTAGGTATTGGCTGTGGGTGTTACAGCCCTCATATAATCACAGGGAGAAATGATAACTATAGTGACCTTTGCCTTGTGTATTGGTTTATTTATTTGCTTATTAAAATGTATATTCCATTTGATCCACAATTCTTAGCAAAGTACAATTAAACATATAATTTGAAATTATTAAAAATCAAAAAGTGGAATTTGGGAATAGAATTGATTTTTTGTTGTTATTAGTTTTTTACCTCTTCAAACCATTGTAAGATTAAGGGATATACAATTAAGTTACAATGTAGCACATTTAAGACCGATCGAAGAAAATATTTTTTCACTGAACATGTATTAAATTCTGGAATTCATTACTAGAGGATGTAGTAGAAGCTATTAGTGAAGCTGGATTTTAAAGAGGTTTGGACAAGTTTCTGGAGGAAAAATCCATAAACCATTATTAGAGAGGACCGTGGACATCCACTGTTTACCCATTAGACAAGCAGCATGGAATCTGTGTACTTTTTGGGAACCTGACAGCTACTTGTGGCCTGGATTGGCCACTGTTGGAAACAGGATACTGGACTTGATGGACCCTTGGTCTGACCTAGTATGGCATATCTTATGTTCTTAGTTAATATAGAAGACCAATGTAAATAAAGGTCATAAAGTGCAAAGACAGCTTGCATGACTTGGAGATAAACTTGTCCTTATGGACAAAATCAAACTTGCAAAGTGATGTTAAAATTGGAGTCATGGCATGCCATGCTCACTGCTGCTCTCTTAGGTTGCATGCAAATGTTTTGTCTTTTCCATTCACTCATTCTTTCTGTTGATTCTCTAAGGAATTGCAGACCTATGTTTCATTTTAACCAAAATAGTATATGTTGTGCATATGATCAAGTGACAGCTTTGTTTTAGCATGTTTTTCTAGGCTGATGGATTCAAAATATTTTTTTGTTATTCAGAAACTATGGGGTATGTTTACTAAGCTGCGGTAAAGGAGCAAGTGTGCCAATAGCGTGCACTAATGGTGCACTTGTGCCATTAGTGCATCCAAAAAGCCACATTAGCCCGCGCTAACTGTACCGGCAGTGTAAAGCACCCTGTGGGCGGAGAGTAGGCATCCACGGGGTGGAGAGTGGGGGGTCAATGGGTGGGGAGTAGGTGTGAACAAGGCTTGCTCCCTTAACGCAAGGAACCTTAACAGCAGGAACCCTAACGCAAATCAAAACATTGTGGAAAGGGTGTACTTTGAGGAGAGAGAGTCTATTTAAACGTCTGCAATGTGATGCACAGGCAGGGGAGCCCAAGACAGTGATAGTAGTGCTCCATTAGCAGCAGCAGCATAGTGCCCAAGCATGAAAGGGCGCTATGTTGATGGTGCAAATGGGGCAAAGGAGGGTGCATGTGGGTCATGCAATGGGGGCTGCTGGTACACAGGGTGGACCAGGCAGTTGCCTAGGTGGCACATAAGAACATAAGACTTGAAAATTTGCCAGTCTGTGTCAGACCAAAGTCCATCATGCCCAGTATCCTATGTCCAACAGTGACCAATCTAGGTCACAGGTATCTAGACATTTCCCCAAAATACACACAGGATCCACAGTGTGTGTATTGGGCAAGCAGGGGATATTCTGGGCTCCTCTGTAGTAATGGTTTATGGACCGTACCCCAGGAATCTGTCCAAGCTATTCTGAAACCCAGCTATACTAACTGCCTTTATGACAGCCTCCAGAAATGAATCCCAGAGTTTGAATACACATTGACTAAAAAAACGTTCTCTCCCAGTAGTCTTCAATGGGATGCACTGTAGCTGCATTGCATGTCCCCTAGTCCTACTACATTTTATGGCGTAAGCAATCAATCTATGTTTACCCAATCCACTCCAGTCAATATTTTATAGATCTCTAACATAACACCCCTCAGCCATCTCTTCCCCAGGTAGAAGAGACATAACATTGACAGGCAGTGATGGGGTCCCTGGAGAGACAGATGAGTGTGAGGAGGATGTGTGGCCATCCATGTGTGCCTCCACTGCCCCCTCTGGACCCTGCATCGTAGGCACCCACCAACCCATATACTGGCTGGCCTGGGACAGCGCACCACCAACACTGATAGCACATGGTCATGTCAGCATGAAAATGGGGGTGTTGGCGGAGGGGGCAGTGGCACCCGCCTGCAGCAGACCAAAGCCATGCCCTGGTCCAGTGTATGGTACACAGTGCAACATGTGCCAAGGTCTGTCTGATGGGAAGCATGTCATCCCCAGGGACCATTGTAGCCATATGGTGCATTACACACAGTTGGTGTGTGTGTGGAAGGTCACAGGTTCAAGTCCTGGCTGTGGCTCAATTTCTTCTTACATTTACACTGATGACATTGTTCTCCTTTTCCACACTTCACCAGTAAACATAGATATCTCACAGCTTAATAATTGTCTCTCTCACATTGCTTCCTGGCTCTCCTCTAATTATCTCCATCTGAATCCCTCTAAATCTACAGCAATGTGGGTCTCTTTGAGTACTCCTTGTCCAACCATCGCACCTCAAATTGACCTCATTCCAATCTCTCTCACTCCTTCCTTCTGATACCTAGGGGTAACTTTGGATTCCTCTCTCTCTTTCCATACTCATTTATCCACTCTTACTCGTCGCTCTTTAGTAGACTTGACTACTGTAATGTGGTTCTAGCCAACTTACCATCCTATCAGCTCCAACGCTTACAGCTATTACAAAATACTGCAGCCCATCTTGTCACTTATGCTCGGCGGTCTGACCATATCACTCCCCTTTTTCTCCGCCTCCATTGGTTGCCACTTCGTTACAGATTTCAATATAAATTTCTAATATTGACACACAGGGCCATTTACACATCCAACCCTCTCTACTTAGCAAATCTTATTCTCTTCATACCCCATATCGTCAACTTCGTTCCCTACATGCTAATCGTCTGTCCTTACCCTCGCCCTCTCAAGCTCACTTGGAACAGACTCGCCAATCTGCCTTCTTTTTTCTCGGCCCCTCACTCTGGAACACTCTACCACCTTCCCTCCGCCTGGAACCCTCATACCCAAAGTTTAAAGTATTGTTAAAAACCCACCTGTTTCAACAGGCTTTTGACCTCCCTTGTGATTCCCCTTCCTAAGTATTTTTGTTTTCTGTTTGTCTATTATGTTGATTTTACTACTGCTTCTACTTCTTTCCTATATTGCTATGGCGTTCCTTTTCCTTTCTTCTGTAGCATAGACGCATTTATGGTAAACCGCTCTAATGTCTCGACGAGAGCGGTATATAAAGTGAAGAAATAAAGCTAAAGATTCAGTGCAATTCCCTGTGGCTAAATGTTTGCCCACAGTGCAGGTACAACACCAACATGTGCAACCCCCATTGATTCGGCCCACAAGGGCCAAAACGCACACTGACAGGCTCCACTATCCTCAGCTGGATGGAGTGTCAGGCTGACAGCACTGGCACACTGAGTGTGGTTAACATCAGAGCGAACTACTAGCTCCTGCACAATGAGCACACCTTAACAATGCTTGAGCTGAGATTGCTCCCAGTCAATGGAAATTGAGGTAAACCAAGCAGGGGATAGTTTGCCTTTAAGAATTCCAGCATATTGTGGCACCGCAGACCAGCTGCAAGCAGAAGGGAAAGTTTTAAACACGGAAAAAAGAGGTAAAGTACAGCTGCAGCGACAGGAGGAACCACATAGAGGGAGCCAGAGAGACCTCTGGAGGTCTGAAGAACCACGCCTTAAAGCCAATGACGTAATTCCAGCCAACACCCAAGGCAGAAGGGGAGGAACTCCTTTTAAATGCTCAGTTGACTGGAGGAGGAGGAAGGCAGTCGGGAGAGCAGGCGACAGAGCAGTCGAGGAGAGACAAGGAGACTGGCAAGGATACGTGCCAGAACACAGTCAAGGAGACTGGCAAAGAGACAAGCCAGAACACAGTCAAGGAGACTGGCAAGGAGACCTGTACAGACAAAGAGGTTGGAGAAAAAGAGAAAGACAAAGAGGTTGGCAGGCAGCTTCAGACAGACAAGGAGACTGTCAGGAAATTGTGCAGGAAGTTTCAACTCCCGAGCTACATGGATATCTGGAGAATCCAGGGAGAGGACTCCTGACCAAGGGAACCAGCCTAACCGTGCCAGCCAAACCAGGTACAGGAATCTTCTGTAAACATTTTAAAGAAGGGAGAGATAAACTCTCCAGGAGAGAAAGCTTTTATAAAGCTGCCGACCCTGAAGGAAATTGGACTATAAAAGAGAGACCCAGGCCTAAGTTTGATAAGAGCCTGAGGCCTACCTGTGTAGCAGATAATCTAGGACCTGCCAGGCCCAAACAGCAGCCTACACCTTTCAGAGAGCAACATGGAAGCAAAGGTAAATGCTATTTTTATAATGGTAATAGTTTGAATACTGTGACACAGAAAGGGGTAGACACTAGAGCCTGTTGTCCTCACAGAGGCCCGCCTGAAACAAGGTTCAAACCTGCACTTAATAAAAAGCTTAACAGAGAAAGTACTGTATGCAAGCGAGACTATCCTCAGCAGAGAAGTTTACAAATACAGGACTTACCTTGCAATGCTGATTACTGGCGTTTAATCCAAGCACTAAGCAGAGAGCCTGAAGGAAACCTCCCAAACGCTCTAAGCAGTGAACCGATGCAGGTGGAATACCAAGAGGATCCTTCAGACATTCCAATGGAAGTGAATTACTGCCTGTCAGAAAGAATTGAGCCCTAAGAGAGGCATAGCTGGGGTGAGCTAAGAATTGGATGTTATATTTCATGTGCCTGTACTGTGAAGAGAACAGTGTTTTCAATGCTTATGTTTTCCTTTACCTGAAGCAAGGACATTTTCTTTTTATGTGTTGTTTTTGTACTCTGGGCTAAAGAACCTGTTTTGCAAAAGAGGGAAATAAAAGCTTTACCATTTCCCTAACTCGGACTATATTTTCTTTGGAGAGTTAGTTGTACAGAAGGCTACCAGGCCTACAGAAGCCTGGGCCCTGCATAAGAACCAACCTCCTCCCTAAACAAACTTTTCCCCTCTCTGTCCACGCCCTTCTGTCGTGCCACGCCATCACCACTAGGGGGGCAGTGTGACAATATTCATCAAGTCTTGTGCTAGCCATGAAAGATGTAGAATCACAATATCCCCTGCCTTTGAGAATATTCCTTCACTGAGTACACTGGTTAGTGGACAGAAAAGGAAACAATAAGCAATCTTGACCAGAACTGGCCAGGTTGTATACTTGTGCCCAATATGCCAACGAGTCTGTAGTCATGGCCTCGATGGGCTCTGCAAGGTTTATTTGTACAGGGCTCTCAGTTGCAGCAGACTGATACTGGTCTCTGTCGCTTACCACTGTAGCTATGGCCTCTGTCAACAAAGACAGTGTTGCAATGCTGGGTAACGTTAGGGGAGGAAGCAGGAGCTGATAGGGTGCTGTTCATGTTGTGATAGTGCTAAACTGCATTTCTACTCCTTTCTCTGCTGTTTCCCCACTTCTATTCTGCCTCTGGCTCTCCCTTTCCTCCACTTATATTCCTGGAAAGGGGTTTCAAACTGTTCTCTTCTTACATATGCAAGGAGTCCACCATCATCATTTCTGATGTCAATCCTTCTCACTGCCGATGACTTAACCCAAGGTTCTCCTTCTGGAACTCCTGCTGCTCCACTAATATCTTCAGCATCAGATACGTAGAATTCTAGCTGATGCCAACACCCTGAAAGAGCTGGTAGACACGTGTCCCTACAGCTTCCTGCTTCTTACACAGCTCATGCCTACTCTTCACACTTTGGGTGGAAATTCTCTGCAGTTTTCCAGAATTTCTCAATTGGTACCTTCAGGACATGCCTGCTGCTTTCCTTGCTCCCCGGGCCCAGGAAGTCTCATACGACCATGTGCAATAAGGTTGCAAAGCATCACATCCATAAAAGCAAATCTCTTCCACTGTCTTAACCATGTTCTTCCCACCATCTGTTACAAAATAGCCAAGAACCACTTTTGTCTCTCTCTGGCCTAGCTACCTTCTCTGATAAGACACCTGTGCCCTGCTGCTGCTGGTGCACCCTCAGTATACCTACAGCAAACCCTTGTCTCAATTCAATTGCCACCCATGTGCCAAGAGCACCAGCTAAAAGGGTTGTTGTATCTGCAAATGATGCAACATGCCCCTGTTCAAGAGATGGCCCATTAGCTTTTCTCAGCTAATGACCTTCCAACACTCTGCATTAGGTGGATCCTCAAGCACTTCAATTATGCCTTACCCCTTCTGATGCTTTGTGTGATGTCTTCTTTGCTTTCTCAGGGCTGTCACTGTTGCTGATGCTGATGGAACTGAGGTTGTGTGCAGAGACTAGAGAAAGGCCAGAGACATTCTTCATATATTCCACTACCTGTTCTACCTGAGGAGAGCTCTAGGCTCGAGCAGTATTACCGACTACCTTCTCATTACTTAGCATGCTAACAACTACAGTAGATTTTAAAGACCCTTTCTTCCATATCTGATGATTCTGATGGAAATCACTCATGAGAATTCATCAAATTCTGCAGTTTTCAGCAGAAAACAGCATGTGCCTGCTACCTTGGTTTCTTGGCTATGGCTTTACCTGTTGCTGTTCTCCTACTCCCCCTATCCTTCACAATTCCTGCCTTTTTTTGTTTCTTGGTGGAGATAGGAGTAGGCAACTTGTCTTTTACAGTTGCACTGGAAACTTCAGTTTTTTCTACTCTCATCTTAAAGAATTCTCACTTCAGCTTGGCAGGTGGATTTCTTGGGATTGTAAGCCACCCCTTCTGTTCCTGTCTGTAAGTACTGCTGCTGGCCCTAGATCTCTTGGAAGCTCAATTGACTTCTCTCCTCTTATATATGTCTGTACAACACCATGCATGCCTGGGTAATGCTTTAGAAAAGATAACTAGTAGTAAATGAAAGGCAGAGACAGGCTCTCTACTCTTCCTGTACTTTTTAGGCTCCTCTTCTCTCTGACTTGAGTATCCTGTGTGGGTTTTTCCTCCCATCCAGTATCCTCAATATCTGACTCTAGATCAATGCTCACATAGATTACCCCAGAGAATTTTGTAAGAGTCGGTTTTCAGCGATACTGACATTGAACAAGTTTTTCCTATTCCTCTTTGCACTGCCCTTTGTGACCTTTTTTGTGTCTCACCCGTATACTGCTCAATATATGATTCTACACACACAGCCAGAAAGCCGGAGAGATTTTACAAGGTCACTTTACTGTGACACTGAGAGAAAAATGGTGCTGGAATCGGTGCAGAGGGTGGCTACTAAAGTACTTAGTGGTCTTCATTATAAAGCATATGAGGACAGACTTAAAGATCTTAAAATGTATCCATTAGAGGAAAGGTGTGATAGAGGAGATATAATAGAGATGTTTAATACCTCCATGGCATAAATGCACAAGAGGAGAACCTCTTTCGATTGAAAGAAAGCTCTGCTACAAGGGGGCATGGGATGAGGTTGAAAGGGGATAGATTCAGGAGTAATATGCAGAAATATTTCTTTATGGAAAGAGTAGTAGATGTGTGGAATAGTCTCCCAGTGGAGGTGGTGGACACAAGGACAGTAGCTAAATTGAAGAAAGCATGGGACAAACAGAGGATCTCTAAAGGTAAAAAGGGGACTATTGTAGTTGATATGGAAGGGCAGACTAGATAGGCCATGTAGTCTTTTTCTGCCGTTATGTTTCTATTTATTTATTTAAAGTTCTTTTATACCGCGCTCTTTGTCATCAGCGTGGTTTACATTGAACAAGAATACCCACAGAAAGCAACAGGCTGTTGTGGGTTTACATGTAACAGGCGAGTTTAACTGGGATTCAACTTTGGGAAACTTTGTACATATATGTTATATAACTATTGTCACGCAGCAGACCCTCTGGGAACAGAAAAAAATGTTTTAAACACAGAAAACGTCAGGCATAAGCTGCAATATTTTGAGGAACCAGATAGAGGGAGCAAGAGGGACCACCGAGAGACTGAGGAACCACGCCCCATAGGTCGTGAGGTAATGCCAGCCAGCCTCCAATCAAGGAAGAGAGGAGTACCTCTTAAAGAGAGTCTGGAAGACTGGAGAGCAGAAGAGGCAGGACCAGCAGAAGAAGCAGGACCAGGGGAAGAGGCAGGACCAGCAGAAGAAGCAGGACCAGGAGAAGAGGCAGGACCAGCAGAAGAAGCAGCCAGTTCTGGGAAAGGAAGGGCTGAAGCAGTAGCCCTTGGACAGGAGTTTGGCAGAAGGCAGCAGCAACCGCTGTGGCGTGAAGAGAGGAGCAACCGAGGAGAAGGAGAGACAGCTCCATCAAGAGTGAGTGCTCTTCGTCCAGAGAGGCGAAGGCATTGCAATGACTGCAGTAGGAAGCCAACTGAAGGACGGCTGGAGAACCTAAGGCCTATTGCTCAGGCAAGTCAGAATCCCAGCCGAGGCAGGCCTCAACCCTCACCTGGAGTAGAAAAGCCAAAGATAAAAGGTAACCCTTATTTTACTCTAAGCAGGTTTCAGACTGCTGGTATATGGGGAGGACAGGGAGCAGAGGAATACTGTCCATATAAAACTGCCTATGATACAACGTGCAAGAAACGTTTATCAAATAAGAGACTTTTTAATGAGAAAGGTTTGCATGAAGCTAATGTAAAATCCTTGCAGAAGGAGGAGTGTTCTCAGTATAGGAGAGCACAGGACCGACGCTCTACACTTAACCCTGAGCATTTGGGAGGTCATAGAAAAGTTATAGCAGAAGCCTGACTACAATTTGCCAGAAACTACTGACTCAGTTTCAGAGGCTTCCGAATTGGAACCGATGCAAGTGGAATTTGCTAAAGAGCTTTCAGATACAGAAATGGACTGTAATTACTGCATGACAGGAAGCCTGGAGTCCTTGCCTAGCGTATAAGCTATAACTTGTGGGATAGAAAGTGTTTGTTTTTGTACACCACTCTGTGAAGATAACAGTTTTGCTTTAAACTCATGTTTTACTTTTTCTTCTAACCTGAAGTAAGGACACTTGTGTTGATGTTATTGTCCAACCGTTTGAACCTTTGCAAGAAGGGGAAATAAATGCCTTTGTTTTCCCTCCACTCTGACCTTTGTGTTCGTTGAGATTTGGTAACAAGGAGGCTACCAGGCTAAAAGTCCCTGGGCCCTGTGAAACACTTGCCAAACTCAACCTTATATATTTTTGTGTCCAACCTACCTTGGTCTATTACCCTGCCAAGGTGGTGCACGTGACACTATATACAATGGCTAGTGTTTTATTTACATCTTGTGTGAAATGCGATATTTACAACTTTATTTTGAGGGCTTGGGCTGTGCTAGGGGGTCGGTGAGGGAAACTGGAATTGAGCGAAGTGTAGAAGGAAGAGGTGGTGCTTTAGAGCTTTTCTGAATTGCTTGAGGTCAGTGATTGATCTGATGGTGGGTGGTAGATTGTTCCAATGTCTGGGTGCGTAGTGTGCGAATGCTCTGTCCGTAGTTGTGCGTGAGCATTTTATGGCCTCTGTTGGTATGGCTAGGGTGTTTGCCGCTACTGTTCTCCTGGATCTGATGTTGGGGGTGTGATTGAGGAGAATTGAGATTGCTGAGGGGGCTATCCTGTTGATAGCTTTGAAGGTCATAAGGAGGGCTTTATATGCAATCCTGCAGTTTATGGGGAGCCAGTGTAGTTCCATTAAGATGGGGATAATGTGGTCGCTTCTTGAGGCGCCGTACAGGACACGGGCAGCGGCATTCATGGCTAGTTGTAATGTGCTTAGGGTGTTTTTGGGGAGGCCATGGAGTATTATGTTAGCATAGTCGAAGTGGGGTGTGACTATAGCTTGGAATATGGTCCGGAGGTTGTCTGGGTCGAGCATGTTTTTCAGATGACGGAGAGTCCTTATCTTGAAATAAATGGTTTTTACAGTGCGGTTGACATGTTCTTTGAAGTCCAGTCGATGGTCCAGTATTACGCCAAGGTATCTTATGGTGGACTTGATTGGGAGCTCTGCGTCCCGTACTTTTAGAGTAACCGGGGGAGAAAATTCTTTGTTTTTCGTGACGATCAGGACCTCGGTATTTTTTGAAATTTATTCGCATATTCTGGGTGAGGAGCCAGTCTGCTATAGCATTGAAGCAATCTACTAGTACTGTGTAATCAGGGAGTGTAATGTTGATTGGTGTGAATATCAGCACATCGTCTGCGTAAATTAGGGAGGATATGCCAAAGGAGCGAGTGATATCGCATAGGGGCTGCATGTATATATTAAAGAGCAGCGCTGAGAGGGAGGAGCCCTGGGGTACTCCTTGTTTTAGCTGGAAAGGTTCTGAGGTGCCTGCTACCGTCCTGACTTGTTGCCAGCACTCTTCCAGGTATGATTTGCACCACTCCCATGCTAACCCGCGGATTCCCTTGTCATGAAGTCGGGCTAGTAGTTTGTCGTGGTCCACGGAATCAAATGCTGAGGAGATGTCGAGGAAAATTAGTGCAAAGCCCTTTTTGATGTCATCAATCCCACTGATGAGTACGTTGGTTAAGGTGGTTAGAAGTGTTTCAACTCCGTGGGCTTCCCTGAATCCATGTTGACTGGGGTCTAGCGGTGAAGCAATGTCTATGTGTTGTTGGATCTGATTGTTGGTCACTTTCTCAATAATTTTGGATAGTAGTGGGATACTGGAGATCGGACGGTATGATTCCTCTTTTGTTGGGTCTAGTTGGTTGTTCTTTAGCAGTGGTCTTATGGAGGTCTGCTTCAGGGCAGATGGGAAAATTCCTGTTGAGAAGGACATATTTATGATTTCTGCTATGATTGGGCTGAGTTCAGAGCGCATAGATCTTATCCAGTGTGCTGGGCAAGGGTCATTTGGTGCTGTGGTGGTATTTATTTTGATGATCATGTCTTCAATGCCTTTTGCGGACGGATAAGAGAGGTTGAGGAGTGGAGTCTGGTGCGTATGAGGCTGGGTAGGACTAGGGGAGGATGCTGTTGTTGTTTTGATGGCTTTGGATTGGATATAGTTGGCATACATTTGAGGGTGTATAAGTTCTTGTTGTGGTGGTGAAGGTTCTGTGGTTAGCGTTTTTACTAGTTTGAAGAGTTCTCGTGGCTTGTTTAAGGAGCGGTTGAGTATCTCAGAATGGTAGGCTTTTCTCGTGTCCCAGGTTGCTTCACGGTGGGTTCTCAGGTGGGTTAAGTATGTTGTTTGATCTGTAGGGTTATGCAATTTACGCCATTTCCTTTCTAGCTTCCTCAGGAGAATAAGAGACTTCCTTAATTCGGGGGAGAACCATGGTGCTGATGGCCTTACACCCACATGGTTATTTGTTGTTGGGTGTTTGTGGGCGGGAAGCAGTTTGGCGTATTGGTTGATGGTTTCATTCCAGGTAGCAACCATGTCGTTGATGTTGGAAGAAGGCTGGGTGAGTTTTGGAAGTATGTGTTTCTTGAATTCTTCCTCGTCGAGTGATTTGAAACGAGCGCGGTTAGCTGCTGACCGTTTCTTTGTATCGATGATTGAATCTTGTTGTGCTGGTATCTTGAATGAGATCAGGCTGTGATCTGTCCAGGGGACCGGAATGATGGAGAGGTCGAATGTGTAATTCGTGGATGAGTAGGTAGGTGGAACGAAGACAAGGTCGAGAACATTACCTCGTTGATGGGTGGGCTGGTTTACGATTTGATTGTAGTTGAGGTTGGACATTGCGTCTACGAAGGAGTTAGATAGGGCAGGTTGTACGGATGTAAGATTGAAGTCGCCCATTAGCCAGTTTGGTTTGTCTGGGTATGTTGGGTTGCAGGCTAAGTCAATTATGGTGGATAGTTCTTCAGATGATGAGTTTGGAGTCATGTCTATGTTTCTTTCTAGAGATATTGTCTGTGCTGTTATGGGACTTTTTCTTTATTTCAAGTATTTGACTTCAGCAAACATTTTTCAAGCAAGCATCTTTTATTTGTCTTCTCTGTCTGAAATGAGACAGGAAATGGTGTTCTGCTGCAGCTTTGATTCACTTTGCTAGTCAAGCATCTTCAGCCATGGGTTTTGGATAGTGTTGCCAATTTGCTCCAGAATAGAGAAAAAAGAACTACAAGTCCCTGCATGCAATGGGGTGAACCCAGGACTGGGTCCAATCTGTCGGGCGAATCTGGAGCCAGTTGGCAACCCTAGTTTTGGAGGAAGGGTGGCAGGGATTGGCTTCTTTGGCTGCTTGTCAAAAAGTTTCAGAATGACTGGTAGAGTGTCTTGTGCTTCCCTTCCCTTCCTCCCAAAGTAGCTCAGATTTGATAGCCCTCTCACATTCCTGCAGGTTTGGTTTGCCACAGAAAACAAATGAAGATTCTGTTGAAACCAGCCCTTCAGTTACCCTCATTTCTAGATGATTTATAAATATGTTAAAAAGCAGCAGTCCCAGTACATATCCCTGGAATACTTCACTATTCACCTTCCTCCTCTGATAAAATTGACCATTTAGCCCTACTTTCTATTTGAATTGAAATCAAATTTTGCTAATTTTAAGACAACTCTTAAACATATTATTTTACAATGGCTTATGGTGAGGACTGAGGTCTGCTGCATGGATTGTGAAATGGGAAGAGCTTGTGCCTAGCTGCCTCCCCACTGTGTTTTGTTTTAATTTACTTTAATATTATTTTATAAATACTTGGGGGCCGATATGCAAAGTGCTTAGCTGGCCAGTCAATGGGAGACTGGCTGGCTAAGAGCACTCACCATGATATTCTGTGGCATGATCCAGATAGTGCTGCTGAGTATCTTCACAGACTGCCCCGGCACTATTTGGTTAGTGTAGAGGTGGTCTGTGGGTGAGGAGAGGGTGGTGTCAGCGGTAACCAGATAAATGACAACCTTATTCAGTCAACGGGATTTTCAATTGCCACTTATCCAACGAACACTGGACATTTCAAAAGGTGTCCTAAGTTGGAAACTGGATAAGTGATGGCTGAAAATCACCTCTGACTGGATAAGATCGTCATTTATCTGGTTGGCGGTGCTCAGCCCGGTTATTCAGTATAAGCTCCTGTCCAGATACTGCCGCTGAATATCCCACATGCTGTTTTGAAAATCGGCCCTTTGCTGTTATTTTCTATTTTATTTAGTTCTATTCCTGCATTTGCTGCTTTCACATGTTTTATTATTTGATTGTAAATTGCTTTGATGATATTGTGAAGAGCTGAACAGCTAATTTTTAATAGACATAAACATAAACATTTCTATCTTTTAACTAGTAACTCTGGTAACCCGGAAGCCCTCCTCGCCTCCGTCCACCTCATTACACAGCCCCACGAGTACCTCAACCCCCCCCCCCCAACAAAATCACAAACAACTGTATTTGGTACAAACATTTTGGTCGCAGCGTTATTTACAACTTGGTAACCGCCCAAAGGGCCGGAATAACCCTTAACAAAACCCCGCCCCGCACCCTTTACCGGAGGATGCCCCCCCACCCGCCATCCTAGTAGCAAGGCGGAGCATCCTCCTCCCCCCCAAACCCCGCCGCCTGCCTCGCCATCCTAGTAGCAGAGGCCGGCTCCCACCCCCCCGCTATCGGGTCGAGACCCCCAACCGGGCTGTCTCGCCCCACCCTCAAGGAGCATTTCGCCCCCCACTGCTCATAACCAGGTCAAGCCCGCGCCGCTCCTGCGAGCGCAGGCTCTGTACCCCCACCCCCACCCGCTGCGACAACTTCACCACCCCATCAAAAAGGGGGCGGGTGGGCGGGAACACGACCGGATTCCCGAGGAGCCGCGGCCAGAAGAAGACGGCCACGCGGCTCCTCGCCGGCACAGCACCGCCCCCCCGCCGACCGCCGGCCAATGAAATCGCTCCGACGTTGTGACGGAGCGATTTCAAATGCCGCGCTCGCCGTTCCCTCTCAACCCTCCCCCTCCCCCCCCCCTAGCAACCAAGCACGCTGGAGGCCGAGGCCGGGCCCGGGCCCAGGTTACTGACGGCCGCGGGACCTGGCCCGCGGCCTCGAGCATTAACTCTGGTAACCCGGAAGCCCTCCTCGCCTCCGTCCACCTCATTACACAGCCCCACGAGTACCTCAACCCCCCCCCCCAACAAAATCACAAACAACTGTATTTGGTACAAACATTTTGGTCGCAGCTTTATTTACAACTTGTAAACCGCCCAAAGGGCCTGAATAACCGTTAACATAACCCAGCCCCGCACCCCTTTACCGGAGGATGCCCCCCCACCCGCCATCCTAGTAGCAAGGCGGAGCATCCTCCTCCCCCCCAAATCCCGCCGCCTGCCTCGCCATCCTAGTAGCAGAGGCCGGCTCCCACCCCCCCGCTACCGGGTCGAGACCCCCAACCGGGCTGTCTCGCCCCACCCCCAAGGAGCATTTCGCCCCCCACTGCTCATAACCAGGTCAAGCCCGCGCCGCTCCTGCGAGCGCAGGCTCTGTACCCCGCCACCGGTGCGAGGTATGAACTATCCTCGCACCGCCCCCCCCATAAAGCTGCGACCAATCAGTTCCAAAGCTTCTTGCCAATCATTGAGCAATAAGTCCTGGCCAACCGGGGACAAGTGTACCCCGTCGGTACGATACAGTCCGGCGCACCGGGGGTCCGCCCAAGGGTGCTGGACCTGCCACCCGCCAGCCTGCTGCAACCACCGGCCGATCTGCCTGTTGATCTTGGCTAGCCCTCTAGACCACCGCCGCTGCGACAAGCAGGCCGGCCGCGGGATGATGTCCGACCACACAATCGCCAAGTCCGGCCACTGCTCCTGCAGCGCCCGCAGATCCCGTTGTACAGCACGAATAAGTTGCCGGCACGTCCACCCGGAAAGATCATTGCCTCCCAGGTGTATCAGAAGACCCAACGGCAGCTGCCGCCTCTCCGCGTGCTCTCGAACCACTGGAAGTAGCTGCCACCAACGCATGCCCCGCTGGCCGAGCCACACCAGCCGGAAATTACAGGACACCAAGCCCAGGTGTAGACCCAGCGGACGAGTTGATGCTCTGCGTTCCGCCCAATAGACGAAGGAATGTCCCAGAAGCCACCATGCGCCTGGCGGGCCCCGTGCAGCACTCCATGTCGGCACGCTTGGCTGAACACCTGGAAAAGAAACACAGCATTAATACCCCCCCCACACCCCCCCCCGACACCCCTGCAGTTACAACTGTTCCGGGCGCACATAGCCCATGTAAGCCCTGGAGCTCCAACGCCCGATGCGTTGAATCACCTCACCCCCGAGGCCCGCGGCCGCGGCACTGGTCGCCGCACCTATCCGAAAGGAATGAGAAGCGTACCCACGCTCGTCCACGCCCAACCGCCTCAAGGCCAGGCGGAAGACCGCCGTGAATTGAAACTGGGTGACGGCTGAACTGTCCTCATGACAAAAGAAACAGCCAGCCCCAACCCGACGCTGACGCCGGTACATCAACAAGTTCTGCACCGGACAAGATTCCAGACCAGGGATAGCCCGCAACAGCACCCACCGACCCCGCCCCTGCGGGTCAGTTTTTGAGCGATCCAGAAATATCCGAACCAACCGTTCCTGCAGGTCCACCTGATGCTCCTGCAACCCTCCCCGACCCCTCCGCCCGCCCGCCTGGGGGACCAGTTCACTAACTCGAAAGGCCCCAAAGAATGCTGTGACAAACAACGCCCGGAACAGGACGGCCTCCAACGCGGAAGCCGCAACCTCGGGCAGGACACCCCAAATCTGCAGCAGCAAGTCATGCGACACGGGACGGCGCCAATCTGAGGCAGGGGGCTGCACTCGAGCCCAACCGGCTAGGAGCCGCTTCACTACGTACGAAGTGCCCGGATTGTCCCAACCCGCCACCCTGCAAAAGAAGGAGAAACCGACCAAAGCCGCCCGTGCCGCTGACCGGGACCAACCAGACTCCTTTGCCCAGACTATGAAAGACCCTGCCAAGAGGTCCCCAACACTGCCACCCCTCCAGCCCCTTCCCCACAGAAACTCACGAACCCGTGCATACCCCCGCAGATAGGCTTTCCACGTACCTGGAGCCAGGGAAGAACGCAGCAACGAGATCATTCCGGCGTCCCAAGCTGCCAAAGGTGCTCCGGCACTACCGCCGCGGTCTCGTCCGCCCCCGGTGCCAATTCCCGAAACCGCTCCCACTGGAAATGAGACAAAGCATCAGCAATCCAATTCTGAACGCCCGGCACATGACGAGCCCGAGCCGTGATATTAAGACGAAGACAAGCCAGCACAAACACCCGCATCAACGCTGCTACCCGTGGACACTTGGGAGAATGGCGATTAATGACCTGCACCACCGCAGCGTTATCACACCAGAAAACAACCCGCCTATCCCGTAACCTCTCCGGCCACAGCCATAAGGCCACCACAATCGGAAATAATTCGAGGAACGTCACGTTGCGCGTCAAACCACCCGAACACCACGATGCGGGCCACGGCACCGCACACCACGCGCCCTGGAAGTACAATCCCATGCCCGAACCACCGGCGGCATCTGAAAACAATTCCAGATCCCGGTTGGAAATCTCCCTGGACTGTAACAACGAGCAACCATTGTAGTCCGCCAGGAACGCATCCCACACGCGCAGATCGGCTCGCATCCCCGCAGTGACTCGGATGCGATGATGCCCACATCGGACCCCGGCCATCGCCAAAGATAATCTTCGCGCAAAGGGCCGCCCCATAGCAATGACCCGACATGCAAAATTCAGGTGACCAACTAAACTTTGAAGCTCGGTCAAAGTCACCTTCGCAGCGGAACCAACCGCCGCCACCAAGATCCGCAGCCGCTCTACCTTATCCGCAGGCAACCGGACCACAAACTCCATCGAATCAATCTCTATCCCCAGAAAGGAGATACGAGTCACCGGTCCGACCGTCTTGCCCTCTGCCAACGGGATGCCAAAATCAGCCGCCAAGCCCTGGAAAAGCCCCAGCAAAGATCCGCACACGTCGGACTGGGCTGGCCCGACGAACAAGAAGTCATCAAGATAATGCACTATAGTCCGCCGCCCAGACATCCGCACCAGCACCCAATGCAAGAAAGAGCTAAAGGCTTCAAAGTAGGCGCACGAAATCGCACAGCCCATGGGCATGCATTTGTCATAGTAGTACTGATTGTCAAAACGAAATCCGAGCAAGGGGAAAGCGGATGGGTGCACCGGCAGGAGATGAAAGGCTGACTCAATGTCCACCTTCGCCAACAGGGCCCCTTTCCCACATTGTCGCACCAGCTCCAATGCCTCATCAAAGGACGCATATCGCACAGAGCACAGCTCACGCGGGATATGGTCGTTCACCGAAGCACCGAGGGGGCAAGAAAGATTATGGATCAGCCGATACCGCCCCGGCTCCTTCTTCGGGATGACCCCCAGCGGCGATACGATAAAATGCGAGAAGGGGGGCCGTTCAAACGGCCCAGCCACTCTGCCCAGTGCACGCTCCGCCGCAATCTTTCCCCGGGCCACCTCCCCCAACCGCCTCACTGATACCGCATTCCCCTTTTCCAACCCCTGAACCGCCCCCCGCACTGGGATACGAAAGCCCTCGGAAAACCCTGCCCATAACATCGCCCCCGCCTTGCCATGTCTGGTAGCCGCATAAAGCTCCAGCCACGGCTGCAGCACCAGCCTCTTAAAGGGGGTAGGCGCTAGCCCCTCTGCATTCCCGTCACTTACTGGCAGCCGCCGTTCCCGGCACCGCTCTGCGGCTGCACTTGACGGCCGAGTGACCGGCGCCGCAAAGCGAACAGGCGTGCCGGAACTTACAGTCCGGGAAGGGGCAGGACGTTTTATTGAAGCGCCAGCACAGGTCCCCGCCGGGACCGCTCGCCCCCGTTCTGCTCGTCTCGGGCCCCGGGCCCGCTGGCCGAAAGGGCCGCTGGCCGACCGGAGCCGCCGTACCCGCCGCCTTACCCGGACCCGGACCCCCCCCCATACCGCCCCTTTTTGCCGACATTTGCGTGAGCCAAAGGTTGATATCCTTCATTCCCCACGTCAACTGCCTGTTCTCCTCCATCCTGTCGCGGAACTCCTCATCATAATTGAGCCAGGCCCAACCTTCGTGCACCTGGGAAGCCGACAAGATGGCATCAGCGTAAGCCAGAAGCTCGCCGTAACAACTCGGATCCTCATGGCCCCATACACTCGCCAGCCGCAAAAAAGCCCGCGTCCAATTCAACGTGTTCCGTGACACCTTCCGTACCCTCCCCGCTTTCTCGTCCTCTTTACGCTTCTTGTGACTTTCCCCTGAACGTTTTCTCCCCTCCAACAACCGGAAAATATCCAGGTAACGCCGCTTTACGATCCGCCTCCGCAACTTGCGCGGAACAACCTTCCACAATTCCGCGCAACGGACCACCGCGGACCCCGCCCCCACGTACCCCGCCCCCGCCTGCGGGACAACCGTGGAGTCAGCCGAGGAAGTGGCGGAGGACCCGGACGACGAGGAGGAAGACGACGAGCTCCTCCGCCGACGCCGTCGGTGCTTCCGCTTCGCCTTGGCTTTCCGTGCCGGCGGAGCACACTCGCTCGGCACCACCACCACCCCACCTCCCCCACCGCAACCCCCGAACACTCACCTGCTGTCAACTGCGCCGCCGTCGCCTGCGCCTCCGAAGTGGACTCCGTCTGCTCCACCGAAGACTGGCCCAGCTGGCCAGCAGTCGAAGACATCACAGTGGATCCCACAGCCGCCGCTGAGGACCCACTCAGAGGAACCGGAGCCGACCCCGACACCTGCAACGAGAGAGGAGAGCCAACACACGGGGAGCCTACACCCGGGGAAGGCGGAAAGCCCGTCCCCGGAGGCGCCCACCCATACGGCCCCATCCCCCACCCAACACCCCGTCCCTGCGCCCCTCCAGAGGATCCTAACCCCCCGGCCGCCCAGTCTGCTGCCCCCCAGGGGGGCTGCCCAACAGCCGGAAGCCCGGCACCCCAATGGTTCCCGCCCCACCCCACCCCCCAGGCCGGAGCTTGCCCAGGTACCGGGGACCAAGCCGGCCACCCTCCCCCATGCAAACCGGCCCCCCCCCAACCCATAGGTAGGGGCCCATAAGCCCCAGCCGCTGCCTGCCCCCATCCAGGCCCCCCCCCTCCTGTACCATCCACCCCATCTCCAACCCCCCCGTGAGACAAGCTTGCAGCAACCACCCCCCCTTCAGTCACTCCCCCCCCCCAACAACCCATCCACATCCACCATTTTTGGGCCAGCGCCCACCCCCAGGGGGCTCCCCACCTCCCCAGGACCATTGAGACCACCTACAGGGGCAGTGAGAGCTCCCCGCTTCCCGGCCCCGACCCGCCGCTTAGCCGCCTTCCTACTACCCCCCCGCACTACTCCCCGACCCGATACGGTGCCTGGCGCCGCCCCCGCCCCGCGGGATCCCCGCGGAGTACCCCCAGCCCGTGCCCCCGACGTCCTCCTGGCTCTGCTGGAGCCAGCCATGATAGGGCTACCCTACTCTGCGTCACCCCCCCCACTGGTATCCTTCCCTTTCTTCTTTTTTTATCTTGCTGCGTTTTTTTTTTTTTTTTAACAAGCCCCCCTTCCTCGATGCGCCCCCCCTCACCGAAAGCCCCTACCCCGCGACCCCCGAATCCCCCCCAACGAACCCAACTCACCAGGACCCTCACCGCCCGGAAAAACACGACCGGATTCCCGAGGAGCCGCGGCCAGACGAAGATGGCCACGCGGCTCCTCGCCGGCACAGCGCCGCCCCCCCGCCGACCGCCGGCCAATGCAATCGCTCAGACGTTGTGACGGAGCGATTTCAAATGCCGCGCTCGCCGTTCCCTCTCAACCCTCCCCCTCCCCCCCCCCAGCAACCAAGCACGCTGGAGGCCGAGGCCGGGCCCGGGCCCAGGTTACTGACGGCCGCGGGACCCGGCCCGCGGCCTCGAGCATTTCTCTATCCAAAATAGGACATTTCCTCCTATCCCATGACTTTCTAATTTCTTCAGGAGTCTCTCATAAGGGACATTTGTCAACCGCTTTCTGAAAGTCCAGATATACTATGAGGCATGTTTACTAAAGAATTTAATGCACATTAATGAAGTTAACATGCATTAAGTTCCAAGAGCCCTTTTATTTCTATGAGCGCTATGGTACTTAACAGACATTAAAATCATTAGTACACATTAACCTTTAGTAAACATGCCCCAATACACTGATTCACCTTTATCCACATATTTAGTCACACATTCAAACATGTGCACCAGATTGATGAAGCAAGATTCTCCATACCTAAATCCTTGTTGGTTCTGTCCCATTAAAACATGACTATTGGGGTCATTCTGAACCACAATTAAGCTGGTTAGATGTGCCAGTAGACTTCTATCCTGAGAAAATGGGTAAAACCATATTTCAAACCCATATCATTCTACATGTCTAAGTCAATTGCATGGGGATCTCCGAACATGGGCAGGGATGGGGGGATCATGGGCATGGCCAGCCATGGAGACATACAAAGCATATTCCGAATTCAAACATGTATGTCCCTGCAGATGACAACATTATACCTACAGAAACATGGAATAAGGACTTGAAAGAGAATATTCTGCTCACAACTGCACTGCGTCCCATATAGATGAATGGTATATTGATGATGTCTTTATGTTGTGGAGAGGTTTGGAAGATAAATTAACATCATTTTTTCAGTGGATAAACCAATGTGACCCGAATATCAAATTCACGTATACATATCATTTAGAAAAATTGGTTTATTTGGATGTTGCTATTAGTAGAGGGAAAGGAGAATGGCTGACGTCAGTGCACAAAAAAGGATACAGATCGAAATACATTTCTACATTACAAAAGTGCACATCCTCCCCAATTAAAAGAGAGTCTCCCTTTTTCCCCAGTTTTTGCGTTATAGGAGGAATTGTTCCAATGACAAAGACTTTAAACATCTTTCACGACAATTATCCAGTAACTTTAAAGAGAGAGGTTATCCTAAGGAAGTGGTGAAACGAGCGTATGCCAGGGCCCTGTATAATAACAGGAGCTTACTGCTGCAAGTTAAGCCATCCAATAAACAAGAGAACATTAATTGTAATAATATTAATTTGATAACTCGATATTCCCCTTTAAGTTCTGGCATTCAGAAGATTTTGAAGAAACATGGAAATGTTATAGAGGCAGTCCCTGGATTAACAGGCAAGAAAATATGCTGCGTTTGGCAGCGGAATCGCAATTTAAAGGAGCAATTGAGTCCAGCGATATTGAAGCCCTTAGCTGGATTAGTGAATGCTTCCGATAAGTGGAATTGCAAGTTGTATATGTCTTCAATGGATAAGTGAGTCCCTTATATATAAAGACATCCAATTCCATAGTAATGTCGCAAATATTGCATCCCCTACATTTTCTGTGGAGGATGCAATATTTGCGACATTACTATGGAATTGGATGTCTTTATATATAAGGGACTCACTTATCCATTGAAGACATATACAACTTGTAATTCCATTAGCGTAGTTTATGTTATCCAATGCCCTTGTGAGTTACTCTATGTGGGCAAAACGATTCGTTCCTTTAAAATACGGATGGAAGGACATAGGAGCCCATGAAGCACCGATAGTTCAACATTGTGTGGCTAAGGGACATGTTTTCAAACAATTAAGATGCTTCTGTATAGATAAGATTGAGTCAGGTGTGGCTAGAAAGTCACAAGAGCAAACTTTATTACTTAGGGAGCAAAAATGGATTTTTACCCTGGAATCGGTAATGCCCATGGGTCTTAATGCCACGATAGAATGGTCTTCCTGCATATAAGAATGGTAGATATTTAAAACATATAACTATATTGAGTCAGGATACCCTCGAATAGGCATACCCATTAATTGCTGTTAAGAGTCACTGTATTTTAGGTTTAGGGAATGAGAGATAGAGAATGGGAGATAGGGATGAAGGCGTCATTCGTGTAATTTTTGTACTATTGTATTGGAAGTAGAGGTAAGAGAGAATCCTTAAGGGCTATAGATGTGGAGGAGGTATTTTTTGAAAGGATGGCGATAAGTACGTCATCAAGGGGTGTGATTAGGACCTCCAATGAAATAATAGAAGATGATCTTTAAGGATCAGAATTAGGTAGTCTGCATGCATGGCATTTTTTATGAGAGTGATGAAGAAGATTAGAAAAATATTTGCACTGCTCATGGTGAATTATACGTTTGCAGCATTATTCCTATTTTTTAGGTAAGTGATCTATATAGATATTGAGATAAATGGGTAATAAGGAAATAGTGGATAACAGTGGTTATATTATTGAATTTCGTTTTGTAGAAATAATAGTGAATGCAGATCCCCTGAAGAAACGATAGTGAAACGCAACGGAGGCGCCTGAGGGAGGCGTTGGGATCGGAGAGCGTGATGGGAACATACTGAAGAGTTTTTCAATATAAGTTAAGTGTTTATTGAAGCTTGAATATAACATTCGTAAAGCCCAGTTTGGACTTTAATAAAAGCTTGCATAACATCTCTCTAAGAAATAAGAAGAGAGCCCCATCCGTTTTCTTAATCACTTGAAAACGTTCGTGGAAGGTCGTTGATGCGAATAGGCAGTTGAGTTGGACAAGTTATAAGTACGGAAAAAATGTGGCAAAAAAGTCTGAGACCTTCAACGAAGATAAGAATCAGATTTAACAGTTTAATATAACCACAAGGAATAATAGAAGATTTTGGATCCGTATTGTTATGACTGAGCATCTTGATTGATTTTTGTGTTATAAATTGCTCAGAGAAAGACCAGGCTTTCTAGTGTTTTATCTAGCCTGGACAGACAACAGAGCGGCTGTGTATAGGGTACTTCCAGGGAGAAGGTCAGGGACCACAGGAGTGCTTTGGTGGATCCGACCCAACAGCGGCACCGATGGGATGCATGCTCTGCCTGGCTTAGAGTGGGACCAGAGCAATGCTTGCCATAAGGATTCAGTTAGTTTGTAATGGGCTGAGAAAACATCAAGGTACAAGGAGCAATGTCCAGGGTTGCCGGAAGAAATGGTATTATGGATAGCATCCATCTGATGGAGAAGTGGTATTTTTTTTTGGGGGGGGGGCACTGTGGATGGGTTGGAGCAGAATGTGTGCCCCCCTAGGCCAGAGGTATGGACGGGACATACACTCATTGCCCAACAGTATTGTGCATCATTTGGGGTACTGCAGGGTTAGTTCAGGGTTTTATGGACCTGGTGAGGGTCCATCCCAAGCAGTGTCAGGCATATTGGCAGTAATGACAAGACATGGTTCACTGGGGCAGATTCCTAATGCCATGTATCATTTGCTGCACAGTATGACCTTGGACCAGAGCTAGATTTACTCATAGAGAATGGCTTCTTACCCCTACCGTTCAGGAGACTACCATACAGGGGGATTTGGAACATATTACGGTGATACTACCTTACATGTCAAATGTTTTTCAAGTTCATAATATTTAAAAAAAACACTGGCATTTACTGGCATTACACCCTTGTTTTTCTAAGTCACTAAGGATTTATTTATTTTATTTTTATTTGGTATACATTTGTAAGCCGCCACTTCCAGCGATCAGCGGCGGACCCATTGTGTAAAATACAAGGGAGTAAAGTATAAAATCAGTTGAAGGTACAGAATGATTTGGGGGAGGGGTACACCACCAACACACAAAATTACCAATAGACATTACATTTTGCTCACCCAGGTTTGAGCCACAAATAAAAATATACATTTGATTGAACAGATTATAAATATACACTTGATTGGTCAGAATAAATATACATTTGGTTTACCGTATGAAAATTACAGTTTTATCAGCCAGTTTGAGCAACTAGTTAATTTACAGGTTTATCAAGAATATAGATAGTTGTAAGGTATATTGCCAGTTATGCAGTCTTATTAACATTGACATTGGAATCTATTTCCTGCCTCTTGTGCTTCAGGGGGTTAGGCAACTTGGGTACGGAGGGAATGATTGAATTTGTCTAGGTGATACCGTAATGTGTTTGGAACAGGTGGGTTTTAAGCTTTTTTCTGAAGTCCTGTAGATTGTTGATCAGTCGTAACTCATGAGGTAGTTTGTTCCAAAGCATTGGTGCAGTGTACGTGTATGCCCGGTTGCTCGTTCCCTCTTTTACATCTCTTAAACTACTGGGTACGCAGAGTGTGTTAAGATTAGTAGTTCTTCGGCATCTGTTGGGGGGCTGTGTGGTTATGAGGTTATCGAGGAATGATGGGGATATCTTGTGAAAGATTTTGAAAGTTGTTACCAGTATTTTGTATACTGCTCGTGCAGAGATTGGGAGCCAATGAAGCTCAATCAGTACTGGAGTTATGTGATCCCTCAGTTTCTTATTCAAGATGATCCTGGCTGATACGTTTTGCGCCAATTGTAAGATGTTTATGGTTTTTTTTGGTAGACCTTGCAATATGGCATTACAGTAGTCAAAGTGCGGAATGATAAGCGCTTGAGCTACTGTTCTGAAGTCTGTTTGTTCGATTATGTTGCACAGGGGTTGAAGGACTCTTAGTTTGTGAAATATGGCTCTGTTGGTTAACCGGAGATGTTTGTCCATTTTTAGGTTAGCATCAATGAGAACTCCTAGATATTTGATCTCATTTTTTGATTGATAGGTGTTGTTGTTGAGGGTGATTGAAGCAGGAGGTTTGAAGTCTTGTTTGCTTGATACGAACATCACATCAGTTTTCTTGTGGTTAATTGACATGTTGTTATCTTGGAGCCAAATTTGCATTTCGCCTAGTCATTCTTCTATTTGATTGAAGTTGGGATTGTCTATATCAAGTTGTGTGTATAACATGATATCATCCGCGTATAAGTGGTAACTGATGTTATGCTTTTGGAATATCGTACAGACTGGCTGGATGTAAACGTTGAATAGCAGAGAGGATATAGCTGAACCCTGTGGTATTCCTTGGGTTTGGGGGAAAGGCTTTGCCTGCTCGTTATTGAAGCGTACCTGTTGCATTCTATTTGTGAGGTATGACTCGAACCATTTTAACGGTGTTCCTGTTATACCTATGGACGCAAGTCTTTGCAAGAGTGTTAGATGATGTACTGTGTCAAAAGCTGCTGATATATCAATGAATATGAGTAGGAACATCTTACTTTTGTTTTCTAGACCCTTGATGAGGTTGTCTAGGAGCGCAATGAGTAGGGTTTCAACTCCATGGTGCGGTCTGAAACCATATTGATGGTGGTCAAGGATTTTGTTTTCGTCTAGGTGGTCCAGTAATTGCAGTTGGGTTACCTTCTCAATGATCTTGGCGAGGAAAGATATGCTTGATATCGGTCTGTATGATGTTGGGTCTTCTTTGTTGAGTGCTTTATTCTTTAAAATAGGCCTTATTAGGGATCTTTTAAGTTGGGCGGGCATGATACCCTGCTGAAGAGATTGATTTACTATGTGCGTTATTAGGTGCGTTATTACACCAGGGGACCTAATATTGGTGATTTGATTGGCAGTACTTCTTGTTGAACCAGTACTCAAAATCCCCTTACGGAAGTACCATTGGGCCATTTTTCTTGTTCTAAATGTGAATTTTGTGCACAAGCCATTGAGGGAAGGGAATGGCAGATCCCTCATATGAATTTTCATCATGTCTTGAAGTGGTCTACTTCCTGCCTGTCATCTTTTGTTGTATATGTGCTAATATGCCCTTGTCAGAAGCTGTATATTGGGCGCACTACTCGTGTAGTGTGACGTCGTTTACAAGAACATGCTTCAAGAGTGCGAAATGTCGTGCACTCTGCACCTATAGTACAACATTGTGTGGACTTTCAGCACAAATTCAGTGATTTTAAATGGCGAGTTTTGGATCATGTTCCTGCTAACCCTTGAGGGGGCGATAGGAAGAAGAAACTTCAATTGCTTGAACAATCTTGGATTTTTCATCTATCGTCGGTGGAACCGACTGGGCTTAACCTTGAACTGGATTGGACTAGCTTATTATGACGTAACATCAGCTGATTGGCTTTTGCGTTTAAAAACCTTCGTCTTCTGTATTTAGTGGTCATGACGTTGGACTAAATCATTCACAGCGTTTCGGAGTGTTTGCTAGAGCTCCATGCTAAATATTAAAATTTGACGGATTGCTGTTTCGCAGTAACTTTAAGCGTTGAAACAGGACTGGATTGAAGTGCCCTGGTCCCAAACGCAGTGCTGTGTTCATTCTTCTAACTGTGATAGTGGTGCGTGGATTCAACTGTGAAGTTTTCGTGCCGATGAGCATTTCAGATTATTATTGTGATGTAGCACTGATTAGTGTGCATATTTCACGATTTTTCATTGGTAATTTTAACCATATTTTGAATAAAAGGGAAGTTACGCTTCAAGAGAGGATTTCCTCCCATGGCTACAACTTCCGACAAAAATATTTGTTGACTTGGTTACTGTTGTACATTCACTCTGGAAAGTTTGGTTGCACAGTATGACCTGACATACATGTTCATCTATTCAGTCTTGTACACCTTCTTAGGGTGCACTGGGTTTGATGTGTGTGATTCTGAGCATAGGGTGATCTGATCTATGGTCAATTTTGCAGCAGCTGTCATTTTCTATTGGTTTTCATGTCCGGGGGGCCCCAGGGAAGCACATTTTTCTCCAGGGCGTGGCATTCATGAGTATATTGTGGAGACAGGTAATATCCTACACATGCAGTGGCACAGAATACAGTGCACTCAGGGATGACTAAACAGCACAAAGTTGGCTGCACGGGATTTGCACATACACATTGCACATGTCTGTCTAAGGTATTCTAACCCCGCAGGGCACATGCAGGCCTGTGCATTCAGAAACATATTCCAACTGTGCCCATTTTGATTTTAGATGTGTGCATCGGCCCTGCACGACTGACACAGAATGACCCCCTATATGTTCAATCATTCTTTATAATAGTTTCTACCATTTTGCTTGACACTGACTTCAGGTTCACTGGTCTGTAGTTTCAAAGATCTATTTATTGTTTATTTATTGATTGATTGATTGATTATTTTTATGTACTGTCTCCCCCAAAATAGGCTAGAGGATGGTTTACAGAGCATCAAAAATGAAAAAATTAACATCTCATAAAACAATCAAAAATTGAAAACTTTACAACGCTTACTGTCAGCTTAAAGTAACCAAACACATTGCATTATAAATTACTAATAGTAGGTCTGCAATTTTATTTATGAGTTCTTTCAGTACTCTGGGTTGCATACTATCTGCTCCAGGTGATTTGCTGATTTTTAGTTTGTCTGATTACCCTATTACATCTTCAAGGTTCACTGAGATTTGATTCAGTTCCTTTGAATCATCACCATTAAGTACTATTCCCAGCATGGTATCTCCCTTGCATACAGTACTCCTCAGTAAAGACTGAAGCAAATCATTCAGTCTTCCCACTATGGTCTTCTTCAAAGTGTCCCTTGCTCATCTAATGGTCCAACTGACTTGGTGATTCTGAGCTAAAAGATGAAGTAACCTCTTAAACCTCAGGTTCTCGTCCACCTGCATTGTCTGATCTTCTAGAGCAATCATACCACATTTGATGCTGCCTATTACTTGCTCGGGAAAGAGTAATGCCAAATGCCAAATGATGATTTGTGTAGAGGTTATCAGCAAGAAGGCAGGGGTCAGCATGCTCTCCATGGAACTTAATGGGAAAATTATTGAACAAAGGAATGATGGGATTAAAGCAAATGCATGAAACATAGGAGCAGACGACTGGAAAAGGAGAACACAACCTCCAGCATCGCTAAGTAGCTGAAACAGCAAAGGCTTCAGTTAGAAACAAGAATGTAGGCATGCTTAGATGTCATTTGAAATCAGTTCTCTCCCTAAGAGTGACCTTGAATCAAATGAGCAGTTTAAATTAGAAATGCCTCTTTATGTGGTTTTCTTTTTGTTTTTTTTCTTATGCACTTTTCTATTTCAGTGCATGTTGTATATGCTTGGATATTGTAAATGCAATTTAAAAAAAAATCATGTTGACCTTTAGGTGATCAATGAGGAATTAGCAATGCTAGCCGCCACTGTGGTGCATGCTTAGAGAGTATGAATGTATTTAAAAACAGTCCAAGGAACAGCTCCCGGAGTAAGGGCTCCATACTCCTCATCCCCAGATTCCTGGTTCAAACACTGATGCTTCGAAGCAAAGAAGTCTACTTACCAATATAAGTTGAAAAATTGGCAGCTTCAACAATTAATAATATAGGACCGGATGTCCAAAGGCACTTATCCGTTTAGCAGTACCTGCTGTCCAGATAAGTACTGGTAAGAGCGTTACTCAGTGGCCCTGTGTGCAGAATGCCTCCAAATATCTCCTCTAACCGCAGAGGTGGTCTGTGGGTGGGATGAGGTGGCTATCCAGTGAGTGATAACAAACCACTTAAAGTAAGGCCACAGAAAAGGCAGTCCTAACTTTATGCACTTTGTTTTCTAGATAGCAGTTGAATTTCGCCGCTATCTGGGTAGCATGAAACTTGCTCTTCAGTGCTGACAGATACCCAGGTGCTGGTGCTGAATATTCTGTTTCACTTTTAAACACTGTGGCCAGAGCTTCAACCCCCCCACAAACCGCGACGTTTAAATATCAGCCTGATAGATTTCACGACTAGAAATAGTGCTTTATTACAAACATGGACCCTAAATACAGGCAATATTTTTCCTAATCATGATTGTTTTCTTAAGAGATACATACAAGTCTATTTGGGTGTGCTTTGCTCGTGATAGTGCCTGTAGGAAGGGTCCCTTCATCTGTCTGCCTGTTTGCCTGTCCGTCTATACACATAAATTTATTTGTGCTCGTGTACGGATAAAGGTAGTCTGGATAAGTCAAAGCCATATGGACTCTAATGCCCATGACACAAGAAAAGAGACCTGTGGTGGCCAGGGCCGTTGCAAGGAATGAAGGCACCCCTCTATCCTGCTGCCCCCCTGCCTCCCTTCTCCTGGACTTGCAGCAGCTACAAAGGCTCAGTAAACACGGGCCAGCACGCACCTCAGATCGCCGGTTCTACCCCCATGATTGCTGTGCTTTCTAATGCTGCTTCTGTCTCCCTCCGACTCTACTTCCCAGACAAGGGGATTAACACGGTTAACAGGTCTACTAACCGTGTTACTTCCTTGGAATATCGGGCCCAAAGTCTTTAGAGCTCTGTTATCCAAATACGATCTTAAGGATCAGATCATTCTCAAACAATAGAGGACCCGGTACAGTATTTCAAAGCATTTATAAGGCTAGCAGCACCAGCTAACTGAATAAATGCTGCTAAGCCAGATATTAAGAGCAGCTGAATATCATTACAGACCACCGCGGCACTATCCAGCTAGTGCTGGGGCAGAATCAGGCAGACACAGCAAGCACAGACTGACAAGAAGCAATTACAGGCACCTGCTGTATACGAGGCAGTCTTCAAGATGTATTTATGCTAGGTGGTTTCATGAGTCGACAGCGGTACAGAAGCTGATACTGTAGGAGCTGCAGAGGGTGACGGCATAAAGGAAGTAGGCTCTCAGAAACAGGAAGTGTGGGACATCAGACTGTCAGCCAGAATAGAAAAAGGTGCTTTTCATCTTTTCACAATAATTATTAGGCTTACATTTAGGAGCCATGACATTCAGAGTTAGATAAGATTAGACAAAGTCAAACAGCACCATTAGGTTTCAGACTGCCACTGCTACCGACTACCATGAGTGTCATCACTGTATCGATTTATCAGAGAGGTTTATGTGAAAGCTGTGAGACACCACTTTCCCCGTCCCGTTTCCATCTCCTGCCACCTTGCCAGTATTTTTTAAAGCTAGGATGCAAATATATTTCTACTACAGAGCCAGATCTATAAATATTTATTTAATCAGAAATCTGAGTGAACTGAGTACCACAGGAATACATTTTGGAAGATATCCTTCTGGTGTTTCTATTTTTACATCCAACTGGTACTTTCTGGTGCTTTCTGCTGCCCTTCTGCTACTGTAGAGCTATAAAACTTGGCAGAGTGAATTCTTTTTTTTAGCCTACAATAATGCGATGGAAAGTAAATGCACATGAGTCCTATGTCTCTTACCAGCATCCTGAAGTCTAGAGTTTCCTTTCAAAAGAAACTCCAGGTCTGCCAAATCTCACGCTCTGGATGATATTGTTCTTTGCTGAGTTACAAAACTTTCCTTCATCCAGCAATTCTTTATAATTTCTGATCGTAAACTCAGTGATCCCAGCTGCACAATGCATTTTTAGAAGGCCCTAAACTTCTCCAACACAGAATTGACTCTTACAGAGACTCTGGGTGTTATTGTAGCAGCAAAGCGCAGACAAACCAATGATACCAGGAGTCTGTTCAGAAGGTCCAAATCATTTATTTGTGCACAAGTCTCGAACCAATCAATTTCAAAATGGCTGAGCCAAGTTTTCAAGCATTACAACAACTTTTATAGACTTCTGTTCCATTCTAGGTATAGAAAAACATTTCATTGGTCCCGGTAATCTCCCGTACCTCCCGTACCTCTTCTATTGGTCCCGGTACTGATAAGTTTATCCAGTTATATCCCTCCAGTGGGCATGACACCTGCATACCCCCCTTCTAGTCCCAATTACAATGGTCAGTTCATCAACTTGTTACTTTCACACTTTCAAGGTTATAGAACCAATTTGTACGTGCAGAGGAGCTGGGCTCTGCAACTCATCTGTCAGCACTCCCAATTATTTCTTTGCAGATGTACTTTTTCTTATCAGTAACTTTTAAAAATGTTTTTCTGTATTTTTCCATCTTTCAATACTGCAGTTCTGCTTACCTAAGCTAATTCAATACTTCTACTGAGTTCTATCTTACAATAGCAGCATATTGGGGGATGTGCAATCCTATATGCGTCTCCACAGGCCTCATTTACAGGTCAAGCTAGCCATGTTGGCCTGCTTATGTTCGGACACTGTGGGTCACAGGCCTGCACCTGCCACATTCCCCCCTTTGATTAATCTCACCCTATTACTTAATAAGGTGTGAGAATTAAATCACTTTCTGAAGAATCACATCCTGGCTAAAGGATTTCTACCAGGACTTGCTGTATATAAAGCCATGATTTTTGTTGCGGTCTTCCGCTCTACTGTACTATCAATAGTGTTATGAATGGAACGCATACAACATGGGATTAAACATGGTAATAAGAAGATAACAGCAACAAGGATTAGTACCAATACGATGAAAGTCTTAAATCCTCCCACCCATGAAAAGAGGTTAGCAAACCAATTAGGAAATTTCAATGAGTGCCACGTCTGTACTGGCACATAAGCATGTCTTTGCATATCTTTAGCAATTTCTTCAACTACTTGACCTTTATCATCTATTTTCAAACAGCAATTGGTTAAGTTCAGCTTACCACATACTCCTCCTTCAGCTGCTAACAAATAATCAAGTGCTAAGCGGTTCTGATATATTGCAGTGCGCATCTGAGTACTTTGTCTAGCTAAGAGCGTGAGAGCATGACTAGTTTCATTGGTTATTATTTCAACTACTGCTTGTAAGCGAATGATACGATTAATCATATAAATTGGGGTACGATAACCATACATACCATCATCATTCCAAGTGGCGGGTCCATAATACTCAATAATTCTTTCTGGTGGCCAATCATCACCTTGCCATTTCTCCCACTTGCCTATCTGTAAGGCCTCTCTCTTTTGTCTTAGTGCTCTTTTGTGTCGGTGGGTAGTGTATACTGGGTATCCTAATTGTTCTCCATGTTCAGTGTTTAAAAGAAAGAAAGAAGGTCTGATGGTTCCTAAGACACATGCTCCTCCCCAGTGTGGTGGGAGTTGTGCATATGCTCGGTTTCCACAGATCCAATATAGGCCAGGTGGGGCCTGCCAGGCTTGGACTTCAGCAAGGTTAGTCCATAGACCTGCCAGTTCAGGAAATCTGGCTAATGGGTTAGGAGGTTCAGGATGTCCAATTCCTGACCACCATGCTGTCTTTGTGGTCGTGGCATTATAGTATTTCTGGCTAAGACAGACCAGCTGTCCTACCTTTTGGGTGAACTGGAGTCCAGTTCTGGCATAGCAAAGACGTCCAACGATTGAGTGCGCTAACACCCATTCACTGGTAGTCTTGTGTAATTCAGTCTGATTGTAAATCATGGAATAATTCAATTCTTGGGCTTCCCATGGCCACTGATCTCCCATTTGGGTTCCGCCACAGAAATAACAATCTGTGATTTTAAGACTAGATACTACTGCTCCGGCTAATTCTAGAAATAAATTCTGTGAGGGGTGAGGGATCTCAAACTTATTTACATGCATGGCTTCATAGAAAGTATTATGAAGATGATATTTAGATGACTTGTGGGCTTGGGTATTCAATCTGATATACACAATGGTCCCTGGATCTATTGCTCCTCCAGCAATACGTAAACCAAACTTATATCCCTGTTTCCATGCATGGGGATTGTGTATACGTAAGTGTAAGGGGTTACAAGCATCTTTCTGACATTTATCATTTGTGGTTGGCTTGGTTAAAGTAGCCATTCGTTTATCTATTTTCTCATCAGTTATACCAGTGTTCCAGGTAGCATAAAAAACACATCCCCAATATGGGCAATAGTAGTCTGCTGCTGGGGCAGTACTATAGCCTGGTTCCTTTTTCCCTGTACACTTTCTCCAACCTGTGGCACCTTCTGGACACATGTACTTATGGTCATTTCGATACGCTTTCTCCCATGTACCACAGGTGGAATAACTATCTCTATTAATAGCATTGCATGCATCAAAATTCAAAACAGCAGGTTTAGTAATGTCCTTAAGTGGTGGCGTTGCAGCTAATATAGGTCCATCTGCATCCTTCCATCTTATTTCCATCGTGTAATAGGATGGATTCTGATGCGGATTATAACATGTCTTAATTTTCCCATGAGTGCAAACATTTAGTTCAGTGGTGTTATAGATACACCGAGTTACTGTTCCCTCGCAGGTATAGTAAGAATGATAAAGCAAAGTCTGAGTTACTTTCAGTCCAATTCTAGTAGAAGTAATGCAGGCAGTGCATGGAGGTAAGGCATAAGTCTGTTCAAAACCTCCAAAGAAGGCAACCAAAGTAAAGCAAAAGTAAAGATGCATGTCGATGTTGATTGGAGTTCTTCTGAATCCTCAGCTTGCTGATCTTGATCACGACGATCTATTATTCTTCGTCCCGTTTGCTAATGAAGCAATTTAACGGGTGCTGAGTGTTGATTGAAGATCCTCAAGTTGTCCAGTACACATTGACCAACTTAGCAATTCAGTTGGCTTGTGGAGTCTGGCTTAGTCAGTGTAGTCTCAAAGTAGTGTGTCAAATCACACACAAATTGGGTTCGTTGAAACAAAACTGTTGCTGCATGGAAAACAGCAATCCTCTTCGAAAGACTTGGCTACTGCAAAGCACTTGTGATGAAGTGTCTATGCTGCTGGTTGCCGTCTCAGAGTAACTCGCAAGGGTACATCAGGGTGCTGTTCTGCTGTCCACTGCTCTGGTTCAGGATCGGCGGCGGGCTTGACTCTGCTGTGGTGGATCCAGGCGTCGATCTCGGCTACCTTTACTGCAGTTGGGGTAGACAGGATGACGGTGTACGGTCCCTTCCAATGGGGTTCCAACGGTGTCTTCTTCCAATCTTTGATCCACACCGAAGTACCAGGCTGGTAGGGATGCAAGGGTTCCGTCAAGTTGATAGGCAACTGGTCTTGGATCCACGTATGGAGAGTCTGCAGAACAAAACTTAGAGCTAGAAGTTCTTGTCTGGTTATTTCCGAACCAATTTGGGCTAGACTTCCTTTGATTCCCTGCACTATTGGTGGGGGTTTACCATACAAAACTTCAAAAGGGGAAAATCCTGTTGACTTTACAGGAGCTGAGCGTATTCTGAATAAAGCTATGGGGAGCACTTGGGACCACTTCAATTGTGTCTCCTGACAAAGTTTAGACATTTGGGCTTTCAAGGTACGATTCATTCGCTCAACTTTCCCTGAACTCTGGGGTCTGTATGCAGTGTGGAGTTTCCATTGTATCTGCAAAGCTTTTGCTAACTGCTGAGTAACTTGGGAGACAAATGAGGGTCCATTATCTGACCCTATTACTGCTGGAATTCCGAATCTGGGGACAATCTCTCTCATTAAGACTTTGGTAACTTCTCGGGCTTTCTCAGTTCTGGTTGGGAAAGCTTCTACCCACCCAGAGAAAGTACAAACTAATACTAGTAGATAATGATATCCATTGGCTTTTGGCATTTCGGTAAAATCAACTTGGAGGTTGTGCATGGGGGTCACACCTCTTGACTGAACTCGGGGTGCTGTAATAAGGCCTTGCTTGGCATTATTCTTGGCACAAGTTTGACATTGTCGTGCTACTGAAGCTGATATGGTTGTCATCAGAGGGATGTAGAAATGTGGTCTGAGTGCTTTTTCCATAGCACTCTTCCCATAGTGGGTGGCTTCGTGGAAAGCTTTGACAAAGGATGGTCCTAACAGTTCAGGAATTACTATTCGTCCTGGAGGTTGACTGCCCTCTTCTGGTGGCAGCTCAATCCATCCGTCTTTCAATACTCCATTTTCTTTGTCACAATAGTAGTCCAATTCTTTGGTGGTATATCGTGGGGTCCATAGATTCAAAGGTACTGGAAACAACGCTGCTTGCATTGGCATAGCTTGTGGGGCAATTTGTCCTGTCATAGCTGCTTGTCGTGCTGAGGCATCTGCAAATCTATTTCCTCGGGCAACTTCTCCTTTTCCTGCTTGATGTCCTCTGCAATGCATGACAGCTACACGTGTTGGGGCCCAAACGGCATCAAGTAACATCAATATTTCGGGACCATATTTGACTGATTTTCCTCCGGATGTGATGAGTCCTCTTTCTTTATAGAGAGCTCCATGGGCATGCAGGGTAGTGAAGGCATATTTGGAATCTGTATATACATTCAGTATAAGTTTTTCTCCTAACAACAATGCTCTGGTGAGTGCTATCAATTCGGCTTTCTGGGCTGATGTGCCTGAGGCTAGGGCTGATGATTCAACTACTTCGTGTTGAGTGACGACTGCATATCCGGCACAGCGTCGTCCATCAAGGATGAGACTGCTCCCATCAACATAATAGGTTTGGTCAGGATTTTCTATGGGCACATCTGTCAAGTCGGGTCGGCTGGAGAACACAGTCTCCATGACTTCGATACAGTCATGTTCTGGGAGTTCTTCACTGATAGGTATCAAGGTGGCTGGATTCAGGGCATGGCTCACTTCAAGTTGTATCTGTGGGTTTTCACATAACATGCTCTGGTACTTCAACATTCGGGAATTGGTGAGCCAATAATTTGCTTTTTGTTCCATAAGGGCAAGGACTGCATGTGGCACAGTGACTCGTATGTTCTGTCCTAGTGTGAGTTTGTCTGCTTCACTCACTAGTAGTGCTGTAGCTGCAACTGCTCTCAAGCAAGGTGGCCATCCTTTGGCCACAGGGTCCAATTGTTTCGATAGGTAGGCTACAGGTCGTTCCCAATTTCCCAATTTCTGAGTCAACATGCCTAGGGCATTTCCCTGTGCTTCATGTACAAACAAGTGAAAAGGTTTGTGGACATCTGGTAGTCCAAGTGCTGGTGATGACATCAATTCTTCTTTTAACTTCTGGAAGGCTGTGTCCTGCTCAAGTCCCCACTCCAGTGGTGACTTCTCTTCTCCTTTTGTGGCTTCATACAGTGGTTTGGCAATTTGGGCAAAGTTGGGTATCCAAATTCGGCAATATCCTGCCGCTCCCAGAAAGGCTCTGACTTGCTTTCTGGTTGTTGGAGTTGGAATTCTACATACTGCTTCTTTTCTTTCTCTGCCTAATCTTCTGCTTCCTTGGGTGATACGAAAACCCAAGTATTTCACTTCTTTTTTGGCATTGCTGTGCTTTGGCTCTGGAAACTTTGTATCCAGCTTCCTCTAGTAACTGCAAGAGATCTTTGGTGGCTAATATACATTCACTTTCTGATACGGCAGCTATCAACAGATCATCCACGTATTGGAGAAGCACTCTCTTCCCCGGGGCTACTGGATAGCTTGAAAGGTCTTGATTTAGTGCGGCACTAAAGATGGTAGGCGAATTCTTGAATCCTTGGGGTAATCTTGTCCAGGTAAGTTGGCCCCCTCTTCCAGAGATGGGGTCCTGCCATTCGAATGCAAACAATATTTGGCTTACAGGGGCTAATCTTATGCAAAAGAATGCATCTTTCAAATCCAGTACAGTGAAATGGGTAGCTTCAGCAGGTATCAGTCCTAGGAGGGTGTAAGGATTGGGTACGACTGGATGTATGGTCTCAGCTGCATCATTTACTCTTCTCAAATCTTGCACTGGGCGATAATCATCTGTCCCAGGCTTCTTTACTGGCAAAAGTGGAGTGTTCCATGGGGATTGGCATACTTTTAGTAGGCCATACTCAAGCAATCTTTGTAGGTGGCGATGGATGCCTTCAATTGCGGCTCTTGGGAGAGGGTACTGTTTGACGTGCACTGGTGTAGCACTAGGCTTGAGGGTTACAATCACTGGAGCTATATGTTTAGCTAGGCCTGGGGGGCTGCCTTCTGCCCATACTCCAGGTGGTGCATCAATACTTTTCAAAGTTTGTTCAAATAGGTATCTTGTATCGAATCATCAATGTAATACCTCCATTCTTCTTCTCGGGGAACTGTCAGCAGCATTACTCCTGCTGGTTTGGTTTGGGGATTTACTGTCATTTGCATTTCTCCTTGCTCAGAGAAAGATATCTGTGCTTGAAGCTTGGCTAGCATATCTCGTCCCAGTAGTGGCACTGGACATTCGGGCATGTAAAGGAATTGATGAGTTATTTGCTGTCCTCCCAGACTGCATATTCGGTTTTGAAGAAAAGACTTTGTGGCTCTGGCACCAGTTGCTCCTATGATAGTGACTGCTTTTGTAGTGAATGGGGCTATCTTTTTGTCTATTACTGAATGTTGTGCTCCAGTATCAACCATAAAGTCCATAATTTGGTCTCCTATTTGTATTCCGACCATAGGCTCCTGGAGACCTAAAGCAAACTTGGAGCCCGGTCTGTCCTAATCCACGTCATTCTCATCATGGGCTGGTGTGGCCAATGCTTGAATGGTTCCTCCTCTCTCTCGCTGGAATTGTTCTCGATTGGCTCCTCCTCGGCTTCGGGGATAGCTTCGTCTTTCTTCTCGCCACTGATGGCTGCTGTCGTCATCATGCTGGGCGTCTTCGAGTTGCGGGCACATATCTCTCCAATGTCCTTCCTCTCTGCAATAGGCGCATTGGTTCACGCCTAGTCTCTGGGTCCGGCCTCCGCCTTGACCCCGCCCTCTTCCTCTGCTCCTTCGACTAGGGACACCTCCCCTTTTCTGTTCCACTATGGCCGCAGCCAAAAAATCAGCTTTCTTCTTCATCTTTCTATCACATTCTCTCTGTCTTTCAGTATCACGATTCACATACACTTTATGAGCGACTTCCAATAACTGTGTTGCATTCATGCCCGCAAACCCTTCTAACTTCTGTAATTTGCGTCTAATGTCTGGTTGAGACTGGTTTACAAAAGCAGAATTCACCATACATAAACTTCCTGGTGCCTCGGGATCATAGGGAGTATACATTCTGTATGCTTCAGTTAATCTTTCATAAAAATCTGCTGGGCTCTCATCTATCCCTTGGATAACTCCTGTAACTTTGGAAAGGTTCATAGCTTTCTGGCCCCCCCCTTCTCAGGCCTTGTAAAAAGCCTTGGCGAAAACGGGCTAGGGCTGTGGATCCTTCATCTGTATTTGGATCCCATTGGGGGTCTTCATTCGGGAATTCTCTCTGAGCTGCTTCCCTACGGTCTATTATATTCTGCCCCTGTGCCGGAGCTGCAGGGTTTTCTGCCATCCATTCAATAGCTGCTTTTCTAATTCTTGCTCGTTCTTCTGTAGTGAATAGGGTGGTCAGGAGCTGACGGCAATCTGGCCAAGTGGGTTGGTGAGTTTCCATAATACTAGTTACTAATTCTGTCAGCTCCTGGGGCTTGCTAGTATAGGAGGCATAATGCGACCTCCAATTTAATAAATCAGTTGTAGAGAAAGGGATATACACATAAGTTAGGGGTCCCGCTACCACTTCATCATTATCATTCTTTACGGGCACTCCCGGGACTTGCCGTAAGGGAAACAGTTTAGCTGCTATGGGTGTCTTTTGGGATCTAAGGGTTATTGTCGTTGCCTTTGCAGGAGTCACTTTCTTTTTCTCAACAGGTTTTGCTTTGGGTTTCTCTGTCACTGGCATGCTAGTGCTAGTGCTGACTTTCTCAATTATTTGTACACTTTCCTCATCTGGGGGATTCTCTCTTTCTCCTTCTTCAGTCTCCACTTCTGACTCGCTTTTTAGGTCCTCCTCTTCTTTTCCCGCTAATTCTTCCTCTTTCTCTTCTCCAGGAGGGGGATCAGGGGTTGGGTCCCGCCTCGGCTCTGGCCGTCTCTGGGGTTCTGGGGCAGGACGCCGGGCTACTCTTACTGGACCTGGGGTTCGGGGCTGCCTGAGAATTATTTCTGGGGAATCAGGATCTGCCAGGATGGGCTTCTTTCTGGCTTTCTTATCCTGCTCTTTTATTCTAGGCTGTTCCGTCTTCTGTCTAGAATCTGCTTTAGCTAACATTATTCTGCACTGTTCCTCATAACAGCGCTGCGCCCAGGGGGGCGGATCTTCACAAATACTTAACCAGGAATCTATATAGGGGTACTGGTCGGGGTGCGCTATCCGCACTCTACGGTGTATTGACTGAATAATCTCTACTTTGAACGTTCCCTCTGGGGGCCAGATGGGGTCTAGATCGGGCCACTCCCTAGTACACAAAATCTGCAAATGGGCTGCTGTCATTTTAATACCATAATCTCCTGAATATCCCTCTTTAAAATGTGCGATCATACATTCTAATGGAGTGTTTCTAGTAGACCCCGCCCCTCCCATTTCGATGTGTGCGCGCAACAACAGACAGAAGGGAAAAGGAGGGCGGACCGTGGGTAAGGGGTCCTCACGGCCCTGGAAACGTATAAGGAGTACAAATAACAAGACAAGACGACAATCGCTTCCCCCTTTTCGCGACCTGAACCCGGTCGCCCGGTCAGGAAATGCGCTACTCAGGGGTCCGCCTTCACTTGGTCCGTGCTGCCAGACCTCTCATTCACACTTCGTTCACACAATCATGCTAGCAACGTATCCCAGAATGCATTCGTTTCTATCTATTCTGACTAGTCTTTTCCAATTTCCCAATTACAAAAAGGATGGGGGTTTCACCCGGCGAATTCCCATGCCAGGCTACTCGGCCCTTCCTTGAGAGGTGATCATGCTCTCTTACCAATTCCCAATATCTCGAGATTACAAATTCCAAAGTTCCAAGTTCCAATGGCAGTACTGCGCTTTCTATTTCTGTCTAGACCCAAAATCAAAACTATACTCACCGGATCCGGTCCTCAAACTTCCCAAGCAGGCGCATGAGTTGGACCTCGGACTCCCCTCACTCGGGTTCGAGGCGTTGACTCCAGCCGGGCTCGTCACCCGCCGAGGTCCGACCAGCTCCCTCCGATACAAGGGACCGGTGGCGCCAGGGAGCAGCCCTCGTCGGAAGGGCGCGATCCCGGCAGGACCAAGCCTATAGAGGCGGAAAGTCGTGGTATATTGCCCTATATACACTTTGATTCCACAACTTCCCGGCCAACGCACCAAGGAATATGTAGCAGCAAAGCGCAGACAAACCAATGATACCAGGAGTCTGTTCAGAAGGTCCAAATCATTTATTTGTGCACAAGTCTCGAACCAATCAATTTCAAAATGGCTGAGCCAAGTTTTCAAGCATTACAACAACTTTTATAGACTTCTGTTCCATTCTAGGTATAGAAAAACATTTCATTGGTCCCGGTAATCTCCCGTACCTCCCGTACCTCTTCTATTGGTCCCGGTACTGATAAGTTTATCCAGTTATATCCCTCCAGTGGGCATGACACCTGCATACCCCCCTTCTAGTCCCAATTACAATGGTCAGTTCATCAACTTGTTACTTTCACACTTTCAAGGTTATAGAACCAATTTGTACGTGCAGAGGAGCTGGGCTCTGCAACTCATCTGTCAGCACTCCCAATTATTTCTTTGCAGATGTACTTTTTCTTATCAGTAACTTTTAAACATGTTTTTCTGTATTTTTCCATCTTTCAATACTGCAGTTCTGCTTACCTAAGCTAATTCAATACTTCTACTGAGTTCTATCTTACAATAGCAGCATATTGGGGGATGTGCAATCCTATATGCCTCTCCACAGGCCTCATTTACAGGTCAAGCTAGCCATGTTGGCCTGCTTATGTTCGGACACTGTGGGTCACAGGCCTGCACCTGCCACATTATCACTGAGGGGAGATATCGGAGAGTTGTGAGGGAGAAAAGAGGAGAGGGGGGGAAGCTGGACTGTAGGAGGGTGGAAAGGTGAGAGGAGAAATGGTGGAATATTGGGGGAAGGGAAGAGGGAGATGCTGGACTATGGGGCCAGGGAAGAGGATAGGGGAGATTCTGTACTGGGGGGGCTAAGAAGGAGAGATGCTGGGCTGCAGGAAGGGAATGGGGTCAATGCTGGGAGAGGGAAAGAGAGATTCTGGACTTCAGACTGTAAAGAGAGAAAGGGGAGATGATGCAGGACTGTTTGGGGGATAGGAAATAGAAAGGGATGAGAGAGATGTTCGGCTGTGGGAGAGGAAGAAGGCTAGATGGGATATGCTGGGCTGTGGGAGAGTGAGAAGGCTGAAGAGCATATGCTGGGCTGTGTGGGAGAGAGAAAGGGCAGATGATGGGCTATTTGGGAGGGTAAGGGAAAAGGAAAGGAGGACGTATGATGGATTGTTGAAGGGAGGGGAAGGGGAAGGGAAGAATGGGCAGATGCTGAACTGTGGAGGTTTGGGAGGGGGAAGATGCCCGACCATGAGGAGGGGGAGGGGAGAGCAGGAAGAAGTTGGGTATGATGGTATCATGTGGGAGAGGCCATGGGGGAGCTGAAGAATGAGACAAGAGAAAGGAGGATGTAAAGCTGTAGGTAGTTAAAGAGGGGAGGTCAGAGATAGGGGATAAGAGACCAAAGAAAGAGAATGGAGAGAATAACTGACAGGGAAGGAGATGGGGTTAGTGAGGGGATGAGGGGTTAGAAAAAACATGGATGAAGGCTGGGAAGGGAGCAAGTACAGAGGGTGGAAATGGAAGGATGAGAGAGGATGGGCAAAAGAAGGGAATAAAAGGCTGGGGAAGGAGTGAGTGGGGCAGGATGGAACGTTTAGAGTGAGAGGAGGATGGGCTGGGAAGCAGACGAGAAAAGGAAATGGAAAGTTGATGGGTGAAAGCTATAAAGAGGTAGATTGAGAACTAGAGGGTGAGAAGGAGTATGCACTGTAATTTGAATGGATAGGCAGGAAAGAAAGGGGAAAAATCAATGTAAAAAAAAAAGATGTACAAGAGGAATGTAGAAAGGCAGGCAGCAGACCATGGAAAATTAGAAAAAAAAAAGACAAAGGAAAGCAGACGAGAGAGACTTGGATGGAAAAATAAAATGTCCAGACTAAAAAGGTAGAACAAGTATTTTATTTTGTATTTATTAATTGGAATATGGCAACTCTAGGAAATATGCATCTATGATGTTTTTGCATTTCACTCAGTACAAGAAGAAATGCATTTTATTTTCTATTTCTCCAGTGTTAACACCGCAAGCGGAGTCTGACTTCTTAAGATTTTCAGTAACATTTTTGTCTGCCTATTTCTATTTGTAATCTATGGTCCCTTGTTCTGTATTTGGTTCTGTGTTTTGCTTATGTGACCAAGGTGCAGTATTCTATTAGCCTGTAGTTTCCTTGTAAAGATATACGTATAGCAGTCCCATTGGTACTGTTTCCCATTAGTAAGTGCACTGCTGTTCTAGGCCCAATATTATGTTTAGAGTGCTGCCTATTTATAGGTAGGGTTGGTGCTCTGTGAGTCCTCATTTGGAATACTGTCTGCAAATCTGGAAACCACATTTTAAAGGATATAAACTTGATGGATTCCAGAGGGAAGATAATCTCAGCTGCCTATGTATTTCAGTACTGTCTTTGGAATACGTTTCTAGGCAAGCTCATGTGCAAATGGATTATTTAAGTTTAAAAAGATTGGTGAATCTTTTTTTAGGTGTGTTTTGCTTAAGAGGCTCCATCCATCTGTCTGTCTGTCAGCCTGCTGGTCCCTACAGATCTGTGCATGCACATGCACACACACATAGACATATACACATCTGAAACAGTGACAAGACACACTCATCCTGTGACACACACATCCAACATCCTAACATACATGCACACATACATAATATAACACACTGCATATACACAAGATAACACATACAGCACACACACACACACAAGCACACGTAATACACATATACAATACCACAAGAAATACAACACTACACACAGACAAAACAGCACACTTAATAGAACACCACACACAACACAAACACACAGCACACAGCACAGCACCAACACAGCATATTACAAAACACTCCAACACAGTACACTCAACATTACACACACAGCACAATAAAAACACAACATACACACACCACACATAATATAATGCACATGCAACACAATTCACATTTAACAGAACACACACAACACATGCATAACACATCACATAGACACAACACAAGTGCAACACACATAGCATAACAGGGCACACATAAAGCATAACACAGACAAGGCAATATACACAACACAACATAACATATACATAACACACACACACACACATACACAAAAATATAATACAACATATACACAACACACACAGCATAACATACACAACACAAGTACAATATAATAGAAGCACAACAGACAAACACAAACACATGCAACACAACAAACAAATAACACAACATGAACAACACCAACACACACAACACAACATTATTACCACACACATGCCAACATCATACAACACACCACACAGAGAATATACACAGGGCACACATAACAACCCAAAATACACATATAAATACTTCAAACTACACACAAACTACACAGAAACATCTTGAATCACATATACACAAGACCCTGAGACACACCCAACACACACACACACACACACACACACACACACACACACACACACACACACACATCTCCAATACATATAAACTGCAACACACATACACAGGTGGAGGCAGACTTATACAACTTGAAGTGATGTCATCATTAGTCATATTTGCTGGTGCAACACTGAGAGAGGCCAGTGGTGGCATATGTCAACAAACAAGGTGGAATTATAGTGCTGGAGTGTCATTGTGGCGCTGCTGTCTCATTGGGAAGAGGGCCATCTGATTGCCCTGTTAGCTGTGCACATCACAGGCATAGACAACTTGCATACCAACTTTCTGAGTTGGAACATTGTGAATCCTGATGAGTGAGAGTTAAGTCCTCATGCTTTTGACCTCATAGTGCAGACATGGGGGCCTTCTAGTATCTAATGGGTATGAGATTGCCAAAGTGAAGATCCTTTTCAGCCACAGGAAATATCTGCAGGTGGTGGGCGTCAATGCTCTGCTTCAAGAGTGATCCCAAGAGGAACTTCTGTATGTCTACCCACTGTGGCCTTTGGTGAGCCATATTCGGCACCAGATTGAAGGCTAAATCCAGGCCTAGTGATTCTTGTAGCCCTGAACAAGCCTTTCAGGCCTTGGTACATGGACCTCTTGAATCTACTGGCAGGGCTCCCGTTCTTGCTGCCTCAAGAGAGGGGCCTCCTGCACCAAAGGCCCCTAGTATTGGTGGATCCCATTCCTTTCTCACTTATATCCTGGCCCTTGAGGGTTATAGAATGTCCAAAGGGGGCTATTCTGGAGCACTAGTGGACACCCTGCTCAAGATCCAGAGGCAAGGCCATCCCATCCACTAGGAAAGCTAGGCAGCTGCCTAGGATGGCCAGCCTGAGTGGGAGGCAGCAGCGGCATACATGACCAACTGTGCCGCCCCTCCCCCCAGCCGCCACCGATTCCATTTTAGGGGAGGTGGGCAGTGGCAGCAGCAATATTTCCAAAAGTGGCTGCTTTTTGCTGCTATTTTCTTGCCCGCCACTTTTTTAAATACTGCCGCTTCCTACCTCCCACTCCCAACATAGAATCAGCAACAGCTAGCAGGGGTGGCGGTGAGGTCGGGGTTTCTGCCTAGGATTATGCCTATGTCCTTAGCTTATGCTGAAGTCTGGAGGTTTTTCAAGGAATATTCTTCTTGATCCCTGGAAGTCAGGAAGGTGGATGTAGTTGTGGTTTTGTCCTTCTTGTAATCCAGTCTGGAAAAGGACTTGGTCCTGAACTCTATCAAGGTTCAAGTGGCAGTCCTAGTGTGCTATAGGGGTTGTGTTTAAGGGATGTTCTGGGTAGTGCACCCCAATGTCTTCCACTTCCTCAGGGAGTGAAGAAGATCCATCCACCAGTGCATCCAGTTGCTCCTCAACTGAATATCTTGCTGGTCTTGAAGGCTTTGAAAGGTCTTCCTTTCCAGCCCTTTTGTAAAGCTTCTGTCAAGGATTTGACCATTAAAGTGGTTTTCCTGGTAGCTAAAGCATCTACCAGGTGAGTGTCAGAATCCTGTAAGGAGCCTTTTTTGTCATCTCGAGTGAAAATTTACAACAAATGTAGCCCTCAAGAGCTGTGACATCCCCAGCCAGAGGGACTGGCCACAGGAAATAGCATACATAAAGGGCCAAAAAGTACTTGAAAGCAAAAAGAAATCCTATCCTGCGCATGCAGTACGCATACAGCCAGCCCAGACCTTTATGGGCCCGATATTCAACTGGGCAAGGCTAAGCACCATAGCCGCTTAGACCTGCCCACTGATCCCCAAACCCCGGATATTGATTTCCGTAGCAGTGGAAGTGAATATCCGGGTCTGGCAGTGCTTCCCGGAAGCTGCTGAGGCTAACCGTACAGCATTGATATTGATACTGCAGGGTTTTCCTCGCCTATCTTATAGGCTCTGAGCGCTAACCGTGCAGCTTCCAATATCGGTGCAGCACGGTTAGTGCTGGTCCACAACTCGCTCCTCCCCGGAATGCTCAGCTTAGTTGGGGATATTTGATGGCAGTACATGTGTGTGTGCTGTCGAGTATCCAGTTAGTAGTCATGAACATGGTTAACTGGTTGTTAACCATGTAAATGCCTTTTGAATATCGGGCCCTATATGTTTAAAAATACTTTAGTCATGTAGTATATTAATACACAGCAAAATTGTAGAACCTATTTGAGTCATGAAAGTATTCAGCAGTATGGAAATAAATTTTTCAAACATACAGAATATATACACACCCACACATACAAATAAACAGATGTATATGTTGTTGGAGAGTTCCTTGGAATACATTGTTTAGGGTGAACGTTTATGGCAATAACATGAAAATGTTAGCAGACCTGCCAGGCAGGCTAATATTACCAATGGTGGCTACAGGAGTCGCACACTTCTGAGTTACTCAGGCTATGGTGTTATCAGGACTCATAACTGTGACACCCAGTATACAGCTCTGCCGAGCGGGGTGCTGCAGCATACCATTACGGCCAACTGATGAATCTGGGGCATTATGCAAAAGCTGGAATTTGGTAGCTCACAGGAAAAGTTACTCAAGAAACAGAGCTGAAATGTAATGCATTACCCAAGGCAGAAAGAATGAACATTAATTTCAGACCGTCATCTCTAAACAAAAAAAATCAAGGATATGTAGATGGTTTCAGGGGTTAACAGAAAGCTTTTTTTTTGTTGTTGTCTTTTAGAAGACGGATAAAAAATATAGATAATCAGCAATTTTATTTAATATTCTATTTTCCACACTGACAAATTAATAAAAGTGACTTCGGAGTTCTTCAAATTCATTATGTTTACATATTCCGTTTAGCCTCAGTCCGAGTGTGGAGGGGAAAGAATGAGAATGGTGATAGCTGCAGGGTAGATAGTTGACTAGGGTAAGAGTTTACATATGGAGAAAATGAGTCAAAAGCTGCTGTAATCATTTGGTCCCCGTAAGCCTATTTCAGCTGTTCTGTGTTCCCATTCTAATATCCTAAGATGTTACTGGAGATGACTTCATAGTTTGCCTCATTAAGGAAACATGCATTTTTATCTAATGGTATGAGTCTGAAAGCCTGCCAAAGAGTCAATATTTATCAGAAGTGCTCCACCTGAAGCTTCCTTCTCCTCTATATCCAAATCCATTCAGGAAATGCTGTTAGCCACCAGATTAGCTCCTTTGTTGTTGTTGTTAAATTCCGTTCAGTCGATGCCATGCCTGGAACTCATGTAACATACACCCATTTAGAGCTTGTGCAATACACACATATATGCAGAGCTCCCGTAACACATGCTAAGACACTAAGGAGCATGTATACTAAAGCGGGCTATGCGGTTTACACACATTTCATCATGCATTAGCTGCTTTCACAGGCCTCAAGTAAATGTTACTGTGCAGGCAGGACAATTACCGCGTGCTGAAATGCACGTTAATTGCACATTGTGTGATGTGGCGGGTGTCTAGGCAGGGTTAGGCAGATAGTGGGCATTGACCACACATTTCGGTTAGCACGGCTGTCAGTAGCACGTGCTAATCACCAATGTTGTAGTTAGTGTGGGTGATGTTAGGTGCACCCATATTAATTGGTCAAGGGTTGAAATGTGCATTGAGAAGCATACCTGTGCAGTAAGGTCAGGCACACGCTGGCCATGCCGCTGACAATTACTGCAATATGGATGTACCTGACGCACATTGATTTTGACTCACAACATGTATTAGGGACAAAAGTCTACTGCACTTTAATAAACATGCCCCAAATAATAACTATAACACACCAAGACACACTTAGATATAACAGTAACTATAACTTCCCCTTGCACTTATTTAACACATGCATGGATCTGTAACACACAGATCCAGATCAAGAGTAACACACACATACACACATTAGGAACAACACGTCCAGATAAAAAATAAAACACACTTAGCATAACTGTAATACACTAACACACACGCAGAAGAAACAGCATCTATAAAACATGTGCATGTTCCCGTGCCCTCACACCAAGATTTATTTATTTTTATTTTATTTAACAGATTTTATACCACTTTATCCTGTAGTCAAAGCGGTTTACAATATAACATCGACTCAATGATTACATTATAACAAGAGCAATAAATTTGGAGTATAAACATGAACTAGGGCTGAACAATGTTAATGTTCCAGACGGATTATACATTAGAATAGAAAAGACAAGTTTGGGTTGAAGGATTGATTAGGTTACAGAGGAGGAGGGGCTGAGTTGAGGATTAAATAAGTTAAAGAAGAGGTTGGAGTGGTAGGCTTATTCTGGGCTATGTGATACTCCCAAAATGTTTAGAGAATAAACATGTTTTTAATTTCTTGCAGATTATCTGTAGCTGCCTTGAGATCTTCTGGTAAGGAGTTCCATATTGTTAGCGCTGATATAGAGAATGCACTGTTATAAGTTGTTTGTTTACATTTTATTTTGCTGTTAGGAATTATAAGTTCCTTGGTCTGACTTCTGGGTCTCTTTTTATCAGCGATTGGAGTGTGTCTGCAGATGTGTGGTGTAGAATTTTGACTGTAATGAGTATGGTCTTGAATTTGATTTGTGCATGCATTGGGAGCCAGTTTCAGATGCCTCAGGAGAGGAATTAGATGTTCATGCCTTAGTGATCCTGTCATGATGTGTGCAGCCATATTTTGAGCCATCTGTAGAGGGTATAAGATGTGTTTTGAGAGTCTTGGTGAATCAGGTTGCAGTAGTCCAGTATTGGTGTGATGGTTACCTGATGAAGAGTTCTGAAGTTGTTTTGGTTGAGCAGGGGTTTGAATTGTTGCATTATCTTCATCTTGTAATATGTCACTTTTATTGTTTTGCTTATGTGCAACTGGAAGTTGAGATTTTGGTCCAGGTATTTTATTTACTGCTTTACTGTTCTGTTGTGTGATACATTTATGGTTAATGGGGGGAGGGGGTTGAAAGTTTCATTCTTGGTGATGTGAAGAGTCTCTGTTTTGTTGTAGTTTATATTCAGGTTGTGCTAGTTGAGTCATTTTGTCATTGCTTCTAGGCATTTGGCTATTTTTGTGTAGTCAGGCTTGTCTGTGTTGAATGGCATGTATATCATAATATTGTCTGCGAATATATGGAATAATACATCATGGTCTCTTATTACTGTAAACAGAGGTTATAGATATAGATTGATAATAGAGAAAATAGGGATGACCCTTGGGATATCCCTTGATGCTGTCTAAATGGTTTTGATGTGTGTGGGTCAGTTATGACTTTTTGTTGTCTGAGGTTTATGTATGATGGGAACCACTTGAGTGTGATGTTGCTAAGGCCTATTTCTCTCAGCTGACTGTGTCAAAGGCTGCTGCTGTATTGATGAAGATTAATATGAAGCCATGTTTGATGTTATCGATGCCTGTTATGATTTTGTCTAGTAGGGATGTGAGTTAAGTTTTTACGCATGGTTGGATTTAATAAAGCAAAGGTGGTGGAGATCTAGAGGTGCAACTTGGTCAACGTGGTCTTGCAATTGAAGTTGTATGACTTTGTTAGTCATCATGGTTATGAATGGTAGACTGGAGATAGGTCAGTATGTGGTGGGGTCTTGTGGGTCAAGCATGGGATTTTTTAGAATAGGTCTGATGGATGCTTGTTTAAGGCTAGCTGGAAGGTAGCCCTGTGAAAGTAACAGGTGTGTGATTTTAAGTAGAGATGTGCCCAGTTCCTACTTTGTGAGCTTGATCCATGATACAGGGCATGGATCAAGTGTGGATGTGGTCGTGTTTAAGTTGGTAATGATGTGATTTAGTTGCTCCAGTGTTGTGAGGTGAAAGGTATCCCAGAATGTCTTAGTGGGGAGGTATGGATGATTTTCATTTGTCTGTAGCGTGCTGTTGGGGATTGTGTTTTTGTATCTTGTTTCCAAGGAGATTGCTATCTGCTGGGGGTTTGTGTTGTATTCTTTTTTTCATCTAGGATCTTTTGTGAGTGTTCATACTCAAAGAGTTCCCTGGGTTTGTTAAAGGATATCATTATCAGGTTGGTGTAGTATTCTTTCTTGCACTTGTTGATTAGGATGTTGTATTGTTGTTTGGTTTTGTATATTTATTGGTTTTCATTGTTTTTAGTGCATCTCCATTTTCTTTCAGTCTTTCTGAGTCCTTTTTAGAGTTGTAATGTCATTGGAGTACCATGGTGTGGTGTGTCTGCTGTGCTTGGTTGTCTTGGTGCATGGTGCTGCAGCAGCATTGGAGATGACACTAATCCAGTTGTTTATTAGATCTTTTAGGTCGTTCATGTCATGTTTCAGTTGTGATCTAACTTTATTTGTGAAGAGGTCTATATCAAAACGTTTAAACCTTTTATGTTCATATTTTGAGTCTTCTTGGTTGGTTAGAGCTGAATAGAGTGTTATATTGAATGTGAGCATGTGGTGGTCTGACCAGGATACTGGTGTTGTAGTGGGTTGGGTTATACTTTTATTGACTAGCATATTGATGCTGACGAAGATGAGGTCTAGGGTGCTTCCTTGTTTATGTGTAGGGGTTGTTATGATTTGTGAGAATTGTAATGCTCCCATGGCTTTAAGGAAGGAGTAAGCATTTTGGGGAGAAGTTGATGGGAGGTTAAGGTCTCCTAGGATTATGAGAGGTTTGTGAAGTTTTGAATGTGTGCATGCTGTTTCCAAGATGGCTGATAGTTCTTCTCCTATAGGGTTCAGAGAACTGTAAGTGAGACATACTGTGAGGTGTCTATTGGTGGTTATTATGATGTTGCTGCCATCTGTTCCAGTTGCATTTGGTGTGTTGAGCTTGAGTTCATTTTTGGCTATTATTAGTACTCCTCCGTCCCTTCTGTTTGTTTTTGGGCAGTTGTGTGCGGTGTGAGTTGATGACATGAGTTGGTTTAGGATGACACTATCAGCGTCTGTTAACCATGACTCAATGATAAACATTAAGGGGTTATTCTGAGACGTGAATAGTGGGGAGGGATATCCAACAGGACATCCAACCCCACTATTCGTGTTAACGGCAGCCCCCGACTAACTTCCCCGCCGGTTATGCGGGGAAGTTAGTCGGGGCGGGGAAGAGGCGGCCCGGGTGTGGAGAGTGGGCAGGGAGTGGGCGGTCGCCGGCCCTGGATGTACAGGGCCAATTCTAATGTCGATCCTGTACGTTCAGGGCCGGCGAAATGGCCGGGGAAGTTATTCCACTTCTGAGGTGGAATAACTTCCCTGAACGTGTTGTTTCTTGCAGCCTGGGGCATGGAAGGGGCTGGAGGGGCCAGGGTTTATTCCCCGCAGCCCGACCCTGGCCTTAGGAGGCCAGATCGGAGGTCGGGCTGCGAGAAATAAACTTTAGTTTCTGGCAGCTGGTATCGCGGCTTTTAAATGGAGCCACAATGCTATGGCAACCTGATGTCATGGCGCCGTGGCTCCATTTAAAAGCCTGACTGAGCTATCTGGGCAGTGCCTGTACATGCAGGCTGAGACTGAATCACAGTCCTGGCCTACACATACAGGCCTGATCACGATTCTGATCCTGCAGGGTTAGATGTGCCCCGCAGGATCAGAATCGCGCTCCCCTTTGTACGTCTGGCTCAGACCGGACGTACAAAAGGGATGTACATGCGGGTCTGAATCAGGCCATAAGTCTATCTGGTGGTCATGAATATAGTTGGATATTGTGTGTATTTTATGTCTCATGGAATGCGTGTTAATTAGTGCACATTGGATGTCATTGCTTCAGAGAGTGTTTTGTTGGTTGCTATGATCTGTTTGGATGGTTTTGATCTGAATAAGTCTGTTAGGTCTTTTGCTGAATGTTTTGTAGCTGTGCTGCCATAGTGGTAAGTGACTTATCTTTTATAGCGTGGGCACTAAAAAGGTGCTGGACTGTAAGGGGGATTCAGTACAGTTTTTCTACTTGAAAATCTGGGGCTCGCAATTCTTGTGGGCATGGGCTCTTCATACTGACTTACTGCTAAGTATGTGCAAAAAATAATGCACAGAGATGTTAGAATGAAATTCTTGCATGTTGCCTGCTGATTCTGCTCACCCCCACACCTGTATGACATGGGTAAAAGTATTCACATTGGGAAATAGTACATGTGCTTTACGGACAAAGGGGAAGGGAAATTTTCAACTCCCATTTTCACAGAGCAGCTACTAAATTACAGAGGTTAATTTTTTCAACATTGCCTTCACAGAGGCAATTTTATAACATGTCACCTGGGTTGCTAGGCCAAGTAGGCGCCTATTTTGAAACCAAAGACACATAAGTGCTTATGGAACATATTTACTAAAGTGCCGTGAGTAGCACAGGGTAAATGTGTGGTTAGCACATGTTTTTTACCATGGTGGGCCTAACAGCCATAGTGGATGCAGGAGGTATGGCTTCAGTAGGGATGTACTGCCACAATAGGTGTGTCACCCCCATGGTAGTTGTAAATGTGCAACCATAGTGCAACGTGCTCTCAACGCACACCCTACGAATTAGTAGGGCAGCAGTGGGCTACCAAACCACTGCAGACAGTACGAAATCTGCCACAACCCCACCTACAGGACAGTAGTAACTGGCCATTTCAGAATAGAGAGGGATCTCTGGGCTACTCAGGCCACTTCAGTAAACGTGCCCCATGGTATCAGAGAACTTTTGGACTGGACAACCAGGATCTGAAGTAAGCTTGGTAAATGTCTCTGATGCTATAGTAGTAGCTGGGAATTTTAGTCCAAAAGGTCAAACAAGGAAAACATTTCAAAAAGGTTCCAGGATACTTTCCCTATTACTTATCAGGCTAAGAACATGGCACAAGAAAATTCTTTGAAGTAGATCTCTAGAACAGGGGTCAATAGATCCACTAGGCAAAAATCCAGGAAGAGTTTCCTTTCCATGGAGCTCAAGACCAGACAGGGAAGCTTTGGGCCTATCAGGAAATAAGAATAAAGATGACCAGAAGTACAAGACATAGCTAAGAAGAAACTGACTATAGTCCAATCTTCAAGAATAGAATGGATCATCTTTGAAGAACAGTGCTCTCTAACCAAGAGTCACTGCTTCAAGGTGAGCCCATGACAATGCTTAACAACACTAGAATAAAAATAATTTTGTTTTTTTTCCAGGTCATTCCAGCTGGAAAACAATCTGAAACTTCCCATATAGTTTCAAGAATTTCCCATGGCATTTCAAATGAATGCACATCTCCAAAGTGCATTTCATGACTCTCTGCCCGTGCTCTGCAAAAAATTCCTCCCCCACACATATCTACACTCTGGTTATGTAAATGTGCATGCCTTCTTTACACAATGGCCCCGATTCTATGAGACAAATAGCGGAGCTCTTATCTGCCTTGCAGATATTCTGCCTCTGCCCCCCACTACATGCACAGAGCTGCTATGCGTGCTGCATTGTATGGAGGCGTGATTGAGTGGAAAGTGGGCAGAACATGGGCGGGCAACACCCGGACATACAGGGCTGTCAATAGAATTGGCCCTGTATGTCCAGGGGTCAGCAGGGGGACACTCTGCTTATTCCACTCTGAGATGGAATAAGCACGGAGTGCCCCTCCCCGATCCTGGATGGCAGCCCCCCCCCCCCAGAAGCCAGGAAGCCCCCTGTTGGCCCAGATGGAGGCCAATGATGGGTCTCCACCTCCTGATCCGGGCCCCAGCAACACCCGTCAGGGGTTGGGCAGCAGGATTGCAGGGGTAGGCGCACAGCAGGGAGGATTGGCCCATGGGGAGGATGTCCCTGAATTGCAGCAGGGGTACGCCGGGCTGTCTCCGGGCCCGATGCTGTAAAACCATAGAAAACGTGTGCTTTACTATGCTAAAGATAAATATATTAAAACAAATTGAGCTTTGGATAGTAACATGTATATGAACATTTCTAAATAAGTTATGCATATCTTTAATATAGACTAACTTGTTGCAGATACAGATATTAATGACAAGTATTTAGTAAGACTATACTATCTATGAATAGCTCCAATATGTAATGCAACGGCTAAGGTTGTATTCGCTAACACCGGTTTTGTTATTCAAATGGCTGGTATAGTGCAGATCATTGTTATGTTTTAAAGCACTTATAAAGAAAACACCTGCTATTGTTAACTCACAATGTGTACTTCGGAAAATTCATGCTAGGATTACTAACCGGAGCTTGAAGACTTCGAAATATAATGCCGTCAGTGTGCAAAGGTTAAATGGAAGCCGCTGCTATAAAACTGAAGAAGAAATTGTTTATATTTTACTATATTGGAAACCAGTGTATTAAAACAGTGTTAGGCATTACATTATGGCATAATTATAAAAATTACTTGATAAACTGCAGGCGTCATACTTTTAAAGACGAAGAAAAAACTGTCTGTAGCATTGTATCAAGGAGTACATAGTAAGCCTGAATGGTAAAAGTTTAGTTTTAACGACACCAACATTCGCGCCAAAAGGGGAGGAGAGCCAATTGTGGGTGGAGCTTATCATACTGAAAAGAGAGCCACATAGGTTTTAATGGATGATCTTACGACAGTAGATTAACTACACTTCTAAGACTACTATATCTCATATCATGCATAAAGAGGAAACCATATTCTGCATGTACTGTAACTTAAATGCTCTTACTCGATTATAGAATCTTTAGATTAAATTATGATGTGTGCACTTTTAAAAGAAATAGTATAACTTTGGACTGTATAAATATACAATCTGCCTAAAGAAATTACATAGAGGGAGGGAGGGGGAGGGGGGAAGGGGGAGGGGAAGAGGGAGGGGGGGAGGAGGGGGAAGAAAAAGTATGGTTGTGATGTGCATCCGTACTAATCCAGGAATTAAATAAACAAAATCTTTAGTCCACGATGAGTCTAATACATTAGGGGACATGATAGATTCTAATCATCACTGAAGATGAAACCTATTGAGCTTTGGGTAAAGGACAAAGGATAATACATTTACTCCAAAATTAAGATCTTTGTGTCCCATATCATATGCAAAGGAAAAACGGTATTATACATATATTGTAACTTAAAAACCTTTAAAAACCTTCATATTGGACTGTTGTATGTAGAAATTTGAAGGAATACTGTAGCTTCGTGACTATGTAGGGAACTACAAAAAAGACTACATAAGGGGTCATATTAACCCGACAAATATCCAGACTAATAAGTATAAACTTTGGTATATGATATATCTAATGCTTTGCCATGAGGGCTCAATTAATTCTAATAATCATCAGAGACAGACCATACTGAGGTTATAAGTTAAATTACTAGGATACCATGAATTGTAATTATAAATCGTAAGAACAAGCTTTATTATGGATGTACTAAAATAAATGTTGTAATAAGACAACTGAGGGTGTCTACGCACATGCAACATTGTTATTAGCCGAATGAAAATGAAATCTTTTAGGGATTATCCCTCTACAGAAACACGGAAAGATCTATTTCCTGATTGAGGCCATTGGGTTCTAAACTGTTAAATTCATATATGTATCATTGTTCAAGTTTTAACAAGACCTTATTAATATCTCCTCCCCTCCAATGTGGTGTGACTTTTTTTAAAACTAAATACTTTAAATTGCTAATTTTATGACCTGCTACAACCCAATGCGAAACCAAGGGTTTGTCTGAAACCTTTCTCTGGATACAGCTCCTATGCTCATCAATACGCGTACGTACTTCTCTTACAGTTTTACCAATATACACCAAATTACAAGGGCATAAAATCAGATAGATTACATGGGACATCTTACAATTTGTATAATTTTGTAAATATACCTTATGTTGAGAGATGGGATGAATGAAGCTATTTTTGGCAATGATGGTGTGTAGAGAGACCGAACAATTCCCGCAACTAAAATGACTTTTGATCTTTGGCGGAGGGTTGTTTTTAGTAAGGGCTGATGGTACTAGAATATTAGACAAATTTGGATTCCTCTTATACGCTACCAAAAGTTGTTTAGAAGTAAACTGTGGTAAACAGTTGAGTAAATACCATTCTTGTCTTAAAATATTCACAATTGCTTTGGAAAGATGCGTGAACATGAGAGCACAAACTATTTTATCTGTATTTTTGCGCCGGTCTTTCTTTTGCAATAAAGAGGAACGTTCTGTTGTACAGGCTCTAAAATACGCTTTTTTAATGCACTTTTGTGAATAGCCACGTTCTCTGAATCTTTTATGCATCTTAATTGCTTGATGTTCAAAATCTATGTCTGTCGTACATAGTCTTTTTATTCTAAGAAATTGACTAATTGGCAAATTATTTTTGAGAGACGGATTATGGCAACTTTCATATTTTAATAAAGTATTTTGATCTGTCGGTTTTTGGTAAAGATCCGTGATGAATCCATTTTCACCTTTTTTAATCATTATGTCTAGATATGGAATACTGTCTGTACTGAAGGTCCCTTCAAATTGCAAATTAGGGTCCAGTGTATTAAGCCAAACAAAAAAATTGTGTAGTAATTCTTCAGTGCCTTCCCAAATTATGAGTACGTCGTCTATATACCGTTTCCATAATCGAATATTGGATTGATAAGGATGAAGTGCTAGGTATTGTTTTTCAAAATGAGCAGCATATAAATTTGCAACATCTGGTGCCATGGATGAGCCCATGGCTACCCCTTTAATTATTTATTTAAGCATTTTTCAAATTTCATGAAATTACAGAAACAGGATAATAAGCCAAAACAGTCAATATACAATCCGAAATCAACAAGGAATCAAATTCACAACCACATCAAGAGAGAAAAATACAGTAATATAAAGAAGAAAGCAAACAGTAAGAAAAAAGGAGTATTACCTCCAAAATAGGGAGCAAAATAAACTATGGGGGATGTTTACTAAAAACCGGAAATGTGCGCGCCGCAAAAGAGCGCACGGAAACGCGGCACTGAAACGCTAATAAACGCATTTAAATGCCCCGCACACGTGCGTGTCACCCCCGCAAAGGTGCGCGGCACACTAACGGGCCCCGTACAAGTGCGGGCCCGCAAATGTCCGATAGAGGCGTGGAACGGCTAAAGGAGGGCGGAGGAAGGCTCCGGAGGGGCGGAGGGACGGGGTCAATGGGTGGAGAGTGGGAGGGGAGAGGCTCCCCGCACAGTATCGGGCCCGAATTTACATGTAAAAACTACCGCGAGGGAAACACTCGCGGTAGAAAGCATTTAAAGGGAAGAGAAACCATTTCCGTCAGCAATGTACAGGAAAACCGGGGAAACCAGCAAAACGTGAGCAGTGTGATACATGTGCACAGCACAAAAGTGCAAATAAAAATAGAAAATGACCACAACAGAACTATTAAAAATAGTAATTCAGCTGGGGAACAGTTATAGTGATGGGAAAATACAGAAAACACACCCAGCAAAGCTCCAGAAAAAAGAAATGAATTTTGGAAGGGTTTACGGAGCGGAGACTCTTCCAAAAAACATTTCCTCTTGTGGAGCTTTCCTGGGAGTGTTTGCTATGGTTGCCCATTAATATCACTGTTGCCCAGCGTGGTGATATTTTGTCCCCCATTTCCCGTGGTCATTTCCGGGGTTTATGTGTACGTTTTTCACCAGACAGGGTGCATATGCCCACAGTAAATTTGCGTAGAGCAGGGTTTGTGACTCCATCCTGCCAGGCTTACTACCTCCAGGGGCTGCACTGTCTATGTGGCCATAGTGTGGTGCAGCAGACAGAGTCAGTACCTCTAGGACCAGAGGGTCAGAGGTTCAAAGCCCAGCTGGGGCACTTGCCAGCCCAATCCCTATATTTTACCCACCACTAAACACAGATAGCGCAGACACCCCTGTATTGCAGGGGACATAAGCATGGGGAAAACACCCATATTTTACCCAACAACGCACACACACCACAACAATGGGCATTACCCACAGCCAAGTACCCCAAATGCAGTCCCGTACTGCCACATTCCAATCAGGTCACCTGCTTTTTATGGGAGAAGCTCATGCCAGCATGTTGGCGGACGAGTACATGTGGTGCAGGGGGCAGTGGCTGCTAGCGACAGAAGACAGAGGCCTAGCCATGTGCAGGCTGGCACAGTCCACAGCAACAGACAGGCCCTGCCGGATCCACAGTCATGGACTATCCAGGGAATTCAGCCAAGCTGTGGCTACACGGTGGTGCAGTGCACACAGACAGTGCATGCAAGAACAGAAGGTCACAGGTTCAAAGACCAGCTGGGGCTACCAGCAATCCTGCCCACATATTTTCCCCACAAATAAACAGTGACAGTAAGGACACACCTTTCGTGACGAGGACATATGTAATGGTAATACGTCTATCTTTTACCCCACTGAGCACAGACACCATGAACAGGGGCAGAACCTACAGCAGAATCCCCCAAATGCACTCCTGGTGGGCCACACACCAGTCAGGTTCCATGCTGCCACTCATACAAATGCCTGTGCTGTATATCTATGCACCACCCCCATGGCATGTAGATGTAGCTCATGCATATTCATGAGGGACAGCAGGAAGACCCGAACAGTGTGATGCAAAACTGGGCTGGAGTGGGGAAGCGCTGCCGTAAAGCAGCAGCCAACAGGGGCAGACACACCCACACCCACACCCACAGGCCCCATTGGCCAATGTCTCCTGTAGAGGCAGAACATTGGACCCTGCGTGCATCTCCCAATACCAGCACCTGCATACCTTAGCAATGTCACTCTACACCTGAGGTACACAGCTCTGAAACGTTTGCTAAGAGTACAGGCTGATAGATATCCCTACATTACGCACATACTGCTAGTTGACCCCATCCGAACAATCTGTTTGGTGTCTGCGGTGCGTGCTCCAGGCCTGGCCTCTGACGGTGTTCACCACCCTGGGGAGTGACCCCCAGCAGTACTGCGTACCATATCCATGCCTGTGCCGTGCCCAGGACCGGTGTGGTGGCCAAGGCTAATCACCCCCTCAATAGTAGCACAATGCTGGCATAGGTGTGGGAGTGTGTATCTGTCTATACAGTGTGTGTTGGCTGCAAACACCTTCCCCAACCCACACTGCCAGCACTACTGCCAGTATTGGCCTGCCAATGTGCATAATGAGCAGCAAGGTACCATGGGTATAGGTCAGACATGGTGGGCTGGCCAGGATGCATCTGCACCGGGCATAGGGCACTGGCTGTGACATTGTAGTGCCAGGCCACCACCTACACAGACAGGGTGACCTCTGTATGTGCTGCTGGGGGAGCACTCTCACCCTGAGTGTGCAGTGATGACAGCATGGCTAGGCACCCCCATAGTGCTGTATTGTGTTTTTCTCTTGTGATATATTTGGGTTTCCTGTTGGGGGCCTCCTCACAGAACTCTCTGCTTGTGTGTGCTGTTTCCCAGTTTTGGGTGCATGTATTTCCATCAGAGCTAACCAGCAGACTGTTCACAGCTGGTATGTGTCTTGATGGAGTGCCTTGCAGGGTGCAGGTGAATATCGGATAGTGCTGAGGTGCATCTTTAGCTATCCAGGCCTAAAGTCTGTCTGATATTGTGTTATGGATGTGTGTGGAGCTGCTTGGACTGCCCTGTAGGGTGTCTGTTCCCTAGCAGGACTGGGGTTTGATGGTCCACTTTGCTGCCATTGGTGCGGGGGGAGGGGGGTACTTTGACCACCTAGGGGTCCATGGGGGTTTCCACTAACTGAGACAGACAGAGATATCCAACATGTTTCTGCAGCACCTTCCTATCTCACAGGTTAGTACTGTTTTGGAGCTCTGCCATGGCTGGTGTTGTGGACCTGGTCCTGGCCGCCACATCACACCTTCAGGGTGAGCACAGTACCCGCACAATGTGACGGTGTGTAGCTACTCTTTGCTGGTAGTCCACCCGCTCAGGACCCCCTACCAGGCCGAGGTGCTGTGTGGGTGTACATGGACAATTCCCCCTACCAGGCCGGGTAGCTGTTGGGGTGCATTCCCCATCTTGTGTGCATCTATGGACAGCTGATTTGCATGTGCAGTGCATCATGGGTACGGGTGGCCTAACCCTATCCTGTCTACAACAGCAGACTGTCTGTGGGGTGACGTGCAGGCTCTCTGCAGCCAGCCAGGGGCTTGCTGTCAGCTATAGATCTGTAGCCCAATGGTTACGTCACTCCCTGTACAGCCAGAGGTCATGGGTTCAAACCCACAGTGGGGCCCTTTGATAGGGCTGTTCACAGCTTTATCTTTATTTACTGTACATATGTCAATGCCGGCAAAACCACACACAGCTTACTGTACCCATTAGGTGCCTCTGAGGGTGCTTTATAGGGCACCCTATAGGCCACCTTATGGTTGCCATCCATATAGGGTGCACTATACATTATCCTGTGTCGCAACATACATGGTGCCCTATAGGGGACATTCTAGGGTGCCTTGGCGGACAGTGCACTGTAACATGTGCCTTACGGGCATCCGTATGTTAACACACTGTGAGAGCGGGTTTACTAGTGGTGGGAAATAAAATATAAATGAAAGGCCTCCTACAGCACTCCTCACCATGATACATACTGCCCCAGCCAGCCTTGTTCACTGGGCACTGTGAGGGGTTGAACCCCTGGCCCCTGCACCATTGGTCAGTGTCCTAACCATTGTGCTGTGGTTCTGTTCCTGTGTTTGTGCATCCGCGCGCAGCCTTGTAGCCATCAGCGCGCCATCTTGTGGTGCACTAAATTAACAGCGTGCCGCCTTATGCCGCACAACATGGAAATGCCCCTAAAATAATGCCTCAGCTAGCTGTCTTCAATGGGCACTGTGGGGAATTGAACCCATGATCCCTGCAAGATTGGTCAGTGTCTTAACCATTGTGCTATGGCTCCGTTCCTGTTATTTGCACATCAGCACGCCACTTCTCCCTCCCACTATTGGACTGCCCCCTCACACATCAGCGCGCCGCCTTCTGCCCACCGGCTCGCCGCCTTCTGTTGCCCACATTTATCAGCGCACCACCTTCTGCCGCCCAAACTTACCAATGCTCCGCCATCTGCCGCCTACACTAAACAGTGCGCCGCCTCATGCCGTAATAAAAATAACAGTGCGCCGCCTTCTGCCGCCCAAAATTAATATGCCTCCTAACCACTTTTGCCCATAAATGTTGGTGCCTCAGCTGGTCTTTTTTGTTGAGCGCAATGGGGGTTTGAACCCCTGGCCCCTGCACCATTTTCAGTGTCTTCACCGTTGTGCTATGGCTTTGTTGTTTGGTTTTGCAGCAGCGCCCCACTTAGCCTTTCCACGCGCTAATGTGGGCCCCGCACATTAGCGCGACGCACACACGTACGGTCCGGTTTTTTGCTTTTTTCTGCCTGGCCCGCCCACTCCTTATATGGCACCAGCACACTAACGGGGACCCGCACAGCAACGGAGTTTAGTAAACATACCCCTATGTCAATTCCTCCACCAAATTCCTTTAATTTGCTTATAGTGAATTCCTCTAAAGTTGAAATAGTTTTCCATCATTGCCAATGAAGCTAGTTGTATTAGAAAAAATGTAGGAGTGCGAACTGGTTTGGGCCTTAGGATCAAAGTATTCGCTAGTACTTCAATGGCTGCTTGTTGAGGTATATTTGTGTACAATGAATTGATATCAAGAGTGACTAATAAGAGATCTTTATGATACCCTTCAAACCCTTGTAGAATATTGATAATGTGTGTCATGTACGTATGATGGTATTTTTGATACAAATGGTCTTAAAAATATGTCTAGAAACTTAGATAAGGGTTCAAGTAAGGACCCTATAGCGGATACAATCGGGCGTTCCGGTGGATTTTTAAGTGACTTGTGGATTTTAGGAACCATGTAAATAGTTGGCATGACAGGATGAGAAACCTTAAGAAAAGAAATCTCATGAGATGTGAGATAGCCAGCTTCCTGACCGATGTATAATAAAGTGTCAATTTTTTGTTGTAAGACCTGTGTAGGATCATCATAGATCTTCTCATAGAATTCTTCATTATTTAGTTGACGTAGTGTTTCTTTGATATAATCGTCTCTGTCTTGGACCACAAGGGCTCCACCTTTGTCAGCCGGTTTTATTATAATGTTATTGTTAGACTGTAAATTTTTTAAGGCTACTTTTTGTGGACCTGTAAGATTATAATAAACAGGAGTACTCTTTTTTTGATATAGTTGTGCCACCTTAGATAGAACTGCATGTTCATATGTTGTTATTATGGCATTGACATTAGGAGGTACCCATGTGGATGAATTTTTAACTATTGAAGGGTCAGAAGTGTTTTTTTCAGACTTGTTGAAATAATCTATTATTTTCAATTTCCTGAAGAATTTGTATAGTTCGACATGGGTGGTAAATTTATCGTGTTGTCTAGTTGGTACAAAGGATAGCCCTTTTTCCAAGACTTGAATTTCCTTATCTGAGAGTTGATAGCTAGACAAATTTACAATACTGCTCAAAGGTCCCAATCTAACTGTCTCTTGGTTACTGAGTCTCGTGTGCGCCCCCTCCCTTGGGGCGGATGTTGCACTGGTGGAGGATCTTTGGACTTGACCTGCCAGTTGGTTGGTGATCTGTGAGACATGCCTCTCCCACCTCCTTTCCATAGTGTCTCCATGCGAAAATCCTTCTTTGGACTATGCTGCTGTCGTGAGGGCGGTGGGGGGGGGGGGGGGCAGATGAAAATAAGGAACCAGAGGGGTCTAATTGGTTATTAGAATGGTGTCGTGACCTTTTGTAGGTTCTTTCTTCTTCACGTATATGAAGGGGAAGGGGATCTGTGGTGATCTTTGCGGTTGCCTTTATGGTTATAATTATTTTTAAATTGTTGTCTAGGAGATCTAAAGGGTCTTTTGTTAGATGTACTTCTGCGTCTATCTTTGTGTTCAGACTTATTGTATGTCCAATAATATACCGTATTGAGTTTATAATCTTCCTCATCCCTCTTGTATTTCTTAATTTTCTTATTTTTAGTTGTCTGTCTGTATTCTAACGTATTCTTGTCAAATTCCTTCTTTTCATTGTCATAATGTTTGTCCTGTTTTTTAAGTTTTTCTATTTTAGAGTCTATTTGAGGTTTAAGAACCTCAGTCCTGCGTTTGGAGGTATTAATAAGTAAGATCATAAGATTTAAGGAGCATTTATTAAGTATTTTTACTCAATCTGTCATAAATCTATTATCGTCTCTAAACATGCCGGGGGCTTTTTGAATTCTAAGTTCTCTTGGGATGATCTTTTTCCGGCAATATTCAAGAAGAGAGGCTGCATGAAGATCCTCTCTAATGTATTTTTTCATCATCCAAATCAGCTCCCCTCATTCTTCATCTATATCTGGTGAAGCTTCTTCTTCGGTAAAAAATGGGTCCTCAGGTAGCATAGATTGTAAGTCATCTTCCTTGTAGCTGAGGACCTCTTTCCAAGGGGAGAACATGGCTCCTGACTAATCAGGAAAAACACAGCTAGGAGCAGCGCTCTTGCAACACTATCCAGGATACACAAAGGAGCAAGAGACAAGGTAGGTATGGATGATCAACAGGCGTTTATTCTTAAAGGACCCCAACGTGTTTCGGCGCAATCGCCTTCTTCAGGGGGTATGAAACTTAAAAACATGAAACAAATTTAAATAAACATGCATGTAAATAAACGAATACAACTTCAAATAAAAACTCAAATAAAAAAGCCCCATTTGACTATCAGGCCTTAAGTTTTACCTGAGGAAATGGAGGGTTGTGACTTGCCCCAGGCAATATTTTGGAATACCCCAGAAAGGTCCTGCATAAGGGGCTGCTTCTCTCCATTTCTTCCAAAACACTTTTCACCGACTTCTCTCTTACTCCTGAGCTATTCTACAACATCTGGATAACCCTTGAATGAATTATGAAATAAGAAGGAGTTGGGGAATGAAGTGAGTGGGTCTAGTAGCAATATGCATAGGACATTACCTGACATTGTGGCAGCATATATGGAGGAGCCTCCATTCCTCAGATTTTTCTTTGGTTCTCTACTATTGAAGAGGCTCCTGTTAAACAGAGGGTTATTCTATTAGGGTTATTCTATCCCATGACTGGACATCCTTCCCTGCTATTCGTGGCCCTCCCCGCCGGCATCTAACTTCCCCGCTGGTTGTATAGGGAAGTTAGATGATGCAGCAAAGGGGAGGATCGGGGCGGCATTAGGGCGGGCAGTGGGTGGTCGCTGGCCCCAGACTTACAGGGACAATTCTAATGTTGGCCCTGTACGTCTGGGGCTGGTGACTTGAACAGGGAAGTTATTCCACCACTGAGGTGGAATAACTTCCCCGAATCTGCAGGATTGGCAGGCCTGGGACTGGGAAGGAATGGCAGAGGGCAGAGGGCAGAGGGTATTCCCCATGGCCCAACCCTGGCCCTGGGAGGCCATATCAGAGGTCGGGTTGTGGGGAACTAGCTGCAGGAGCTGGCAGCTGGGGATCGTGGCTTTTAAATGGAGCCACGGTGCCATGGCAATCAGATGCTATGGCGCTGCAGCTCCATTGAAAAGCCCTGACTGAGTTAGTCGGCCAAGGCCTTTACATGCAGGCCAGGCTGAATTGTAGTCCTGGCCTGCATGTACAGGCCTGATTGCGATTCTGATCCCATGGGGCTAGATGTGCCCCATGGGATTAGAATCGCGATGCCCTCTGTACGTCCGGTTCAGACCGGGCATACAGAGGGCATGTACGTCCATAACGGAATCAGGCTGATACTGTATTAGTAATGTATAGCTAGACTAGATACTGTGAGTGTGCTCTGTTGATATTATATTCAGACTAGATTAGGGAAAAATGGCAAAAAATAATGTGTGTTGGAGGTACTTTATAGTAGTGTGTTTGGTTGTGTTCTTATTGGCACTGTAGCTTCCTCTCTTCCTGGTGAATAGAAGCTTACCCTAACTGTCCTAAGATGCCCAGGGCCGACCATGCCCCCAGCTGCCGCCACTGCTGTGCTGCCTCCCCCCACCCGCAGCTACCGCCGATTCTGTTTGGGAGGATGCAGGCAGTGGCAGTGGCAGTGGCAACAGAATCGGCGGCAGCTGGGAGGTGGCATGACTGCCCATGTGTGCCGCTACTGCTGCCCACCCGGACTAGCCACCTAGCTTGCCTAGTGGGTGGGCTGGCACTGAAGATGCCATGAGTTTTCTTTCACAGGCACTGGTATATTATTTTACTATCCTCATTGGTGCTGTATCATTTGTATAGCTCTACAAGGCGTATGCAGCGCTGTACATATAGATGTAAGAGACAGTCTCTGCTCATCAGAGCTTAGAATCTGATCAAAATGAACAACATCACAAAACTGGGGACTAGAGTATGGTAAGATCAGGGCCAGCCCAAGAGTTTCTGCATCTCTAGGCAGAAACCCCGGCTTCGTCACCCCTGCCAGATGTTGCTACTGCCCCCTGCCAGCTGCTGCCACTGCCCATTTCATCTTGGGAGGGGGAGGCAGGCAGCAGCAGCAACAGTGGCAGTATTTCAAAAAGAAGTGGCAAAAAAACCCCGCTTTTGGAAATACTGCTGCTGCCCGCCTCCCCCCCAAATGGAATTGGTGGCAGCTGGGGGATGGGCAGCGCAGCCAGTTATGTGTGCTGCCACTGCCGCCGCTCACCCGCCTAGGTCATCTAGTGGATGGACCGGCCCTGATAAGATACACATAAGTGGTGAACAAGAGAGTGAGGAGCATCAGGATCCAAAAGCAGCCTGGAAGAGGTGAGTTTTTAGCCTGGATTTGAATAGAGCCAGAGAAGGAGCCCAACTCACAGACTCGGATAGTTTGTTCCAGGCATATGGAGCAGCAAGATGGAATGGATGAAGTCTAGAGTTGGCAGTGGCAGAGAAGGGCACAGATAAAAGGGCTCTGCCAGAGGAGCGGAGTTCCTGAGGAGGAGTGTAAAGTGAGATAAGAGAGGAAAGATAGTGAGGAGCCACAGAATGAATTCAGTTATTGGTCAGTAGGAGAAATTTGAACTGGATGTGGAAATAGGTAGGGAGCCAGTGATGTGACTTGAGAAGAAAGGTGATGTGAGCATAGCAACACTGGTGGAAGATAAGCTGTGCAACTGAGTTTTGAGCAACTATCTTCTGGGTAGAATGTGCAGACCACTTTTCTGTCTTTCTGAATATCAGCACAAGTGAGCTCTTGAGTCACTCAGTAATTACTGTCATGGCATGACAGTCAAGACTCCGTTCCTCCCACAACCTATAAGTTCTGACTGCAGTATTACTGTCCCTGAAGTCCACATGAAACAGGAGTGGGGTCCAGGAATTTAACCTTGGTATCTCTCACAGTAGAACACAGTACTGGCAGAGGGTCATTAACCAGTCCCTTTTATTAAGATGTCTAAGATTTATTGTAACTTTATCTTTCTAAATGTCAAATAAACATATTCTATTACAAGTATTTCTTTGCATCTTCAAGCCCAGAAAGAGCATTAATAAATCAAAAGCATTCTTCAAGAAGCATTTTTCTGCAGACAGATGGATTTTCCCTTGTTTTCCCAGTCATGCTACAGGCCTTTAAGTCATACACATGTTCTGAAGAGGCTATGCACCTTAAAGTGTCTGCACTTGTATTATGAGGCATCTTCATATATGAAACATGCAGTATGTTCATTAGGTAGCCAGGCAAGGGGGAGGGGGAGCCCAAGGGAATAAAGAGCAGTGGCGAAGGGTGCATCCCTCTCTTTGAGGCCGGTGAGGCAAGTGTGATGCAAGGTGCTTACCTGCTTCTAGCAAAGAATGAGTGTGGTGGACTGAGCCAGCAAGAGTCCAACTTCAGGCCGGCTGGTCCTTCTGACATGCAGCAAGGAGGAGCCAGAAGCAATGGGGGCAACACAGTGAAGGCCCGGGAGTGGTGGAGGCAGCACGGCCAGTTGTGCATATGGTGCAAGCACATCGCCCTACAAACCTCTCCAACAACATTTTGCCATCAGCAGAGACGGCAGTCAGTGCGATTGCTGCAATGGCACATAATTGCAAGCAGTGTAGGTAGGACTTCATCCAGAGTGAGGCATGAGCAAGGGAGCCAATGACAATTGCTCCCAAAGGTTGCAGGAGCTGGTCTGCCAGTGCGGAAGCCATCTTGGAAGTCCAAGAGTGCAGGCTTGAAGGCAGCGCTCCAGTCTTAAAGGGATAAATTTTCCCGGCTGTGCAGAGTGGGCCAGGTGGCTCTTGGTGGTGCTGGCCCTGCAGCTCATGGGTTAACGGCAACAATGCAGATGTGGGGTGGGCAAGGGGTGGGCCTGGGACAGGGAAGGGTGAAGCAGTTGAGTATTTTAGGGTTGCTGCAGCAATTAGTCCACCTGGTAGCCAAAGTGAGTATGACTCAGAGCACGGTCTAAACAACACCAGGAATCACAATGCATAGTCCCTGGTGCAGGCCCATCCATGGATCGACTCGGGGACCGTGATAAGGGGCCCGGTGAGGATTCACAGGCAGGTTCACCTGAAAAGGGGTCACATGGGATGGTCAGTGGCACAGTGACGGGCGTGGAGGAAGGGGATGTTTGTCTGGTTTCCAAGGCAAGGCAGGTGGAATACACCTGCTTCACTAGTGTGCTCGACAGCCATGTGCCCCTGGCCCAGAAGGAAAAAATATGGAGAGGTGAATACATCAACATATTCACCCTGCTGGTTAGATGGATCAAAATTAATTGTGATTGACTACTGTAGTAACTGCAATTTGGTCAGCCAGAAGGCGGATAGCGTACCAAGGACAATAGCAAACTAGTGTGTGGCCTTCCGTATCTTGGCCAGCATGCTAGGCAAAAAACACCCAGAGAAATGCAGGAGCCTTTACAAGTATCAGGACTGCATATGTGTGGCATACAGGGTCTATGGGGGGAATGCCTGGCTTGAATATGATGAGCAGTTCTGCAGAAACATGGTTGGGAACAAAGGGCCCAGCTGGGACAGGAAGGACGTAGACTTATGGATCCAGCTGATGACTCAGGGCCAGAGTGTCTAGGAGTTGCACAAACTTGTCACCTCAGTGGACAGGCAGGAGTACAGGGACACAGCAGCCCTTTCAGGGGGAGCTTAAGTCCAGTGGCTGGGAGAACTATGAGCCACCCTTGCCGGCACAGAGCACCTGAAAGGAGGTCTGCAGGCTGTTTAATGGGGGCTCATGTAGATTTGGCAGTACCTGAAAGTACAAGCATGTTTGCATGATATGCGGCAAGCTGATTAGATGTGGCAGAAGGCTGGGAGGGGAGCCCCCATGAGCACATTGAGTTGGGAGTCTTTTGCCAGGCTCCCACACTGATCAATGTGGAGGTGCTGCGGTAGAACCTGTTGGGACATGATTTGTAAAAATTGAATTGGTTAGTTTACGGGTTTTCATTTGGTTTTGATATTTCTTATAAGGGCCCCCTGGTTCTTCAGGCAGCAGGTAACCCGAAGTCAGCATTGGTGAACAAGACAGGTGCAGAGGAAAATTGATAAGGAGTGGATGTTTGGCAGGGTATCAGGCTCCTTTGGTAACAGGCCTCTGCCAAACTTCATAGTATTGCCTCTGGGCCTGATACCAAAGAAGGAGCTGGGCAAGTGCCAGCTCATACACCCAGGGCCGGCCCAAAGGTTTCTGCCGCCCTAGACATAAATTGGCCTCACCGCCCCCCAGCTGCCACCGATTCTGTCTCAGGAAGGGAGACGGGCAGTGGCAGTATTTCTAAAAATGGTAGTTTTTGCTGTCGACTTTGGAAATACTGCCACTGCCACTGCCCGCTTCTCTCTCCTGAGATAGAATCGGTGGCAGCTAGGGGGGGGGGATGACAGTGGCAGTGGCATTTGGGGGAGCAGTGCAGTCAGTCATGTGTGCCGCTGCTGCCACCTACCTAGGCCAGCCATCCCAGGCAGCCGCCTAGCTCACCCAGTGGATGGGCCAGCCCTGCATACACCACCTGTCTTACCAGGACAGGGATGCACTTAATGATCATTTGGAGCAGGTTATATGCTCAGTCAAATACACATCTATTGACCAGGTATTAAGGGGGATGTTTACTAAAGTGTGGTAATCGTGATTAACGCGCGTAAAGTACGTTTAACGATCGTTAGCACGTCCGAACGCGTGTTCTGATGTGCTAACGATCGTTAAATGTACTTTGCGCGCGTTAACCGCAGTTAACAATCGTAAACCTCCGCGGCGCGTTAAAACAGCGCAGAAGGTGGAGAGTGGGCGTAGAGAAGGGGTCAATGGGCGGAGAGTGGGCGGGGAGAGGCTCCCCTCATACTAACGCGCTGAATTTCTGAGCTCAATTCCAACGCGAATGAAAACCTGTCGTTAAAGGCATATTAAAGGGAAGAGAAACCATTTCCGTCAGCAATGTACAGCAAAACAGGGGAAACCCATAGAACGTGAGCAGTGTGATACATGTTCAAAGACCAAAAGTTCACATAAAACCTTAAGAACGACCACAAGAAACATTGTAAAAAGCACAATTCAGCTGGGCAACAGTGATAGCAATGGGCAACAATGAACAACACTCCCTGGAAAGCACCAAAGAAAGAAATGATGTTTGGAAGGGTCTACACTCCGTAGACCCTTTCAAAGATCATTTCATTGTGATGGAGCTTTCCTGGGAGTGGTGTGTAATGTTACCCAATGATATCATTGTTGCCCAGCTTGGTTATGGGTGTTTGCCCCTTTTTTTGAGGTCTGTTTTGAGGTTTATGTGCACCTTTGTCTCCATACAAGGTAAATGAGCCCACAGTAAACCTGTGCAGAGCAGGGTTTCTGACTCGTCAGGCGCTTTAACTAACTCCAGGGACTGCACCATCTCTGTGGCCACAGTGTGGTGCAACAGACACAGCCAGTGCCTGTAAGACCAGAGTGTCACAGGTTCAAATCCCAGCTGGGGCTCCTGCCAACCCAGTCCCCATAGTTTTACCCACCACTAAACAGTGATAGTAAAGACACCCCTTTATTGCTGAGCACATACGCATGGTTAATACACCTATATTATACCACACCAAACACAGACATCAGAAACAGGCGCATTACCCAGAGCAGAGTCTCGCAATTGCAGTCCTGGAGGGTCCCACACCATTCAGGTTCCATGCTGCCTCTAATAAAGATGCCTGTGCTGCATATCTATGCACCACCCCCATGGTATGCAGATGTAGCTCATGCATATTTATGAGGGACAGCATGAAAACCTGAACAGTGTTTGGAACACCAGGACTGGAGTTGGGGAACTCTGCCGTAAAGCAGCAGCCAACAGGGCCACACACCCACCCACAGGCCCCATTGGCCAATGTCTCCTGGAGAGGCAAGACATTGGGCCCTGCCGGTATCTCCCAATACTAGCAGTTGCATACCTTAACAATGCCACCATACACCTGGGTATATGGTACAGAGCTATCAAACGTTTCCTATGATAACTGGAAGATATCAATTCCTACGTTAAGCACATTTTGCTCATTGAGCTCCACCATAACAATCATTCTGATGTCTGCGGTGTGTGCTGCAGGTCTGGTCTCTGACAGTGTTCACCACCCTGGGGAGTGACCCCCCAACAGCCTTGTGTACCATATCCATGCCTGTACTATGCCCATGACTGGTGTGGTGGGTATGGCTGCTGACCACCTCTATAGTAGCACAATGCTGGCATAGGTGTGGGGGTGGCTGTCTGTCTATCCAGTGTGTGGTGGCTGCAAACACCTTGAACAGTCCACACTGCCAGCAATGTTGCCAGTATTGGGCTGCCAATGTGCATAATGAGGAGCAAGGTACCATGGGTATAGGCCGGACAGGGTGGCCTGGCCAGGGTGCATCTGCACAGGGCATAGGGCAGTGACAGGCACATTGTAGTGCCCGGCCACCACCTACACAGACAGGGTGACCTCAGTATATCCTGCTTAGAGATCACTCTCACCCTGACTGTGCAGTGACCACAGCATGGCTAGGCACTCCCATGGTGCTATCTAGTATTTCTCTCATGTGATAAATATGGGTTTCCTTTTGGGGCCCAGTCACTGATGTATCTTCTTGCTGTGTATGCTGATATCCCAGTTCTGGGTGCAGGCATCTCCACTGGGCACTATTTATTTATTTATTTTATTAACAATTCTTATATACCGCACTATTAGGCATCAGCGTGGTTTACATTGAACAAAAAACATCTGACAATTTACATATGTCTGGTCATTACATTTAACAGGAAGTATAACTTGGCGAAATAGGGGAAACTAAATACAATGAGGGTTATCTGATAAAGGATATTCTGGTTAACTATATACAATGGTGGTACAATAGTACATGGAACAACTTACTATTTACATTGTGAAGTTGGCCTGTTGCGAGGTTCTATCTGTTTGACCAATGCAGGCTGTTTGCAGCTGGTAGGTGTTGTGATGGAGTGGCTTGCAGGGTGCAGTGCTGATGGCTTGCACCAGGGGAATATCAGATAGTGGTGGGGTGCAGCATACCATATCCAGGCCTGATGTCTGTTTGCTATTGTGTTATGGCTGTGTACAGAGCTGCATTGACTGCCCTGTGGGGTGTCTGTTCCTCAGCAGGACTAGGGTTAATGTTCCCCTCTACTGCCACCTTTGCAGGGAGGTAGACTGTGGATCTTTTGATAGAAGACCCTGTTTGTCACCCTCAGCCCTGGGGGTGGTGGTGCATGGGGGCTACACCTGACTGAAACAGACAGGATGTCCAAGGTGTTCCTGCAGAAACTACCTATCTCACACAGTAACACTGCTTTGGACCTGCGCCATGGACGGTGCTGTGGACCTAGTGCTGGGCGCCTCACTGCACCCTCAGGGTGAGCACAGTACCCGCACAATGTGACGGTGTGTAGCTACTCTGTGCCAGTACAACACACGGTCAGTACCCCCTATCAGGCCGAGGTGCTGTGGGGGTGCACATGATCAGTTCCCCCTACCAGGCCGAGGTGCTGTGGGGGTGCATTCCCCATGGTGTGTATCTGTGGACAGCTGATTTGCATGTGCAGTGCATCATGGGTGTGACAGGCACAATCCAACCCTGTGAAACTCCAGCACCTGCTCACAGGCTCTGATAAACCATAGGCCATCACACGTACATCTGCTAGCATAATGCATAGGTGCAAGACACCCTACAGAGTCTGTAATATAAGATGCCCACACTGGTAAAAACAAACGTACCCACGCACGATTGTACGTGCGCAGCCACGCACGGGGCTACACCCGTACCAACGCACGCAGCCTCGCACGCAACCTCACACGCACCAACGTACGTGGCTAGGCACACTCCGAGGGTGTGTTTCTGACATCAATACTCAACGTAACGAAAAACATGCCTCCTCATTCCCTCTGTAATGTACAGGGTGATGCCTGGGACAGCCTTCTGCGTTAGGCACACTGGGGACTTGAACCCATGCTGCCTGTAACAGCGGTCAGTACCATAACCATTGTGCTACAGCTCTGTTTCAGTGCTTTGTGTCTGTACGTCTTCTTATGATTAACGCGCAGTAACGCGCCACGACGCCAGGTAACACTCGTTAATTTTTTGAACACGCGTTAGTGGTGACGATGTACCGCCCATATCCTTATTTGGGGTTTCTGTCACTACCGCGGCTCCTAACGCGAATTGCACTAACGCAGTTTAGTAAACATACCCCTAAGTCTGCTGATGGTACATGGCAGAGGGGCGTGGTTGGCAAAGACGGATGTGGAGGCAGCCTTCTAGTTGTTACCGATTCACCTGTCGGACTTCCATTTGCTTGTTTTTTGGTTTGGAGGTTCCTACTACTTTGGCAAATGCCTTCCAATGGGTTGCTTGGTGTCCTATGCGTTCTTTGAGGAATTCAGTTTGGCCATAGAGTGGATGGCGGAAGGGGAAATTGGCAAGGGTAATATCATACACTACTTGGATGATTTCCTTTTGCTGGCCAGCAACAAGCAGTCCTGCGCTAACAATGTAGAGGTTTTTAGTGGAAGGCAGCCGAGCTAGGAGTCCTGCTAGCAGAGAATAAAACAGAGGTCCCAGCTCAGTGCCTGTCCTTTTTGAGGTTTTAGATTGATACCTTGGAGATGGTGACCTGTCTGCCCACCAAGAAGTGGTGGTTTTGTGGGAAGTATTGCATATGATTGGCCTAGATTAGAAACATGATACTGGGCTTAATGGACCTTGGTCGACCCAGTATGGCATTTCTTATGTTCTTATGATCACCTCAGCCAAGAAAGTCACACTTAAACAAATGCAGTCCCTGACTGGGCACTTGAACTTTGCATGTAGGATGATGCTGATGGACAGGGCCTTTATACGGCTTCTGGCGGATGCCACGAGAGGCGTCCACAGGGGGCACCATTTTATCAGGGTTGGCGTAGCCATCCAACAAGATCTGTCCATTTGGCAGACGTTCCTTGTGAAGTACAACAGCAGGAACAGATGAAGGGACCTCTCCCATTAACAACAGGTATCTGTAACTGTTTACAGATGCATCAGGAGGCATTGGTTTTGGCATCTATTTCAAGGAACAGTGGTATCAAGAGAGATGGCCCAAGGAATAGCACAAGAAGGGCATAACCAAGGACATCACAATCCTGAAAATATTTCCAATAATAGAAGCGATGGTTCTCTGGGGACCACAGTTTGCAAACAAAAGGATAGTCTTCCGGTCCAACAATGCCGCGTTGGTTTGCGCGATAAACAAACAGTCGGCCAGAGCCGGGAGGGTTATGGGGCTGCTGAAGAGGCTAGTTTTGCTGAGCCTGGAGCTGAACACATTTATAACAGCCAGCCACATGCCAGGGGAAACTAATGAGGTTGCTGACCCTCTTTCTCATTTTAAGTTACACCACTTCAGGTGCCTCTCCCCAACAACATCCCCCCAGGCAAGCATTATGCTGGCGGAGATGTGTAGTATTGGATTTGAAGCACCAGTAGAATGCTGAGGGCATAACTGTCCAACAGCACCTCAAAGGCATATTGGAGAGCCTGGGACAGGCTTGGGAGCTTTGTCAAATACCAGGGCTTCAATGTCTACAGGGAGTAACACTGGGCCAGTTACTGGAGTTTATAACTTGGTTGAAGGAAGAGTGGACATCAGTGAGACACGCCAGGCTGATGCTGGCCAGAGTGGCATTTTTTCTGAAGCTCAAGAGGTGGAGGGACACAACTAAGGATTTCAAGGTAAAAAAGGTTATGGAGGGCTGGTCCAGGGAACCCCCCCAACCCGGCTGGATGTGTGCTGACCCATCATCCTGCGCATGCTGAGAGAAGTCATCCTGAGGGTGTTGGAGGTGGCAAGGGATGAGTTTGAGGAGAGCTTCTTATAGGTGGTCCTGCTTATTATGTTCTTCAGTGTCTTCTAAATGAGTGAGGCTATCCCCAGTTCCAGATTGAATGTTGAGGGCCCCGCCCTAGGAATTGAGGATGTCACGGTGGGCAGAGACTGGATCGGTCAGCAGTTGGGGAAGTCTAAGACTGACCAGGGCCACAAGGGCAGAATGGTGTGGCTCCATGTCACCAAAATCAATGACGTCTGTCCATGAAAGCTACGAAAGAGTACCTGTGGGTGCAGTTAGCGGGGGGGGGGGGGGGAGGTGTGCTATTGCACCACCAGGATGGCTCTTGCCTGTCATAGTTCCAGTTTAAGTCACTGGTCACTGGAAAAAGCGGGGTTCAGCACAGCCAGCATGACCCTCCATTCATTTAGTATAGGCACGGCCACCATAGCACACAGTTTGCACTTTGGGGAAGAGCAGATCCAGAATATCAGGAGATTGGCTTCTGATAGGTTCAGGCTATACATTATATCCAATAAGGGGGCCCCGGGTATTAACATGTTTTCCTATTTTATTCCAGTAGGTAATGAAAGGAGGACAGTCTGGATAGTGGGTCATTCCTACATCTTTTGGGCTTGGAGAAGAGCGGTGGACAGCCGATTTGGGAAGTGTCTCTGTTTTTCCCCTGGCCCCATGAGCATACAATGGCTGGGGAAGTGAGGGATACTGTGGGACCAGTTAACAGACAGAGAGTGAGCCAACCCCTGGATTTCATCTTGCTGCACTTAGGCGGCATAGACCTGGTATCTGCCAAAGGCATCGACCTGATCATTAAGATAAAGAGGGATCTGGCATGGATTCGTTCCGACCTAGGTCGGGCATCATCTGGTCCCACACTCCTCGCAAAAATGGAGTGCAGATATCTGGCAAGAGGGAATTGAGAAGAGTAGGAAAAATCTGAACTCGAAAGTAGGGAAGTTTGTGAGGTTTATGGGAGGAGTTCAGTCATGAGGGTATTCTGGCGGGGCCGCACTGGTGCTTGGTAGGAATGGGGTGTAACTCAATGATACTGGTTTAGATGTATTCATTGAAGGTTTACGGAGGGCAGTCGGCTCAGTTCTCACAATGAGGGAGTTGGGCTGCTGCCCTCCTGGTGGCAGGACCTCACCGACATAGGGGAGTACCGCAGTACAGGGGGGGGGGGGCTCAGGTTCTGGGTTGGAGTGCTTGAGCCTGGTATCGGGAGGTCACATACCAGAGACAGGGGTGACTGGGCTCGATTCCATGGTTCAGTGCAAGCATACAGCAACCCCGGGTGCTGACACGGAGCAGTCGGTGGTAGAGAAGGTACTCACAGGCCACGGAGTGGGCCTAGGTAAGGAAACTGGCAACAATACTATGGTACTCCTCTGCGGGGGGGTCCCAGGCATGGGGCGATTATTGCAATTATTGTAACTATTGTACTAATTGCTAATGTAACTAGTGTATTATTGTGGTTATTGCATAAACACATGATGTAACTGCATAACAGTTTGGAAGCTGTGGCCTGTTATTCCCACAAATAAAGTTGGTATGCTGAGAAGTTGGTAGGTGATCCATCATGGGATACATAGACGGGGGGGGGGGGGGGGGCTGGGGGGAAGGGAAAGGTGACGGGGGGGGGGTGAGGAGGGCCAGGAGCCCAGAGGAAGTGCAGCATGCCTCTGGTTATGTTATTTAGTGACAAAAGTTATTGGACAAATGTGCCAGGCGGCGGGCCGGGTCCCCGCGGCCGCCAGTAACCTGGGCCCGGGCCCCGCCTCTGCCTCTGGCACGTGACGGAGGGGTCGGGGGGGGGGGGGGGTGAAAAGGAGGACAAAGTGATCGCTCCCTGGTAATCCGGGGAGCGATCTCATTGGAGAAGGTGTTGGGGTGGGGACTGGTTTGCCGAGGAGCCGCGTGGTCAGGCCTTTTCGGTGCGGCTCCTCTGCAGGGACGGCAGCGTTCCCGCCCACCCTCCCGTGGGTTCTGTTTATGGGTTTGTTGCAGCTGGGTGGGGTGGCGGGGTAGAGAGCCCGCGCTCGCCGAGGTGGCGGGGCTTCAACTAATTTAGGAGCAGTGGGGGAGCGGAGGGCTCCCCGGGGTGGGGCAAGGCATCCCGGTTGGGGGTCTCGGCCCGGTTTAGGGTGGTGTGCCGGCCTTTGCTACTAGCATGGCAAGGCAGGCGGCAGGGGTTCGGGGGTGGAGAATTCTCCGCCTTGCTACTAAGATGGCGGGTGGGGGCATTGTCCGGTGCTGGGGGGGGGGGTGTTGATGTTGAATACGTTGGCCCATGTTGGGCCGGTTATGTTATGGTTACATGTTTTGAATAAAGCTGTGACCAGAGTTGTACCATGATTAGTCTCCATGGTGTTTGTGTGGATGGGGGGGGGGGGAGCATAGATCAAGGGGGTTAATTGGCTAAGAGGCGAGGTGGGCCTCCGGGTTACCAGAGTTACTAAGAATGGAGCCAGGGGAAATGAAAACAATTATTACATATCCATAAAAGCAACTCGAATATAATTTTTTCAAGTATGCACACACCAGCTCATGCATCTAGCAAATTATATATAGAAAAATGATATGAAAACCATCCAAAATTGGTTTAATTGAAGCCTTGCTTATGCTCCTGTTATTAAATTTCCCATAGCTACTAATTATACCGTACTCTTTAAAAAGTTCATACCATTATTCCTCACTAAAGATTTTTCCAACAGACAAAGGGAGAAAAACCCATTCAGTACATATGGTTGATATATCACTCGACCTTCCCTCATGAACCAGTGGCTTAATTGCTCATACAAGTAAAACCATATACAAGTCTTTGGACTGGCATTCTGTTTATATTATTTCAAAGGTTGGTTCTGAAGTAGGTGGAGGCTTATTACATAAAAAAGCTAGCTAGACTGATGGCAGTGAAAAAATATACAAAGGATCCAAATAGTTAGTTTGGTAAAAGTGGTTAGAGAATGTAACTCTCTATCAGGCACCCACAACTTGTTTGGGTCTCTTTTTCCAATATATAGATGTTGTGTAATCTAGGTTGGAATCTTGTATGCATATGATTTATTGTTGTATAGCACCGTCTACATTGCTACGATAAATTTTAATCCTACTATAATGTGGGATCATGTTAAGCAGATAGAAATGCTTTCTGATGATGATGATGACGACAATAACGTGTCTCTCAGAGTTTGAGAATGTAGTTAGTAGTAGTATTTTGCAGTAAGGATTTGGCAGCCATTTGATGGTGTCTTCATATTAGTTTCAGGTGTCTGTATTTTTTTCTTATGAACACTTAAAGACATGTTTACGAGCGTTAAATGCTGCACTGCCCATTCATTCCTATGGGCCACAGTGTCACTTAACATGCGTTAAACTTTAGTAAGCCTGCCCATTAGGGACCTATATTCAAAGGAACTTATCCAGATAATGACAGCTGCTATATGGATAAATCCCATATCTCTGAATTTTCACTGGGATTATTTGATAGTACTGATGGATTGTCCTGGCACTTCCCAGATAGTGCTAGAGCAGAGCAAGAGTGCACCATAACTCTTAACTCTAAGGAAAATCAAGGATTTTCAGACACTTTCCATATTGCTATGAGGTTTAATTTAAGACAGCAAAAAGGATTTCCTAGCTTAAACTGCATAGCTATTCAAAGAGTAACTGAATATCACTGTTATCTCTAGAGCTGGCAGTGGTCACAGTTCTTCATGTATATTCAGTGTTACTTCAATCAGAAAAGGGAAAACCTTTTCATAAAATTAACCATGCAAATAACTTTAGCAGCGGAATTCTGCATCATCTGTAAATGTTTAGGCAGACCCACATAAATAATATTGCAAAAATCAAGCCACACTATTACAATTGGCTGTTCTACTTGTTGAAGATGGGTGAGTGATATCCAGTTTAGATTTTGTCTAATCCAGCTTAATAAAAGAAAGGTAGAGGAAATGGAGAACCCGAATTTGGAGCATCAGATTGTGGGATCTTTGTGAGGTGAGTTTTCTGCTGCTGTTACCAGATTGTGTACCCCAAGTGACTTGCATCGAGAAAGAAGCCCCACTCCTCTTGGGTGACATCATTGTCAGTTGCCCAGAACCTTTTAAAACCAGCACAGTCACTTTGTGGCCATGGTTGTGGCCTGCAGTTGCGTGCTCAAAGGTGCCCCTTCAGTGCTAGTTTGGGGCTGATTGGGCTCCAGAGCATTTGGAAATGCCCAAAAGGTGCTGGGAAGAGGAAGGGGATGGACAACAGTCTGTGACAGGAACATCTACTCCTAAGATAGTATTGGGTCTTATGGACTGTCATTTACAGTTTGGGGCTACTAGAGTTAAGGATATTTCATCTGCCCCCCTTTCCTCTTCCATCTCTGAGGCTTCTCTTAGTCCTATAGCTAGGGCTCCTCCTCCTCCTCCTAGAGGAGTAATGAACAAAGAGTAATGAACCTGTGTCTTTTGGGGAAACTACTAGGTGTGTATGACCTAGATTGGCCACTGTTGGAAACTACTAGGTGTGTATGACCCAGTATGGCATATCTTATGTTCTTAGAGGTGGGTTTTTAGCCTGGATTTGTGTGCCGGACTGCTTCTCTGGCTCTATTCAAATCCAGGCTAAAAACGCACCTCTTTGAGGCGACATTTGGATCCTGATGCTCCTCACTCTTTTGTCCACTACAAATGTGTATCTTACCATACTCTAGTCCCCAGTTTTGCTATGGTTGTTTTGCCTTGATTAGATTGTAAGCTCTGATGTGCAGGGACTGTGTCTTACATCTATATGTACAGTGCTGCATATGCCTTGTAGCGCTATACAAATGATTAATAGAAGCAGTAAATCAAAAAGTTGTAAAACTAGAAACTCAGGTTGTTTCCTTGCAATTGGATAGTGCTACCAGTATTACAGTTTGATTCCACATAGGCAATTTGAAGCCTTAGACAACGTAGCCCGTTTGAGAAACCTTAGGTTTCTTAATTTTCCAAAAACTAGATTACTTTCTCCCATTTTTCTTGAAATGTTGGTTGCATCTAATTTGTGTTATTTGCCTACAAGGAGTTTGGTACAGAATGAGGCTGAGGCTGCTCGTGTATAGGTAGAAACAGAATTGGATTTGACTAACTTCCTGTAGTCGTCTGTAGATGAAATTCTCTCCAGAACTACCTTACTAGCCTCTTTATCTACTGAATTGGATACGATTAAAATTTTGAAAGTATATTTCAATAAAAAGGATAGTTTATTTTGTGGCTAGAAAATCATGTTTTTTTTCAGATGTATGTAGATACACTCAAATGTGGAGAAGGAGTTTCCTCCACTTCAAATCCAAGGTGCTTGCAGCAGGGGGAACCTTTTTCTTTCGGTTTCCCTGTAAATGCCTGATTATGTACCAAGAAGTGAGAAACATTTTTGTTGATCCTCTTCAGCTAGAAAACTGACAAAACTGCTATACTTTTTTGTTTGGTTGTGGACTGTTCTTCTGATTTTTCAGACTCCTCATACTCATTCTCAGTTTCTGATTCAGCAGTTGGGATTGTTGTTGTTGCTATTGTTGACGTAGGCTCCAATGTCATTTTCCATCTTTTGGATGGATAAATAGCTTTGAAACTCAAAGCCTTTCCAGTTGCATACCCAATCTGGCCCTTGCTTTCGATCTGAAGGTGATATAACCTTCGGTCCTCGCTGCATAACCATTCACCATTTTCTTTTGTGATGTCAAAAACTTCATTCAAAGGATCATATTTTCTTTGTTTTAAACATTCATCGTAGGTGTGCAGGATTTGGTCCAGTTTAGCTTCTACAACCTGAATTGATAAAGTTGGAAAATTGCATTTCTTTTGCCATAAACTTGTTACTTCTTTCGCGATTTCCTTTACACCTTCTTTTCTTCCTTTTATTAATGCTCCAAGGAACAGATAGCGACCAACAATTTGGATTTTGAGTGGTATTCTGCTTTTGTTTTCCAGTGATTCTTCATCCAATGGAACAGTTCTTCTTTTTCTATGTGTTTCTTTACATCGCACAAGATTCTTAGTCCCAAGGGGTATGTTTACTAAACCGCGCAAATGAGCGGGGCGCACTTGAGCGTGTGCTAAGGTACCTTAGCGTACACTAAAAGTGCGTTTTGGTGCCCCCGCACGCGTGCGCGCCCCCCGCACGCGTGCGCGCCTCCCGCACAAGTGCGCTCAGCCCACACAAGAGCGGGGGGCGCTGATGTGCAATAGAGGCGTGGAAAGGCATTTCAAGGACGGAGGAAGGCTCCCGAGGGGCGGGGGGACAGGGTCAATGGGTGGAGAGTGGGAGGAGAGAGGCTCCCCGCACAGGAGCGGGGCTGAATTTCGGGAAAAAAATAACGCGAGTGAAACCCTCGCGTTAGAGCCGATTTAAAGGGAAGAGAAACCATTTCCGTCAACAATGTACAGCAAAACCGGGGAAACCTGAAAAACGTGAGCAGTGTGATACATGTGCACAGTACAAAATAGCAAATAGAAAATGAAAATGACCACAACAAATTCCAAATAAATTATAATCCAGCTGGGCAACAGTGATATTAATGGGAAACCATAAAAAACACTCCCAGGAAAGCTCAAAAAAAAAGAAATGATTTTTGGAAGGGTCTACGCTCCGTAGACTCTTTCAAAAATCACTGCATTTTAATGGAGCTTTCCTGGGAGTGTTTTTTATGGTTCCCCATTAATATCACTGTTGCCTAGCTTGGTTTTGGTTTTTTTCCCCCTTTTGGAGGTCATTTTTGAGGTTTATTTGCACCTTTGTCCCCATACAAGGTAAAGGAGCCCACAGTAAAATTGTGCAGAGCAGGGTGTCTGACTCGTGCGGCCAGGTTTCCTATCTCCAGAGATGGCACTGTCTCTGTGGCCACAGTGTGGTGCAGCAGACACAGCCAGTGCTTGTAAGACCAGAGGGTCACAGGTTCAAATCCCAGCTGGGGCTCCTGCCAACCCAGTCCTCATAGTTTTACCCACCACTAAACGGTGATAGTATAGGCACTCCTTTATTGCAGAGAACATAAGCATGGTTCCAACACCCATATTTTACCCTACACTGCACACAAACCATAACAATGGCCATTACCTACAGCCGAGTCCCCCAAATTCAGTCCTGGAGTGCCACAACTCAATCAGGTCATATGCTTTTTCCCAGATAGGGACATGTCTGCATGTTGGCGGAAGGGTACAGGTGGTGGAGGGGGCAGTGGCTGCAAACCACAGCAGACAGTGGCCTAGGCCTGTGCAGGCTGGCACCGTCCACCGCAACAGACAGGCTCTGTCGGATGTACAGTCATGGACTCCCCAGGGAACACAGCACATCTGTGGCAACACAGTGGTGCAGTGCACTCAGACAGTGGGTGCAGAAACAGAAAGTCACAGGTTCAAAGCCCAGCTGGGGCTACTGCCAATCCAGTCCACATATTTTTCCTACAACTAAGCCATGATAGTAAGGACAAACCTTTATTGCTGAGAACATACGCATGGTTAATACGCCTATATTTTACCACACCAAACACAGACACCATAAACAGCCGCATTACCTAGAGCAGAGTCTCCCAAATGCAGTCCTGGAGGACCCCACACCATTCAGGTTCCATGCTGCCTCTAATAAAGATGCCTGTGCTGCATATCTATGCACCACCCCCATGGTATGCAGATGTAGCTCATGCATATTTATGAGGGACAGTATGAAAACCGAAACAGTGTTTGGAACACCAGGACTGGAGTTGGGAAACTCTGCCGTAAAGCAGCAGCCAACAGGGCCAGACACACCCACACACACACCCACAGGCCCCATTGGCCAATGCCTCCTGGAGAGGCAGGACATTGGGCCCTGCCTGTATCTCCCAATACTAGCAGTTGCATACCTTAGCAATGCCACCCTACACCTGGGGATATGGTACACAGCTATCAAATGTTTCCCATGATAACTGGCAGATATCAATGCCTATGTTAAGCACATTTTGCTCCTTGGGCTCCACCATAACAATCATTCTGATGTCTGCGGTGTGCGCTGCAGGTCTGGTCTCTGACAGTGTTTACCACCCTGGGGAGTGACCCCCAACAGTATTGTGTACCATATCCATGCTTGTACTATGCCCAGGACTGGTGTGGTGGGTATGGCTGCTGAACTCCTCTATAGTAGCACAATGCTGGCATAGGTGTGGGAGTGGCTGTCTGTCTCTCCAGTGTGTGATGGCTGCAAACACCTTCCACAGCCCACACTGCCAGCAATGTTGCCAGTATTGGGCTGCCAATGTGCATAATGAGGAGCAAGGTACCATGGGTATAGGCCGGACAGGGTGGCCTGGCCAGGGTGCATCTGCACAGGGCATAGGGCACTGACTGGGGCATTTTATTGCCCGGCCACCACCTACACAGACAGGGTGACCTCAATATGTCCTGCTGAGAGATCACTCTCACCCTGACTGTGCAGTGACCACAGCATGGCTAGGCACCCCCATAGTGCTATATAGTATTTTTCTTGTGTGATAGTTATGGGTTTCCTTTTGGGGCCCAGTCACTGATTTATCTGCTTGCTGTGTATGCTGACATCCCAGTTCTGGGTGCATGCATCTCTACTGGGAACATGCACTGTGGACTGACTAGCACACTGTTTGCAGCTGGTATGTGTTGTGATGGAGCAGGGTGCAGTGGCTGATGACTTGCTGCAGGAGAATATCAGATAGTGGAGGGGTGCAGCTCACTATATCTCAGGCCTAATGTCTGTCTGCTATTGTGTTATGGATGTGTATAGAGCTGCATTGACTGCACTGTGGGGTTGCTGTTCCCCTCTGCTGCTGCCTTTGGGGGGGGGGGGTGTGTGTAGAATGTGGATCTATTGAAGGGATGCCCTGTTTGCTGCCTGGGGGCTACACTTGACTGAAACAGAAAGAGATATCCAAAGTGTTTCTACAGAAACTACCTATCTCACAGTTTAACACTGCTTCGGACCTCTGGCATGGCCTTATTCAGCCATGGAAGGTGCTGTGGACCTGGTGCTGGGCGCCTCACCGCACCCTCAGGGTGAGCACAGTACCCGCACAATGTGACGGTGTGTAGCTACTCTGTGCCAGTAAAACACACGGTCAGTACCCCCTACCAGGCCGAGGTGGTGTGTGGGTGCACATGGTCATTCCCTCTACCAACCCGAGGTGCTGTGGGGGTGCATTGCCCATCTTGTGTTACTCTGTGGACAGCTGATTTGCATGTGCAGTGCATCATGGGTATGGGTGGGCTAACCCTATCCTGGTGACCACAGCAGACTGTCTGTGTGGTGCCGTGCATGCTCTCTGCAGCCAGCCAGGGGCTTGCTAGCCGCTATAGAGCGGTAGCCCAATGGTTACTTTGCTGCCTCTGAAGCCAGAGGTCATGGGTTCAAACCCACAGTGGGGTTATTTGATGTTGTTGTCCAACGCATTATCTTTTGTTAATGTACATATTTTGATGCCAGCAAAAACACCCTCAGCGTACTGTACCCATAAGGTGCCTCTGAGGGTGCTTTATAGGGCGCCCTATAGGGCACCTTATGGTTCCCGTCCATATAAGGTGCACTATGCATTCTCCTGTGCCGCAATCTATAGGTTGCCCTATAGGGGACATTTTAGGGTGCTGTGGCGGACAATGCAATTTATAATGTGCCCTATGGAGTGCCTTATAGGGTGCCTTATACGGCACCTTCAATTACGGCATGTGAGGGCGTGTTTGCTGGCAGCAATTAATAACATAAAAATTAGGTGCTGCAGGACAAAATATGTACAATGCAAAGCTGATGCCACAGCCAGCCTTACGTATTACGCACACTGGAGAGCAAACTTATGACCCCTGTATCAGCAGTCCGTGCCTTCACCATTGTGCTCCACTGCTGCTCCTCCTTGCCTGTCAGCGCACCTACTTATGCTTTTCATTCCTTAAACTGCACAGTGCTGCCATAGAAAACGGTACACTGACCTTGCGGTACCTCATACAGCACCCTCTAAAGCGCCCTATAAGCAACATTCTAGGGTGCCTTGGCTGACAGTACACTTTAAAATGTGCCTTATAGGGCGCCTTATGTTAACACGCTTTGAGAGTGCGTTTGCTAGTAGTGATAACTAAAATAAGAATAAAATGCCTCCTAAAGCAATCTTCCCCATATTATGTTATGCCTCAGCCAGCCTTGTTCATTGAGCACTTTGGGGGATTGAACCCCTGATCCCTGCACCATTTGTAAGTGCCTTAACCATTGTGCTGTGGCTCTGCTTTTTGTTTGGCACATCATAGCGCCACTTATACTGCTCAGTATTATAATGCCTCTATAAACATCAGCGCGCAGCCTTATGCCGCCCAGTATTAATATGCCGCCAAAAACATTAGCATGCTGCCCAGTATTTCTGTGCCTCATAAATTAACACCTCAGCCAGCCTTGTTCATTGGGCACTGTGGGGGATTGAACCCCTGATCCATACTCCATTAGTATGTGCCTTAACCATTGTGCTGTGGCTCTACTCTTCTGTTTATGCGTCAGCGCGCTGCCTTATGCCGCCCCATATTGAGATGCCTCCTAAAAAATTAGCATGCACCCTTATGCCCATCAGTGCACCACCTTATGCCAAACATTGGTGTGCCACCTTATGCAGCCCATTATTTCACTGCCTCATAAATTAACATCTCAGCAAGCTGTCTTTATTGGACTCTGTGGGGGATCAAACCCCTGCTTTTTGCACCATTGGTATGTGCCTTAACCATTGTGCTGTGGATCTGCTCTTTTGCTTGCCCATCAGTGTGACACATATGCCTCCCGCAAAGCTGTCTGATGCGCTAAGGTGCGGGGCGCATATGGGCGCCGCGCACCTTAGCGCATATGCAAATTCCGGGGTTTCTTTTTCAGCACGAACCGCCCACTCCTTATATGGCACCCGCACTCTACCGCGGCCCGCACTTTACCGGGGTTTTAGTAAACATACCCCCAAATCTTCTTGTTTCTTTCAATTGTAGAAGTTCTTTTCTTATGAGACATTGTAAATAAAAAATAATCTCAGAGATCTAAAAATGATACAGAAAATCAATTAGCATGCTCAATCATAAAGCTTATAGAAAGTTCCATAAATTTTATGAAAGTTCTAATGGGCTCCAGATAGTTCTATTACCTGCAGGGCTGGCCCGTCCATTGAGCAAGAATGTTTTTTGCACAGGGCCCCGCGTTTCAGGGGGCCCCGCGCAAAGAACATTCTGCTTTTTTCAAAACTAAATTAAAAAAGAAAAACGCTGGCTGCTACTGCTGCCGCTGCCGCCACGGCAGAATGGACTGTCCCGTGGGGCCCCCTCTGCCTGGCTGAATCCCTCCCCCCCTCCCTCCCTCCCTCCGTGCCGGCTGAGCCCCTCCGTGCCGGCTTTGAGAGTCGCGAAGGGAGAGTGTCTCCCTCGCGTCTCTGTTAAGCCTCTCGTTCCCACATGGGGGCCTCCCTAGGTACTCAATGGCCCCACTTGATTGACAAATCTGGAGCCAATTAATCTGGGTTCAGCAGCAAATTTAATAGACCTTCTGTGAAGCCCATCACAGTTGCACCTTCTTCCCCTCCCAAAATGTGCCTGCACCTTCTTTGGGATCCATCCTCTAAATCAACCAGTTTATCTTGCAGAGATTATGCTAGTTTATGCAGCGGTATCAGTGTGATCGCTGCCCTGGATCCCCACTCCTTCATTACTGCAACTCTTCTTTCTAATTCATCATCTCTTAGACTGATCGAGTCAAGCTTATTATTAATTTCTGCCATGGAGGGGTTTTTTAATCACCTCTAAGTACTTAATCAGTCTCTGATCGATTCCCGTAATGCATTTAGAATGTGCTTGATGAAGTCGTGAGCTGCTTTTCTACCTACAGCTTGATCAGATGCCACTTTATTCCCGTCCTCCACCAGGTGCTCACTCATGTCTCCAGTCTATCTGCCATAATCAGTGATTTGCCCTGAACATTCAGGTAGATGCCTCGTTCTGCAGATAGCCATTCTGTAACAACCAATCTCTTTCAAATTTCAGGGGCGGAGGTGCGGGTTACAACATGTGCTTTGGGGAAACTGAATGGGAAGAAGACAGAGCTCCAGCAAGAAGCTACCACCACTATGTGCTCTCAGCAATGCCCACTCTATTTTTTCTATAATTTATAAAATATTTTTGTTTAATTTAGGCTTAGGACTTATAGGACTGCACTTAAGTTAAAATGATGATCTTTTGTTGACATTACACTTGATTAGAATAGCAGGCAGTATAAAATAATTACGTTGACTTATCTCTTCAATATAAAGCAAGCATTTTGTAAGGGGCCTCACTAAAAGAAGGTTCCAGTCCCCTGAGCATACAAAGAAATGAGTATTAAACTTACCAAGTTCTAGAGTTTTTTCCCCCTTGGTTGAAGTAAAACCAGAAACCAAGGCAGCATTGCTGCTGTAGGACTAAAGCAAATCCTGTAGGCAGCTACTGGTAAAACTTGGAGTGTATTCATTTAGTCCAATTAATCAAACTCACAGGAAGCTACGTGACTCACTCAACACTAGTAACAGGGTTAACCTCCATGTGTTGTTGGAACTATGGGATGCCTCTCATGCAGCTAGAGAAAGACAGACAGAGAGACTGGTGTGGGGAACTGATCACAGCAGCCACAGATGGAGTCCTTGATTCTCTGGGATTAAAGCAAGCAGAACTATTCCTAAGGAAAAGGGGAGTTGGACTGCCACACAGCCTTAACAATAATAAAAAAAAAGTTCTTGCCTGCACTGGAGTGAAAGCCTCTTCTGGGGAAAGATCCAGTTACTGCAGAAATGTGCTTGCAGCCTGCCTAAGAGAAAGGACAGATACAGTATATGAGACATCCAAAGGGACTAATCCTTAGAGACAAGAGGTAGAGATTTTACTTAGTGATTGGGAGAAGTGATTGAGCTTAACTGGGAAACCAGAACAGTTCTGGAAAACAGCCAGCACAAGAAGAAACTCACACTAAGCAGCTCTCTGGAATATCATGGAGTGCACATTGTCAAGAATCTATCCTACCCCAAATTAAAGCTTTATCTTGCCTTAGAGTGCTTGGGAAACTGCATGGCGGAAAACTAAAATCCAGCCTTCTGACAGTGGCCACCATCTGACTGCATGCACACCCTGCAGTGTGCTTTTGTTTTCTGAACATTTTTAGCTATCTTATTTATATTCTCTTATATACTGTGCTATTCTGCATCAGTGTGGTTTATATTGAACAAACTGAAATTACATTGAACAGGGCATTATAACTTGGAGATAACTATTTACAGGGAACAATGGGCTATGGAGGGTTAAGTGGCTTGCCCAAGACCACAAGGAGCACCTGTGGGACTAGAAACCCCAGTCTTTCTGGCCCAAGGTTGCTGTCCTCTAGTGGGATTTGAACCTCTGACCTTCTGGCCTGAAGTACCTTGCCACAACCACTAGGCCACTCCTCCACTCCACTCCATCTTGGGCATCAGCTCCTATTTTCTTTTCAGTAATTGGGCCTAGGACTGCAACTGCAGTTATAGCCTATCTCTTTCTACTGTATATATTGATAGTTGTTTTCTTGGGAATCCTGTGGGTGTAAGGAGGCATATCACAGGGCTTGGGAGCAAGTGTCTTCTTTGACACAGGCCATCCACATTTCAGCTGGCACATATCCCAGAGCCCTGATTCCGGGTCCTGGAGGGTTTAGTCTACGAAAGCTCCAGGAGCATATTTCTCAGGTGGGAACGCTGGGGATCAAGGTTTTGGCAAACATGTGGAGGATGGAGAATTGAGGTTCTTCCAAGAGCTACAGGAGGCCTTCCACCTATGAAGGCAGGATTTCTTTGTCTTCCTCCAGCTTCAGCACCATGTAGTATCTCTTGGAAAACAGCAAATATGAAATCAGTTGGCTGGTAAGCTGGTCTATAGTTTAGTGCTGGATAGCAGGAAGAGGGTGTCCATCTCCTTCCTCCATAGGGCATTGATGGATCTGGAGGAGAGCTCCTGCTATGAACAGGTGGCTGTTAGGAGGAACTGGGTATAAGATGGATGTGGAAGGGTATAGTGGTGGGCACTACATGCATCCACTGGATTGTCACCAGCGCCCTATTGTGGGAAGCAAAGCAAAGTATTGTAGAGCTTTCTGAGCCATTGTTATTTATTTATTATCATTATGTAAAAGATTTATATTCCACTCTTTATAGTGCTCTAAATGGATTATAAAATAACATACATAAAATGGAGGATGGATGCAGTAATGCCAAGCAGGCAGAGGAACCTCAGGAAATATGTATAGGGAGTATGTACAGATTCAGATCTACTGGGAGAAGATTCAGGGATATGTGAGTAAAGTTCTGCAGCAGGCTGTTCAGCTGAACCCTGTGGGAGACCCTAAAGGGCTGAATGTCAAAATGGAAGGGAGCTAAATGGTTTGTACATAAGGCCTACTTGGTGGGCTTCAAGAGGATTCTACTGGTTTGGAAAGGCTTTGATCCCTGCTTTTTTGGAGGTGGCTTAATTTACTACATAATTTATTGCAGATGAAAAGTCAGATAGGCAAATCTCAGCCCTCCACCCCTGACCCCATCATGCTAAATTCCTGGAGGTGTGGGGTGCTTATCTCCAAACCTTGGTGCCCAGACGTAGTAGTTTGGTGATAAATCATACATATGTGTATTATACTTTTCACTGAATGTGGATAACTTTTGATGACTGGAGGTGGGGGGGGGGGGGGGAGTAGGGTGGCAATCAGTGAGTGAGGGGAGAGATGATAGCTAAAATGTTTTAAATATTGTATTAGATGGTAATTTTGTAGGTTGTATAAGAGGCTACTATGGAGCAGAAACAGTTATGCACTGACCCTGTTTCTTGTTTCACTAAAACCAAATTTGCCTCTAAGAAGCTCCAGGCTGCTGAAGGTGTAAAGGGCCTGCCTCTGGCAGCACCCAAGCAGCTGGAAGGTGGATAGGTTACCATCTCATGGGGGGAGGGGGCTTCACACTATACTTTAGCGATATATATGCAAATGTTTTATTTTATTTTTGGCTTGAAAGGTATGAGTCAGGGTTCATAAGATGCTCGCTTATCCATGATGCAAATTTGAATGAAATTGGATGAATGGTTCAGATATTATCAGAGAGACAGGGGATAGAAACAAAGGGATAAAGGAGCAATTTTCAAAACAGTCCAATGAGGTACACAGTCCATAGGTACTCTCTACCATGACCTGCTGGAAATCAAACCTGGTTTTGATCTGTTGTAGACTATGCCTTTATCCACTGTGTCATAGGGAGCCAGCCTATTGTTATCACTGCCTGGATGTGAGGTATGTAACAAGGGGCTCACTCAACCTTCTTGATGATTCCCAGCTCCTTTCACTAGCAAGGCTCTTTGGCTCCTCCGGTAGATATGCCTCGGCTATTTATGGCCATCCAGTTCCTGTGCTGGCTGCTGGTTCATTGTAGCTTCTTCCTCCTTGGTCCAACCAAGATCTTGAATCTCAACCTCGTTTTTTGACTCTCCCTAGCCTTGTTCTTGTGTATCTTGTTTTTATTCTTCAGTCCTGCCAATCCTTGTTCCTGTATCCTGCCTCTTGTTCCAGTGTAGCCTGAAATCTGGCTTTGCAACTGGTTCCCAGTCTTGTTTCTGATAATCAGCCATGGATTGCTGAAGTCCTGATGGCCAAACTCAAGGGCTCAGCCTGCAGAGAGTGTTGGTTTCTAAAGGCAGAATAATTCCTCTCCATGGCTGTCTCCTGGGCATTTCCTGTATGTTGTCTGTCCCTATAAAGAAGTTCCTACGTAAGCCGTCACACTTTGTTCCTGAAGATCTTGTAAACATTTTCAAAGAAGTATGCTTGCATTTTCCCTTTGAAAACTGCCCATGAGTACACATGGCTCACACCCTTTGCACCTGATTGTTGTGGCCTAAGTGTTTCACTGGGAAATAGCATGTGTTCATTTGAAAATGCAAGGTACATGTGCAAGTTCCTAATCCTGCCTGAAACACACCCATAGGACACCTTCCCTTGATCTGCTTAAAAGTGGAACCCTGCACCTACATTTAGCTGGGATAAGGATGGCCATTTTCAGACAGTCCTTTCACCAGGATATATTTGGTATCTACTTGGATAAATGATGTTTGAAAAAAATGTCAACAATTTATTTTATTTATTTATTTATTTACATTTCTTATATACCGCACTATTTGACATCAGCGCGGTTTACATCAAACAAAACATTTCAGTACACAAAAATGTCTGAGTTACATTAAACAGGGTTAACAACTTGGACAACAGGGTAATTTTACAACTCAGGTAAATAAACTTTGATTGTAGTGTAAACTATTTACATCAATAAGTTAGGGCACCGTTGAGACGTAATGGTCAGTTGAGCGTTGAACTTACTAAGTGGGGAATTCAGGGTCAATGGGTGATTCAGAGTTTCTATAACTAACAGTGATGGGTCGTGATTCTGCACTCACTGGGAAGTATATAAGGAATAGGTAATGTTTGAGGGCCTTTCTGAATTGGAGTATGCTGGTAATTGCTCTAATATCAGGTGGCAGCATATTCCAAAGCTTCGGGGCACGGAGACTGAAAGCTCTGTTTGCTGTTGATGAGGTGCTTTTTGTAAGTTCACGGGGAACCAATAGCGTATTTAATGCCATTGATCTTCTTGATCTATTAGAAGAAATGGGTTTGATGAGATCAGTTAATGATGTGGATGAGAGACTATTTACCGCTTTGAAGGTAAGTAGTAATGTCTTGAAAATGATCCTGGCCTGTACAGGAAGCCAGTGTAACTGCTTCAGAAGGGGCGACACATGCTCACTCCTAGATGCCCCATAGAGAATCCTCGCAGCGCTATTCATTGCAAGCTGTAAAGGGTTCAAGGTGGATTGAGGGAGGCCTAGCAAAATGACATTAGCATAGTCAAAGTGGGGCATGATCAGAGCCTGGTAGATGGTACGGAAATCCTCAGGTTCAAGCAGTGGGCGAAGGTGTCTTAGTGATCGGATTTTGTAGTATATGGATCTTACCGTGTTAGCTATATGCGCCTTCATGTCCAGGTTCTGATCGAGTGTAACACCCAGGTAACGTATTTGCTGTTTTGATTGTAGCTCAGCATCTTTCACCTTAAGGAATTGTGGAGGGCTGAAGTTCGGGTTCTTTGACATGAAAAGCACCTCTGTCTTCTTATGTTGAATCCGGAGGTTTTGTGATAGGAGCCATTCCGATATGGCGTCAAAGCAGTTGCTCAGAGGGGACAGGTCCAAATTGTCAATGTTGAAAGGCATATAAAGCAGGACGTCGTCCGCATATATCATGCAACCAACATTGAAAGACCGGATGATCTTGCAAATAGGTTGCATATAAATATTGAACAACAAAGCAGAGAGAGAGGAGCCTTGTGGGACCCCTTGCCATTGGTGGAATGGATCAGACATCACTCCCCAGCACGAACATGTTGCCATCTTTCGGATAAGTACGATCTGCACCACTCAAGGGCAGTTCCGCCTACTCCTTTCTCCTTCAGCCGTAATAGGAGGAGGTCATGGCTCACAGAGTCAAAAGCAGCGGCTATGTCCAGGAACACAAGAGCGAAACCCTGTCGGATGTTGTTGATACCAGAGATTATGGTATTGAGGAGAGCTGTGAGGAGAGTCTCTACACCATGTGACTCTCTGAAGCCATGTTGGCAAGGATCCAATGGAGCATTGGTATCGATGTGGTCTTGCAATTGACATTGTACCTCCTTTTCTATTAACTTCGCGAGAAAAAGGTATACTTGAGATGGGTCTGTAGGAGTCTACCTTTTGAGGATCTAACTTACAGTTTTTCAGGAGAGGTCTGATGGAAGTTTGCTTGAGGGCAGATGGGAATGTACCGGAGTTGAAAGACAGGTTTACTATTTTAGTTATTATTGGGCTGAATTCACAACGCAGATCCCTTATCCAGAAGGCTGGGCAGGGGTCCGTCTGAGCAGTTGTGGAATTGATCTCATAAGGGCAAAATTGTAGCATAAAATATAGCAGTAAGCTATCTAGCTGCCCTTTATCGATAGATTCTAATATTTCCCCAAGGTGTACTGAATTTTTGATCTCTGCAGAGAGAAAGGTGGCTGCCAGTAATTAGCTACTGTAGATGCACATATTTAGTTAGTGCCTTCAATTTGCACAGTCTCCAAGGAAACTTCAATTTTGCAATTCAAAGAAGGGTTTTGCTTGATGGCAAAGCCTAATCATTTGAAAGTGCTGGTGAACCGTGCTGCCATCAACCCTTGGGCAGCAGTCTGAAAAGAATCAAAGCTAGGAAACCCTCCTCGTGCTTCAGAAATACAGCAACAGTGTGCATTCCAAAGGACAACCCCTTGTTTTGACTTCTTTACTCATTCTTTGAGTTTGTTGCCTACAGCAACACAAGGAATGCACTGGGGGTGTCATAATAATCCTCCATTAAATCCCTAGTATTTAAATTTTAATGCTATAATTCACCAGCTGACAAAAGACCATTGAGCAGGTCTAGGGAGAGAAATAGATCCAGTCCTGTTTTCTCAGGAGTGATGCTATAGCAACCTGAAATGAATTTGGATTCAGGAACAAGCTGTCTCCAGGCTTTGTTTGTATTTCTTGGCTTAAACGTAGAATCTGGCATTATAAATTTTACCAAAATAAGTGATATTGGGAGCAGCTGGAAGATCGTTTGTTTTCTGAGCTGTTTGTCTTGAAATACTGGGAATGAAGGTAACAGAGCCAACAGAAAATGAGCAGGTTGGCATGTATTATGCAAAGCTACAGTGAGAGGTTTGTTTTGCGCAAAGAGGTCTTGGTCCCATTTCCCCAGGCTTCAGAACAAATCAAATACTCTTTAACCTTACTGAAACGTTTTGCCGCCTTGGCATCTGAAGGAATTAAGCAATGAAAGAAAGTCCATAGGAATTAGACGAGATGTACTCCATCCTATACTCAAGGAGAAATTGATAAGTACTCTGCTATGCTATGGCCACACCACTCTGAGTGAGCCCAACTGTGGAAGTTTATGCAGGGTTTGGCCTGGTTAGTATTTGGATGGGAAACCACCTTGGAAGACCAGGTGCTGTAGGTTTACTGTGCAATCTACTTCCAATCACACATCGACTGACAGCACATAAGAACAACATTTCATTTATCTGTTACAGTCTACATAAAGAAAATGCATTTTCAATGTTATTTCCATGGGAAAACAGTGTTTTTTCCCTGGTAACATAGTAACATAGTATATGATGGCAAATAAAGACCAGCATGGTCCATCCAGTCTGCCCAGCAAGGTGGCAAGAGTAGGTGCACCCACCGCTCCGTGCAGATCACCCCTATTTGTTGAAATATAAGAGATAGTTAAGTTTGTTTTGATTTTATCCTGTGGCTATAAAGGGATCCACTGTGTCTGTCCCATGCCATTTTGAATTGTCACTGTATTTACCCCCATCACTTCCATCGGGAGGGCATTCCAAGCATCCACCACCCTTTCAGTGAAAAAGTATTTCCTGACGTTGCCTTTCAGTTTACCCTCTTGCAGCTTCTTGTTATGCCCTCTAGTTTTATAGCTTCCCCATCTTTGAAAAAGGTTTGTTTGTTCATTAATACTTTTTAAGTATTTAAAGGTCTGTATCACATCTCCCCTGCCCCTCCTCTCCTCTAATGTATTCATAGTTAGGTTTTTAAGTCTCTTCTCATACATCTTCTGGCACAGGCTCCAAATCATTTTGGCCACCTTCCTCTGAACCGTTTCCAGTCTTTTTACATGCTTTGTGAGATAACGGTCTCCAAAACTGAACACAATATTCCAATTAAGACCTCACCAGCGACTTGTGCAGTGGCATTAGTGCCTCTTCCTTTCTGCTGGTAATTCCTCTATGTATGCAACCCAGCATCCTTCTGGCTTTGGCCACCACTTTGCAACACTGTTTTGCCACTTTGAGATCCTCAGAAACAATCATTCAGAGATCCTTCTCCTGGTCCATGCAGACTAACTTATTGTCCCCTATCTCATACAATTCCCTTGGATTTCTGCATCCCACATGCATGACACTGCACTTCTTCACATTAAATCTTAACTGCCAAGCATTAGACCATTTTTCCAGCTTTGGAGATCTTTCCTCATGTTATCCACTCCCTCAGGGGAGTCCACTCTGTTGCAAATGTTTGTGTCATCTGCAAAAAGACTTTTCCATTCAGTCCTTCAGCAATATCACTCACAAATACATTGAACAGTAAAAGTTCCATGAACAATCCCTGGGGCATGCCACTAATCACTTTCCTTTCATTTGAATAGTTCCGTTTATCAGTCAACCAATTTCTGATCCAGTTCACCACCCTGGGACCCATCCTCAGGCTGGTCAGTTTATTGATAAACCTCCTGTGAGGAACAGCATCAAAGGCTTTGCTGAAATCTAGGTATATCACATCCATCGCATGACCTTGATCTAGTTATCTGGTCACCCAATCAAAAAACTCAATCAGATTTGTTTGGCAGGATCGTCCTTTGGTAAAACCGTGCTGCCTCAAATCATGCAACCTATTGGTTTTGAGAAAGTCCACTATCCTCTCTTTCAGGAATGCCTCCATTACTTTTCCCACCACCGAGGTAAAGCTTACTGGCCCGTAATTTGTCACTTCTCCCTTATTACCACTTTTGTGAAGAGGTACCACATCAGCCCTTTTCCAGTCCTGTGGAACTTCTCCTGTCTCTAAGGATCTATTACAAACATCCTTTAAAGGCCCCGCTAATACCTCTCTGAGCTCTTTCAGTATCCTGGGATATATCCCATCTGGTCCTATGGCTTTGTCCACTTTCAGTTTTGCAAGCTGTTCAAACACATCATCATCTGTGAATGGTGTAGTATCTACTCCATTCCCGTTTGTCAATCACAGGTGGTCCTTCTCCAGGATTTTCTTTAGTAAAAACAGAATAGAAGTATTTGTTTAGCATTTTCGCTTTGTCAAGGTCACTTTCCACGAATCCGTTCTCAGCACTTTTGCATCTTGCAATTTCACCTCTGATTTTCCTCTTCTCCCGAATATACCTGAAAAAAGTTTTATCATCATGCTTTAGATCTTTAACCATCTTTTCTTCTGCCTTTGATTTTGCTATCCTGATTTCTCTTTTTGTCTCTTTTAGCTTTATCCTATGTGTTCTTTTCGGTGTGCCTCTATTTGTGAACCATCAATAAAGAAGCAACAAGCAATCAAGAAATCCGATGATGCATTGCTCTTGGCAGAATGGCTATGAAGGACCTAGACAAGATTTTCAAGAGCAGAGATGTTTCTCTCCATACAAAGATTTGACATGTTCAAGCCATGGTATTTTCAATAACGTCATATGAATGCAAAAGTTGGACAGTGAAAAAGATAGACAGGACGAAAATTGATGCCTTTGAATTATGATGCTGGCGATGAATACTATGTATACCATCGACTGCCCGAAGAACAAACCAGTCAGTACTAGAGGAGATCAAGCCTAAGCTTTCTTTGGAAGCTCAGATGATAAGACTTCGACTTTCATACTTTGGACACATCATGAGACGAGAGAGATCATTAGAGAAAGACATCATGCTTGGCAAGGTAGAAGGTCATTGCAAAAAAGGAAGGCCAGCAATGAGATGGACTGATACAATAACAGCAGCTATGGGTGCCAATCTGTCAACAAAAAGCCTCGTGACTGAAGACCAAACACAATTTAGGACAACTATCCAGAGGGTTGACATTGACACTGACTTGATGGCACTTAAAACAACAACATTATAAATCTCCCATCTTATCTTTAGACTTCTAGTATGTGTACACAAGCATTTGAAAGTACGTTTTTCATATTAAGAATCTGCCTATCAGTGGCAGGGATAATTTGGAATCCTTCAACTCTTTCTGCTTTTTACTTAAAGGCACCTGGGATACTTTTACCTTTGTTGCTACCTCTCTATCGGGATGCCCTGACTTCCCTGTTTTGTTAGTATCCTTTAAAGGTATATCATTCTGAGCAATGTACTCCTGGGTTACTGTGGCCTTTCCCCATCTCTAGTTTAAAAGTTGCTCTGTCTTCTTTTTAAAGGTTAGTGCCAGCAGCTTGGTTTCAGCCTGGTTAAAGTGGAGCCATCCTTTCTACTACTACTACATTTGTATGGTGCTACAAGATGTACACAGCACTGCACAGACATATGTAAAAGATGGTCCCTGCTCAACAGAGCTTACAATCTAGTCAAGACAGACAATACAATAGCTGTAGACATGGGATACATCTAGGGGGAATGGTAAGGAAACACAAAGGAGATCTGGTAAGTCAAGATACGAAAGTGGCAACGAAGAGGTGAGTTTTTAGCCTGAATTTGAAAAGGGTCAGAGAAGACACCTAATGTACAGACTCAGGAAGTGTGTTCCAGGCATAAGGAGTAACAAGGTGAAAGGAGAGAAGTCTGGAGTTAGCATTAGAAGTGATTTGCCAGAAGAGTGGAGTTCCCAAGGAGGGGTGTAGGGAAGGTAAGAGAGGAAAGGTGGTGAGGAGCTGCAGAGTGAATGCACTTATAGGTCAGCTGGAGAAGTTTGAACTGGATGTGGAAATGGATAGGGAGCCAATGAAGTGACTTGAGAAGAGGAGTAATATGAGCATGACAAGCCTGGCGGTAGATTGTTGAACAGAATGAAGGGGAGACAGATGATTCAGAGGGAGACCAGCAAGGAGTAGGTTACCATAGTCTAGATGGGAGGTGACTAAGGAGTGAATATGTGTCATAGTAGTGTGTTCAGAAAGGAATGGGTGATTTTTACTGATGTTATAGAGAAAGAAATGGCAGGTTTTAGCTATCATTTGGATGTGTGTGGAGAAGGAGACAGAAGAATCAAAGACAATCCCAAGGTTGTGAGCTGAGGAGACAAGGAGGAGTAGAGAGTTATCCACAGATACTGAGAAAGGAGGAAGAGGAGAAGAGGGTTTAGGTGGAAAAATAAGAAGCTCAGTTTTGGCCATGTTCAATTTCAAGCGGCGGTGAGACATCCAAGCAGCTGTGTCAGAAAGGCAGGCAGAGATCCTGGTCTGACTTGCTGGTGAGATTTCAAGTGTAGAGGTAGATCTGGGAGTCATCAGTGTAAAGATGGTACTGAAAGCCATGGGAAGAGATGAGTGCACCAAGGGACTGGATATATAGAGAAAATGAGTGGAAACAAGACAGATCCTTGAGGTACACCAACTGAGAGCAGGGTAGCAGTAGAGGAGGATCCATACGAATAAACACTGAAAGAGCAATGGGAGAGATAAGAAGAGAACCATGATAGCACAGAGACCTCAAAATCAAGGGCGTACAAGGTATCAAGGAGAAGGTTGTAGTTAACAGTGTCAAAAGCAGCAGAAAGGTCAAGAAGGATGAGGATCACATAAAAGCCCTTGGACTTTGCCAGTAACAGGTTACTGGAGACTTTGGTAACAGCTGTTTTGGTAAAATGTAAAGGACAAAAGCTAGATTGTAGAGAAGAGAAAGTCGAGGTAACGGTGGTGAACTGCACATTCAAGTAGTTTAGAAATGAAGGGGAGGAGGGAGTTGAGTTGATAGCGAGAAGGACAGGTAGGGTCTAGTGAGGGTTTCTTGAGGAGATGAGGGTTTCTTTCAGAAAAGGTCCCCCTTCCCTAAAATGCTGCTCATTTCTAACAAACCTAAAGCCCTTTTCTCTGCACCATTGCCTCATCTTACCTGACCTTTCTAAATATAATATGTGTGGGGGAGATCAGGCTTGTCTGTCACTTTGGGAAGCACATGTACACTGATATGCATACTACCCATGAGTACCAAAATCAAAAGAACCCCCATAAACCAAAGGTGATGAGGAAACATTTAAAGAACAACTCCTTTAAATGGTTTTTAAATGTTTCCTCATCACCTTTGGCTTATTGGGGGTCTTTTGATTTTGGTACTCATGGGTAGTATGCATATCAATGCACATGTGCTTCCCAAAGTGATAATACTCCTGAGTCCCATCACAGCTTTGGAGAGTTGAACCATGCTGGTCTTTATCTGCCGCCATTTAGTATGTTACCATGTTACTATGTTAAGACAAGGGAGGGGTGCAGATGTGAATTTTAGTGCATATCTGCAGCCCTATCCCCCTTCCCCATCAACAGACTCCACTTCCCTGACAACTATCCCCTTAATAAAGTATTTAATTATTTCATATGAAGAAAGGAGTGCAGTAGAGCTCAGTTCAGCATCTGGCTAGGGAACCAGTAGAGCATCCCTATTGTGTTGTCTAGTGGTTAGTCTAATCCCTTGCCATGAAGTTGTGTAATACTTCCTAATACTTTAGACCAGCCACCTGCTCCAACAAGGATGCAACAAGGATGTGTATATCAGTAATAGGAAGTTGTGCAAAAGGAAAATAAAGTCTAGGTAACCTGAATCCAACATGAACCCCTGTTCGTGATGCTCTCTTTCCATCTTCTCTCTTGCAGCTATCAAGAACAGATCAATTTGGTTTGAGGAGGAGAAAGTGCACAGCCTAAAAGGGTAAGGCAGATGCAGAAAGAAACATGATGCCAGGCAGCCACTCTCTCCATCCAGAGAAGTGGTTCCATCACTGCTCATGTTGGGGTTTGAGGAATGGGGTTAGTGATGCTGCTGCTGGAGTGGTTGGAAAAGAGTGACTGCTGGGGACAAGTAGAAGGGGTTTAACCATAGTAACTTTTAGGAAAAAGGAGTGGGAACAAAGAAGGAGAGAGAGAATGCTGGGGACAACAAGGGAAATACAGAGAGACTGAGATAAGGAGGGTGGAAGAGAGTGGCATGTCCATCTGGTTAGCAGAGATATTCAACCACTAACCAAATAGAAAAACCAGTTAAAGTTAGGACAGCTATTCAGATGACCTGACTTTAACTGATTTAACTTTCTGATTAGCGGTTGAATATCAATGCTAACTAGATAGCAGCTGTCACCGCCCCCAAATTGACCCATAGCCCTGGAATTTTTTTCCATGGATAGGGGAATTCAGTGGCACTAACCAGTTAGTGCCATTGAATTTTGGGCTGAGCACATTTTAATGCTTTGAACACTTTGAATATTGGCTCCAATTATTTTTTACACAGCAGATAAATTAGACCCTGATAAATTGGAAGACTGGGCATCCAAATGGCAGATGAAATTTAATGTGGGCAAGTGCAAAGTTATGCACCTAGGAAAGAACAACCCAAACTATGGTTATGCGATGCAAGTTTCCACATTAGGAACCACCACCCAGGAAAACGATTTAGGCGTCATTGCGGATAACATGCTGAAGCCCTCCGCCCAGTGTGCAGCAGCAGCCAAGAAAGCAAATAGAATGCTGGGAATCATAAGGAAAGGAATAGAGAATAAAACTAAGGATATTATAATGCCTCTGTATCATTCCATGGTGCGACCGCATTTTGAATATTGTGTGCAATTCTGGTCGCCGTATCTTAAAAAGGATATAGCGTTATTAGAAAAGGTACAGTGAAGAGCCACCAAAATGGTAAATGGGATAGAAGGATATCCCTATGAAGAGAGGCTAAAAGGATTAGGGCTTTTCAACCTGGAAAAGAGATGGCTGAGGGGAGATATGATAGAGGTCTATAAATTAATGAATGGAGTGGAACGGGTAAACATAGATCGATTGTTTACGCCATCAAAATATAGAAAGACTAGGGGACATGCATGAAGCTACAGTGTAATCTATTTAAGACTAATTAGAGAAAATGTTTTTTCACTCAACGTGTAATCAAACTCTGGAATTCGTTACCGGAGGATGTAGTAAAAGCTGTTAGTGTAGCCAGGTTTAAAAAAGATTTGGACAAGTTCCTGGAGGAAAGGTCCATAAACCATTATTAAAGGGGACCCAGGATATCCACTGCTTGACCCGATACAAGCTTTGTAGAACCTATGTGTTTTGGGGAAACTACTAGGTACTTATGACCTAGATTGGCCACTTTTGGAAACAGGATACTGGACTTGATGTATCTTGGTCTGACCCAGTATGGCATATCTTATGTGAAAAATATACATACAAGAGTGTGAAAACTGCCAAAGCGCTGTAAATGTATATACACCCTGCTAACACCATCCCTACAGTAAAGCACAGCGGTGGTAGCATTATGTTCTGGGGATGCTTTCAAGCAGTGGGGACAGGGAGGCTTCTGACGATTGGGGAAAAGATGGAGAGTGTAAAGTTCAGGCAGATACTATACAAAAGTCCATTCCAATCTACCATAGCCAGGGACTGGGGAGAAGACTGACTTTTCAGCAGAACAATGATCCTAAGCACAAAACAACAGTAACAATGGAGAGGCTCAGGAAGAAGGTGAATGTTTATGAATGGCAGAGTCAAATCCATATCTGAATCAACAGAAACTCTGTAGCAAGACTTGAAGACCAGAGCCGGCCACAGAGTTAGTTTGCTCTGTCTCCATTGTTGTAGAGTTTACAACTATTTTCCTCTCTCTGCTCTTAGTCTACCTGAGTGACCACCCCCTCCCCCCCCCTGCTGAGGTATTGTTGTAGACCCCATTTCCTGTCCTGCACATGTGCTTGCTCTGATTGCCTTTCTGTCCTTTGAGAAGAGCAGTGCTCTCCAAGAGCTCTCATGAAAGGTGACTTTTGCTGAATTTGCTGCTTTGCTGTGAGTTCTATCTGTCTGTTTGTCTCCACATACTTATTTATTTGTCATTATTCATGTGTTCCCTTACCTTACTGCTCCCCTTAAATTTGCATTTTTGTTCAGCTCTTCTCAGCTGAATAACTTATGCCCCACCCCGTGACTGGCTGTCTTTTATAGCTGTTATCTGCTCATTGTCTAATTTGTGCACAGGTGCACCTAATCCCTTGATTCTCCTACCTTCTATATTCTCTGGCCTTTGTTCTCCCCTCTATTCCTTTTCTATGGCTCCTCATCACATTGTCTTCCTTTTCTTCATACTCCCTAACTGTTTCCCCTCTTACCAGCACCTTCACTCCTCCCCTCCTTATCTCCCCTTTACTGGCCTCACTTCCCCCTCCATTCTGTCTTCTACCCTATCATCAGCTCTTGAGCTTCACCACTTTCTCCCTCCCATTCAACCATCTCCTCTCTCTCTAAGGCAGCGGTTCTCAACCTGTTGGTCACGACCCCTATGGGGGTCGCCACAGGATTTAGCGGGGTCGCCTCGCCTCACCTCACTCCGCCGTTAAAAAAAAAAAGCACCCAAGTTGCTGCCGCTGCCGAGTCCACTTCTCGGCAGCGGCAAACTCACCGCCTCCCAGTCCCTTCTAATGCAGCCGCGGCTCCCTGCCCCTTAGGGAACTGCGGCTATGCCAGTAAAACTGTTGCGAAGCCTTCCTGTCTCTTGACGGGCTTCGTCCATGCAGCATTGTCCCGCCTCCAAAGGAAGTACCACATCCTTTGGAGGCGGGACAATGCTGCACGGAGCCCGTCAAGAGATGGGAAGGCTCTGCAACGGTTTTACAGGTATAGCCGTGGTTCCCTAAGAGACAGGGAGCCGCGGCTGTAGAATAACAGCAGGGCAGCAGCAGGCAGACAGGGAGAGGGGAGGAGGGGGCAGGGAACCTGCAACAGGACTGACATGGAGGGATGGATGGATGGAGGGAGGGAGGGGTCCGACATGGACAGGAGGGCTGACATGGAGAGAGGGGGGGGGGGCTGACATGAATTGAGGGAGGGGAGGGGAGGGCTGACATGGATGGATGGAGGGAGGTGGCTGACATGGAGTGAGGGAGGGCTGACATGGAGAGGGGCGCTGACAGGGAGGGAGGGAAGGAGGGAGGGGAGGGCTGACATTGATGGTTGGATGGAGGGAGGGAGGGGGGCTGACATGGAGAAAGTGGGGGATGACATGGACAGAGGAGGGGCTGACATGGATGGAGGGAGTGATGGAGGGGGGCTGACATGGACAAAGGGAAGGGATAGGGGGACATACTGTACAGACAAGCAATAAATACTGGACAGAGGGGAGAGACAGTGCGGGTTAGGACTATAATGGACAGATGGGGGGGCTAGGACTGGTAATGGGTTGATTAGGGAAGGCTAGGACTGAGAATGGACTGATCAAAGGGGAAGTAATGGACTGATGGGGGGCTAGCACTGGAAATGAGCTGATCGGGGAGGTTAGGACTGGCAATGGGCTGATTAGGGGAGCCTAGCACTGGTAATGGGGTTGAGGAGGGACTAGCACTGGAAATGAGCTGATTAGGGGAGGCTAGCACTGGTAGTGGGGTTGAGGAGGGACTAGCACTGGAAATGAGCTGATTAGGGGAGGCTAGGACTGGTAATGAGCTGATGGGGGGGTAGGACTGGTATTGGGCTGATTAGGGGAGGCTAGCACTGGTAATGGGGTTGAGGGGGGACTAGCACTGGAAGTGAGCTGATTGGGGGGCTTTGACTGGGAATGGGCTGATTGTGGGGAGGGGAGGATAGAGCTGCTGGCCCTGTTAGAAAACTGGGGGCTAAGGCTACAAATGGGCTGATACGAGGGGATGGGAGAATGGAACTGGAAGGGAGTGGATCTGAGAGGGGCTGCCATGGTATTTGTACTAGAAGAGACTGGTCAGTGGGGAAGGAGGGGGACTGGAAGGGAATGGACACCAGTGGTAGTCATGGGAATGCAAGTTGACATTGGAAGGTACTGGGAGTGAGGACTGGAAAGGGGCTGATACTGGGGAGGGTTACTGGGACTGGAAATAGGCTGATGGAAAGACGTGAAGAAAACAAAAGAAGAGATAAGAAATGGCAGATGGACCAAAGACCACAGAAAGAGAGTTAAGAGACGACAGGAAAGCAGAAGCCTCAGATCGGGACCAGCATGATCAGAGAATAAATTGGTCAGACAACAAAGGTAGAAAAAAATATTTTATTTCATATTAGTGATTTGACTACAAAATCATCATAATTTTGAAATCAAATATTGTTACTTGTTATTGTGATTAATTATTGTGGTTTAAATAAGTAAATTTTATAAATAAAAACATATTGCAAAGACCTATAATATATTAATAATTCAACAAATGATTACAGCGACAATGCGTTAACGGTAAAGGAAGAGAGACGCATTTGATTTTATCATTGCGGGTCACCACAGAAAGGGGTCACAGTACAAAAAAGGTTGAGAACCACTGCTCTAAAGCAACCTCACCCTCGTTTCCGCTGTACTGTCTCCTCTCTACCCCGTACTCTGCTACTCCTTCTCCTTCTCTCATCCGGAGCTATCAACCCCAATCCTGGCCCCCCTAGACTTCTGTCTCACTCTGAGAAGAGATCTTCATGCAACATCTCTAATCTTAACCATATCCCTCTGCTTTTCTTTTCCACTCTCCCTTTCTCATGTGCCTTGTGGAACGCACACTCTGTCTCTAATAAACTTGCTTTTACTCATGATCTCTTTATCTCTAATGATCTACATCTCCTTGCTCTAACTGAGACCTGGATCCTCCCAGATGATACTGTATCTACAGCTGCTCTCTGTCATGGGGCTATCAGTTCTCCCACTGGCCATGGTGGTGGTGTTGGGCTTCTACTTTCTCCCTCTTGCCAATTCCAACCCCTCCTGCTGCCTCAGTCTCACTCCTTTCTCTCTTTTGAAGTCCACTCCATCCGCCTTTTTACTCCACTTCCTCTCCGGGTAGCTGTTGTTTATCGACCTCCTGACAAGTCTGTTTCTACCTTTCTCACTGACCTTGACTCATGGCTTTCCTTCTTTCTGGATTCCTCTTTCCCCACTCTTATTCTAGGGAATTTTAACATTCATTCGATAACCCCTCTGATCCTTATGCTTTAAAACTCCTCTCCCTTACCTCCTTGTTTGACCTCCAACTTTGTTCCACTGCCCCCACTCACCAGCATGGCCACTGCCTTGACCTGATATTTTTCTCTAGTTGCTTACCCTCGAACTTCTGTAGCTCAGTTTTTCCCTTATCTGACCATCACCTTTTAAACTTTAATCTTCATTACCCGCTGCCTCAGCCTCATCCTGTCTCCTCCAACCTATTTAGAAATCTTCATGCTATTGATCCCTTGGCTCTCTCTTCCACTATTTCTTCATCTCTTTTTTCCACTATGTCATCTAAGTTTATTGACAAGGCAGTAAATTCTTTTTTTTTTTTTTAAATTCTTTATTTTCGTTTTATAACAACAAAGGAAAGGAAGACATACAGCTAAAAGACAAATACATAACGTGTAATACATATACCAAAGTAAACCCCTACCACCCCCCTCCCCCCTGCTTCTTCTCTAGAAACTAAGCATTCCCGAAGCGGGCGTGTACTTACATTATTGTATTACAAAACCTAACGGTGATCTAAAACATGATGAGTGCACATTATACAGGCATGTTGGAGCAATGAGCAGATTGTACATAATCATTAAGCATCTGCCATTTAGACAAGCAAGAGTGAGTTTGGACATGGGGAATAGCTCTCCGAGGTATCTGCTCATATTTACTATATAAGCAGACGAGGTTCCACCATTCATTGACAGTAAGTCGAGAGCTATCCTTCCAATTCCTCGTGATTAAGCATATGGCTATACCTAGCATGAAATCAAGGAGAAAGCGACCCTTCTTAGGAAGAGAGGGGACCTCCGCCGCAGAGCGGAGTCCCACGACCTTCCAAGAAAGAGGTTCATGAAAGTGTAAGATAGATTGAATGCGACCCCAGACCCGCCCCCAATAGACCTGCAGTTGAGGACATTCATAAATAACATAAGCGAAGGATCCCACAGCAGTATGGCAAGACCAACACAGGTCCCTGGCATTTGGGTTCCATTTGGCTATTTTTTCTGGGGTATAAAAGCATCTGTGTGCAAAGAAGAAGAGTTTGGGTAACAGAGGCAGACCGGGAAACCCGCACTACTTTACTCCAAAAAACGCTCCATTGCACAGGGGTTATAGTGGTTTGCAGTTCGCGCTCCCAGGCTTGTTGGGCTCTAAAAGTGTCCGTATCTGTACCCTGACAAAGTATTTTATAGAAATTAGAGGCTACCCCATGTGTACTACTAATGGAGTGAACTATCTCTAATAGCCCATCCTCAGTAGGGGCAGAGGGCGGCATGATTCGAGCACTTTTGAGGCAGTGTTGAAGCTGCATCAATTGAAAGTAGTGTTTCGCTGGTAACGCAAATTCCTTTTGTAAATCCGAAAAGGTTTTCCAACGAGCTGCAGAGAAAAGCTGTTGGGGTGTCCAGATCCCCCTGGAGTACCAGGGTTTCCAGGCTATTGTTCTATTTAGGACTTGAATTCTGGGGTTATTCCATAGCGGGAGTCCGTCCTGAGGACATACATTCGGGCCCAGTGATAGAATGAGAGTGTTAAAGGCCGCAAGAGTATCGACAATCATTGGTGGATGGCGGGTGTCTATTTGATAAGACATACCGGGGAGATGGGTCAACGGAATTGGGCTACTAAGCTCCTCTTCTATGTCAAGCCAAACTGGTCGGCGGTCTGTTGAGGTATCTAGCCATCGGGCACCTTGCTTAAGTAGAAAGGCTTGATGATATCTAAGAAAATCAGGAAATCTGGTACCCCCTCGTTCCTTTGCAGACTGCAGTTTATGTTTAGCTATCCTTGGTGGCTTACCCTGCCAGAGATAACGGACGAGAAGGCCCTCAATATCTTTATAAGTATGTAGCGGGAGTAAGCATGGCAGCATTTCTAAAATGTAGTTCACTTTGGGGACTATCATCATTTTCACAGTGTCTAAGCGGCCCTACCATGTGAGAGATAAGGGAGACCAACGATTTGTGAGTTCACGGACTTTGGAGACTACCTCTTTGGCATTAAAACTGATAGTGTCTTCTAAAGGAGAACAGTAATGGACCCCGAGATACTTCACCATACGGGATTGCCAGAGGAAGGGAAAGGCCTGCATATCAGCCTCATGTACCCAGCGGTTCAGTGGGAATGCTACAGATTTGGTCCAGTTAATTTTATAGCCCGATAATTGTGAGTATCCGTCAATCAGATCCAAGACAGCTGGAACCGAATCGAGGGAAACGAAGAGCATAAGGTCATCTGCATATGCAGAGAGTTTAATCTCCCTATGACTAAAGGGGACACCTCGAATACGTGCAGACTGTCTAATAAGGAGGGCTAGGGGTTCAAGAGCGAGATCAAAAAGCATTGGTGATAGGGGGCAACCTTGATGCGTGCCTCTTTGGAGGTTAAATGGCTGAGATTTGATGGCGTTTACACAAATACTGGCGACGGGTTGGGTGTACATGACTTGGAGATATCGGAGGAAGCCCTCTCCAAAGCCATACCATCGGAGAACTGCAAATAAGAAGGGCCATTCTAGACGATCAAAGGCTTTTTCGGCATCCAGGGAAAGACCCACCCATGGATGGTCGAGATTGGCAGCACTAGATAACACATGGCACAAGGTCCGAGCATTGTCAGCAGTTGATCTGCCAGGTATAAAACCGCATTGGTCGGGGTGAATTAGGGTAGCCATCATGTCAGATAGCCGGGTGGCCAAGATCGTTGCGAAGATCTTATAGTCGGCATTAAGTAGGGAGATTGGACGGTAGTTGGCGGTCAGTAGCGGGTCTCTGCCTTCTTTCTCAAATACAACCACATTAGCTGCAGAAAAGGATCCCAAAGAGGATGTATCTACCGCAAGGGCAGTAAAATAGAGTTTTAAATAGGGAACTAAATCTGCACTGAACGTTCTGTAGAATTCGGTCGGGAGACCATCGGGCCCGGCGGCACGGCCCGAGGCTGTTCGTTTTAGGGCAGATTGGATCTCTGAAGTAGAGAAGGGTTCATCCATCGCATCTCTATCATCTTCAGAGAGGGTCGGCCGCTGAATGCCAGAGAGCAATCGCTCGAATGTCTCTGACGAGAACTCACATTCAGATTGATATAGGCGGGTATAGAAATCCCGAAAGAGCTCTACAATATCGGAGTCTGTGGTCACTATGCCCCCTCCCTGTGGAGCTCGAAGGGCCGCAACGCGTTTGGCTTCTTTTTGACCTTTCAAGGCATTGGCTAAGAGTCGACCGGCTCGGTTATTTTCACGATAATATGTCCCTCGCTGAAGCTCAATACTCTTAGAAGCTGCAGTTGAGAGGATTGAATTATATTGAAAACGGAGACGCTGTAATCGAATTAATACACATGGGTCAGTGCGTGAAGTTAGAACTCGTTCGCCTGCTTTTATTTGTTGGTCTAGTATGAGCAGCTGCTGTTTACGTTGTTTCCGCAGGCGGATTTGATAGCTAGTGATCGTTGCCCGAATGGCCGCTTTGAAGCCCTCCCACCAAGCCCAATTCGCAGTATCTTGGGGTAGATTAAAATGGAAGTAATCCTGTATGGCTACTCGAATTTCTGACTGGAACTCTGGCTGAGTTAACAGGGCTCTATCAAAGAACCAGGCTCCCGAGTTTCCCTGGGGTGCAGTAGTGTGTAATTGAAAGGAAATGGCAGCATGATCTGAAATATGTTGGGAGTGAATCTTAGCAGTGTCCACCTGAGGAACTAACAGTTTTGAGATTAGAAAGAAGTCTATGCGAGACTGAGATTTATGAGGGGAGGAGAAGAAGGTGAAGTCAAGCTCATTGGGGTGTAGTAATCTCCATAGATCAACTAAAGCAAGATCCTTGATCAGGGAGGTAAGCGTGGCGTGACTCTTGGGGGGACCACTCGTCCTAGGCGGCTGTTTGTCAATCAGGGGATCAAGGACTAGATTGAAATCCCCCCCAATGATCAATAAAGTATTAGCAGAAGCCTGCGCAACCTGAGCAATGGTAGCAAAAAAGGCAGGGTCATCAACATTAGGAGCGTAAAGGCATATACATGTAACTTCCAGGCTACCTATCTTGAGGTGAACTCTAGCCCATCTACCTTCCGTATCTGAGCTAGTCGCAATAACAGTAGCATGCAAAGATTTCCTAACCAGTATGGCAACCCCACATTTCTTAGAAACGGCTGGGGAATAAGCGGCCACCATGTAAGGTTTAATATTGAGTTTAAGAGTTTCCTTCGAATTTAAATGCGTTTCTTGGAGAAAAATCAGATCCGCTGCTTCCTGACTGAGGTAGCTTAGGATTTTCTTCCGTTTTATCGGATTATTGATGCCTTTTACGTTCAATGAAAAAATCTTACATGGTGCCATCAATCGGTAGTAGACATTTTAGGTAAGGGCGCTTGATAACATAGAACATAAGCAGAATCTGTACAACAATGTCATAATCACCGAGTATTCTGGCTAATACACCCCATATTGAAAAGTATGTACCAACGTATCTTAGAGAAGAAGCAAAACCCCCAAAGAATATGGCGACCATATGTCTGCGGGAGGAGGCCCTAGAGAGGAAATAGAAGACATGTAAAAAAAAGAAAAGAAACACCAGAGTCCATAATAACACTGTCTCTGATACTCATCGAGGCTACTGTGGGTAGATGGAGTCGGGTCACAGATACCATCAAGAGTAAGGCAACAGACTGCCAACGCCAGACTCTTTGCTAGGCTGCGGCAGATGCAATATGGCAGGTACAGCGGATAGAAGGAGACTTGCGGGAATATTCTGGAAGTCAGCGCATCAAGTCGGCTTCTTTGGAATCCAAAAACTCCGCTAGTAGATCAGGGTCCTCGAATGTTCTTGTCTGATTGTGAAGCGTGACTCGGAGCTTGGCCGGGTACATCAGGCCATAGCGTGCTTGTAGTTGTTGAAGCCTCGGCCGGAATTCCAGAAAGCGCTTTCGGCGGTCGACTGTGGGTTTAGACAAGTCGGGATAGAAGGAGATCTTGTGGCTCTCAAACTCCATATGGCCCTTTGCCCGAGAGGCACTTAGAATTTGCTCCACGTGTTGATATCTCAGTAGTCGAAAAATGATAGGCCGCGGGGTCTTCCTGTTGAGCGTTATGTTTGTGGGTACACGATGAGCGCGATCAATCTCCAAATCTTTGGTAAAGGTGATTTGGAGCAAGGAAGGGAGGATTTTGCATAAAAACTCTTTCATGTCTCCCGATTCCGCTCCCTCCGGTATGCCCACGAGTCGTATGTTGTTGCGGCGCGCTCTATTATTGCCATCTTCCACCTCTTTCTGCAAGGCCCGCACCTGTCGTTCAACTTTGTCGAGTTTGGACAACCGGGCCGCATGGGAGTCCAATATGCCCTCCATTTTGTCCTGACGCGAAGAAAGCCCTTCTAGCTTGCTTTGCAGCACACCAAAATCGTCCCGCAGCGCTCGGAGTGCTTCACCGTTTGCCTGCACAAGGTTTTTGACCCCTCTAATCTCTATGAGGATTTCCTGCTGCATTTCGGGGCCCTCGCACAAGGCCGGCCCCTTCTGCGGGGACGGAGGTTCGGTTTTGGAACGTTTGCCGTGAGAAGCCGCTGGAGACCCAAATTCCAGGCGCGTTGGTTTGGTCCCCGCCATCTCACCAATGTGCCCCGGTAAGATCAGAGTAGAAGTTCCAAAAATGTGAGGTGTTAATTCAGGATTCTGCGTAGGCCTCTCTGGAGCCTCAGCGTTATGCGACCATCCCGCTGGACATCAGGCTCCGCCCCCCGGCAGTAACTTCTTATAATGCTGCACTCTCCTCAGCTCTGGATGCTCTTGCTCCGCCCATGCCACATCCTGTGAAACGTTTTGCACCCCAGCCCTGACTTTCTTCCACTACCCACTATCTATGTTCCTGTGCCTGTTCTGCTGAGCATGCTTGGCTCAAATCCCACTCCCCTGCAGACTTTCTACACTTCAAATTCATGCTTGTCTCTTTCCAGTCAGCCATAGCTCTTGTCAAACAAGACTACTATGTCCAGCTGACTAACTATCTTGCCTCTGATCCTCGCCGTCTCTTTACTATTCTCAGCTCTCTTCTCAAAGTGCCTCCACCTCTGATCCCTCCCTCCCTTTCTGCCCAAACCCTGGTTGACTATTTCCATGACAAAATCCACAAAATCACCCTTCAATTCCCCACAAAGTCAGCTACTTCCCCTCCTCCTCCTCTTCACTCCCAACTCCCCCCCCCCCCCACCTCTGCTACCCTCTCTTCCTTTCCTGTGATCTCTGAAGAGGAAACTGCACACTTATCTTCCTCCAAACTCACCACCTGCTCCTCTGATCCTATTCCCACCCCTCTCTTAAGCCCCATCGCCTCCAATGTTGTCCCTTCCATATCTCATATTCTCAACCTATTGCTCTCCACTGCAACAGTCCCTGCAGACTTCAAGCATGCTGTGGTCACACCTCTCCTCAAGAAACCCTCACTTGATCCCACCTGTCCTTCTAATTATCGACCCATCTCTCTCCTTCCCTTCATTTCTAAACTACTTGAACGTGCGGTTCACCGCTGCTGTCTCATGCCCTCCTGGACCCCTTACAGTCTGGCTTTCGTCCTTTACACTCTACTGAAACGGCTCTTGCCAAAGTCTCCAGTGACTTGTTCCTGGCAAAATCCAAAGGCCTTTACTCTGTCCTCATCCTTCTTGACCTCTCTGCTGCTTTTGACACTGTTGACCACAACCTTCTCCTCAATACCCTGTCCTTGCTTGGTTTTAGGGGCTCTGTATTATCCTGGTTCTCCTCCTGTCTCTCCCATCACTCTTTCAGTGTGTGTTCTGGTGGCTCCTCCTCCTCTGCTACCCCACTCCCAGTTGGTGTACCCCAAGGATATGTCTTGGGTCCGCTCCTTTTCTCTCTCTACACCCAGTTCCTTGGTGCGCTTATCTCTTCCCATGGCTTTCAGTACCATCTGTAAGCTGATGACTCCCAGATCTACCTCTCTATGCCTGAAATCTCTCTGGCAATCCAGACCCGGATCTCTGCCTGCCTTTCTGACATTGCTGCCTGGATGTCTCACCGCCACTTGAAACTGATCATGGCCAAGACTGAACTTCTTATCTTTCCCCCTAAAATCTCCCCTCCTCTTCCTCCTTTCTCAGTCTCTGTGGATAACTCTGTACTCCTTCCTGTTTCCTCAGCCCGCAATCTAGGGGTTGTCTTTGACTCCTCTCTCTCTCTTTCTCCTCGCATATCCATCTGATAGCTAAGACCTGCCGTCTCTTTCTCTATAACACAGCAAAATCTGCCCTTTCCTTTCTGAACATACTACTAAAACACTTATCCACTCCTTAAACACCTCCTGTCTTGACTACTGTAGCCTACTCCTTGCTGGTCTCCCTTTGAATCATCTCTCTCCCCTTCAAGCTGTTCAACACTCTGCTGCACGGCTAATCTTCCACCAGCCTCGTCATGCCCATATTACTCCTCTTCTCAAGTCACTTCATTGGCTCCCTATCCATTTCCACATCCAGTTCAAACTTCTCCTGCTGACCTATAAATGCATTCACTCTGTGGCTCCTCACTACCTTTCTTCTCATCTCTCCTTACAACCCCCCTCGGGAACTCCGCTCTTCTAGCAAAGTGCTTCTATCTGTGCCCTTCTCTTCTATTGCTAACTCCAGACTTCACTCCTTTCACCGTGCTGCGCCTTACGCCTGGAACAAACTACCTGTGTCTGTACTCCAGGCACCTTCTCCAACCCTCTTCAAATCCAGGCTGAAAACTCACCTCTTCGCTGCTGCTTTCGGATCTTGACTCACCTGATCTCCTTTTTCTTTCCCCTTGCTTTATCCCTGCCTACACCTTCTGTGTTTGTCTTGACTAGACTGTAAGCTCAGAGCAGGGACTGTCTCGTACATGTCTTGTAGCGCTATATAAATGCTCAGTAGTAGTAGTAGTTTGAGATGTTGGACCCTAGACAAATCCCCCTGCCTGTTACGCAGTGCTGCAGACATATAAGAGACAGTCCCTGCTCATCAGAGCTTACAATCTAGTCAAGACAGACAACACAAGGGAAACACAAGGAGATCAGGTTATCTATTTATCTCTGAATGGGACACTGGGACACAGTTCATGGGAACTTTTTAAACACAGACTTTGTTCCAACTTTCAAAGAAGAAGTGTGCTTACTTTCACTTTAAAATTTGCATTGTTACAAATAACTCACAGACTTTTTTGCCTCCTGTTAGCAAAGGCACATTTCCCATGGAAAATAATGTGCCTAGGGGGACATTTACTAAAGTGCACTAAACAGTTAGCGTAGGGGTTTAGCATTTATTTATTTATTTTATTATTACAATTTTTTATATACCGCACTATTCGGCATCAGCGCGGTTTACATTATAACACAACGACCATAACAACAAGCTGTTAGGTTTTACATCGAACAGGGGTACAAACATGGATAACAGGGGTCAACTATATACAACTATATGCATACATGAAATAATTATATGGCAATAAGTAACGATATCATAATAGGAGCATGGCTGCATTAATGGCTATCATGTGTTAAAACAGGCAGCAAGGTAAAAATCCCATGCTAACTGCTTAGTGTGTTTTAGAATGGGATCTGGACAGAGAATAAATGGAGAATGGGTATCGACAGAACAGATGATTAGTATGTGTTACATTACTGCATTCTAACTATCTAAACTATCCGCAACATTACACTTAGCCTCGTTCCACTCCCAACTGAAAACCCATCTCTTCACAGAACATTTTGGTTAAAATGAAACTACAGCTCTCACTGACCCAACATAATTTTCCCCCTCCTTGCCACTAGGCTATCCGACCAATCAAACTGGTCACTAAATCACCCATCCCTTAACCCCATCCTATACTGACAGATATTATCCATCAACAGAACTGTAAATATGCTGTATATAAGTTAAAACTATCTTGAATCATGTACATTCTTGATTGCTTGTTATTGCACCACCTATTGTTACAATGTTTAATGTATCAGTTGTTTTAATTGTAAACCGCTTTGATTACCCGATATAGCGGTATATAAAACATACAAATAAATAAATAAAATAAATCTAGGTTGCTGAGAGCAGCAGGTGGGAGGGGGCACTTAATGCCATCTTAATCGGTGGCATTAAGTGTGGTTACACTATCGGCAGTTAGCAGGTCCTTGGCCATAAAAACAGAAATTTCAAGACCCTCAGTGCTGTCTCCCTGGCTGAAGGTTGTGAAATTAAGAAACTTTCACAGGAAGGCATATATAAGTATCTCGGAGTAAGGGAAGAAGTGACACTTAAGCAGAAATTACTGAGAGAAAAGATCAGTAAAGAATACTACAGGAGATTGAAATCATTATTGAAAAGTGCAGTAAGATACAAGTGATCAATCAGCTGGCAATTCCTGTACTCTCATACAGCTATGGGGTTGTGGATTGGCCTCTTAAAGATCTTGAAAAACTGGATATGCGAACAAGAAAACTCCTCCATGCCCATGAAGTAATTTATAAGAATCAGTGCATGCCAAGACTGTACATCTCTACATCTGAAGGAGGGCTAAGCATCATTGAGATTTATTACATGTACAAAGCTACTATCATAGGCTACTATCATAGGCCTACAGGCCTATGATTGCATCGTCGAATCCAAATATGCAAAAAGTGCTGAAATATGAAACAAACATCCAGAATCCATCTCCATTATCAAACTTGGACATGCATACTGACGACTAGACAGAATGAGTGAGAATCCACAAGCATACACAGGGAAGGAAGTAACAGAATTTGCATAACAAGAGAAAAACTCTTCAAAGAATTAGATCAACAAACAAAGAAAAACAAGTGGCAAATGCACAAATACAGTGGGAAATACAGAGTGCTACGCCAGGAACCCTTTGTTGATCAAGAATGGACACATGAATGGATAAGGAAAGGTGAACTGAAAAATGAAGGATGAGAGGTTGATAATTGCAGCCCAGGACAGTGGTTTATGGATGAGATGGTTTACATCGAGATTTGAAAAAAACATGGTAAAACAGACATATGTCGATTCTGTGGGAAAGAGCTGGAAACAGTGACTCATAGCTGGCTGTGACGTTCTGACGGCAGAAAATTTCTGTAAGAAAGGCACAGTAAAGTAGCATGCCTCATCCACTGGAAATTCTGTAAGCACTATAACATCACTGTGCCTGAAATGCACCTTAAAAGAATTACAGAGAATGAAGAGGTTATGATCACCTGAGATATTCCCATTCCGACCAATAAAAAGCTGTATGCGAGGAAGCTGGATATAGTGGTAAAGGAGAAAAACACCAGAACTGCACTGATTATAGAGATGTCAGTTCCAAGTGACTACTCTGTGAATTGCATTGAGAGGGAGAAAATATTCAAGTACCAAGAAATGCAGTCAGAGACCAAGAAAATGTGTCAGAAATACATTGAATTATTTCCCATCGTGCTGGGTGCCACAGGCCTAATTAAGAGGAATTTCCAAGCACACCATGATAAATTACTCATACACGTAACATCTTATGAACTGAGATCATCCTCCACATACTCTGGCTTAGAAGTGAGGTTCATTACTGTCATGGTATGCACTAAACTCACCTATTTAGAGAAACTGCCCCGTCACTCATCCTCCCGATGCATTTTTCACCTCACTCACTCCCCAAGACAAAACACCCAAAATGCCATCATCTACCTCTGCAATCACAGCCCCAGCCCTCATGATTCAAACCCCACTTTCCAAAATGTGCCCTATCCACTGATCACAACACCCCATGAATCAAAATCCAACCCTCCTTCCTCCCCTACCCCCTCAGGACTTACCCTGAGGTATCCATGGTGATCTAACGTGTGGGGCAAGAATAATCCTGCTATACTTCTGCCCAATTTATACCTGCCTAGCAATAGTCAATCTGCCAATTGACTTCTAGCAATAGTACTACAATTGACTTCTAGCAATAGTACTAGAAGTCATGGCCATTATTCTGAATCCAGCAGCAACATGGTTGAAGCAGAGGGAGATCATTCCTGCACTGTCCACTAGACTACCTGGGATATCACTAGGTAAATCCCAGAGGGGGTGAGGAGATAGGGGAAGGGTTGGGTTTTGATTCTAGTAGGAAGGTGTGCGGTCAGGGGGTGGGGCTTTAATAGGGCAATTAGGGCTGTGATCACAAGGGTGCGCAATGTCTATGGCGAGTTGTGAGTGATGCATAGGGAGGTTGGGGTACTTGTTATGATCTTTGGGGGGGGGGGGGGTGTTGGCCAGCACTGGGACCTGATCTGGATGCCAATGCATTTAATGTGTTACCATGTGTTAAGTGAATGTCCTGAGTGCTAACTGCAGGGCATTTGCTGAACACTCCCCCAACAATCAACACACAGTCTTTGCACTTACAACATGTTAGTGTTTGCAACTAATGTGCGGTAAGTGCAAAATTGTAGCATACTTTCGTGAACATGCCCTAAAATATATGCATGTTAGTTTCCTCTCCTATATACAGAGGGCCTTAAGGATGCCTCCTCTAAATACAGCTAAAAGTATATGGATTGTGGAACATGGCACATACTTTTAACCACACTGAGGGAAGGGTATAGACAGAAAGCCAATATGCCCTATAAAACACCATATATATGGCTTTCAAAATTATCCGATATTTAAATGGCTTATCTGACTTTTAGAATTAGCCATAAAAACCTTGGGGTTTGAACCAAATCATTGTCCGCACAAAAGTTATCCACAAAAAACAGGCATGCTTGGAGGTGCTTTCGGAGTATTGGTAAAACTTTATCTGTTCAGCGCTGATTGGACCATTCTGCATAAATCATTTACAGCTACCTAATTTATGCTTCTTCCTCACAAGTCTGCCTTCTGCTGAATCCCAAGTCCCAGGATCACAAAGCGATGCAAGCCGTTGTGTGTGCCCCAGCCTCTCCCTCGATCTTTGAGGCCACATGGTGCCTGTTACTAATGCTCTACCATTCCAATTTTGTTTCTTGAAAGTGCACATGAATTTTTGGAGGCCTGGATCAAAAAGGTAAAAGTAAAAGGCAACTATGCACATTGTAGGACTTCCTTGCATTTTGCCAGACTTAAGTGTGCATTATTAGCCCTGGTGCCATCAGAGATCAACATCTGATGACACACTATCACACACATTTCCTGTATAACATGTGCAGTGCAACATGTAGCCAGGAGCAGTGTATGATACTTCAATATGGTTTTGGAGTTAATGACATTAAAGGCTGGCAAAATGTTATTTCCAGAAGCCATACAATGTGTAGCCTTTGAGTCATGGCCTTTTCATTTCAGTTAAAGAATGGCCGAAATGACACATGCTGCTTGGTATTTAGCACAATATCCCTTGAGATCGTGGGTCAATTGCTTTTTAATCTAAAGTGCATATTTCTCACAGAGGACAAAAACCGTCTAGTTTTGTTGGAATGCTAAGCACTGGACATATGTCAAAAATTTGCATACCAATAGCCTAAGCAGCAGAGAATAACAGATTCATATCTGTCTGCTATAGATGTCTCGGGTGGTGTACATATAACCTGAAGGCTTAGGGGGCTGTCATTTGACTTGTGGTTAGATCCCTTTGCATTATAGGATCTATACCCAATTTAAGAAATAACTACATTAATTTTGTATGGATTAATTCACCCCCTTTAAGACTTAGGAAAAATTTTCAACAGAAAGTCATTTTCCGAGTCACATAAGGCTAGTCTCTTCCTGTTCCTACCGGATCTAGGGCTGACCTTAATCTTTCTACTGTGGGTACTGCTGCCCATACAAACTGCAGTAAGGGGTCAGAAAGTATATTAGGATTCCATATATCTCCCACATTAGAGAGAAGTTAATTTTCAAAATCTCTATAGCATTGGTAGATACTAGGGGCTCCTTTCACTAACACTTAGATCAAGCTATCAGCTGCATGGCTCATTTTATTCCTTTGGGCAGTATGGCAGATAATACTACTACTACTGCTTATCATTTGTATAGAACTACAAAGTGTACGCAGAGCTACACATACATGAGACATGTAAGAGACAGTCCCTTCTCTAAGAGCTTAAAGTCTAGTCAAGACAGACAACACAACAAGTGAGGGCTACGATATATCTAGGGAATGGTAAGGAAATGCATAGGAGGTGAACAGGAGACTAAGGGGAACATGATCCAAAACCAGTCTCAAAGAAGTGAGTTTTTAGCCTGGATTTGAACAGGGCCACGGATGCAACCTGACATACCGGCTCAGGTAGTTTGTTCTAGGCATAAGGAGTAGAAAGTTTGAAGTCTGGATTTGACAGTGGAAGAGAAGGGCACAGATAGAAGGGATCTGCCAGAAAAGCAGAGTTCCTGAGGAGGGGTGTAGGGAGAGATAAGAGAGGAAAGGTTGGTAACATTGTAACATAGTAACATAGTATATGACAGCACATAAAGACCAGTATGGTTGTAAGAAACATAACTTTTTACACAATAACAGACTCCTCAGTGAGGCAGAGATTTACTTTAATTACATTCTTGCAAGAAAGGATGATATGCTTTACTGAGCATTCACACACATCCTCTGTTTCACAGTTCTTTTATAGTACACTATGTCCTCGCCTTCTTCAGCATGTCCATAATTCATTGGTTAATACTTATACACCTGTATCAGGCTACGTGTTATTAGCCACATAGTCTCTCTTCCCAGAATGCAGACATACAGTAAAGGAAGTCAGAAAATAATTACATATCATTAATTCATTGGTTAATACTTATCTCACTCCACTTCTTTGTACCTCTGCACCTATGACAGGCAACGTATTACTAGCCACGTAGACTTTCCCTTCCCAGGATGCAGACATACAGCAAGGTGAATCAGCTTTGTACCTCTGCACCTGTGACAGGCTACGTATTACTAGCCATGCAGACTTTCCCTTCCCAGGATGCAGACATACAGCAAAGGGAGTCAGAAAATCATTACATACAAAATTATATTGCAGAATGTGAATGAATGGAATACAAGAATTATATTACATTGTAAAAATAACATATCACATTTGTTTATATCATGGTCATCTAGTCTGCCCAGCAAGGCAGCAAGAGTAGGTGCACCTGCCGCTCCATGCAGGTCACCCCTCCCCATGCCTTTGTTTAGGGGTGGACCCACCACTCCGTATAGATCACCTCTATTTGTGGGGATAAGAGATAGTTACGTATGTTTATTTATGTTATGCTCTCTAGTTTTACAGCTTCAACATCTTTGGAAGAGGTTTGTTTGTTCATTAATACCCTTTAAGTATTTAAATGTCTGTATTATATCTCCCCTGTCCCTCCACTCCTCCAGAATGTAAATATTTAGGTCTTCAAGCCTCTTCTCATATGTCTTCTGACGCAGGCTCCAAATCATTTTGGTCATCTTCCTCTGAACCATTTCCAATCTTTTTATATCCTTTGTGAGATATGGTCTCCAAAACTGAACACAATATTCCAAGTGAGGACTATAATGTTTACAACTTATGTTTTTATGCTTTTTAATTATTTATTTATATATATTTGTTTGTTTCTTGTAGAAGGTCAATATGGCCAAAACACGTCGAGGTTTACAATAAAGTCCATTGACCGCCCTTCTACGCTGGCTCCTTTGTATTGTCTAGTACCCTCAGGTGTGGTTTGCTCTTTGTTGAACTGTTGTGTTGAGTCAAGGAGGGTCTTGTCTTACTAATCTGTTATATTTTTTGAAGGTGTAATTAAGCAAGTAGACAAAGGTGGGTCAGTCAATTTAGTGTACCTGGATTTTCAGAAAGCTTTTGACAAGATCCCTCATGAGAGACTCTTGGCAAAATTAAAAAGTCATGGAATAGGAGGCAGTATACTATTGTGGATCAGGAACTGTTTAAAAGGTGAATAATAGAGTACCCCAGGGATCTGTGCTGGGCCTGCTGCTTTTTAACATATTCATAAATTACTACTACTATTACTATTAATCATTTATATAGTGCTACAAGTTGTATGTAGTGCTGTACAGACAAATGCAAATAATACAGTCCCTACTCATCAGAGCTTACAATTTAATCAAGAAAGACAATAGCTGAGAACAAGGGTACACATGGGGAAGGAAAAGGAGACAGATAAGAGAATAAGTGATTAGGATTCAAAAGCAGCCTCAAAGAGTTGAGCTTTCAGCATGGATTTGAAGAGGGGCAGAGATGAAGCCTGGTGCACAGACTCAGGTAGCTTGTTCCAGGCATAAGTAGCAGCAAGGTAAAAGGATCGAAGTCTAGAGATGGCAGTGGATGAAAAGGGCATAGAGAGATGCAGGCCAGTAGAGGAGCAGAGTTTACAAGGAGGGGTGTAGGGAGAGAGGAAAGGTAGTGAGGAATAATAGAATGAATGCATTTATAGGTCAGAAGGAGAAGTTTGAAAATGGATAAGGAAAAGAAAAAGGGAGCCAATGAAGTGATTTGAGAAGAGGGGGATTATATTAGTATATCGGGGCTGGCGGAAGATTAGACATGCAGCTGAGTTCTGAACAGATTGAAGGGGAGAGATGTCTCAAAGGGAGACCAGCAAGGAGGAGGTTGCAATAGTCTAGATGGGATGTGACTAATGAGTGGATAAGTGTCTTCCTGGTGTGTTCAGAAAAGAAGGGGCAAATTTTACTAATGTTATAAAGAAAGAAACTCAACCACAAAAGGCAACAAGCTAAACCTTATGAGCCAATTCCTGTCACCCGGCTCAAGAGCTTGCCGTGGGCAGTTAAGTTTAAGTTCATCTTTTACTGCTTGTTTGATTAAAATGGACTAAACATAGAAACATAGAAATATGATGACAGAAAAAGACCACATGGCCTATCTAGTCTGTCCTTCCATATCAACTAAGGTTTACCAAGGTCTGGGAGTCTGGTTCTATAACCCCAGATGAGGTATTATATAGTCCGACAAAAATAGTTTTGAATGGGAGTGTTTTTTGTTCCTTCACCTTTTTAGTGGGTATAAAGTAAGAAACAACAGGTTTTGGCAATGAGCTGGAAAACGAGAGGGAAGCGTCAAAGATGACCCAAGGTTGTGGGCTAAAGAAACAGGAAGAGAAGAGTGTTATCCACAAGATAGAAAAAGAAGAAAGGGGGGAGGTGGATTTAAGGGGAAAAATAAGAAGTTCAGCACCAATATTCAAAAGGCATTTACATGGTTTACAGCCCAGTAAACTGTGTAAATGCCTTAAACAAGGATATTCAACGGCACTTACACTATTAGTGCTGTTGAATATCCCCTGCTAACTCCCTTACACACCCCGATACTATGCGGTTAGCATCGGGGCATGTTGGGGGCATTCTGGGGAGGAGTGGAGGCGGAGATTGCCACTAACCAGGTAACAGCAATATTGTGCCGCTACGCGGTTTGCAATCTGTGGCTAATAATAGGCCATCTTAGTGCTGGCCTAGTTTTACCCACGGATGCTAATCAAATAGTGTGCAATATCACCGCTGCTGGTTAGGCTCTGCGGCATTGTCCTCTTTGTGCCTAACTCAGATATTCAATGCCATCGCCATGGCATTGAATATCCAGGGTAAGGGGTTGGCGGGCAGGGCTATGTGCCATAGCAGCGCATAGCCTGCCCAGTTGAATATCAAGCCCTTTATTTTTGGCCGTGTTTAATTTCAAATGGTGGCAAGACATCCAGGCAGCAATGTCAGAAAGGCAAGCAGAGATTTGGGCCTGGAGTGTCGGAGAAATTTCAGGTGTAGAGAGATAGATCTGAGAGCCATCAGCATAAAAATGGTACTGAAAGTCATGGGAGGAGATGAGAACATCAAGGGCCGGGGTATAGAAAGAGAGAAGGAGAGGCCCAAAACAGATTCTTGGGTTACACCAACTGATATTGGGATAGCAGTAGAGGAGGAACCACCAGAGCAACCACTGAAAGAATGATGGGAGAGTTAAGAAGAGAACCAGGACAGCACAGAGCCCCTAAAACCAAGTGAGGGGAAAAAAATCGAAGAGGAGGTTGTGTTCAGCAGTGTCAAAAGCAGCAGAAAGGCCAAGAAGAATGAGGACTGAGTAGAGGACCTTGGATTTATCCAGGAATAAGTCCCTGAAGACTTTGGCAAGAGCCGGCTCAGTAGAATGCAAGGGATGAAAGCCAGATTATAATGGATCCAGAAGTCCTTGAGAGAAGAGAATTTCAAGGCAACGGCAGAGAACTGTATGTTCAAGAAGTTGGGAAATGAAAGGAAGAAGGGAGATGGTTCAATTATTAGACGGACAAGTAGGGTCAAGTGAAGGTTTTTCAAGGAAAGGTGTGGCTACAGCATGCTTGAAAGCTGCTAGGACAGTTGCAGTGGAGAGTGAAAGGTTGAGAATATGAGAGATGGAAGAGATGACAGAGGAGGAGATGGAGTTAAGGAGACAGGAGGAGATAGGATCAGTGGAGCAGGTACTAGAGTTTAGAGGAGGAAAAAGATGAGTGGTTTCCTCTTTAGAGTTCTTTAAAAAAGGAAGAAAGGGTAGCAGAGATTGAGAAGAGTTGGTATTGAAGAGGAAGGAGAATGATCTTGTGGGGAACTGGAGTGTAATAGTGTGGACTTTATCATGGAAATAGTTGGCTAGGGTTTAGGCAGAAAGAGAAGGAGGAGAGAGTTGAGAGTTGAAAAAAGATGATGATGGTCAGAAGGCAAGAAAATTAGTCAGATAGTAGTTTTGTTTGGTGAGTGATATAGCGGATTGGAAGGAGGTAAGCATGAATTTGAAGTGAAGAAAGTCAGAAAGGATGCAGGATTTGAGCCTGGACATGGGAATAACGAGTGAAGTGATCAAATTTGTAGATGACAAAATTTGTAATATGCAACAAATAACATGTGGTAAATGTAAAGCCTGTGAGTAAATGCGGGGGGGGGGGGGGGGCAGGCCAGCCCATGCCCATGCCCAGCATCTTCACTGCATCTAGTGCACAGGGCAGACACCATTTGCCAAATGCACTGGTAGACAGCACCAATATGCTTATTTAATTATCTAATGATGCCATTGCAGCAGCCCATTTGGTAAAAGTACACAGCCTCAGACGTTACCTCCTCCTGCTAAGCATCAGCACCTCAATGCTGTCTCCCACCCCGCGATGCACAAGATGTTTCCTTATCATCCTTCTAGGCCAGTCCAGAGGAGTGGGTTATGCTCCGTTGCCGGCAGATGAAGGCAGACTTGAGCAACTTTCAGTGGTGCCATCACTTGATCCTGTATATCCTCTGGTGCAGCACTGAGAGAAGGTGTGTTGCCTTGTGCAACAGTGAACGTTAGGCCTGACTCTCTTGGGCCACACGTTTGTACAGTGGCTTTAGGATTGAGACCTGAAGGGTCTAATGGTGCTCAGAGGGAGGTGTGTCCTTGACTCCTCGAGCAGACAGCCACACAGTATCCAGCACTCTTTCCTATGGTTACATTTGTAACAGGAGATCCCACCAAGCCCCTAAGGTGGATTGGTAAGTCCAGCCCAAGCCTATCTTCCTTCTTGCTGTCCTTATCTGTGTGCCCTAGATGTTTTTTTCTGATTTTTTTTCTCCAAGTGATTCTTTTCCCCATTGATTTCAATGCAAAGCTTTTGGCTCTGCAACTTTTAATAAAGCAGCTTTAAAAAACAAAAATAGAGGCTTGATTGGCAGCTGGGGCTTCCCTACTCTGGTTTTTCTGGTCAGCCTGACAGGCCTTGGGACTCCCTTTTTGCCACAGCCCTTCTTGTTTTTTTTCGGCAGTCTTTTTTTTACCATTGCTGCTGACGTTTTCAGTCATGTGGCTTGATGCAGCCTGCGGCCCTAGCATTTTTTAACTATGGCTGCTGCTTTTTGTCCCCATTATGGCTGCCAAGCCTGGGGAGTCCTTTTTTCAGCATTGTGAGGACCTCCTGTGGGGGGGTGGGGGGCGGGCGGGCGGGCGGGCTGGGGCACGATGCCATTCCTGTGGATCCTGCTACTCCTTTCTTTTTCTTTTCCCACCAGTTAACATTGCAGCCACTTCAGGTGGTAGCTTGGGCCTGGAGGAAATGGAGAATGGTGGGGTAGCCCTAGCTGCATGCCTGGTGGCAGTATGTAATATTAAATAAATAAATAAAGCCTCCAATCACACCGGCAGACATACTCACAACAACATTTAGATGTACACCATACTTCCCCCCATACACACTCCACATTTCCACCCATATCCTCACCCAGCTCATACATCCCATACACACTTCCTCCCAACAGCTCATATACACCCTAATACACATCTATACCACATACCTCTCACACATAGCCCATGGAGTGGAGGAGTAGCCTAGTGGTTAAAGCACTGGTATAGAAACCAAAAGACTAGGGTTCAATTCCTTGTGGCCTTGGGCAAGTCACTGAGCCCTCTGTTGCCTCAGAATCCAAGTTACCAATCTCCCTGTTTAATGTACATCACCAAGTTTAAGTTGCAATGTAAACTGCTTTGACTAAAAATGATAAAGCAGTATAAAAAAAACCCTGTTAAATAAAATAGCCACACCTCCAAAATACAGTTCTTGCACTCACACACCAACACTCCCCACATCATCTCATACCTGCCAAACACACCTAGAGTTGGTTCAAAGTGTTGGTGCCCTAGGTAAACCTTATCCCACCAACCGAGTGATTCCAAAGTGATTAATACTAAATACGAAAGTTGTGTGTAATATTTTTTTGTTGGAAGTTATTGCCTTGAGAGATCTCTCCCTCTTGAAGCGTGACTTCCCTTTTAATTACTCTTATGGTATCCAAACCACCGTATTAGAACTTGTGAAGTAATTGCATTCAAACCTGATGCTACATCACAGACTTAATTAATTTAATTAAAAGTTCACTATTGCAGATCTCAACCTTAAGCTTAAGCTTAAGCTTTATACCCTCCTGACTGTCAAAATCGATTGTTTAACTTGGACTGCCCTACTCTTTGCCATCCCAAGGATTTTGCTATCATAGGATTGAGACCTTTTTCCTTTTTCTTACTCTATCTTACAATACCCAATTCTCCACATTATCACATTTACTCTTTACACTAATAATTCTAGTGAACTACAATACATTTTTCCTTGCTCGGATAAGATGATAAGATTTTTGAAATTTGTAAATATTTTAATCTGTATATATGTTTAAACTATCTATATACCTAATCAGCATTTACTCAGCATTGTAACCCTCAAATTACCATTTTTATTATATACAATTTAATGTTCACTGTAATTTCAATTGTTCGAATAAGTTTCAATGTAATGTTCAAGTTTTGTTCTATGTAAACTGCTTTGATTTTTCTGAAAGGCGGTATATAAAACCGTTCAATAAATAAACAATAAATAAATACATAAATAAATAAATAAATAAATAAATAGGCAGCTGCCTTGTTTGTCTAATGGTTGGGCCGGGCCTGACCACACCCACCCACATACACCTACTTTCCACCTATACACCTCTCAAATAACTTTAAGCTCTTCATTTCCCCCAAATGCAACCCTACTACAACCCCCCGCCCAACCAGTCACCCACACCCTCTGCTAATCTATATTGAAAAGCATTCTTGAAATCATGCCTCTGCATTCTTCCCCTAGTTGTTATTTCATGCTACTATCCCATGATATCATTTTAAATTAGATATTCAAATGGTTTAATTTTTTAAGTTGATGCAGTCCACATGAATTACTCAACAGTATTTTTCTCTAGCTACCCTGCTTTTATGTTCCCTCATCATGAACACGTGTGTATTTTCAGACAGTTCAGTAGCATGGAGTCATGTTAGCCTTTTATACAATCTAGTATTTGAATTTCTCCAGGAGCTGCAAGTTTCAGTCCACCTTGATTCCAGAGTGACCAGAAGGTGCTGAACTGATGAATGTGGTTTGCATGGTGGTGCCCTTCAACTTCTCCAAACATTCTTGCACAGATTACAGACTAATCTGGCAGGCAAACCCAGCCAATTAAAATAGCAATTGAAGTGGCTGAAAGAGTTTTCCTGGGCAAACACATCATTCATTCCTCTTCAACTTTGGAAGAACAAACGGGCAAAGTTGCTTACATACATTCAACTGACTTAAGTGGACTAAAGTTGTTTCTTAATATAATTCTTTATCCGGAATGGTTGTCCTGACCTAAGGAAAGAGACAGAAAACATCACTCTGATAAAAGGAACGTGAAACGGTGGCTAAACCACAAACAGCAAAAACATACCTTTGAGTATGAGTCTCAGACGGTTAGGAATTTCAAGAAGAAACCTCAAAAAGCTATACTCAGCAGGGAGTGGAACTTGTTTCTCTAAGACTAAAAGGTATTTAGAAAAATAACACATAGAGAGAAATTCTGTATAGGGCATCTAGGTCAGAAAACACATTAGGGCTCCTGTGTGCAAAAATATGATAATTTTTTTTCAATAAATGGCTTACAGAAAAGAGCTTTTAGAACATACTTGCAGTGCCATGAAAATCAAATGCATGTGTTTGGTTGCACATACATCAGAACATGCTATTTTACAAGGAACAGGATCAGAAAAATGGTAGTTAGATAAAAGAAGAAACAATAAAGGCAAATGTCTTTAGGTTTGCCCAATAAAAAGATACCACCTTATTTTCCTTTTTTGTTTCCCCTTTTATCTACTGTTAAAGTTGACTAACACGGCAATCACACTACTTAATCCAGCATATTGACATGGGCACATGGCTTTCAATAATTGCTTTTATAAGCCACTCGAGGCTTGCACCTGTAAGTAGTGCCATTAATACATGTAAGTGGTAAGTTTTGCTAAACTGCATGTCTAGGAAGTAAGCTTCAAACTCAAACTTTTGCTATTTCAAAGTGGGTTTTAATTCCAGAGAGCTAAGCATAATTCCCCCTTTGAAGATCTCCTCAAAAGCCCAAGTCCAAATAAAGTTATTTGTGACTGAAATGAAATGTGTAACTTCGAGTAAATGCTGACTCTGGCAACCCAGCCCCAGGGCTCTTGGCAAGTAGATTACTAGATCCTATCTTCCACATGGTGAGTTTACAGCCCCTGGTACTCCAAAGTGGTCACCCATTAAAGTATTAGCCAGGCCCAAACCTGCTTAGCTTCAGAAATAAGCTAAGAACAGATTCATTCAGGACAGTTGAAAACTCAGTAATAAATGCTGCCATGGAAATTTTCTCAGGGAAACTGTATTGCTTTCTTAAAACATGGAGCGTACTTATGCTTTGAAGACTTGTCTAATCCGTGTCTCTTAACATTTCTGCATAGTGCTACTTCCACATATAAGAAGCACTTTTTCTAAAATCGTTACTTAGACATGTATGTCCATTTGCACGTGTAAATGAGATTTTTGCACATATAAATGGTACCTAACCCTTTGTAAATCACCACCATAGTGTTCCATCATTTGTTTGTTTCTTTGCATTCACATACAACATGGAGAAGGCCTAAAAGACTTATCTTCCAGCCTCTGTAATTATTGGAACAATTTGATAGATAGGTTGTTGTAAATAATTTATAGGTTGTTGACAATTGTATAAGTTATACTGTAGGTTGTTGACAATTTTATAGATAGGCTGTTGTAAATAAGTTACACTGTAAATAAGTTCAAAGCAATTCATGCATGCCTTCCTCACCTATATTGCATTGTAATATTTATTTATTTTAGTGTACACTTATATGTTTGAGTTAACCTGTAAACCCCTTTGATTGAAGGAGAAGGCGGTATAGAAAACCTGTTAAATAAATGAAATAAAGCATTCTGTTAGCAGCAGAATACAAACCTTCCTTTTAAAAATTGCCTAGGAACAAAGGACCTTTATCCCCCTGAAAAACAACGTGCACTTTTGAAAATATAAAACTACATGCACTATCATTTTCCCTGACTTACAGTAACCCTGTCTGAGTTCATCTACGTTTTCTGTAACAGTAGATACTGTAGTTCACCTTATATGCAGGCAAAGGTATTTCCAGACAGCATATTGACACGGGTACAGTGATTTCATTCCCTACTTTTACCAATTTAAAGTATTCAGATACAAATGAATTAACTATATCATACTGATTAACTAACAAAACAGTGAGGTCAGTTTATATTATTTATAGCTGCACGTTTGTTTCATTTATTAATATTATAATAGGTAGCCAACTTGATTGGCCCTTTAGGTCTCTTTACATAAAAACTAGCTGTCACCTGATGAACATTTACTGGGACATACTATTCCCCTCCCCCTCCCATGAACCCAACACTCTTAGCTTCTCACCTTGGCCTGACCCAATCAATCTAAGCCATTCCCCAGACCTACCCTGACTCCTGTGTGCTTTCCCCCATCATAATCATGAGGCTCTGGCATCCACTGTCTTCCAGGCCAACTCTGGGTCTACCTCCTCCCCTCCGATTTTGCATAGGGCATGCTACTGATTGCTGTTTGCAAGGTATTTGCCTTCCACTGCACACAGTGCTCCCTAATGGCCAAACCACAACAGCCAATCCTTGATAGACAGAAGCATCTGTAACAGCTGAGTGTATTAGATACTGTATATAGATAGGTGGAGATGCAAAGCAGCTTACCCTCCATGCAAAGAGTTTGAATTGGCCTCATGATCTTTTGGTACTTGCCTTCTTTCAAATGTGTTAACAAGTAGGGAGACACACATTTGAATCTGGTGAATTTCATCCTGGTTGGAACTTTTAGATTTGCCGTAGATTCATCAAGGGAAAGTTCATCAAAAGATTTTCAAAGAAAACTAAGGAAAACTTGATAGGTTTAATGCATATCTGCCAATCTGCAAGAGTCCCCATTGAATCAGATTTCTGCAGATCTCGGGAGCTAGGCTGATCTATTAACTCCAATATAGGTTTATCTTTTCAAGAAATCTGCATGTAATTTTTATGGGACAACATTTTTGCCTGATTAATCGTACAAACTCTGAACTTTCTTGTATACTAGTTCACAGATTTTTGAGCTTGGCATAAAATTTGAAAAGCACTGTTAATTTCAAAGTATTTGTCCCTCTGTCTGCTTGTCACAGGAGCTGTCCAGTCCAAAGTGCTGAAAAGAGACGACAACTGCTTTAATAAACCCCTGTGTTTACTTATTTTTTCATATTCTGAAAAGTTTGCATATCCTTATTAAATAAGAATAATTCAAAATTTTTACAATATTGAGGCTGATATAAAAGATTTGAGAGCCTGACTTAAGGGAATTAGATGCTTAGAACTATCTAGTTAAAAAATATCCTTCACTGAGAATGTAGATTTGGGCATCTTAAAAATGGGTGTTGACAAATCAAGGAAAGATATTAAGCATCTCTTACTGGTTTGCAACATTAACTGCCTGACTCAGGTGGCCACATCTAGTACTACCAGCAGCCCTAAATCTGGCCATCTACATTCTTCCACCCTTGTAGTAGTTTAAAAAAAATAAATAAAATAAAGCCAAGAGGATGCCAGTTCCTCAACATCCCATACCTTCATCCTGCAATAAAACATTTTGTTCCTGAGTTGTTCCCATCCCACCTCCTCCAAAATAAATCCATTGCTGTTCTCAGGACCTGCCAGTCCACCTGGTATCCTCCTGCCCTGACTTTATAAATGTTCTGTGGGAGTTTCCAACCCCCTGGCATCCCTCATTCCACCTGTGTGAAACCAAAATCTATGGCAAAAAAATCTTCCATTATCTCCATCCATACTGCCAAGTTACCCTATTCCCCCAACTCTCCCCCCCCCCCCCCCCACCTAGAAAAAAAGCAAAAACTCCCTATGGCTATACAGGAAGACACAGACTTAGGGGTTTGTTTACTAAAGTGCGGTAATGGTTTTGCACTTATCATGTAGCATATGTCAAAATGCCATGCGGTAGGCACAAAACCTTTGTGGTATCTGCAGGGGGAGTGACAAGCATCTGCCCTGCAAATACCACATAGGGCAGTCAATTACTGTGTCAGCCCATGCTCGCTGCATCAGAAGTAGTGCAAGTATGCCTGAACTGCCTGCTGATGCAGGGAACATAGGTTACAGGGAAGGAACACGGTGTTAGGTAAAGCTGTGCTGTTAGAGTTCGTTGTTTCTTTTTTCTAGCCTGACCTCATCAGGTGTTAGTGGTCTTAATTAGCTTGCAAAGGAGCTAGGCAGCTGTGTGCTGTATAAAGGTCTACAGTGCCTTGCAAGTACTGGCATTCCTAACAGGGTCTCCATTGCAAGCAAGGTAATACTGTATGGCTTTTAAATACAAGCTCTCAGCCTGAGAGCTCTTAATGAGGTTTTGTTTTTCATTTTTAATAGCTAATTCTTTTTCTGGTGCTGTATTGCAAAAGGGGAATTTTTAGTGGTGTTAGGTAAAGCTCTGCTGTTAGAGTTCATTATTTCTTTTTTCTAGCCTTCCATTCAAAGCAAGCTGTTTGATCTCACTGATGAGATGCTTCTTGAAATATCTGACAGAGGTGAAGATGGGAAGCTATGGAATGAAGAGAGCTGGACATGAGTCATCAGAGCCTGCAGAATCAACAATCCAACTCTGAACAAGGTCATAGTAGAGGCGTGGCTGGGGTGCTACCAGGTTCTGGACGTCACTGCCTGATCTCAGAAACATCTGGAGTCGCTTCTAAGTTTAGACCTACTCCGGGCAGGAATAAGGACCAGGAAAGTGCTTGTTTCACTGAAAAGCAACCAGAGGGTGTATAGAAGATTGCATTCCATCATCCCCAGTACTCTACACAATCACAATGATAGCAGCAGTGGGATTTGAACCCTGCCTTCCTTGGTCCTCACCCACTACTCTAACCATTAGGCTATTCTTAGATGTCCAGGTTCTGGAATACTATCCTGGGGATGTCTCTGTTGATCCCCCCCCCCCCCCCCACTGCAGCTGTCCATGATCAAGCACATCTACATTTGTGAAATTGTGTCTGCACCTGGACATGCCCCCTTAATGAAGATCTGTCTGCATTGTGTGTGTGTGTGTGTGTGTGTACAACCGATGCTGGGTATTCTGTTAGTATGGAATTTCTGTTTAAGAATGTGTAGCAATCTTGCTTATTCAGTTTGCACATTGCTCTCTCTGCAATTAGTTTTGGGGGGCAGGGGGTGGGGCAGGGGGCAGGGCAGGAGCAGGGCAGGTGGCGGGGAAAGGGCGGGCATGGGTGGAGCATGACTAGCCACAGGTGGCAGGTTTTTAACTTTCAAAGAGTTGGCAACCATATCTCAGCCCAAGGCTGGCACTACCATTAGGTGAACTAAGCAGTTGCCTAGAATGCCAGACTTTGGAGGGTGACCCATTACTGCCAATGCCACACATTTCTGGGACCTGCAACACTAGCAATGAAAATAAAAACCACAAAGAAGCACATAGCAGAGTCTGAACCTCTATGTGCTAGTCTTGTACTCTGAAAGATCAGCCAGTCTCGCCCTCTCCGATGCAGACTTCCTGTTTGTGTGGGTCAGAACTGGCCTTTCAGAGCACAGCACTAGCATACAGCGATTCAGAGTATGTTAAGCACTTCTTTGTTGTTTTATTGTTGTTACTGCTGCTGCAGATCCTGGAGAGATGTGGCAGTGGTGGCAATAAATATAGGAGTGGGCAGGGGCGGGGGTGGGAATGGGGTGGGGGAAAGAATGAGGGTTTGCTTAGGGTACCTCGCATCCTTGCACAAGCCCTGGCTAGTCTTCTGCACACTGCTCTGCATTTGAGCTGTATAGCTAATTGCTTCATTACCTTCCATTTAAATTAATTTAAATGTGTTTTGCCCTGCTGTCTGCTCAAGGCTTTGCACAGAGCTCATGTACAAAACTTGTTCTTGCACTGGTAGAGCAGAAATTTGTGCGCTGAGACTGAGCTAACCCGAGTGCACTTTTCTGCATTGGTCTATCTGTGGCAAAGCTTTGGGGTGTCTGCTTCCTGGAAGGCTGAAATTCTCCAGGGGGGATAGGTGGCGAGTCAGCCCTGCAGATTGCTTTTCTTCCCCAGCATAGAAGTGCTGTAGTGCTTTGTGCTTTTTTGAAACCTCAGAACTCTGCTGGCATAAACTGTAAATCAGCTGGAATTCTCTGACTCTAGTTTGGCATTCTTTTTCCTCTGCAAAATCTTTAATTGCAAGAGCTATTATCCGAGTATCAGAAACTCTCACTCCATCTCATGGCCATAGCATTAGGACTCCAGTCCTTGAAAACAAAGGTAAAAACCCCAGTCTTTAAAGTCCTGTATCCTTGGGCAAGTCACATAACCTCCACTGCCTCGGAAGAAAGGCCTGGCAATCTACTTCCGGTGACACTGCCAAGAAAACCCAGGAGCTTCTGGGTCACCAGGAGTCAGGACTGACTCGAAGGCACACATTGCATTGCATCTAAAAAGGCACTTCTGTTCCCTAGAATTACTCAAACATTCTGCCTTGGAAGGAGATATTGAGTTGATAGGAACCATTTGCAACCACCTTTCTTAATTCCTAGCAGCAGTGCATATAGTTTCCTGCAACAATTGAAAATTTGCCACTGTTTTTAAATGCCTGCTGGAGCAACAGATATCGTGTGCACAAAAATTGACTCCAACTGATTCGAGAACAGATGTTTAAACCTTAAATCAGACAGGGCTGTCCTCCTTCTCGTAATATTCTCCAGGCTGGCTACGATAAATAGCGCTTAGTTTCATGGAAGTAGATCATAGCTCTTTTGCAAAACAGGACATCATTATTGCGCCTACTTTTCTGTCTCTGGTTCTAATGTCCCTAGATGGTCCACCTGAAGTAGAAGTTTTGGCTAAAAGGTATAACATCTCGGCAATAGTTGGGAAAGCAGAGTGAGTGGAGTCTTCCAGTCTCACAAGTCCTACTGCAATTTCTCACAGTCCAGATTCACTTTAACAACTTCACCCCAGCTCCACTGCCAGACAACTCCAGCACAATCCAGATAGTGCCCAAGCAGTCAGTGGTAATCTTCAGTGGCACCGTCTGGATCATGCCAGGGTAGTCCGGGAGTGAAGTAATCTGGAGAGTGCCGCTGAATATTAGGCTCTGCAGTTCTTAACTGGTTAGCAGTGGCTGTCAACTGGACAAGGGCCTTTGAATATCCACGCCTGGCCTTCTAAATGCCTAATGAAATTTAATGTGGACAGGTGCAAAGTGAGGCACATAGGGAAAGTAATCTCAGCTAATGTTCCAATATTCTGGGTTCTGAGTTCAGAGTCACCACCCAAAAAAAAGATCTTGGAGTTATTGTGAACAATATATTGAAATTTTAAGCCCAGTGTGCTGCAGCTGCTGAAAAAGCAAATAAGATGTTAGCAATTATTCAAATTAGCCACACAAATAGATTTGGAAAAACTTAGAGAGGCTGGCAAAGTAGTCAGGAAAGCAAAGATACAAAAAGAAGAAAAAGCCAATGCAATAATATGGGGAGATAAGACATTTTTCAGATAGGAGGAAGGGCAAAAGTGGTACAGCCAGACTCAAGGGTGAAGGGGAGGAATATTTAGAAGCTGATGAGGATAAAGTGGAATTGCTTAACAAATATTTCTGTTCTGTGTTCACAGATGAAGAGCCAGGAGCAGGACCTCAGAAAACACCCACGAACGGGAACAGAAGAGAGAGGGATCTTGAATGATTTTCAGAAGACTGTGTTAGTGAGGAACTAGCTAAACTCAAAGTAGACAAAGCGATGGGACCAGATGGGCTATATTTGAGAATACTGAAGGAACTTGGGGATGTTCTAGCAGCTCCACTGACTTTTCAATGCCTCATTGGAGTTGGGAGTGGTGCCAGAGGACTGGAAAAGCGGAAGTAAGAATTTGGTTGAAAACTACAGGCTGGTTAGTTTAACTTCGGTGGTGAGTAAATGCTTGGAAATGCTGCTGAAAGAGAAAACAGTGAGGTTTCTGGAATACAATGAATTAGCTGATCCGAAACAGCATGGATTCACCAGAGGCAGGTCTTGTCAGACAAATCTGATTGATTTCTTTGACTGGGTGACCAGGGAGTTGAACCAAGGGAGAGTCCTAGATGTGGTATATTTAGATTTCAGTAAAGCCTTTGATACGGTTTCGCACAGGCGACTTATAAACAAATTGAGTACCCTAGGGATGGACCCTAAAGTTTCTGCTTGGTTAGAAATTGGTTGAATGGAAGGTGACAAAGGGATCTAGCTAAGCTTGAAGAATGGTTTAGAATTTGGTAGCTGAGATTTAGTGCTAAAAAACACAGTGTCATGCATTTGGGCCGCAAAAATCCAAGGGAGCGCTACAGTGTAGGTGATGAGGTACGTCTGTCCACAAAAGAAGAGTGGGACTTGGGCGTGATGGTGCAATGATCTCAAAGTACCTAAACAGGTAAAAAACGTGACGGTGAAAGCTAGAAGAATGCTTGGGTGCATAGGGAGAGGAATGGCTGGCAGAAGAAAGTAGGTGATAGTTCCTCTGTATAAGTCTTTGGTGCGACCTCATTTGGAGTATTGTGTGCAGTTCTGGAGACCGCACCTTCAAAAGGATATAAACAGGTTGGAATTGGCGCAGAGGGTGGATACTAAAATGGTTCATGGTCTTTGTTATAAAGTATATAAGGACCGACTTAAGGATCTTAATATGTACATTTTAGAGGAAAGGCAGGATAGAGGAGATATGATAGAGACGTTTAAATATTTCCGTGGTATAAATGCACAAGAGAGCCTCTTTGGACTGAAAGCAAGCTCTGTTACGAGGAGACATGGGATGAGAGTGAAAAGGGATAGATTCAGAAGTAATATGTGGAAATATTTCTTTATAGAAAGAGCGGTGAATGCATGGAATACTCTCCCAGGGGAGGTAGTAGAGATTAGGACAATATCTGAATTCAAAAAAGCATGGGACAAACGCAGAGGATCTCTAAAGGAAAATAGGGGACTGTTGTAGTGGTTGATATGGAAGGGCAGACTAGATAGGTCATGTGGTCTCTTTCTGTCGTCATGTTTCTATGTTTCTATTAGCCCTTTCATTTTGTGCTTGCCAGTATAGGAAAACCTGATGTGCAGATCATGGCCAGTGTAACCATGTCTGCTCTTTCTTCACCATGGTCATGTGATATTTCCAAATTTTGCATCGGGCAGTAAAGTTGGATATAACACCAATGTTAAAACAAACAGCTCACTGCTTAGAACTAAGGGGCTTGTTTACAAAGCCACAGTAGTGGTTTCCGATCATTATAACGATCCGATAACGATCGGAAACCGCTACCGCGGCTTTGTAAACAAGCCCCTAAGACTCCTGTGTCATTGAAATGACCTGTCATCACCATAGTAAGTTTCTAAGGCATTCAGTATTCTTTTTCTGCACCCTAATATGCAACTTTTATATGATTATTCTTGGAACTCTACACTATGTTCCCCTCCTTTTCTTCAGCTATCTCCTAAGTACAATTATTTGCTACTTCTTTGTTTTATTATAGCACAAGTACCAGTCATTATCAACCATACAGAGGATAAGCAAATGGGAATGTATAATTATTTTGACTTTGTTTTCCTAGTTATTTCCATAAATATAAAAATAGTTGGGCATACAGTTTTAAAAACACCATTTTTAAAACTTATCTGCTGGATATTTGACCTGACAAGTTACCAAAACCAAATAGTGAAACTTTTTAGTAGACTAAACAAATAATAAATTAGTCTTCCTGTTTCCTAAATCATGTTAAAATAAACCCTGAGAGTTTTCAATTAATGATAGCTTCAGCGAAGTAACCAAGACCTGACTCTTCCAGAAGAAGGACAGTCCTCTGAGAATTTTGGCAGCCTGTACAGAAATATTACTTACAATACTCAAGTCTTCAATCAATCTTCTGCTTCTGCTTCTCAGTTTCTTAAAATCTCACTCTTCTGGCTACTAGAATGTGGCATTCTAGATGAAGAAAGGACAGATTCCAAATCCATCTCTTCAAGGCTGCGTTTGGATCCTGACCTCCTTATTTTCTTATGGTCCCGAACCAGGAAGGCAAATAGCAGGGCTGGACGTCCTGGTGGGACATCCAGCCCCGCAATCCATTCTCATCATATGCCTCCTCCTGGCCCCCCTGCATGCACAGAGCCACTGTGCATGCTGCAGGGGACGGTGGTTGCACGGGGTGGAGAGTGGGCGGAGCATAGGTGGGACGACCCCCAAACAGTGCCAATTCCGGTCACAGCCCTATAGGTCCGGAGATTGCCACAGGGATGGCCAGCTTATTCCACCTTGGAGGTGGAATAAGTGCTGGCCACCCCTCCAGATCAGCCAGCCAGCCCCCAGCAGCAACGGTGGTGAGCAGGGTGAGTCCGTGCCACCCAATAAGGACCCCGGCTGCCCTCGTCAAGGTCAGGGTTGGGCAGCGGAGAAAAGGGGCACTCCAAGGCAGCAGGCAAGTTGTGCCACAAGGAAGATGTCCCCATGGCATGCAGGGCACACCAGGCTATCTCCCAGGACCCAATCCTGCACCCACGGGGTCATCTTGCTCCTGCGGTGCAGAATTGGGTCCTAACAGGCCCAACCTAATCGGGGCCATCCAGGCAGCCCAGATGTGTCCCTGTTAGGATAGTGCTCTATGTATTTTATCATGTCCACTAAACTACCCTATACTCCTGCTTGTTCTGCTATCTGTCTTGAATAGATTGCAAATTCTGTCAAGCAGGGATTGTCTCTTATATGTTTGTGTGCAGCACTGCTTTTGCCTTGTGTGTGTGTGTGTGTGTGTGTGTGTGCCACTGCTGACTCTTGGTGAACCAGTTGCCCCTGAGTTTTTCTGGCAAGATGTGACAGGAAGTAAGTTAACATGCCTTTCTTCCAAGGCAGTGGAAGGTAAAGTGACTTGCCCAAGGAGTGCCAGTGGAATAAAACCCCAGACTTTTGGTCACCAGGCCACTGTTCTAACCAATAGGCTACTCCTCCACTCCTGCTTACTTTGTAGCGTTGTACAAATGATTAGTAGTAGCAGTATTAGTACGTTATATGACCTCAAACTCCTTACAACTCTCAATAGAGCATTCTATAGCATCAACAATTTTAGAAAACATTAGGGCTCCTATTTTAGAAGCATTCCTATGTGGAAATAGCAGCATTAACATGTGTAGCTAGGAATGCACAAGTAAATGTGATTTTAGAAAGCCGTGACTGTGGTGTCTTGGCTTGGATGGGACAAAAAATTACACGTGCATTCCCCAGTTTGTAAAGGGAAGACATGTATATATGATAAATTTCAACATCAGGTTTTGCATCATCTTAAAAGCTTGTTTCGGCCAGTGCTTTATATGAGGGATTAAGGGAGTGAATCTCCTTAATCTCCAATTTGTATTTTCTCTTCCAAAATGAAAAAAATAAAAGTAAATATGGTTTCAATACTTAATTGGAAGCACTTATATGTTTAGGTTTGCAAAATGGCCTGGCAATGTGTGAAAATATCTGCACTTTCTATGTGGAAGCTGCTGAGTTGTAACCGTTCATTTTTTTCACATTTAGATTTCTAAAATGGCTCCTCTCACTATATGTACCAGCAAATCCACATGCACTCCTTCATGTCCTTAAACGTATTTTACAAAAGGCTCCGAAATTGTGTACATCCTAATCAGCATGTCTCAATTCCAAATTCCACATCCTATCTAAAATTACTCCCTAAATATGGACTCAAATACAGGCTGATGGAGTCCCTCAGCTTAATGAATCCTGTGGCAAATTTTATCACGGGTTAGTAAATAAGGATCCATTTTGGTAATTTAGCTATCATATTTAACATAGTGCTTTGAAGTAAGACTGAGAGAATTAGTCATAAGATTTTGTGTGTCTAAATATATGGTTAAACATGTTGAGGACAATGCCCTTATTTGGCAGTCTGACCCATAGCAGCAGTGTTGTGAGATTACTACTAGGGGGCATGGTTACTATTAGGGATTGGAGATCTCTCCTGCTTCCACTGGACACCTAGGACCCCAGTAATCAGGGCTAAAACTATCTATTAGGCAAAAACGCAACCTTTTGAGGGCAGTCTATTGCTGCAGCTGCCACACCTCTCTGGGACCTGCAGAGGCGGCGATGACATTAAAACAGCAATGCAGCACTTATCTAAAGCCTCTGACGCTGCATTCATTTCTCATCCACTCAAGTTAGTCTACTCCCAATACTTTATTTATGATCACAAATAACTATTATAGTCTCTTACTAACCATGTAAATCTACCCCTCTGGTTCCTTGTAACATAGTTTTATGACTCCTTGTAACATAGTTTTATACTTCCCTTTATGTTAATAACCCTCACATTGTTTTCCATTTAACCTAGTTATTATGCAACCTAGTTTATGTTCACCTAATATTTAATGTAATTCAATATTGCACTGTTCTGCTATATTGTTGTTTAAGTTCCTTGTTTTTGCTCAACTAATGTTTAATGTAATTCAATATTGCAATGTTCTGCTATATTGTTGTTTAAGTTCCTTGTAAACCGCCCCTGATCTCTGGAAGGGGCGGTATAAAAAAGCACTGAAATAAAATAAATAAATAAATAAATGCTGGTAGTGCCATGTCTTCACCGGCAGTTTCTGCCCCAATGCAAACAGGAAGTCTGCATTGGAGGGGAGCAGAGGTGGACTGGTCAAAGTGCGGCAGCAATAGCACGCAGCGTCAGAGGCTTTGGGTAAGTGCTGCATTACTGTTTTAATATCGCCTCCTCTGCAGGTCCTGGAAAGGAGTGTCAGTGGTGGTGGGAGTGGAAACAGAGGGGCGTGGGGTGGCAGGAATGAGGGCTTCCCTAGGGTGCCTCATATCCTTGCACAGGCCCTGCCAGTAATGCCTGTTTTCTTGGAGTGAACTTCATCTATTTCAACTGTTTATTGCTTCTCACTCCATAAATTTCTAACCCACTCTGTCACTTTAAGGCATATATTAAGGGCCCTCAGTTTATTTATAAGTTACCTATGCAGAACCAAGTCAAAGGCCTTGTTGAAACCAAGTATATCACTTAGAGCACTTTTCTCTGATCCAACTCTCCGGTCAACCAGAGAAATTGATTGTATTTATCTGAAAAGATCTGCCTCTAGGAAAAAAACATGCTGCTTTGGGTCCTGTAATCCAATCACTGGATTCCAGTAACTGTGCTATCCTCTGTTCTCATAGCGATTTTATTCATTTACTTAACACTGAGGTCAGAATAACTGATCTGTAACTCCCAGCCTCCTCATTACCTCCTCTTTTGTAAAAAGGGACCAAAACTGATTTTGTCCATTTCTCAAGAACTGTTCATGATCATAAAGAAGTGTTTACAAGTTCAGACAAGGAAATGCCAGAACTTCCCTGTCCCCTTTATACCCTTGGTTGTATCCCATCGGGCCCCATTGCTTTATCTTTTAATTTAGCTAACTCTTCATAAAAACAGTCTTCCGAACATCAATTAAGGTCTAGCTCACTCAAGGTGGCTCAAGGGGTTGTAGCACCCCAAGACAATTTTTGCTTTTGCAACCCCCTTCCCCCCCTCATGGGGGCAGTCTTAGTATGAGCTGCACAAATGGGGTAAATCTTCAGCCAGCAGAGTGACTGGCTTAAATTAAATGCCCATACCGCCATTTACCTTAATTTGTATGTTCACTATCTTTATAGGTAGCAGCCCTGAGTACGTACAGGAACAGTCATCGGCAGACCTAAACTAAACTAAGGGGTATGTTTACTAAAATGCGGTAATCGTACATAACGCGTGTTATGTAAACGTTAACGATCGTAAGCACAGCATAACGCGCATTATGCTGCGCTTACGATCGTTAATGTTACATAACGCGCGTTATGATGTGCTAACGATCGTAATGCCCTGCGGCGTGGTAAAACACCGCAGAAGGTGGAGAGAGGGCGGAGAGAAGGGGTCAATGGGCGGAGAGTGGGCGGGGAGAGGCTCCCTTCACACTAACGCGCTGATCTGAAGAGCTCAATTCCAACGCGAATGAAAACCTGCCGTTAAATGCACATTACAGGGGAGAGAAACCATTTCAGTGTCAACAATGTACAGCCCAGGCTGGGAAACCTAAAAAAAGTGATAAGTGTGATACATGTGCACAGAACAAAAGGGCACATAAACACTGAAAATGACCCCAACAAACTGTAAAAAACCATAACCAAGCTGGCCAATAGTGGTATCAATGAGAAACATCAACCCCTCCCCCCAGAGTAAGCTCCATAGAACAGGTATAAATCGTGGAAGGGTCTATAAACCATCCCCATACAAGGTGAATGAGCCCACAGTGAAATAGCGCTGCTCAGGGTTTCCCCCACCATCGGACAGGGTTCCTATGGCATGCACATGTCCCGCAACATCAGGGCGGGCATGTCGGAACGGCAACTGGACAGATGCCGGAAAAGGGGATACAGAGGGCCGCAGGCGGCACATGCTGTGGTGCAGCTGGGCCACAGTGCGGACTAGGGTGATGCCTAGGTGGCCCATACGAATGCTGAAGCAGCAGAGCAGCCAGACAGCAACTGCTGAAGGCCCAACATGGGCACGACTGTGTTTCCCACAGTGTCACAGGGGATAGTACCCAGCAGCTACCCCCAAGGGCACGGAACATTGGCAGGCGGTGCTGGGGGGAAGCGTGGACACCTATGCAGGCACCCCTGCCCCATAACCCGCACCATAGGCAGCCGCCTACCTGCACACTGGATGGCCTGAGACTGCGCACCACCAGCACCACCAGCAGAAGGGCATGTCGGCATGGTGGCTGAGGGATACTGGTGGTGGAGGGGGCAATGGCAGCTGCCCAGAGCAGACCGTGGCCTAGCCCTGTGTAGGTGGGTGCCGTGTACTGCAACAGATGGGCCCTGTCTGACGAACAGTCACGGTATCACCAAGGAATATGCTGACTTTGTGACAACAAGGTGGTGCAGTGCACAAAACCAGTGTTTTTAGAAACAGAGGGTCACAGGTTCAAGTCCCAGCTGTGGTTCCCGCCAACCCAATCCCCATATTTTACCCACTACTACAACATGCTAATACAGACAGCACCTTTATTGCAGATGACGTAAACATGCCCAAGACACCTACATTTTACCCTACAGAGCACAGACACCATAAACATGCACATTACCTAGAGAAGAGCCTCCCAAATGCAGTCCTGGAGGACCAAACACCATTCCGGTTCCATGCTGCCTCTGATAAAGATGCCTGTGCTGCATTTCTATGCGCCACCCCCATGGTATGCAGATGTATCTCATGCATATTCATGAGGGACAGCATGAAAACCCGAACAGTGTTTGGCACCGCAGGACTGGAGTTGGGAACCTCTGCCATAAAGCAGCAGGCAACAGGGGCAGACACACCCGCACCCATAGGCCCCATTATCCAAAGCCTCCTGGAGAGGCAGGACATTGGGCTCTGCGTGCATCTCCCAATACTAGCACTTGCATACCTTAGTAATGCCACCCTAAACCTGGGAATATGGTACACATCTTTAAAGAGGTTGCTATGAATACTGGCAGATAGCAATTCCTAGGTTAAGTACACTTTTCTGAGTGAGCTGCATCATAGCAACCTTTCTGATGTCTGTTTAGTGTGCTACAGGTCTTGTGTCTGACAGTGTTAACCAACCTGGGGAGTGACTCCTACAGTATTGCGTACCATAGCCATGCCTGCACTGTGCCCAGGACTGGTGTGGTGGCCTGGGCTGCCCAACACCTCTATAGTTGCACAATGCTGGCATAGGTGTGGGGAGTGTGTCTGTCTATCCAGTGTGTGGTGGCTGCCAACACCCTCCACAGCCCACACTGCTAGCACTGTTGCCAGTATTGGCCTGTCAATGTGCATAATGAGGAGCAAGGTACCGTGGGAATAGCCTGGATAGTGTGTCCTGGCCTGGAGGCATCTGCACATGGCATAGGGCAATGGCTCGGACATTGTAGTGCCTGGCCACCACCTGCACGGACAGGGTGGCCATAGCATGTCCTGCTGGGAGGTCACTCTCAACCTGACTGAGCAGTGACCATGGCATGGCTAGGTTCCCCCATAGTGCTGTAGAGCATTTCTCTCATGTGATATTTATGGGTTTCCTTTTGGGGCCCAATCACTGACTTATCTGCTTGGTGTGTATGCTGACATCCACGTTCTGGGTGCGTGCATCGCCTCCGGGACCATGCACTATGGACTAGCTGGCGGACTGTCTTCAGCTAGTATGTGTCTTGCTAGAACGCCTTGCAGGGTGCAGCGGCTGGAGGCTTGCTGCTGGAGAATGTCAGATAATGGTGGGGGGCAGCTGAGCATTTCCAGGCCTTCTGTCTGCTATTGCATTATGGATGTGTAGCGCTCTGTCTGTTCCCCAGCAGGACTGGGGTTGCTGGTCCCCTCTACTCCTGCCATTGCAGGGAGGTAGACTGTGGATCTATTGGTGGGTGATCCTGTTTCCCACCCTGAGCTCCAGAGGGTGGGTTGTGTGGTGGTACATAATCTGCCTATGGGTACATACACCCCCCCCCCGGTAATGATGGCACCAGCAAAGGATATGCACTGTTCTGGGTACAGCATTGCCCATAGGGACTAGACATGACCGAGACATACAGCAGGACACAGATGTATTCTAGGTGTGTCTAACTGAACTACCTATCACACACTGATGGGGACCTGCAGCATGGTGTATTTCAGCCATGAAAGGTGCTGTGGACCTGGTGCTGGGCGCCCCACCTCAACCTCAGGGTGGGCACAGTACCCGCACAATGTGACCGTCTGTGGCTACTCTGTGGCAGTGCCACACACGGTCTGTTCCCCCTACAAGGCCGAGGTGCTATGGGGGTGCATACCCAATCTTGTGCCCATCTCTCGTCTGCTGATTTGCATGTGCAGTGCATCATGGGTACGGGTGGGTTACTCCTATCCTGGTAACCACAGCAGACAGTTTGTGTTGTGACATGCAGTTCTTCTGCAGCCAGCCAGGGCTTTGTTCACAGCCTTATAAGGTGTCCTATAGGGGACATTATAAGGTGCCTTGGCGGACAGTACACTTTATAATGTGCCCTATGGAGTGCGTTATGGGGTGCCTTATGCGGCACCTTAGGTTATGCCACTGTGAGGGTGTGTTTGCTGGCAGCACTAATTAAAATACACGTCACATGCCTCAACAATCACTACTTACATGTAAAGGGTGCTGCCTCAGCCAGCCTTATATAATAGGCCCACTGGGGAATCCAACCCATGACCCCTGTATTATCAGTCAGTGTTGTAACCATTGTGCTACAGCTCTGTTACGGTGCTTGTATGCCTGCGCGCCTTCTTAAGATTAACGCGTGGTAACGTGCCCTGTAGCGCTCGTTCATTTATGGCACTTTGTAACGCGCGTTCTCGGAAACGATGTACCGCCCATGTCCTTATTTGGGGTTTCTGTCTCTACCGCGGCTCCTAACGCGAATCGCACTAACGTAATTTAGTAAACATACCCCTAAATGTATAACTTATAGTAACATAGTAACATGGTAAATGATGGCAGATAAAGACCAGTATGGTCCATCTAGTCTACCCAGTAAGATGGCAGGAGTAGGTGCACCTGCCACTCTGTGCAGGCCAACCCTCCCCATGTCTTTGTTTTAGGGGTGAACCCGCCACTCTGTGTAGGACACCCCTATTTGTTGAAACATTAGATGGTTCCGTTTATTTTGATTTTATCACGTTGCTGTAAAGTGTCCCATGCCACTTTGAACTCCGTCACTGTGTTTTCCCCCACCACTTCCATCGGGAGAGCATTCCAAGCATCCACCACCCTTTCAGTGAAAAAGTATTTCCTGACATTGCCTTTCAATTTACCACCTTGCAGCTTCATGTTATGCCCTCTACTTTTACAGCTTCCCTGTCTTTGGAAGAGGCTTGTTTGTTCATTATTTCTCTTTAAGTATTTAAAGGTCTGAATCATATCTCCTCTGTCCCTCCTCTCCTCCAAAGTGTACATATTTAGGTCTTCAAGTCTCTTCTCATAAGGCTTCTGACGCAGGCTCCAAATCATTTTGGTTGCCTTCCTCTGAACAGTTTCCATTCTTTTTACATCCTTTGCAAGATATGGTCTCGAAAACTGAACACAATATTCCAAGTGAGGCCTCACCAGAGACTTATACACTGGCATTAGTACCTCTTCTTTTCTGCTGGTAATTCCTCTTTGTATGCAGCCCAACATCCTCCTGGCTTTTGCCACCGCCTTGTCGCACTGTTTTGCCACCTTGAGATCTACAGAAATAATCACACCAAGGTCTTTCTCCTGATCTGTGCACACCAACCTCGTGCCCCCTATCGCATACATTTCTCTTGGATTTCTGCTACCCAAGTGCATGACACTGCACCTCTTTGCATTAAATCTTAATTGCCAAGCATTAGACCATTCTTCCAGCTTTTGTAGATCTTTCCTCATGTTAAGCACTCCCTCAGGGGAGTCCATTCTGTTGCAAATTTTCGTGTCATCTGCAAAAAGACATACCTTTCCATTCAGTCTTTCAGCAATATCACTCACAAATACATTGAACAGTGCCGGGCCCAGGACCGAACCCTGGAGCACCCCACTAATCACCTTCCCCTCATCCGAGTGAGCTCCATTTACCATCACCTTCTGTCGTCTGTCAGTCAACCAATTTCTGATCCAGTTTACCACCTTGGGACCCATCCCCAAACTACTGAGTTTATTGATAAGCCTCCTATGAGGGACAGTATCAAAGGCTTTGCTGAAATCCAGGTAGATGACATCCATCGCATGCCCCTGATCTAGTTCTCTGGTCACCCAGTCAAAGAACTCAATCAGATTTCTTTGGCGAGATTGTCCTTTGGTAAAACCATGTTGCCTTGGATCTTGCAACCTGTTGGTTTTGAGAAAGTCCACTATTCGCTCTTTCAGGAGCGCCTCCATTACTTTTCCCGCCACCGAGGTAAGGCTCATGGGCCTGTAGTTTGACACTTCTTTCCTGTCACCACTTCTGTGTAGAGGTACCACATAAGCCCTTCTCCAGTCCTGAGAAACTTCTCCTGTAGAACTTATCTGAGTAGTGGCTGAATATTGGCACTATCTGGATAATTTTCTGGCCTGCCTTTACTTCTTCCCTAATATATGGATGATATCTGGCCATTTAGTAATTTATACACAGATAATTATGCATTTGTCAGTGAACATATACTGTAATTGCTTTTGAAAACCAGTCTAATAGTGTATAAGTATTCATTCATATGGAGCGTTCCCAGACTAAGCAATGCTAGGAAATACTTTTTCACCTAAGGTGTGGTGGATGCCTGGAATGTCCTCCTGATGGAGGTGGGAGGGGCAAAAACAGTTATGGAATTCAAAATAACATGGGAAAGACACAGTGGATCCTTTTAAAGGATAAAATCAAAGCAAACTTTAATCTTTTATCAACAAATTGAAATGGTGACCTGCAGGAAGCGGCATGTACAACCCTAAAGAAAGGCATAGAAGGGGGTGATCTGCACAGAGCAGTGGGAACAGCCACTCTAGCCATGTTACTGGACAGACTAGATGGCCCGTACTGCTCTTTATCTGCCGTTAGACACTATTATACACTAAAACTCATCCAACAATGGGTGCAGAGCAAACGTAGAGTGTTTCACTTTAGAACTCAATATACAAAAGAAATTCTATTCAAATTCTGGTGTCACATTAGTGACACCACCACCAATTCCCTCCACTACCAGACATTGTGAGCCCAATTCCATAACATGCACGTCTGGCTTGCGAACACTATAAATTAAAAACAGCCCCCGTTTGAACTTAGTTCCTCATCCGCGGGTCTAGATATGCCTGTGGGTCTGGAACCGGGGAGGTAGACGTGTTCAGCACAGCATGGGCAAAGCGCTATTCAGCTGGCCTGGCACGCATCTGATGTGTGACCCTAGCAGGAGTGCCGGCACAGGCCATGTGATATAATGGAGAAGCACGTCCCTCATCAATATAATTGGACATGGGTAAATGTTTTGGACATCCTAACGCCCACTGTATTCTGAAAAATTACACATATTGGATTCTGCCCATCTCTATGATGTACCCATGGATGCCATGCCCCTTGGGAAAAATGTGCATCTCCTGCGCTGCCCTTCACACTGACAGTAGTGTGCTGATGCAAACTAGACATAAATAGCAATGAGAAATGACTGCTGCTGCAACCTAGATCACATACCAGTTCTCTACAGGCCCTGAAGAGTGCTAGGTAATTCCAGTGCACCCTAATATGGTATAAGAGAATGTAAATATGAACATGTATGTCAGGACATCCCTTGCATCAAATGGTACTCGGCTTTATAAAATAGTCCCAGTGATCCCTGCCTTGGTCATCTCTACAAACACGCTTTAAACTGCTAAGGATGGACCCTTACCAAGTGCAGCAAACCTGAAACTAACATTAAAGTTCCCCAAAGGATGCATAATATTACTGAGCAACAAATGTATGCCTTTTTCGTGCCTATGGCCTATAAGTGCACTCATTCTGCTGCTCCGCACTACCTTTTCTTTCTTATCTTCCTACACCCCTTCTTGGGAACTTGCTCTTCTGTCAGACTGCTTCTATCTGTGCTCTTCCCTTCTATTGCCAAATTCAGACTTTGCTCCTTTCACCTTGCTGCTCCCTATGCCTAGAACAAACTACCAGAGTCTGTACAAGAGGCTTCTTCTCTGGCCCTTCCCAAATCCAGGCTGAGTGTTCACCTCTTTGTTGCTGCTTTTGGATCTGATCCACCTAAGCTCCGTTGTGTTTCCTAACCGCTAGGAGTGGCCTAGTGGTTAGGCCAAGGTACTTCAGCACAGAGGGCCAGGGGTTCAAGTCCCACCTGGGGACAGCAATCTCAGGCCAGAGGGACTGGGATTTCTAGTCCTATAGGTACTCCTTGTGGTCTTGGGCAAGCCACTTAACCCTCCATTGCCCATGTTCCCTGCAAGTATTAGCATATGTGTGTCATACCCCCTCGTGTTAAATGTATCTCCCAATTGACCACTTTGACCTGGTGAAAAGCAGGATATAAATACAGCTAAATAAAAAAAAAATTATCATTCCCCATAAATGTATCCTTACCACAGCTTTTGTGTTGTCTATCTTGACTAGATTGTAAGCTCTGCTGAGCAGGGACCGTCTTTTACGTGTGTCTGTTCAGTGCTGCATACATTGTGTGGCACTATACAAATTATCAGTTGTAGTAGTAGTGGTAGTAGTATGGCCTTTTGGCTATGACATCTGATTCCCACATATCTGGGTACTGGCATTTCTCACAGCAGCTACACCTGTCCCATCATGGTGTATGTCATTCTGTATACATCCACTATCCGTGGAGCAACCCTGTGTCTGCCTTCCCACAGTCTGCTTTGAGGCACTGCTCCTCTGGTCAGGCCTGTGTGAGCATGGGAGGTGGGATCCCTGTGCCATCATACTCAGTTAGCCATCCTCCAGATATATCACCACTCTCACAGCTTGCATACATCCTGGACTGGTAGGCCTCATGGCACAATTTGGGGGATGTTGGCACAACATCAGTCATGTCTCCCAGTGCCTAGCACAGCTGATGTATGGCTGCCCTATCACACTGGCACTTGGTGACACTGCGGTCATCCATATGGTCCAGGTACTGGCCAACCATTCATGGCCTCCTTGAATTGCATATCAACACACCAGATCCTCCCATGCTGCCCCCAAACCACACACTCTCACTTGCAGTCACAAAAGACATCATTCTGCCAAACGAAACCTATAACTAACAGCTGCTATACCATAATGGCATGATGTCCTAGGATTACACATATGATCTCCTTTTCTCACTGCAGCATAATTTGTTTCCAGACTCACTCACATACTATTCTTATATCAGCGTTCCCAGTTTTCAGAACACAGGATTTGTTAGGGTCCCCTGGATCAGCTGTTTTAGCACAAAGAGCACATTTCAGCATAGTCTGAATATTTCTTAACATTTCTGTAAGGGTGTTTATAAATGTTTCTTTACCTTACAGCATTCATTCTCCTCTGCTTTCTGTTCTTTGTAACTGCATCTTGTATTTTTCCAGATTCCAGTCACACCAGTTCATCACATACTTGTCACGACCATTCCTCTATATAGGACGAATTGCAGAGCACAGAAGAATATTTTCTAGTTTCAGCAGGAATAACGTGGATGTTTCCAGGAAACACTTAAAATGTACACAGGCCTTTCCTGAATACACTTTATATAGCTCCGAGGCTGACCACACCCCCGTTCCACCCCTTCCGGGCACGTCCTGAGATCCTCATGCTAGCGCCATCTACAGTACATGTATGATAGCAGTGTTTCAGAATACGGTCGGGAACATTTTCAGCACATCAGCGTCCTCACTGCATGTACAAAACCCTTATTCGTGTTCTGGAATGATCCCCTTCTGCGTCATAATATAAAACCCTGCAAATGGACACTCAAAAGTTTATCATACCACACCAGCACCAAATCCAAGAACTCAAACTGCACCAACACTGACCTATGAAAAGTCAGCACTGTACATATTCTACAAGAGCAGTACACCTTTAATTGGGGAGAGGGAACAAACTGACCTATATGTTAAAAGAATTCCTAACCTCAGCTGTCATGGAAGACACAGACCACTGCCCAGGAAAGAATATGAAACTACAAATTAGAAACAAATATGCAGATTAAAATTGAAATGGAACCCCCCCCCCCACCCCCTCCCGAAACAGACACCAAGCTGTGGAACACCAGCGAAAGAGAAACAGAAATGCATTTCATCCTGTACTGATATATTTCATTCTCTAAAAACTGACCACGCTTTTGTATCTTTGATCTTTTTATTTTTCCAGTTGGGTTAATCCTGCTCTCTTTACCATTACTTCTTGTTGGTTTTCTTCTACATCTTTTTACAGAAACTAATTTCCATTTTCTGTTTTTTTCACACTCACTGTCTTTATCCTTGTCTTCTCTGCCTCTCTCTCTGGCATTGATCCTTCTATTTCATCTGTTTTCTCTATTTCTCTCATCTACCTTTTAACCTAACTGTAGCTTCATTCCATTCCTCTTTCTTCATTCTTCAATCTTGCCAGTTTCTCATTTCCTAACTTACTTCCCTAGTTCTTCCATTCCCCCTTCATTCCATCACTAGCCTCCTATCCCCCTCTTTCACCCACTATTTTATTATTTATTTATTTATTTATTTTATTTTACAGTTTTTATATACCGCGCTCTTTGGTATCAGCGCGGTTTACAGATAACAAATTTCGCATTAGAACAGTCCTTTGCTTACATTATAACAGGGTCAGTAACTTGGAGACAACATGGTAAACTATATACAAGCTATATACAGAAAGATATATTATCTATCTCATCTCCCCCTTCCTTCCTCTGTTCATCCCCTCCCCAGCCTCATCTACCACCTTCCGCCTCTCATCCCATAATCAACCTCAACTCTTTCTTTATCACTCATCCTCTCTTCTAATTTTTTATCCCCTATCCAGGCTTCCATTTTCCTTTTTACCTCCCCCATTTCTAACCTCTCTCACATACTTCAAGGAAGAACTGTTTCTTCCTATATCTTTTACATAGCAACCTAACGGCAGATAAAGATCATACGACCTATCCAGTCTGCCCTTACATACCAACTACTAAGCTCTACAGTCCCTTTCTTTCCATAGCCCCCTGTCCTTTTCACCTACCTCCCACCACCTCACCAAACTTTCAGGTCCTTTAGACTTTCTGCCCTCCTCATATTTTTGGACTTCACACTCCCCTAGCATCTCCTTCTTTTTCTCAACCTAGGCCCACATCTACTTCAGTAAAAACATATACACATACTCCCCCTTTCTGCCTATCCTAGCCCCCTTCAGGCTTCCCTAGATTGACCCCTATATCACATGTTCCTCTCCCAAAATATCCTATGATAATATAGTATTCAGATTTTGATGTAAATTCACCATGCAAATCAAATAATATTGTTTGTTGACCCTGTTAATATCCCAGTTTAGATCCCTTGTTCTATGTAAGGTTTTTATTTGTTCATTGTAAACCGCTTTGAATACAAGATAAGGCGGTATAGAAAATTTGTTAAATAAATAAAATAAGCTCCAGCATTTGTTAGCATCAGTCCCCTTTCTGTCACAGGCCCCCCCAGCCCTAGAATCAGCTCCCTTCCAGCCCGAGTCTCTCCACTACCAGCATCAGTTCCTTTCTAGTCTCAGCGTTCCTACAGCATAAGCCCATTTCCAACCCCAGCTGCCTGTCTCAGCAATAATCCATTTCCAGTCCCAGTCCCCCTACCACCATTAGCCCATTTCTAGGCTGTCCCAGCCCCAGCCCCTCAGCCCCTTTCCAGTCTCTCCCTCTCCCACATCAGCTCTTTTTCAGCCCCAGCCTCTCCTTCATCAGCCCTAAGCATCAGTCTGACCAGCTACCTCCTCCCTATCACTCCCAGCGAACCATGGTTGGGCTATGCTGAAGCCACTGGCACCACAGCACTTTTAAAAAGTACAAATAAGCACTTCCTGTGTCTTACAAGAGTCAGTAAGTGATTATTTTTGCCTTCTAAAAATGTTGCAGTACCAGCAGCATCAGCACAGCAGAACCACAGGGGAAAAGGAGAATGATCCCATGGCTGCAATAATCTGTACTGTGACTACAGTGGCAAGGACAGGGAGAGGACAAGAGAAGGTGATTGGCTGGGAATAAGCCAGTGAAGCAGACGTTATTCTGGTTTTCTATAAAGCATATATATATATACACTTCAAAATGGTATTATATTCTTATGTGATGTCGTTTTCTTGACAATTTATTTTTGTTTGGACTGGGAAGGTTGCCTGATCTTCACCAGTTTGTGGATTGATTGAATTCATGTAAGGACAATATTAAGTTCCCAGCAAAACATCATAGAAACAGAAATATGACGACAGAAAAAGACCACATGGCCTATCTAGTCTGTCCTTCCATATCAACAACTACAACAGTCCCCTTTTTACCTTTAGAGATCCTCTGTGTTTGTCCCATGCTTTTTTGAATTCAGTTACTGTCCTCATCTCTACCACCTCCACTGGGAGACTATTCCATGGATCCACTACTCTTTCCATAAAGAAATATTTCCACATATCACTCCTGAATCTATCTCCCTTCACCCTCATCCCATGTCCCCTCATAGCAGAACTTGTTTTCAATTGAAAGAGGCTCTCTCCCTGAACATTTCTGCCATGGAGGTATTTAAACATCTCAATCATATCACCTCTATCCCGCCTTTTCTCTAAGGTGTACATATTAAGATCCTTAAGTCTGTCCTCATATGCTTCATAATGAAGACCACTAATCATTTTAGTAGCCACCCTCTGCACCGACTCCATCCTGTTCACATCCTTTTGAAGGTGCGGTCTCCAGACTACATCTTGATGTTACTATTTTTCATTAAGTGGTTAATTTGTCTACCACGCATGATAGAAACCAGTATATTACACGCTATTACATTATCAAAGCTTTCATCCTTCTACACTAAGAAGTGGCTTACCCTATGGACAATTTCAATGGATTAGAAGAATTTCCTCCTCGACGGGTGATGTCAAGGACCATGCACAGGACCTATGTCAATGGCTGTATGAGCAGGGGTATCCCCGCTCAGTGGTTATGGTCACTTATAAGTGTGTGTTGAATAACCATAGATAATAGCTTTTGTCACCACATTATCAACCAAATAAATCTCATGCACAAGATGATAAGATAGTGGGCATATTGCCTTCCAGTGTTCATTCTGGTCAGGTGGCACAGATACTGCGCAAATTTTGGCAGGTTCTTAGTGTACATGTATGCTTTCAACAACCTTTGAGTGTTGCCTATTTTAGAGACAGTAATTTGAAGGATCTTTTGGTGCACACAATTCCTAAACCCCAGCTGTCTATTGAGCAGAAGGGCCACTTTCCTTGCTGGAGGTGTTCCTTCTGTTCTGGGAGTTTGGAAGGTGAATCATGGACTGACACTGCATCCAACAAGAAATGGCATACTAGATACCATACAACCTGTGAATCTCTGTATGTGGAGTATCTTATACTATGCCTCTGTGGTTTGAAATATATGGGCCATACTAAATGCCATTTTGAAACAACTTTCTGAACTTGCTTCACAATTACGTATTAGATACTCACTGCTTCAGTGGTACAACATAGTATTCATAGTATTCATCTAGTCCATCAATTTTCATGTAGGGTGTTGGATTGGATCCCTCCATTGATTAGAGGAGGTGACCGTGAGGCCCACTTACAACTGTGCGAGCAGAAGTGGATTTTTACTTTAAACTCAGTTTCCCCTCATGGGTTAAATCTTGAACTTGACTGGCATACTCTTCTGTGATGATGGCTGTTTGATGATTGGTGAAGCAAATAGGATGGATTGTGCGACATCAGATGCCGGTATTTAAGAAGAGTGTTCCACCAACCTTTTGGTTATTCACGAGCAAAAGTTCCTTCTGGCAGGTTTATCAATAATTATGGAGATTGTACGCCTGATGCAGGGTCTTTTGAGTGTGATACAGACCCGAAATGCAATGCTGTGTCATGGATGATCCCGCATTGGAACATTATTATCTCATAAGCTAGCCCTGACATCACTTCCATTTTTATTTTTGATAATTTTCTGTGGTGCTCATCCTGGCCCTTTGTCAGGTGAGCTAGGCAATCACCTGGGGCAGCACAATTTTAGTGACAGCGGCCACAGCACAGCACTAAAAAAGTGGCATCAGGAGGCAGCCACTCAGTCACCACCACCCTCCAAACTCTGGAGAATGACTGCCCCTCAAACCTTTAGGAGGCATGGCTCTTTTCAAATATACTTGGGCCGGCCCTGCCATTTTTCACGGAACACCATACAGAAATAAAGATGCTTGCAATCTTCCAAAGTAACAATTTCCATTTAGATAGTTACGTAAAAAGATCCACAAGGAATCTAAACATCACAAGGTTAATGGTTTTATTATACAAAGCAGTTTATAGTAAATAAAGTGATAGTATCCAAGGGAAGAATCATCATTCATCAGTGACAGTAAATACCCACCCTTAGATATCATATATAGTTCTACTCTCAAAAATCCCCCATTTTCCAGCTTTCTCAATGCTGGTCCATATGAGGATAATATAACAGAGTGCCTAGGATAAGTAGTTAAGCAGGCGCCTATTTTACGCTTATAAAATAGGCACAGAAGCATCTATTTGTCTTTATAATATCCTAGTGTAAGTGGCAGGTGTAAATGAGCTCAAATTAAGTAATCTAGTACATGTTTAAATTAAGGTTTTTTTATAATCAGTTTGTCTAGTACTTATGAACTTCCCCCATGCTCCAACCAGACCTCGCCCCCTGCTATGCCTAGCAGCAAAGTATGCACATTCATATCAGCACTCATACTTTTGCACCAGTCAGTATTTTATAAAAGACCATTAATGTATGTAAACAGTCACATACATTCATTAAATGATTTTCTAAAATTATTCTCTTAAGTCAAGGTCAAAGCCTTAAACCAAATGTTTGCCTCAAACTTCAGCCAATGAATGTTAGTTGTTGTTAAACTATTCTGCTTTTCCCTCATCAGCCTCTATGTATTCCTCCCTTTCACCTCTGATTTGCAGTATGCCACATTTGCACTTCCTTCACTCAATAATATATCTAAAATAAGTCTGTTTTACCATAGTAAATGTTCTTGCTTCCATTTGCATCAGTACTCTCCTGGCTGTATTCTAAATTTGCTTACTTTTTCCAGACATTGTTGTCTGTCTTTCTCTGTGGATTCTAGTAGTTTATGAATACTAACCTTTTATTTCTTTACCTTTTCAGCTGCTTCTTTAGAAAATCACAGTGACCTCTTTTTCCTATTACTTTTATTTACTTGGCTAACAAAATGGTTTCTTGCTCTTTAGCTAACAACTTTCAGTTTTGTCCACCCCTCTTCTATGACTCTCTGGAATTTCTTATCCAGTTAATGATTCCTTGAGATACTCTCACATCTTATAGTTTTCCTGATGTCTAGGACCATTGCCTTTTAATGAGCTATCACTGCGTGTGCCCTAATACTGAACTACACTATCCAGTGATCACTAAATCCCAGATCATCACATCAGAAGCACTATCCCCATTTATAAACACCTGGTCTAATTGTCCCCTCCTCCCATGTGAGTTCTGTTACCAGCTGCAGGAAACGTTCTCCCTGTAGAGAATCCGATATCTCCATGCTTCTAGATGACACCAGAGCAAGGACTTCCCAATCAACATCCAGCAGATTGAAGTCAGCAGAATTTTGGAGGAAATGTAAAAGGATGACGGGAAGAGTCAGGGAGGCCCAATAAGAAGATTGTTATTATGTCCAGGTGAAAGAAGACAGGTTGAAGCAGGTGAGAGAGAAAGGGTTATTATAAATGTTGAGTAGAACCCAGAGAAATATGAGTTTAGAAGGAAACAAAAAGGTCAAAATGACCATATGAAGACTTTCACTGGCATCAGATTAGCTGAATAATCAGAATTTAATATAGAGGAAAAGCCTGGAAGGAAATGGAAGACACTGGAAGACTAGAAACGTTTCTATAGATCATGGTTGACAGGGCAAGAGTTTTGAATAAATATATGCAGATGGGGAAGGATAAGAGGAAAAGAGAAAAGATTTGAGTGCTGTGAGATAAAGAATTGCAGGAACTATCAAATAAGGAAATGAAAGAGCCAAGGGATTTGATATAAAATGAGAAACTCTGAGGCGCCTATGAGGACGTAAGCATAGATAAAAAAGCAAAAGGTCGGAAAAATAAGAGGACAAGATAAAGAGTAATTCTTGAAAAACAAAGAGTAGAAAGGAGAATGTGGCAATCTGTCACATCAAATGTTGTTGAGACATCTAAGAGAGGTCTACATATGTATCCCACATCAGACGACTTAATAAAGTTAGTTTTCACAGAAGAGCAGTCATCATTATATTTACGGGAAAACACATTCTAAGTCTGAAGGTTACTTTTCCAATGTGTGTGGTACATTCAAGTGTGAGGTGATCATGCTCCCTCAGGAGGGAGCCATCTGTGTTTAGATACAGTTTATTTGGAGTAAGCTATTTTTGTCCAAAGCTAGTAGGAAGTTTCCATTGCCTATTTGGTTTAGTTTATGTTTCGAATCTCTAAAGTGTCATAGTGTTGACGAGTCATTTTAGCTGTATTTTCACATTTCAAAACAGGTGTGCTAGAGGAAATGACTGGAAAGGAAAGAAAAAAAAAGCAAAAACAAATAACTGATGCAAGAAATGGAAGACCCCTGATATTTCCTTCGGGGAATGAATGACTTCCCTTGTCCAGGGAGAGCTACTGTAGAAAGTCCAGAGTATTACATATTTCCAAAAACATGAGCATACTATGTGCACTGATTACATAAAGCAGAATCTCCAGCTCAGTTCCTCAAAATATCAATTTTGAACAGTTTTTTTTTTTTGGGGGGGGGGGGGAGGAGGGTTAGTTATTACTTCATCTCTGGATCTTTCTTCCAGATTTTCATTCTTTTATTTCATTTAATATAGTTTATTTCTCATGTCTTCACATTATTGTAAATAAAAACTATATTGACTTTTGATTGCATCCCTAGAAAGCTTCTTTCACTGAAAATATTGTCCTTTACTTCAGGGTCTACTTCTGTTTCAGCCTGCAGGGTGTTCCGTGAGGATCGGCAAGGCCGCGGAGCCATGTGCACGCGGCCACCATTAACCGGGGGGGCGGCCGCATGCATTCCAGCGTCGGTAGCGTGTCGATTCGGAGCCCGGGGGCGGAATGGAGGGGATAATACCATCCCATTGGCTGCGGCGTGTGACGACTGTGCGCGGCAGCCAATGGGATGAAGGAGACGTCGGGAGCTAGTGCGGGGACGCGGCGTGAATCCGGCCTCTTGCTTTCGGATGCCGGAGCCGCTGGACGTGTAAGTTTTGCCTGGTAGTAGTTTGGGGCATTGGGGGGGCTTGAGGCGCGTGGTACGGGCGAGCAGAGGCTTTAGGAGGTGACGCGGCATTGCCTTGAGGCTCCGCTTACCAATTCCGGGCCGGTTTTTAAATCGCGGCCCGCGCCGGGGAGCCACGTGGTGGAGTAGCGAGGGGGTTGCTGATATTCCGTTTGGTTGGGGCAATTTTCAGGGGGATAGCGTTCAAAAAAAAAAAAAAAAAACAAAAGGAAGAAGAGAATAGCTATATGTCAAAAAAATAAAATCAGCACATTTACAAGAAAATTGAATTTTGCACAGATGCCTTGAGGCAAATCCGGGGGCAAGCGTGCTGCAAAAAAGGGGGCAGGGGGCAGGGGGCAGGGGGAGGGTAGCTCCAGAGGGGAGGCGGAGGGCGTCCGGGGCCAGTGCGGAGTGTGAGGCTAGCAGGGCACGGGGAAGAGCCACGGGCAGAGCGCCATGTAATGAGGGGACTGCTCAGGGGAGGGGGCAGCCAGCAGGGGGGTCTGTCAGGGGAAAAAACGGGCGGGGGGGCGGTAGGGGTGCAGGTGGGCCAGCACGGTCGAGGATGGAGTTGGGAGGGGAGGGGGGGCGGAGGGGCAGGCCGGGGGGCTGGGGATCCCTTGGGACAGTCGGGTTGGAGGGAGTGGGGAGCAAGTTGGGGTGATGGGGGGACCCAGGACAGTCTGGCCGCCCGAGGGCCGGCCGAATGGCGGTCCGTCACCCCTGGGCGGGGAGGATAGGTGGGGGTTTGCGGGTATGTGGGGGTGGTCACAGGAGTCGGGGGGCGGTTCGTCCCCCTCGTGGGAACATTGGCAGGGCGGAGGTCAGGGCTCTTCGAGGGCGGAGTGGCTTGGGGCGTGGCAGTCTCCCTGGGTTAGGGCGGGTGTCTCGTCGCCTCTCCCTGTTTTCTCTCCGCAGGTACCTCCGGCTTGGCAGTGTGCGGGGAATCCTTGGTGGAGCATGTCGCGGCCAGGTGTCGGCACGAGCGGTCCTGCGGAAGGCGGTGCTTCGGGGGAGACGGAGGCCGCGGTTTCGACAGCGGCGGAGCGTCCCGAGCGCAGCGTACCTGCAGAGATGGCGGAGAATGCGGCGGGTGAGTTGGCAATTGAACAGGGGGAGGAATCTGGGCTGGGAACAGTGATTGCGGGCGGTGATCGTGTAAAGCGACGTCGGAAGCGGCGGAGGTCGTGTCATAGGCACCGGCGATCGGATTCGTCGTCCACGTCGTCCACAGACACGTCGTCGAGCCCGTCGTCGCGGGAGGGGAGCCAGGGGCATGTAGCGGGGAGCAAGGGCAGCGGACAAACATCCCTCGGTGCCATTCCTACGGTAGCTGCGTTCTCTGAGTTATGGGAAAGCGTACCGAAGACTTTGCGAAAAAAAATACAGAAGCGACGATATATTGACATTTTCCGTTTGCTGGAAGGTAGGAAGCGGTCGGGGGATGGTAGGCGAAAGAGGAAAGAAGACGAAAAGGCCGGTCGGGTGCGGAGAGTCGCACGGAATGTAGTTAATTGGACGAGGGCCTTTCTCAGGCTAGCCAGTGTGTGGGGGTGCGTTCATCCGGAGCAGTATGGGATGCTGTTGGCATACGCGGACTCAATCTTAGAAGCGTCTCAAACACATGACAGTTGGGCCTGGCTCAACTACGATGAGAAGTTTCGTGACAAGATGGAGGAGAACCGGTTGTTATCGTGGGGTACCCAAGATATCAACCTATGGCTGACGCAGATGGCGGTCAAATCGGGAGGGGGGGGTGTGGGTAGAGGAGGCTCGGTCAGCGCAGGGGGGATGGGGAAGCCCTTTCGTGGGGGCGTGTCCCCGTCGGTGCAGAGACCGGTGGGGGGAGGGGGCACAGGCGACGTCTGTTGGCGTTTCAACAAGTCTTCCTGCCCCTTTCCGGACTGTAAATTCCGGCACGCCTGCTCTGTCTGCGGAGGAACACATTCTGCCCTTAAATGTGTTAAACGTGGCCCTAATGGAGCCAGCACCCCCGCCGCAAAGCAATAGAACTATGATGTGCCTCGCTCCTACTCCCATTAGGGTACTGGCTCTTCGTCCATGGTTAGTGCAGTATCCCCGGAGAGCGGATGGCATTATCTTGGGGCAGGGATTCGAGGAGGGGTTTCGGATTCCTATTGTTGGGAGGGTGGCCGCGGGCATAGCGAGGAATTCGCCTGCGGTGCGTCGTTTTGCTAATATTGTGAGGGACAAGCTGGCTGGGGAAATTACGCTGGGACGGGTAGCTGGCCCTTTTCAAGATCAGCCCTTTGAGGACTTTAAGGTTTCCCCCTTGGGCATAATCCCGAAGAAAGAGCGAGGGAAATATAGACTGATTCACAATCTCTCCTTCCCGGAGGGGGAATCGGTGAATGATCATATCCCTAAGGAATTGTGTGCAGTGCGTTACGCATCTTTTGATGAAGCGGCGGCTTTAGTGAGGGATTGTGGGCCCGGGTGCCTGATGGCGAAGGCTGATATTGAGTCCGCCTTCCGCTTGTTGCCGGTGCACCCCACGGCTTTTCCTTTGTTAGGCTTTCACTTCGAGGAGCAATTTTATTTCGACAAATGCATGTCGATGGGTTGCGCGATATCCTGTTCATATTTTGAACGGTTTAGTTCTTTCATGCACTGGGCCGTGGTTCAGCGTTCGGGTTGTGGGCAAATGGTTCACTACTTGGATGATTTCCTTTTCGTAGGGTCGGCTCAGTCCAGGCAGTGTAGGGACTTATTGGAAGACTTCACCCAATTGGCTCAGGAATGGGGAGTACCGCTGGCAGTGGGGAAGACGGAGGGGCCTGCGACGCGTCTTACTTTTCTGGGGGTGGAATTAGATTCGCTGTTAATGATAGCGAGATTACCGGTAGACAAGGTAGTGAAGCTGCGGGTTTTGATAGCGAACGCAATGTTAGCCACAAAGCTTTCGCTGCGGGATATGCAGGCACTTATTGGTTCACTCAATTTTGCATGCCGTGTCATTCCCATGGGACGGGTGTTCCTCCGCCGACTGTCGTTGGCTACGGTGGGGGTGCGCAAACCTCATCATCGGGTTCGGGTTTCCCGTAGTATCCGAGCGGACTTGGGGGTATGGGATGAGTTTCTGCGGGACTTTAACGGTGTCTCGGTGTTGCGGGAGAAGGTCGTGTCCAGCGAGGAGTTGCAATTATATACCGATGCTGCCGGAGGGGCGGGCTTAGGGATCTACTTTGGGGGCTCTTGGTGTGCTGCGGGATGGCCTCCGTCATGGCGCGAGGCCGGCCTTACTAGTAATATAACCTTCCTAGAGTTGTTCCCGATTTTGGTGGTGTTGTCACTGTGGCCGGAGAGGCTGCGGAATCGCCAGATATTATGGCGGTGCGACAACAAGTCCGTCGTGAGTGTGGTGAATAATTATACCCCGAGGTGCAGGCCGGTTGCAGAATTAATGCGGCATGTGGTCCTATCCTGCTTACGTTTGAATGTGGTTCTTAAGGCTCGCCACATTCCGGGGAGTATTAACACTATTGCCGATGCTCTTTCCCGTTTCAAGTGGGAGCTGTTTCGGACCTTGGCGCCGGAAGCCGAAGAGAGCGGGGGGCATCGGTCCCGGAGAAGTTATGGCGGATTGGCCTGATGGCATGATCGACTTGCTAAGAAACTCTGTGTCGGCAGCAACGTGGGAAGCCTACCGAAGAGGCTACAGCAGTGTGAGGTCCTTCCTGTCAGAGCGGGGATGGAAAGGGGGGCCCCGCATCTGATTGGCTCCTGGGTCAGTATGTTTTGGCTGCGAAAATGTCTGGCTTGTCGCGTTCTACGGTTCGGAAGAATTTGGCGGGATTTTCCTTTTTCATGAAAGCCGTGGGATGGGGCGTGGTGCGGGGGGGGTTTTTGACGTCCCGGCTGTTGCAAGGATGGGAGCGGGCGGCACCTCCGACCCGGGATACCCGGCAGCCGATAACGCACACAATGTTAGTGCGATTGTGCAAGGTGCTGCCCCAGGTGGTCGCGTCCCGTTACGAGTGCGTTTTATTTCGGGCGGTTTTTTCTGTGGCGTTTTTCGGGGCATTCCGAGTGGGTGAATTGGTGGCGGAGTCGGGTAGGCGCACGCGGGGTGGGGGTTTGCAATTGCACCACGTCCAGTTGGTACCCGGTCAAGTGCGCATCCTTGTCGCGCGTTCAAAAACAGATCAGCTGGGGAAGGGTGTCTGGGTACTCTTGAGACAGGTGTCCGGGTCCCGGACTTGCCCGTTCGGATTGTTACAGGCGTATTTGGGTATGCGGCCCGTGGGCGCAGGCCATTTATTTGTCCACAACGACGGGCGGGTGCTGACGCGCTTCCAGTTTACGTCGGTCCTGCGGATGTCGCTGCAGGCGATAGGGGAGGACGCTGGTCGGTTTGCTCCTCATTCGTTCAGGATCGGGGTGGCTACCAGCGCGGCGGCGGAGGGCTTGCCAGAGAGGGATATCAGACGTATCGGTCGTTGGAGGTCGCAGGCCTTCCAAACCTATGTGCGGTTGTAGGGGTGGTGGGGGGGGGGGTCTAACCTATCTTCTTTTTGTTGCAGATGTAGTACATGGCCGGTGTCGCTGTTGGGTGACTGGCCATTCGTTCGTTTACTGGGCTGGTCGGCGAGCAGCAACACGACCTATTGGCAAGAATCTTGGACTGGACGTCTCTGCGGTGTCCGTCACCTGGCTGGGTGAGCGCGGAATGCGGTGGATCCAGCTCCTTCCTTTGCTGCGGCACCACGACAGTCGGATGGAGAGGCCTGCAGTGCTGTTGATTCACTTGGGTGGCAATGACTTGACGTCCTGGACTTGTCGCCAGTTGATTCGTGCAGTGCACAAGGACTTGGGGGTGGTGTTAGGGATGTTCCCGGGGATAGTCTTGGTGTGGTCGGATATACTTCCAAGGCCGGCTTGCGGGGTTCAGCGGCGCTGGTCCAGGGGGCTGTCAAAAATTAATCGCCAAATAGGCAGATGGGTCATCGAGAATGGGGGGCGCCAAATTTTGCACCACTGGGTGGATGTAGACTGCGCAGGTTTGTTCAGGCCGGACGGGGTGCATTTATCCCCGATCGGGTTGGACTTGCTGCTGAATGATTGGCAGGAGGCCTTGGAAGTGGTTATGCTTGAGAGGCGAGCTGGTCGCAGCTTTTTGTAAGGGGGGCGGCTCAGGACAGAGGTGTCCAGAGCCGGTGGCGGGATCCCGGAGGTTTCCGGGGTCCGGAGCCGGATGCAAGCAGTACGGCGGGGGTGGGGTACCCCCGCCCGGACAATCCCTCGGCTTTTGCTAATAATATGGCGAAGCCGGATGAGGGAGTGCGAGGCAATTTTGTCGGGTCTGTACCCGGGGGAAGCGGCCGAGGCGTCACCTTGCTAATAGCATGGCGGGTGGTGGCTTGCGCTGCTGGTGGGGGGGGGGATGTTAATTTGTTAATTGGAAAGTTGTGAATTGTTGTAAGTTAATAAAGCTGCGACCAGTTCAATTCCAAATGATGTGTAATGGTTTTCTTAAAGGTTTAAGGGTGCTGCTTATATAAAAAAAAAAAAAAAAAAAAAAAGAAGCGGGGGGAAAAGGGGAGGGGAATCAGGGTGGAATCAGCCGGTCCGCCTTACCCGGTTACGGCAAGGCCGCGGAGCCATGTGCATGCGGCCACCATTAACCGGGGGGGGCGGCCGCGTGCATTCCAGCGTCGGTAGCGTGTCGATTCGGAGCCCGGGGGCGGAATGGAGGGGATAATACCATCCCATTGGCTGCGGCGTGTGACGACTGTGCGCGGCAGCCAATGGGATGAAGGAGACGTCGGGAGCTAGTGCGGGGACGCGGCGTGAATCCGGCCTCTTGCTTTCGGATGCCGGAGCCGCCGGACGCCCTCCCACCCTCCCTGGTTTCAAGTGGGTCTTGGGGGTTGTCGTTGGGGGTGTTGCAGCTGGAGGGGGCTGGCGGGATCCCGGAGGTTTCCGGAGTCCGGAGCCAGATGCAAGCAGTACGGCGGGGGTGGGGTACCCCCGCCCGGACAATCCCTCGGCTTTTGCTAATAATATGGCGAAGCCGGATGAGGGAGTGCGAGGCAATTTTGTCGGGTCTGTACCCGGGGGAAGCGGCCGAGGCGTCACCTTGCTAATAGCATGGCGGGTGGTGGCTTGCGCTGCTGGTGGGGGGGGGGGGATGTTAATTTGTTAATTGGAAAGTTGTGAATTGTTGTAAGTTAATAAAGCTGCGACCAGTTCAATTCCAAATGATGTGTAATGGTTTTCTTAAAGGTTTAAGGGTGCTGCTTATATAAAAAAAAAAAAAGAAGCGGGGGGAATAGGGGAGGGGAATCAGGGTGGAATCAGCCGGTCCGCCTTACCCGGTTACTGCAAACTAACAGCCTAATTTAGTGAAATTCATAATGACGGGAGTTGAGTAAATAGAGGGTGCTCTCTCAAACTGAATAGAATTTGTATTAAAAGATCATAACGTTTTATTTGTTAACTGATTTACCTAAAGCAATAAAGGGGTAATTTTATAAGAGAGCACCTATGTGAAAATTCCAAACAAGGAGCCTGTTTTTCAGCCTGGTGTTTAAAGAAAACATAGGTGCCTATGTGTTTTTATAAGATAGACTCCAGAACCAGAAAGGGTAAATGTGTGCATGTACTCTAAGTGCATACTCACATATTTTAGGGCCGGTCCTACCATTGAGCGACTGTGTTCTTTGCACATGGCCGCACTTTTCGGCCCCACTATTCATTTCCTATTGGCTTATGCAAATGAGATCTCACAATCAGTCTCTGCAAATGGCGCTGCTGCCCTCTGCATCCCCCTCAGGCTGCCCCTGCATGTACTCATCATAACTCTACTCCCTCTCCACCCAAACTATCCTTGGGAATACCTGCATGCTTAAGCACTTTACACATGTATAAGGCCATGTGATTTTATAAGAGTCCTTTTCCATATGCAAATCAAGCCTTGCATGCAAGGAATACCTTAGAAAATTCCCTCACACATACTGATACTGCAATTTTGTTGCTTTTCAGCTCTTGCATTTGACACATAAATAAGACCTCTAGGGATAGCGAACTACCTACTGTTCCTGGTTGTAACTCGCCTTCAGCAACTTGGAATGTGAGAGCAAAATAGTAAATAAGTAAAATAAATAAATATTTATTCTTTCTGATATTTTGATCATGATTGCTAATTTTATCAAATGTGATAGATATTTCATTTTTTATTTCAATTTAATGTTTATTAGAGTTTGCCCCCCCCCCCTAAACAAAAGCATAATACTCAAACACAAAAAGCATCCTCAGGAATAGGATATTGTGTAGTACACATAACCGTGTACAGGTAAGAATACAACCATCAAGAAAAAAAACAAAAACAATCTATGCAACCCCCACAAAGCCATAATTGGGGGAAGGCAGATTAAAATTAAAAACATTTCCAATAAGAAAGCAGGGAAGTAATTGAGAATAAAACAAAACCTCCCGCCACATTCAGTCTACCCAATACATTACACCCCATACATATACCAGCAAGCATCTGAATAAGAAAGCACAGGCAACAACAAAACACTAAGGGGTATGTTTATTAAACCGCGCAAATGTGCGGGTCGCACTTGAGCGTGCGCTAAGGTACCTTAGGGCACGCTAATAGTGCGTTTTCGGGCCCCACACATGTGCGTGCTGCACTAACGAGCCCGCTCATGTGCGCGGCCCGCTGAAGTGCGATAGAGGCGTGGAAAGGCAATCCGAGGGCGGAGGAAGGCTCCCGAGGGGCGGGGGGACGGGGTCAATGGGCGGAGAGTGGGAGGGGAGAGGCTCCCCGCACAGGAGCGGGGCTGATTTTCTGGCAAAAAAATACCGCGAGTGAAAACCTCGCGTTAGAGCCGATTTAAAGGGAAGAGAAACGATTTCCGTCAGCAATGTACAGCAAAACCGGAGAAACCTACAAAACGTGAGCAGTGTGATACATGTGCACAGAACAAAATAGCAAATAAAACCGTGAAATGACCACAAGAAAAAGTTTAAAAATTATAATTCAGCTGGATAACAGTGATATCAATGGGAAACAATATAAAACACTCCCAGGAAAGCTCAAAAAAAAATAAATGATTTTTGGAAGGGTCTACGCTCCGTAGACTCTTTCAAAAATCATATCATTTTATTGGAGCTTTTCTGGGAGTGTTTGTTATGTTGCCCATTGCTATCACTGTTGTCCAGCTTGGTTTTTTTTTCCCCCTCTACTCGAGGTCATTTTTGAGGTATATTTGCACTTTTGTCCCCATACAAGGTAAATGAGCCCACAGTAAAATTGTGCAGAGCAAGGTTTCTGACACGTCCGGCCAGGTTTCCTATCTCCAGGGACTGCACTATCTCTGTGTCCACAGTGTGGTGCAGCAGAGACAGCCAGTGTCTGTAAAACCAAAAAATCACAGGTTCAAATCCCAGCTGGGGCTCCTGCCAACACAGTCCCCATAGTTTTACCCACCACTAAACAGGGATAGTACAGACACTCCTTTATTGCAGAGAACATAAGCATGGTTCAAACACCTATATTTTACCCTACACCGCACACAAACCATAACAATGGGCATTACCTACAGCCGTCCCCCAAATTCAGTCCTGGAGTGCCACCAGTCAATCAGGTCATATGCTTTTTCCAACATAAGGACATGTCTGCATGTCGGCAGAAGGGTACAGGTGGTGGAGGGGGCAGTGGCTGCAAACCACAGCAGACAGCGGCCTAGGCCTGTGCAGGCTGGCACCGTCCACCGCAACAGACAGGCTCTGTCGGATGTACAGTCATGGACTTCCCAGGGAACACACCATAGCTGTGGCAACACAGTGGCGCAGTGCACACAGACAGTGTGTATAAAAACAGAAAGTCACAGGTTCAAATCCCATCTGTGGCACCTGCCAACCCAATCCACCTATTTTACCCATGAAGAAAACATGGTAGCAAAGACTGTACCTGTATTGCTGGGAACGGAAACATGCCTCAAATGCATATATTTTACCCCATTGAGCACAAACACCATAAACATGTGTGGTACCTAGAGCAGAGTCCCCCAAAGGCAGTCCTGGAGGGTCAAACACCATTCAGGTTCCATGCTGCCTCTTATAAAGATGCCTGTGCTGCATATCTATGCACCACCCCCATGGTATGCAGATGTATCTCATGCATATTCATGAGGGACAGCATGAAAACCCGAACAGTGTTTGGCACACCAGGACTGGAGTTAGGAACCTCTGCCGTAAAGCAGCAGCCAACAGGGCCAGACACACCCACACCCACAGGCCCCATTGGCCAATGCCTCCTGGAGAGGCAGGACATTGGGCCCTGCGTGCATATCCCAAGAATAGCACTTGCAAACCTTAGCAATGCCACACTACACCTGGGTCTATGGTACACAGCTAGCAAACGTTTGGAATGGGTACTGGCAGATAGCAACTTCTACGTTAAGCACAGTTTGCTGATTGAGCTCCATCAGAACAATCTATCTGATGTCTGCGGTGTGTGCTGCAGGTCTGGTCTCTGACAGTGTTTACCACCCTGGGGAGCGACCCACAACAGCATTGCGTACCATATCCATGCCTGTACTGTGCCCAGAACTGGTGTGGTGGGTATGGCTACTGAACTCCTCTATAGTGGCACAATGCTGGCATAGGTGTGGGGGTGGCTGTCTGTCTATCCAGTGTGTGGTGGCTGCAAACACCTTCCACAGCCCACACTGCCAGCAATGTTGCCAGTATTGGGCTGCCAATGTGCATAATGAGGAGCAAGGTACCATGGGTATAGGCTGGACAGGGTGGCCTGGCCAGGGTGCATCTTCACAGGGCATAGGGCACTGACTGGGACATTGTAGTGCCCGGCCACCACCTACACAGACAGGGTGACCTCAGTATGTCCTGCTGAGAGATCACTCTCACCCTGACTGTGCAGTGACCACAGCATGGCTAGGCACCCCCATAGTACTATATAGTAGTTCTCTCATGTGATAGATATGGGTTTTCTTTTGGGGCCCAGTCACTGATTTATCTGCTTGCTGTGTATGCATCTCCACTGGGAACATGCACTATGGACTAACCAGCACACTGTTTGCAGATGGTATGTGTCTTGATGGAGTGGCTTGTAGGGTGCAGTGGCTGATGATGTGCTGCAGGAGAATATCAAATAGGGGTGGGGTGCAGCTTACCATATCCAGGCCTAATGTCTCTATGCTATTGTGTTATGGATGTGTATAGAGATGTATTGATTGCCCTGTGGGGTGTCTGTTCCTCAGCAGGACTGGGGTTGATGGTCCCCTCTATTGCCACCTTTGCAGGGAGGTAGCATGTGGATCTATTGATGGGAGACCCTGATGTGCCACCCTCAGCCCTGGAGCTACACCTGACTAAAACAGACAGAAATATCCAAAGTGTTTGTGCAGAAACTACCTATCTCACACATTAACACTGCTTTGGACCTCTGACATGGCCTTTTTCAGCCATGGAAGGTGTTGTGGACCTGGTCCTGGGCGCCTCATTGCACCCTCAGGGTGAGCACAGTACCCGCACAATGTGACTGTGTGTAGCTACTCTGTGCCAGTAAAACACACGGTCAGTACCCCCTACCAGGCCGAGGTGCTGTGTGGGTGCACATGGTCACTACCCCCTACCAGGCCGAGGTGCTGTGGGGGTGCATTGCCCATCTTGTGTTTATCTGTGGACAGCTGATTTGCATGTGCAGTGCATCATGGGTATGGGTGGGCTAACCCTATCCTGGTGACCACAGCAGACTGTCTGTGTGGTGACGTGCAGGCTCTCTGCAGCCAGCCAGGGGCTTGCTAGCAGCTTTAGAGCTGTAACCCAATGGTTATGTTGCTACCTGTGAAGCCAGAGGTCATGGGTTCAAACCCACAGTGGGGTTATTTGATAGGGTTGTCCACTGCATAGTTTTTTTTAATGTACATATTTTGATGCCAGCAAAAACACCCTCAGCGTACTGTACCCATAAGGTGCCTCTGAAGGTGCTTTATAGGGCGCCCTATAGGGCACCTTATGGTTCCCGTCCATATAAGGTGCACTATACATTATCCTGTGATGCAACTTATAGGGTGTCGTATAGGGGACATTTTAGGGTGCTGTGGCGGACAGTGCAATTTATAATGTGCCCTATGGAGTGCCTTATAGGGTGCCTTATACGGCACCTTCACTGACGGCACGTGAGGGCGTGTTTGCTGGCAGCAATTAAGAACATAAAAATAAAGTGCTGCAGAAAAAATATGTACAATGCAAAGCTGATGCCACAGCCAGCCTTACGTATTAGGCACACTGGGGAGCAAACTCATGACCCCTGTATCAGCAGGCAGTGCCTTAGCCATTGTGCTCCACTGCTGCTCCTCCTTGCCTGTCAGCGCACCTACATATGCTTTTCATTCCTTAAACTGCACAGTGCTGCCATAAAAAACAGTACTCTGACCTTGCGGTACCTCATACGGCACCCTCTAAAGCGCCCTATAAGCAACATTCTGGGGTGCCTTGGCTGACAGTGCACTTTAAAATGTGCCTTATAGGGCGCCTTATGTTAGCACGCTTTGAGAGTGCGTTTGCTAGTAGTGATAGTTAAGATAAAAATAAAATGACTCCAAAAACAATCTTCCCCATAATATGTAGTGCCTCAGCCAGCCTTGTTCATTGGGCACTGTGGGGGATTGAATCCTTGATCCCTGCACAATTGGTTAGTGTCTTAACCATTGTGCTGTGGTTCTGTTCCTGTGCTTGCACATCAGCACGCCGCCTTATGCCGTCCAATACTAAAATGCCTCCTAAAACATTAGCACACTGCCTTATGCCCATCAGCGTGCTGCCTTATGCTGCCCAATATTACACTAGCTCCTAAAGTAATGTCTCAGCCAGCTTTGTTCATTGGGTACTGTGGGGGATTGAGCCCCTGATCCCTGCACCATTGGTCAGTGTCTTAACCATTGTGCTGTGGCTCTACTTTTCTTCTTGTATATCAGCGCGCCACTTATGCCTCCCGCGCAGTTATCTCATGCGCAAGGTGCGGGGCGCACATGGGCGCCGCGCACCTTAGCGCATATGTAAATTCCGGCTTTTCTTTTTCAGGACGGAATGCCCACTCCTTATATGGCACCCGCACACTACCGCGGCCCGCACTTTACCGGGGTTTTAGTAAACATACCCCTAACTACTCATTACCGGACCCTTCCTTGGCCTGAATCAGTGCTTGTAACTGGAAAGGGTCAAAAAACACAGACTGTCTGCCTATATGTTTAATTAAACACCTTCTAGGATACGTCAAGAAGAAAGTCACTCCCAATACCAAAGCCCTAGGCTTCAACTGAAGAAATCCTCTTCGTATTTGCTGGGTCCTAGCAGACACATCTTGGTTTGCAGCTTGTCGTGCTGTGAGGGCTTGTGTGCATCAGTGATGCTGAGAGCTAAAATATCGGTAGTTTAACTACTGGCAGGGTCTCCCAAGATGGACAGGTCTCAGCTGAGATGCCAGACCAAGACAAACCACCCATCTGGGCAGCAGCAGAATGGGATAGTGTTGACGGCGGAGGATCACATTTCTGTGACAACGGCAACAACACCAAACTTAAACTGCGCGGAAGAAAGGCCCGGCAATCTACTTCTGTATCTTGCCATGAAAACCCAATGGATAGTTACAACAAAACAAATTGTGATGTAGTACTGGAAGATGAGACCCCCAGGTTGGAAGGCACTCAACTAGCTACTGGGGAAGAGCTGAAGACCTTTCAGAGTAAAGCCAGCATTTATGATGTGGTTGGATCAAAGCCCTCGGGACGTCTGACTGATGATGTAGCTGCGCATGAAATGAGAGTCAGAAGCTGTAAAGATGTCTTACACATTGGAACATGGAACGTACGAAGCATGAGCCAAGGGAAGTTGGAGGTGGTCAAGAATGAAATGGAACGTGTACAACTTGATCTGTTGGGTGTCAGCGAACTGAAATGGACTGGCATCGGGCACTTTGCATCAGATGATCACATGGTCTACTATGCTGGAAATGAAGGACAAAGAAGAAATGGTGTTGCATTTATAATAAAGAAGAAACTTGCAAGAACTGTAATGAAATACAATGCAGTCAGCGAACGCTTAATCTCTATTCGTCTATGAGGAATGCCTATCAACACAACTATAATTCAAGTATATGCCCCAACAACAGCTGCAGAAGAGAATGAAATTGAAGAGTTCTATGAACAAGTACAAGCTGAAATTGACAGAACCTGCAAACAGGATATCCTGATAGTCATGGGTGATTGGAACGCAAAGGTTGGCAACAAAGAAGAAGACAAAGTAGTTGGAAAATATGGACTTGGCAACAGAAATGAAGCTGGAGAAAGACTGATAGAATTCTGCAAGACCAACGATCTATTCATCTTGAACACCTTCTTCCAGCAACACAAGCGGAGACTGTACACATGGACTTCACCCAATGGATTGTATAAAAATCAAATTGACTACATCTGTGGAAGTCAACGATGGAAAAGCTCTATAACATCAACAAAGACAAAACCTGGAGCTGACTGTGGTACAGATCATCAACTACTAGTATGCAAACTCAAGCTAAAGCTGAAAAAGAGCAAACCACTCATGAATGCAGCAAAATATGACCTTGAGAATATACCACTGGAATTTAAAGACTGCCTGCAAAATCGATTTGCTGCTTTAGATACAAATGATAGAGTTCCAGAAGAGTTATGGAATGACATCAAGAAGGTTGTGTTGGAAGAAAGCGAGAAGTCTCTACAAAAGGTAAAAAAGAAAAACGGCCAAAATGGATGACGGAAGAAACTCTGAAAATTGCTCAGAAACGCAGAGAAGCTAAAGCCAGAGGAGAAAGAAAGACAATCACAGAACTCAACAGAGATTTCCAACGTGCAGCAAGACAGGACAAGGAAAAGTACTACAATGACGCATGCAAGGAAATAGAAGCAGAAACTATTAGAGGAAGAACAAGATCAGCTTTCCTAAAGCTACGAGAGTTAAAGAAAAGTTCCAGCCTCGAATTGGAATGTTACAAGATGCTCAAGGTTCTATGTTGAATGATCCTGAGAAGATCAAGAAAAGATGGAAGGAATATACAGAGTTTTTATATGCTAAAGATCAAGTGGACCAACAGCCGTTTCAACCTGTACCTTGTGATCTGGAACCATTGGTGATGAAAGAAGAAGTTGAAGCAGCATTGAAAGCCTTATCAAAGAACAAAGCACCAGGCATTGATTGCATTCCCATAGAAGTATTACAGCAATCTGATGCAGCTGTTACCGTACTTACAAGGCTCTGCCAAGAAACATGGAAGACAGCATCATGGCCAACTGACTGGAAAAGATCTGTGTTTATACCAGTACTAAAGAAAGGTGATCCAACTGACTGTGGAAATTATCGCACAATCGCTCTGATCCCACATGCCAGCAAAATTCTACTGAAGATTATTCAAAAGAGACTACAATCATACCTGGAACGAGAACTACCTGAAGTGCAAGCAGGGTTCAGGAAAGGGCGAGGAACGAGAGACATCATTGCGGATGTGAGATGGATCCTTGAAAAGACTAAAGAATACCAAAAGGATATCTATTTGTGCTTTATCGACTATAGCAAAGCTTTTGACTGTGTAAGCCATGAGAAACTCTGGGCCACATTAAAAAGCATGGGTATACCAGAACACCTGATCGTTCTTTTGCACAATCTGTACATTGATCAAGAAGCAACAGTTCGAAGGGAACAAGGAGAAACAGAATGGTTTAAAATAAGCAAAGGTGTAAGACAAGGCTGCATACTTTCCCCCTACCTATTTAATTTATATGCAGAACAAATCATCAGAGAAGCAGGATTGTATGAAGACAACAGAGGTGTGAAGATTGGTGGAAGACTCATCAACAACCTTCGCTATGCTGATGATACCACATTACTGGCGGAAAGTGAAGATAATCTGAAACATTTGCTTCTCACAATCAAAGAACATAGTCTCAAAATGGGCCTGCACCTTAATGTAAAGAAGACAAAGATCATGACAACTGGCATAATCAACAGGTTCATCGTCGAAGGAGAAGAAATTGAAATCGTGAATAACTTTAACCTACTTGGACTATCAATAAAGAAGCAACAAGCAGTCAAGAAATCAGACGACGCATTGCTCTTGGCAGAATGGCTATGAAAGACCTAGATAAGATTCTCAAGAGCAGAGATGTCTCTCTCCATACAAAGATTCGACTTGTTCAAGCCATGGTATTTTCAATAACATCATATGGATGTGAAAGCTGGACAGTGAAAAAGATAGACAGGAAGAAAATTGATGCCTTTGAATTATGGTGCTGGCGGCGAATACTGTGTATACCAAGGACTGCCCAAAGAACAAACCAGTCTGTACTAGAGGAGATCAAACCTAAGCTTTCTTTAGAAGCTCAGATGACAAGACTTCGACTTTCATACTTTGGACACATCATGCGGAGAGAGAGATCATTAGAGAAAGACATCATGCTTGGCAAGATAGAAGGTCAACGCAAAAGAGGAAGGCCAGCAATGAGATGGATCGATACAATAACAGCAGCTATGGGTACCAGTCTGTCAACAATGAGCCGCCTGACTGAAGATCGAACACAATTTAGGATAGCTATCCAGAGGGTCGCCATGAGTCGACTCCGACTCGATGGCACTTAACAACAATAAGCAGACACATCAAAATATACATATATAACATGACTATGAAAAGGTGTCAATCTCTCATTGAAAAAAGCAGAAAAAACCTCTTTATCCAAGTGACTTTGGAAGGCAGCCACCACAGTACCCCTGTTGGTGGATTCCTGTACCGAAGCCTCCAAGAGAGTCATTAAATCACCATCTGGGGGTTGGACTAGGCTACCTCCTTCAATATTTTTAATGATATTTCATTTTTAAACCAATATGTTCAGTAAAAAGAATACAACTCTTCTAACAGTCTTATACTTATTTCATACATTTAGGGGGTTATTCTGAGACACGAATAGCAGCGATGGACGTCCCAAGGGGACATCCATCCCCGGTATTTGTGCTGACGGCAGCCCCTGACTAACCTCCCCGCCGATTGTGCGGGGAAGTTAGTTGGGGGAGGGGAAGAGGCAGCGTGGGGGCGGAGAGGGGGGGGGGGCAGTGGGCAGTCCCCAGCCCTGGATGTACAGGGCTGATTCTAATGCCGGCCCTGTACATCCAGGGCTGGCAAAATGGCTGGGGAAGTTATTACATGTTTGAGGTGGAATAACTTCCCTGGTCATGTTTTTTTTCGCTGCCTGGGGCGCAGAAGGAGCTGGGGGGGTGGGGAGTCAGGATTTATTCCCCGCAGCCCAAACCTGGCCTTAGGAGGCCAGATCGGGGGTCGGGCTGCGGGAAATAAATCCTGACTCCCCCAGTCCCTTCCACGCCCCAGGTAGCATCGCAGCATTTAAATGGAGCTGCAGTGCCATGGCAACAGGATGCCATTTAAATGCCTGACTGAGCTATCCAGACAGTGCCTGTACATGCAGGCCGGAACTGAATCACAGTCCTGGCCTGCACATACAGGCCTGATCGTGATTCTGATCCTGCAGGGCTAGATGTGCCCCACAGGATCAGAATCATGCTCCCCTTTGTACGTCCAGCTCAGACCGGATGTACAAAGGGGCTGTACATGCGGGACAGAATCAGGCTCTCAGTCTATTGTATGGCACTCTAAAAAATTTGAATCTAGGTAACAGAAAGTCAGCAAAATGTCAATACTTGTCTAAATGAGACAGATTTGCATTCAATGGAGGCAGTGTATGCAAATTTCTTGCATGAATATTCATTATGGTTATCCTGAAAACCTGACTGGGTAGATGTATCCTGAGGACTGGGTTGAGAATCTTTGGCCTATATTGTGCTTTTACTGTGTGCAGACCTTTAATAAAGATTCCATTTACATTGACTATCTATCTCCCACCTCACTTCTACATGTGTGCATGTGCAGTGCCTCGTACATTGCCATGCCTCCGACCTGATGTGGTGGTGCATTCCTCTGCACATGTGGTAGGCATACTGGCTGCCCAATGTGGGTGCATAAGTTTGGCCTGCTGTAGGGTAGATGAGTTGCAGTCTATGGACGTGATGACACCTGTGTAGTCATAGGGGCTCCTGACTCAGGCTCTTGACAGCTTTGGTTGGGAATGGACAACCCATGTCACAGGGATTTACTGTGGCTAGGTGTTGTGGACAGGTGTTGAGGTACGGTGTACATTTCCATACATTGTGTGCATTCTGGCATGGTTGTAGGTGGGCCCCCACCAAATATGTGTCTGCATACCTGTGCCATTTCCCTCTGGCCACTTTTTACCCTTCAATATCCCATGGATGATAGTTGTGACCATCTGTCATGTGAATGGGGTGCCCTGGGCAAGGGTGGGGTTCATAGCCTCTATGTGAGGGTGTACTGTTAACAGTTGGTTCATGTGCCAGGCCAGGTGCCATCAGGGTGCCAAGTGCAAGCCATACAGGTGGCTGTGTACCCCTAAGGGGTATGTTTACTAAACCGCGCACAAGTGCGCGGTACACAAGAGCGGACGCTAATGATGCATTTAAGAGCTCTTAAGCGCCGCACACGCGTGCGCGTCACATTAACAGGCCGCCGCACGTGTGCGGGGCGCTAATGTGCGATAGAGGCGGGAAACGCTTACGGAGGGCGGAGGAAGGCTCCCGAGGGGCGGGGGGACGGGGTCAATGGGTGGAGAGTGGGAGGGGAGAGGCTCCCCGCACAGGAGCGGGGCTGAATGTCGGCATTAAAAATACCGCGAGTGAAACCCTCGCGTTAGAGCCGATTTAAAGGGAAGAGAAACCATTTACGTCAGCAATGTACAGCAAAACCTGGGAAACCTGAAAAACGTGAGCAGTGTGATACATGTGCACAGAACAAAACAGCAAATATAAATGTAAAATGTCCACAAAAAATTCCAAATAAATCACACCCCAGCTGGGCAACAGTGATATTAATGGGCAACCATAAAAAACACTCCCAGGAAAGCTCCAGAAAAAAGAAATGATTTTTGGAAGGGTCTACGCTCTGTAGACCCATTCAAAAAGCACTGTATATTAATGGAGCTTTCCTGGGAGTGTTTCACATGTTGCCCATTAATATCACTGTTGCACAGCTTGGTTTTGTTTTTTTCCCCTTTTTTGGAGGTCAGTTATGAGGTTTAATTGCACCCCTGTCCCCAGACAAGGTAAACGAGCCCACAGTAAAATTGTGCAGAGCAGGGTGTCTGACTCGTGCAGCCAGGTTCCCTATTACCAGAGACTGCACTATCTCTGTGACCACAGTGTGGTGCAGCAGACACAGCCAGTGCCTGTAGGACCAGAGGATCACAGGTTCAAATCCCAGCTGGGGCTCAAACCAACCCAGTTTCCATAGTTTTACCCACCACTAAACAGTGATAGTACAGACACTCCTGTATGGCAGAGAACATAAGCATGGTTCCAACACCTATATTTTACCCACCACACACAAACCATAACAATGGGCATTACCAACAGCCGAGTCCCCCAAATTCAGGCCTGGAGTGCCCCAACTCAATCAGGTCATATGCTTTTTCCCAGATAGGGACATGTCTGCATGTTGGCGGAAGGGTACAGGTGGTGGAGGGGGCAGTGGCTGCAAACCACAGCAGACAGTGGCCTAGGCCTGTGCAGGCTGGCACCGTCTACTGCAACAGACAGGCTCTGTCGGATGTACAGTCATGGACTCCCCAGGAAACACAGCATATCTGTGGTAACATGGTGGTGCAGTGCACACAGACAGTTTATACAGGGAAAGAGGGTCACAGGTTCAAAGCCCAGCTGGGGCTACTGCCAATCCAGTCCACATATTTTTCCTACAACTAAACCGTGATAGTACGGACAAACCTTTATTGCTGAGAACATACGCATGGTTCATACGCCGATATTTTACCACAACAAACACAGACACCATAAACAGCCGCATTACCTAGAGCAGAGTCTCCCAAATGCGGTCCTGGAGGGCCCCCACACCATTCAGGATCCATGCTGCCTCTAATAAAGATGCCTGTGCTGCATATCTATGCACCACCCCCATGGTATGCTGATGTAGCTCATGCATATCTATGAGGGACAGCATGAAAACCCGAAAAGTGGTTCGAACACCAGGACTGGAGTTGGGACTCTCTGCCGTAAAGCAGCAGCCAACAGGGCCAGACACAACCACACACACACCCCCACAGGCCCCATTGGCCAATGCCTCCTGGAGAGGCAGGACATTGGGCCCTGCCTGTATCTCCCAATACTAGCAGTTGCATACCTTAGCACTGCCACCCTACACCTGGGTATATGGTACACAGCTATCAAACGTTGCCCATGATAACTGGCAGATATCAATTCCTACGTTAAGCACATTTTGCTCATTGATCTCCACCATAACAATCATTGTGATGTCTGCGTTGTGCGCTGCAGGTCTGGTCTCTGACAGTGTTTACCACCCTGGGCAGTGACCCCCAACAGTAGTGCGTACCATATCCATGCCTGTACTGCGCCCAGGACTGGTGTGGTGGGTATGGCTGCTGGACCCCTCTATAGTAGCACAATGCTGGCATAGGTGTGGGGGTGGCTGTCTGCCTAACCAGTGTGTGGTGGCTGCAAACACCTTCCACAGCCCACACTGCCAGCAATGTTGCCAGTATTGGGCTGCCAATGTGCATAATGAGGAGCAAGGTACCATGGGTATAGGCTGGACAGGGTGGCCTGGCCAGGGTGCATCTGCACAGGGCATAGGGCACTGACGGGGACATTTTAGTGCCTGGCCACCACCTACAGAGACAGGGTGACCTCAGTATGTCCTGCTGAGAGATCACTCTCACCCGGACTGTGCAGTGACCACAGCATGGCTAGGCACCCCCATAGTGCTATATAATAGTCCTCTTATGTAATAGATATGGGTTTCCTTTTGGGGCCCAGTCACTGATTTATCTGCTTGCTGTGTATGCTGACATCACAGTTCTGGGTGCATGCATCTCCACTGGGAACTAACTAGCACACTGTTTGCAGCTGGTATGTGTTGTGATGGAGCAGCTTGCAGGGTGCAGTGGCTGATGACTTGCTGCAGGAGAATATCAGATAGTGGTGGGGTGCAGCTCACCATATCCAGACCTAACATCTATCTGCTATTGTGTTATGGATGTGTATAGAGCTGCATTGACTGCCCTGTGGTGTGTCTGCCCCTCAGCAGGACTGGGGTTGATGGACCCCTCCACTGCTACCTTTGCAGGGAGGTAGGACGTGGATCTATTGATAGGAGACCCTGTTTGCCACCCTCAGCCCTGGGGGAGGAGGGGGGGGGAGGGGCAAATCCCCCTTGCTCATTGGGCACAGCAGGGGATTGAACCCCTGATCCCTGCACCATTGGGCAGTGTCTTAACCATTGGGCTGTGGCTCTGCTTTTCTTCCTGCAGATCAGCGTGCCACTTATACCGCCCAGTATTATAATGCCTCCATAAACATCAGCGCGCCGCTGTATGCCGCCAAAAACATTAGCGTGCTGCCTTATGATGCCCAGTATTTCTGTGCCTTATAAATTGACACATCAGCCAGCCATCTTCATTGGGCACTTTGGGGGATTGAACCCCTGATTCTTGCACTATTGGACAGTGATTTAACCATTGTGCTGTGATTCTGTTCCTGTGCTTGCACATCAGCGAGCCGCCATATGCCTCACAATATTAAATTGCCCCCAAAAACATTAGCACGCCGCCTTATGCCCATCAGCGTGCCGCCTTATACCACCCATTATTTATATGCCTCCTAAAATAATGCCTCAGCAGCCAGCCTTGTTCATTGGGCACTGTGGGGGATTGAACCCATGGTCCCTGCACCCTTGGGCAGTGTCTTAACCATTGTGCTGTGGTTCTGTTCCTGTGCTTGCACATCAGCGAGCCAACTTATGCCTCACAACATTAACAGCGCACCGCCTTATGCCGTCCACACCTGTCAGCGCACCGCCTTATGCCGGCCAAAACCGCCGAAACGTCAACGCACCGCCTTATGCCCAAAATGTACAGCGCACTGCCTTATGATGCCACAACTTAACAGTGCACCACCTTATGACGCAAAAGATTAACAGTGTGTTGCCTTAGGCCTCACAAAATAAATATGCCACCTATGGCACTTTTAGAAAAACATTACTACCTCAGCCAGGCTTTTTTGTTGTGTACAGTGGGGATTAGAACTCCTGATCCCTGCACCATTGGGCAGTGTCTTCACCATTGGGCTGTGTTTTGGTTTCTGTGCTTGCACATCAGCGAGCCGCCATATGCCTCACAATATTAAATTGCCCCCAAAAACATTAGTGTGCTGCCTTATGCTGCCCATTATTAATATACCTCCACAAACACTAGCATGCTGCCTTATGCTGCCCATTATTTCAATGCCTCCACCAGCTGTCTTTAATGGTCTCTGTGGGGATCAAACCCCTGATCCTTGCACCGTTGGTCAGTGTCTTAACCATTGTGCTGTGGCTCTGTTCTTCTACTTGCCCATCAGCGTACCACATATGCCTCCCGCGCAGCCATCTGGTGCGCTAAGGTGCGGGGCGTACAAGGGCGCCGCGCACCTTAGTGCATATTTAAATTCTGGCTTTTCTTTTTCAGGACGAACTGCCCACTCCTTATATGGCACCCGCACTCTACCGCGGCCCGCACTTTACCGGGGTTTTAGTAAACATACCCCTAAGTGGTGCTATCAGGCACATGCAGTGGTTATGGGATGGTGTTGAACAGTAGTGATTGGTAGGTGCACTGGAAAGCAAAAACTCAGGACATGGTCCAAGAACATGAATTTTATTTTTGTTACTCACATGAAGCCCAGTATTCAGCGGCAGCGGCTAGCACAATTGCAGCACCTAGCCATCGCTGCCGAATGCTGGGGCCATATCCAGCCACCAGCATTGAATATCCAGTTTGCCGCACAGCCTGGAAGTTTAACTGGTCAGCAGCGATATTGAGCCACTGCCTGGTTAGCTACTTCAGGTAAAGATAGGCATGGTAAAAGCTAGCCTACCTTTACCTGTGGGACGCTAAGCGGGCAGCAGCTCAGTATCACCGCTTACTGGTTAACGATGGCTATACCTAGAACGCCGCAATGTTAACCGTGTAGCATCTGGGCATCTAGTGGAGTTGTCCAGGGATATTCAGCAGCACTGACTGTGTTAATGCTGCTGAATATCCTGCTTAGAGGCAGTTACAAGGTTTATAGGTCTGTAAACTGTGTAACTGCCTTTGAATATCAGGCCCATGGCTTTTAGGCCATTATTTAGTGGCTAAAGTGGAGATATATGCCATAAGCTGCTGTATGGCCACTATCATGGCATATACCTCTGCTCTTAGATGTTCCTATTGCACCACTATGAGGTACTGTGATCTGGAGAATGCTGTGAAGACCTACTGCACCTCCCATTGCAGGGACATGAGGTGCTTCAATATCTTGCAGCCTACAAAGTTCCAGGAGTCCTCATGGTTGCACACTCCAGCAGGGAGGCAGACTGGACAGGCTGGCTGACTGGTTGCTGTGGTCATTCTGCAGCCTGTCCACCTGCCTCCTCACCCCACCTCCCCCTCTTATGCCACAACACCTCCCTCACTTCCTCCTCCTCTCTCACAGCCTTGTATTCCATCTCCTCCACATCTCTCCTCCTCCTCCTGTACCTCCCCATCATTAACCCCCTCATCCAACCCTCTAACTCCTCCCTCTCCCCCTCCCTCTACCTCCTACCCCTCCTACCCTCCAGGTATAGCATATCCACATCTGGTGGCTCCTTTGCCACTGTCCATCCTGATGTCTTCCCTGGCTCAGGGACATGATCATTTTAGGGCCCCCTGATGAGTGCTACATCCACATGTTGGTGTCCTCAACATCACCACCTGTTTGCTGCTGTACTTTCCTACCTAAACATATTTGGGCACCATGGCACATCCATGCTGAGTCTGTCATCCTTCAGTAGGTGTTGTACACACTCTGGACCCATGCCACTGCATAACTGGGGAGCTCGTGCACCTCCAGACCTCACGGCATCTGCTACCTATTTTTCTGGGGCCCTTACTTGCCATATCCATTGTTGTACTTCGCTGACTCCAAAAAATTCACTAACTCAAGCTCATTCATATAAAAAGAAGGAGAAAAGGATCTCAGACCATCTCAAGGTCATAGGCACTCGGTAAATGTATACTCAGGGCGAGAGTCACCCTCAGTACATCAATGACCCTACAAAAACCCCTTCCAATATCTTTATTTATTATTTTGTATTTGTAGGGTCATTGATGCACTGAGGATGAGTCAAGGCCTGAGTATATATTTACCAAGTGCCTATGACTCTGATCTCGAGATGATCTGAGATCCTTTTCTCTTTCTTTTTATATGAATGAGCTTGAGCTGGTGGGTTTTTCACAACTTTGAAGACTTATCCTTTGGAATCAGAATGAATTTATGTTAAATAGGATGACCACTAAGAACAGTGGATTATTTTGCCATCTCATGACATTGATAATGCTGCTTGATCCCCCTTTGTAGTCTTCTCCTTCGATGCAGAGTAATTCTTTAACAATGTTAAATAGAAATATTTATTTTATGTCTTAGAGTGGGTTGGGTTTAGGCCTACTTTCATTCGCATGATTCAGTTGTTATATCTTTGCCTGAAAGCCCATATCCATGTTAATGGTCTTCTTTCTAAGTCATTAGTTTGTTCAGAGGTACCATGTAGGAGTACATCCTATTCCGGTTACTCCTTTACATTGCTCTGGAGTCTCTGTCGTTGGCAATTTGGTAATGGGTGGATATATAGGGGATCACTATTACTGATGCTGAATGCAAGATATCAATAAACGCCAACAATATTTTGATGTTTGTGGACACTAGTTCAATTTTCCAATTGTTGAATTTGATTAATTCTTTTTCTGCCATCTCTAGGTATAAGGTCAACTGGACCAAGTCGAAGTCATGCCTCTGAATGTACTTGTATCAAGGCTTACTTAGCTGACTTTCCCGTTGAGTGGCAGGCGGTTTCTTGGTGTGAAATTTGCAAAAATATTTTCAGAGACAACTGATATTAAAGTTCAGCAAATTATCACTACTGCCAAGCAGCTTCTTGAATCTTGGTCCCCTCTGTACATGACATGGTGGGGCAGGTTGGAGGCCATTAAGATCATTTATATTTTGAGCATGTTGCCCATTCTCTTGCCTCATTCCATGTTTAGGGCTTTGAGACGCTTCCGGTTACATATTTAATGGTGGTTAATTTCCCTGACTTCCAGTTATATTATTCTGCCCGTTGTCTGAGCCAGGACTGTCAGTGGTTTGCAGAGTTGCTACAGGATGATAGCCCCATGTGGCTGAGAGTGGAGCAAGATCTGTATAAGCCTTACCCTATATTTCTGGCTCCATGGTTGTCTGTGCTGGAGCACTTGAAGGAGAATTTGTGACCCCTTTGGCTGCATTTAGGAAGCTAAGAGAGACAATGGGAGCACCTTCACCATTGTCTAAAAAGTTACCTTTCTGGTCCAATCCACTTTTCAAGGTGTAGAATCAGACGATATGTTGGCATGTTTGGTATAGTGCTGGCATTTGGTCTCTTGGGCAGTTTATGTCTCAGGATGCTTTTAAGACCTTGATCAGTTGCAACAAGAATTCAGACTGCCTGACAGAGCTTGTTTTCAATGCCTCCAACCCAGGCATTGTTTGTCTGCCAAGTCAGTTAATCCTTCTCATTTGTCAGAAGTCTGGGAGAGCTCCTCTACTAAAATGGCATCTGTTTTTTACTCCTGATTGCGACAAAGATTTAGCAGGGGCTGTATTGGCTTACAAAAAGTCTGAGAAAAAGATCTTGTTGATTCATTATCTCCGAAAGACTGGAAACATATTTGGGGGAAGCTGGTTCAAATCTCTAAGTTTCTCTTATGCAGTTAATGTTCTTTTTGTGGCACACAGGGCACTGTCAACCCCAACTAAAGTTCTTAGTCATGTCAGGGGGCTGTTAGCACCTTAGCCCACACGCTGTACTATTCCTCTAAGTTATCAGAGCATTGAGGAGATGTATGAGAAAGATTGTGTGCTGAATTTCACATTACATGAGCTTTTGACACACAAAATTGTGATTTGGACATCCTTGTGGCTCCAGTCTATTCTCTCATACACAGATTTCAGCTGGCAGCTACAGAGAAAACTGTTCTTTTGATAAAATATACTTATCAAAGGATGCCCAAACCTGGGTATATGGGCTGTTAACTTGATGACCACTTTCTGGGGTATCTGTATTGTGTATGATTTTTTATGTTTACATTATTTGCTTTAGAAAAAGAAACATGCAAAGATGTCATAACTAAAAGGATAAAAAGCTGCTTCCTTCGAGCAGCTTCCGTGTAAAAGTACCAGCACTTACAGATGGAAGTGGCATTTATGCATTACTCACATACATGTGTCGGCTCTTTTACAAACCTAGAAATATAAACGTTCCACCAACTAACTAATGAAGCTGTGATTTTTTTCTAAAATCGGAGATTTAAAATTATTTTCCTAATCCATCATTTAAAACCCTAGCCAAAACAAACACTTTTTAAAAATCTGTGCATGCCTCTGAGCTTGTGCAAAAACCAATGGGACAATGTTTTTACGCAGATGTGCATTCCCAGTGCAAGATGGGTAATACTTATATAGATTTTTGACCCACTCAAGTCATGCCCAAACCATACCCTCATAAAATCTCCATGTGATGTGGATCTCTACATGTAAATAGCATCTTTCAGAAATTTGCATACACAAGTAAAAATGTCATCTACACATGCAAATGTGTTTATTTACATATGGGAATGCTTTTAAAATGACTACTAAAGCTGTTTAGCACAGATATATGCTTTGATGCAAATACATATAACTAAACTGCTCCCAAAAGATTTTATCACACAGGTGCTAAAATGAGCATTTTCCACACAAAAAAATATATATAGAACTATTTCAATGCTGATTGTGAAAATTTAGCTGCTTCAACAAGAGGAATTAAGAGAGCTATGGAGTACAGGACAGAGGAAAGAGAAAGAGGAGACCAGGGAGAAGAGCTGGGCACACACTTGATCACTCAAACTAGTTATTATATTGTGCCTTCTACATTATGAACTGTACAACAATTTTTGAAAAATAGATGTTTTCTGTTTACCTTTTGTTAGAGAATCTATTTGTATTGCTTACTTAAATGGGGGATTATTTTTGAATATATTACAAAAGAAGCCCACTTTTATTTTAAAAAGGTACAAGGTGAGACTTTACTTAGTTAATGTCTTTCCTTGAGACCTGCAAGACCAGTCTAGATAAGTGGGTTGTGTTCCTCTACTAGCAAATTGGCGGAGACAAAGAACCAATGAAAAGCCCAGAGTTCAATAGTATCACTCCTATGCCTTTATTTGCCTCAGCCACCGGAGGTCTCTTCAGTATTCATCCGAGAGCATATGGGAGAAACATGCCAAATCACACACAACCTCAAACATAGGCAACAAAGAGTAATCAAAAGTAGAGAAATATGTACAGGAAAGCATAAACAAAAGGCTGTCAATAGAAGATAAATGTGCAGAGCCAAGTATAAAAATCATAGCAGACCCATGGGTACCACAGCAGAAAAATAGAGCAAATACAGTTTCAGGAGCAGAGCCTGAAATGGTCTAGAAAGACTCAACTGGTAAGTAGAATGTCACATTCCATATCATCCTGCTAGACCACTTCAGACAAGTGGGATGTTCCAAAGCTATGACACTACTGGGTTGGAAGAAGACACAGCAGCTTGCAGAACTCTTGAGCCAAAGGTAGTGTCTGCCCACGCGGTCTGTGGTAATGCTTGATAAAAGTGGAAAGTGATACCCACATTGCCGCCTGTCAAATGTCTGCGTGGGCTACTGAACTCCACTCTGCCCATGAGGATGCTTTCGCTCAGGTAGAATGGGCATGCAAACCCTCCAGAACTAGCCAGTTCCATAACAGATACGCCAAAGCAATGGCCTCCATAGTCTAGCACCCCGAAGTCGACTTAGCCACTGCATCACCCCAGCAAACAGCACAAAAAGATGGTCGGACTTATGAAAAGGATTTTTAACCTCCAAGTATGGGAGACGTACCCTCCAGCAATCCACAAGGAGAAGATCTTAATCCTTCCTCCGACACTGCTCCTTAGAGAAGGAGGGCAGGCAGAACACCTGGTTCACATGAAAGGGAGAAATCACCTTAGACAAGAAAGAAGGCATAGGCTGAATAGAAATGGCCTCTTCTGAAAAAGGCAGATAAGGATCTTGGCAAGACAGAACCTGCAGCTTGGAAATTCACCTTGCAGAACAAATCACGACCAAGAAGAACATCTTGAGCATCAAATCCTTCAAAGCAGTGTGCCTCAGTTGCTCAAAGGGTGCCAACATCAGGGCCCTAAGCACCAGACACAGATCCCAGGAAGGGACCACAGACTGGAGGAGAGGACACAGATGTCGAATCCCCTGGAAAAAACATGAGACATCTGGGTGCAATGCTAAAGACTTACCAGCCACTGGACCTTGGAAACAGGCCAAAGCTGCCACCTGAACTTTCAGGGAATTAAGAGAAAAGGCTCCTCTGCCGGTGGTCCTGAAGACGTTTGAACAATACTCCTCAGTATCTGGATACAAAGTTAATTTGACGAAAACTACTATAACTCCTCTCAGCTCTATTTTTTTTTTTTTTTTTTTTTTTATTTTATATTTAAGTTTCCAATACAACAATTGAAAAAGAATACAAAGAGAAAAAAGGGGGGAAATACGAAATACACAAGAAAATAAACCACATATAATCCCAATAACATATTCATATTCACCCCATTTAGTTAGACCCCATACTTAACAAACCTCAAAATGGTTCCAAACTTAAGAAATTTAAACAAAGAAAAAGTGGGAAACCCCCACTATCATATGAGCATAGATCATATTAATGGCTGCCAGTACAGGAGCTACCCTGCCCCCCCAGCCTCCCTCACCTGAAGAAAATCAATAAGTTGTTTGGGCTCAAAAAAAAGAAAATGTTTAGACTGATATAATACATCACATTTACAAGGATACCGCAATTTAAATTGAGCACCCAAGGCGACAGCTCTCTGGCGCAAAGCCAAAAACCCCTTACGCCTCTTCTGGGTGTCCCGAGATAAATCTGGAAATACAAGTATTTTAGAGCCCAAAAACTGGGAAGAAGAAATCCTGCGGAAATAAAGTCTAAGGACAGCATTGCGGTCGGATTCAAATGCAAAACCTACTACCATAGTTGCTCTGCTTGTCACAACCTCTAGGGAACTCTCTAAGAAATCAGATAAGCCCATCGGGCCGTCCCCAACAGGGACCCCAGACCCCTCACCTTTAGACTCAGAGGAAATTACAACATATTGAGCTTTAACAATAGGGGGTAAATTATCCTGAGGCATCAGTAATACTTCCATAAGATATCTACGAACCAAAACTAAAGGGTCCAACAGAGGGGATCTGGGGAAATTCAAGAAGCGGAGATTATTCCTCCTCAATAAATTGTCCATATATTCAAACCGCCTCAAAGAAATTAAACGGTCCTTGGCAATAGTCTCACCCAAAACTTGTAATTCCCCAACACTGGACTCCAGCTGGGCAATTTTTACAGCCTGGGCCTCGCACTTCGTTTCCACCGCAGTACACCTCCCTTTCACCAACGGAAACTCTTGAGACAATGCCCCCACAACAGGAGCAAGGGAGCTCTGGAGGGAAGAGATAGCTTCCCATAAGCTATCTAAAGTTACTTTCGCTGGTTTCTTTAAGCCGCAAATTACCCGGGGCTCCACAACCTCCGTCGAGCCAATCTTCCTCCGAGCTCCTCCTGAGCCCTCCTGGGCAGAATGTACCTCCTCAACACCACCAGGACGCTCACCAGGACTCCCATTCAGAAGAGAAGAGGCGCCCCCGCCCACGGAGCTGACCTCCCGACCCGGAGACACTTCAGCTACGATCTCCTCTTCCCGACTTCTACCGGGTCGCGGCGGCAACAGCTGGACGGGACTCAACTCCACACCGTCACTGCTCAGATCCGCCACACCACCAGGCGGATCTGCTGAAGCCATCGACGCCGAACGGACGGTGCAGAAAGGTACAATGGATGCTTGTGCTGCCTCTCCTCGGGGCGTTGAGGCTACTGGGGGCTTAGGTGTCAACTGCTTCCTCTTCTTCCCCATCGAGACAGCGTCTGCCAACCAGTCAGTCCGCACCTACGAACAGCGTCCCTGCTCCTCCGCCATCTTGGAACCTTGTGTCCATGATCGGGCTCTCAGCTCTATTTATTTATTTATTTTATTTTATTTATTTACATTCTCTTATATACCGCGCTATTCTGCATCAGTGCAGTTTACATTGAACAAACTGAAATTACATTGAACAGGGCATTATAACTTGGAGATAACTATTTTACAGGGAACATGGGCTATGGAGGGTTAAGTGGCTTGCCCAAGACCACAAGGAGCACCTGTGGGACTAGAAACCCCAGTCCTTTCGGCCCAAGGTGGCTGTCCTCTAGTGGGATTTGAACCCCCGACCTTCCGGCCTGAAGTACCTTGCCTGAACCACTAGGCCACTCCTCCTCTACCATGCGGGAAGATCAACTTACTGATTATGGATTCCAAATTGCGCGGGTTTCTTTCCACTATTTAGGAGTGGAGTATGGACTTTCGCTTACGGATACGGTGACTCTCAATGCAAGGCGCTGTGAAGAGTTCGTCAAAGACTACGTTTTGAAATGGACGCCTCTGCATTTGACATGGTGGGGCAGGTTAGAAGCCATAAAGATGGTACTGGCTCCGAAGATTGGCTACATACTAAGTATGATTCCAGTCCTGTTCCCACCAGGATGGTACAAGAGAATGAACAGTTGGCTAATTGCATTCCTTTGGAATAAGAAAGTTCCGAGAATTGCGGCGTGGAAACTGCGGCTACCTAAAGCACAAGTGGGACTGCACTTCCCGGAGGTTGAGCACCTACATTTAGCCTCATTACTCAAACAAGGGGCAGAGTGGACTGCTGAAGGAGATGACGATGAACCTTCTAGATGGTTGCAGCTGGAGAGTACACTTTTTGCCCCTCTTCCGAAGTTTCTCCTAATAGGTACATCAGCGGATCTCTATAGGCCACAGAATGAGATCATCGCAGCAACGCAACATGCATGTAGATCAGTGATCTCCTGTATCGAAGGCGGTGATGACTTTGCCATAACGATGCCCATATGGATGAATTGTCGGTTCACCGTGGATGGACAAGTAATTCTCTGGAAGACATGGGTGGCCTGTGGAATAACTATGTTAGGTCATCTGATTTTGGATCAGGGGTTTAAAACATTTGACATGTTACAATGTGAATTCGGCCTACCAAAAACTTCTTACTTTCAGTGGTGCCAACTGAGACACTGCTTAAGCCGAGCTGGGGTAACTCCGATCGCAATACGTACGGAATGGCCTCTATTACTAAAATTGAGGGAGTTTCAGAGTGGTGCTAGTATTATCTCAAAATCTTTGGCACTACTCCGATCCAGGTCTAATAAGCAATGCACTAAGACACAGTCAGCCTGGGCAAGGGACATTGGAGGAAACGCTCAGCCGGAATCTTGGGACGAATTCTGGAGTTCGCAAACCCGAATGACGAGGGCGGCATCTCTGACCCAATCAATGTACTTTTTTGCACATCGTGCTCACCTCACTCCGTCTCGGATAGCGAAGTGGGCACCGCAAGGGAGTGATCAATGCTGGTCTTGCAAATCTGAGATTGGTGGGCTTTCCCATATGATCTACTATTGTGGACACCTCCAGGTATTTTGGAGAAGCGTATGGCAGCGGATACGGGACATTTTGCCCATTCAAATGCCTATATCCTATCAAATTATCATGTATAAATCCACGATGGATGGGCTCTTACTGAGCAAGCGAGAGGGTCAATTATTGGACATCATGATCAGCATGGCCATAAAGCTAATTTTGATCTGTTGGAAAGATAACGAGAAAGTCCACAGTGATGGCTGGTGGACGTTGCTGTGTCAGCATAAGACACACGAAGAGATGTACATGATGAAGTACCCGACAGCAGTTAAACTGGGCCTGAAGTGGGAATCTCTAAACACCTACATGGCACGTGCTGGCACTGTCGACTATGGGGCTTAGCTCCCCCAATAGGGGCCCCTTTCGATGTGGATGCTACTATTATTAATGCAAAGAGATGGTCTTCACCTGTACTGCTTACAGCTAACCTGAGTTAGCAAATGGGGAGCGGGATTGGATTGGATTGACTGCAATTAGTTTTTGTATGTTTTCAAGGTTCTGTAATATGTTTATATATTATGTTCTGATGTGATGGTTGATGGGATTGTTATGTGTATATGTGTTATATGCAATAAAGATATGATTACAAAAAAAGAAATAAAAAAGAGAAAAGGCTCTTCTCCAGGCCATCCTGAAGCAAAGCCAACAGAGATGGCACCTTGGCCATTTCAGTGGCCAACTGAGGGAGGAGTGGCTCAGTGGTTGGGACAGGTTACCACAGGCCAGAAGGCCAGGGGTTCAATTCCCCCATAGGGACAAGTAACCTCAGTCTGGAGGTACTGGGGTCTCTAGTCCCATGGCCACAAGGAGTGGCCTTGGGCAAGCCACTTAATCCTCCATTGCCTCAGGTACACTTAGATTGTGAGCCCTTTGGTGACAAGGGAATAAAAAGTACCTGTTTGTATATATATATGTAAACCACTCTGATGCTTATAGTAAAGGGCAGTATATCAAGTGCCTAAACCATAACTGCCAAGTGCTGCACCATTGCTCAAAGAGACACCAGACCAGCACATATGCTAGCTTGGTAGACCTCCTCTGGGCTCTAAGCAAAATGGATACCACCACTGAAGAGTATCCCTTAGGCACTAGCTGTCTCCTTTCAAGAACCAAGCCATATGTGAGAAGGGAACAAGGTCCTCCAGGATGATCAACCACTGCTACAATAGGCCTGGAGACAGACGCACCCAAAGAGAAAGTACCAACAGGAGCTGCATCAGGTCTCCAATCCATGCTCTCCTTGGCCAATATGGTTCCACCAGAACAATCCTGCCTGGGTAGCATTCTATACACTGAATCACATGCCCCACCAGGGGCCACAGAGGAAACATATACAGCAGGTGCTGACTTGGCCAAGACTGAGTCAGGGCATCAATGCCCTCGGACCACATCTCCATGCAGTGACTGAAGAAATGGCAAACTTTGGCAGTTGAAATGGTTGCCATCAGATCCATTTTGGGGTGTCTCCAGCAGCACAGACTCAACACCCACTCTCCAGGATACAGAGAGTGCCAGCTAAAGAAGTCTGCTTCCATATTGTCCACCTCAGCAATGTGCAAAGCCGACAAGGCTAGGAAGTTCTTCTCTTCCCAGGTAAACAGGAGAGCTATCTCCAGAGCTACCCCAGCACTCCTCGTGTTGCCTTGCTCATTGACATAAACCACCACGGTGGCATTGTATGAAAACACTTGAACTGCCAGGCCCTCGACCAGGGGCAGGAAATGCAGTAGAGCCAGCCTGATGGCCCTCATCTAGAGGCAGATGATGGAACACACCACTTCCCTGTGGTTCCAATGGCTCTGGGTAGTATGGTCTTGGCAATGGGCTCCCCAACCCGAGAGACTGGTATCTGTCATCAGGCGGATCCAGGAGAAATCATCCATCAGCACACCCTTCCTCAGATGGCAGGGCTGCTGCCACTACCGCAGGCTGAATTTCACTATCAAAAGGGAGCGGGAGCCTGCATTCGAAGACCTGAGAACTTGGGGACCACTGAGTCAGCAAGGACAGTTGGAGCAGTCACATGTAAGCATGACACCATCTCTATGGTTACCTGCATCAATCCGAGGAGTTGAAGATAAGCCCAGACTCTAGGAGTCTGCTGCACACAGAACAGCGCTGGGCAATCTTACAGTCTTTTGACTTTCTCCTCTGGCAGGAAAACTCTGCCCACTCGAGTGTTGAAATGTACACCCAGAAACTTCAGGGACTGGGAAGGTAACTGCTGGTTCTGTCTTAACTGATAACCCAGCTGAGGCTTTCCAAAAAGGACACCACTCAGGATGACACCTGAGACACTTCTGAAAGAGAATGGACCCAGATAAACCAGTCATCTATATATGTATGAACACAGATCCCTCTGTGCCGCAGCTCAGCAGCTGCCACCACCATGACCTTGGAGAACATCCTCAGGGTGATGGATAGCCCAAAAGGGAGGGCAGCAAACTCAAAGTAAGAGACAAGCATGGTGAAACACAAATACTTTTGCTGATCTGCCCGGATTGGGATATTAAGATACGCCTCGACCAGATCCAGAGAAGCCAAGAACTCCCCTCAGTATACTGCTTGAATCACGGAGTGCAAGGTTTCCATCTGGAAGTGCAGGATGCTGCAAGTGCTCGTTGACCCCCTTGAGGTCCAGAATGGGCCAGAAGGAACCGTCCTTTATGAGTATCATAAACTAGATGGAGTATCTGCCCGTGCTCTGCTCATCCAGTGGGACAAGCACCATCGCCTTTATGTGCAGCAACTTGTCCAAGGTGGTACACACAATGGCACTTTTGATCACACAGCCACAAGGGGTGAAGATGAAGGCATCCAGAATCAGATCTTTACATTCCAGGACATAGCCGAACTGGATAACCTGGGCCCATAGCCTTGATGACTTGTGCCCATTCCTGGAAGAAAAGGCAAAGCCTGCCTCCAACCAGAGGAAGCAGGGAATGGGCCCCCAAACCTTCATTGTGCAGCCCAGGAGTCTCCTCTTCTGGAGGGGATTGAGTCCCTGGGCCCATGTGCTCCATGAAAAGGACTGAGAATAAGTCTGAAACCCAGAAGCAGAGGTGAAAAATGATTTTCCAGGTTGGTAACATCAAAAGCATGCCCTCAGTAGCTGGGCGGAGGCTGATGAGAAAGTACACCAGCCCATTCACAGGCCCCCTAGACCAATCTTCCGGAAGGCAATAAGATTTCATCTCACCCAGGTCCTTCACCTGCTTCTCCAAATTGGTTCCAAAAAGAAGCTTCCCCTTAAAGCCAGTTGGACCAACTGGGGTTTGGAAGATGAGTCCGCTGCCCAGTGCCAGAGCCAAATCCAATGTTGTGACACTATTTTCAGGGCACCATCCCTGGCCACCAAACAAACCAAATCATACAAGTCATTAGAAAAGAAGGCCATAGCTGACTCCAAAAAGGGGGTAGCATCATTCGGCAGAAGAGATTGAATCCACTGGAGCATGGCTCAAAACATCATTCTGGCACATACTAGCAGCAGCAGAGTAGCAGCCACCACAGCAAACTGGTCTTCAACAATGAATCCACCTTATGATCCTTAAAATCCTTTAAGGCCGATCTGCCTTCCACAGGAATGGTGGTCCATCTGGTAACCACCATGACCTGTACATCCACCTTGGGAATACAAAACCACTCAAGGCACCCCTTCTCCGGGAGAGTATAAATCTTCTTGCACACCCTTTAACCCTTAGGCAAGGAGTCAAGAGAGTTCCACTCTGACCAGATCATATCCTTGATCACATCTGGGAATAGAAAAACAGTAGTGGATTTCCACAGCTCTTGAAGGAGTGGGTGCACCTTCAGTTCTTGATCCATGCTGGAAGCATCCATTGAGTTCAAGGTGGCTGAGACCCTGGCAATCAACGTTGCCAGCAACTTCTTCCAGAATAGGTGCATCACTCTGGCCGCTTCACAATCTTCTGAAGGCAAGCATATGTCTTCATCCACGTCAGAGCCCAGTACTGAGCCATTTGACTCCAAGTCATAGAATCTTGAACAGCTGCCAGCTGTTCCCCATCTCCAGGAGGCGTCCCTCACTGGGGATGCTTAGCTAAAGGCAATCAAACAGGGCTTCCACTCTCAGTCTACCTTGCAAGAGACTGCAACCATGGGACCCAGAGGCCGCAGGGTCTGAAATTCCATTCAGAAAGACCAGAACTGCTGCAAAAAAGAAAAGAATTCTGGGGAGGACAATCCATAGTCTGGAAGCTCTCCTCAGAAATGACCCTCGGCCACCAGGAGGCACAGCTGCTGCAGACCCCCTAGAGGACAAGGAGTGGCTCACAGTATGGTGGCTGGACCCTCCGGCCAGCTGGATATCCTTACCCATAGTGCCATTCATCACCTTTTGCCCTAAGACAGGCAAGGCCAGAATAACTGCATACCCTGGCTGAGAGAGGGGGAGCAGGCCCTCCAGGGACAATTCAGAAGGTGTCATGCAAGAAGAGCAGAGTCCAGAATCTGGAGAAGAGGCACCTCATTTGCCACAGGTCAAACAACGTTTCCTGGAAAAAGAAATAGCGAGTTAAGGCAAATATCACAACAGCGGCAGCCTAAGGGTGGAGGTTAACTATGCTTTAACTGCAATGTGTGTTACAGGCATTAGGGTAGGAACGCACATTGGAGTCGCTTGAGCAGAACATGTGTAGAGACCGCGCGACCACCAGATGCACAATAGGAGAAAATGCTACTAAGGCATGCAGAAAATAGTCAGAAACCCCCACACCATGCCAATGGTTGCCACCGGTCCACCCCGAATTGTGTCCCATGAAGACAGAATCAGGAGCCTCCAGCAAGGATAATGACAAGTTCAAGCCTTGGTACTCTCTCCCTTAGAGTCCCAGGCAGAAAATCCGTGCTGAGCTCAGATCTGCTACCCTGAAACTATTTTACTGCTTTGCAGCACTGTGGATGACAGGAAGATACCTCTGAGAGCCGTTTGCAATCTTTGGGAGAGAGCAGGAGGAACAGAGAAGGAGGGAGGGGGCATTGAGATTGTGTGAGGCTGCTGCACTTTTCCAGATCACAATTTTTGGCTGCTTAACAGGCTCTTATCATGATAAGTGTGTGGAGCTGAAACAATTTTCCCTCCTCCTATGGCTACCAAAAAGACTGCAGTCTAGTGGAGCCTCACACATCACACTCAAGTGAGAGTCACCTTCTATGTGGTCTTTCACGAGTGTTTAATCAATCTTTTCCTCTCAATCATCAGATTTTCTTCAGAGAGGAGAAAATCCATTCACCATCTGCTGGAGACAAAGAAATACTGAAGGGACCTCTGGTGGCTGAGGCAGATAGAGGCATAGGAGTGATATCATTGAAGCCTGGGCTTTTCATTGGTTCTTTGTCTCCACCATTCTGCTGGTAGGGGAATGCAACCCACTTGCCTTGACTGTTCTAGCAGGACAATATGGAAATATATTTTACATCTTAGAATATAGTAGCTAGTTCAAATAGAGGTCCATCCCACAAGTTCCTATCAAACTCTATGATGCAGCAGAAATGTTGCACTGTATGAATTTTAGGTCTTGTACAGTCTCAGATGGCAAAATCTGAAGGACAGTTATGGCAACAAAAACAAAGCAAAATCTAGAAATCCAAACTCAAAACTTGGCACAAAAAGAAAACAATAAAAAGAAAAATGATAAATATAAACACTATGGGGTATGTTTACTAAACCGTCTTAATGTTACCGGCGTTAGTTGCAGTCTTACTGTGACGAATGTCATATAAGGTAGTGGGCGTTCCGTAAGGTAGCATTTCGGGTTATCGTGCGATAAAGTCCATTATCACGCGATAGAGGGAGCTGTGGCACGTTAATGTGCGTTAGCCTTAATTAGGCTCGCTGACCTGCAAACACAGCAACAGAGGTGTAGCACACTGGTTAATACAATGACTGTTGCATTGCACGGCACCCACCTAAACGGGGCTGGGCCATGGTCTGCTGTGGGCAGATGCCACTGCCCCCTCCACCACTAGCACCCCTCTGCCACCATGCTGGTGGTGGTGCAGTCCCAGGCCATCCAATATGCCAGTAGGCAGCTGCCTATGGTATGGGTTCTCGGGTAGGGGTGCCTACATGGACATGCGTGCTTCCCCCCCCCCTCACTGCCTGCCAATGTTATGTGCCCTTGGGGGTACCTGCTGGGTAATCTCCCCTGTGACACTGTGGGACACACACTCATGCCCATGTTGGACCCTCGTCAGTTGCTGTCTTGCTGCTTTACAGTTTCGGCATTCCTATGTGCCACCTAGGCATCTGCCTAGCCCGCACTGTGCCCCAGCTGGACCACAGCATGTGCCGCCTGCAGCCCCCTGTATCCCATTTACAGCATCAGTACAGTTGCCCTTTCCTATGTGCCCACTCTGCTGTTGCGGCACATGTGCACGCCATAACAAACCTGCCCAATCTAAATGACAGAAACCCTGATCAGCGCTATTTCAATGTGGGATCATTCACTTTGTAGGGGGACAGAGCATAGACCCTTCCAAACATGATATCTTAATTTATACGCTTTGTCAATGGCATTACTTTGTGTTTATCATTACTGTCACTATTGGCCAGCTTGGTTATTGGGATTTTAGATGTGGTTCTGGTCCTTTTATATGTTTATTTGCCTTTTTGTTCCCTGCACATGTATCACAACTATCACTTTTCTGTGTTTCCCTGCCTTTGCTGCACATTGCTGACTGAAATGGTTTCTCTTTCCTGCAAATGTGCCTTAATGCGAGGGTTTCACTGGCGTTAGTGTTCAGACCCAGATTTCACAGCGTTAGTGTGCCTGGAGCCTCTCTCCTCCCACTCTCCGCCAATTGACCCCTTCTCTCCGCCCTCTGGGAAGCCTTACTTCACCCTTCAGGCTCGGATTTCACAGCGTTAGTGTGCCTTAATGCCACCGCTGCATTATCGCGCGATAAGTGATGTTATCGTGCGATAAGTGATGTTATCGGGCGATAACGTCACTTATCGCGCGATAATACCACCACTGCAATGTTAAGACGGTTTAGTAAACATACCACTATGTGAGAGTAAAATAGAAAGACAAACCAATTTGGGATAAATTTAAAAAATAAATTTATATATAGAGGAAAAAAGACTTCAGCCAACCCTCCGATCAATATCAGCAGGGAGGAAGAGCCAGTCGATGGACAATCACACCACTATAATCTAAAAGACTCACAAGACATCAGTGGTCAAAAAAACCTCTATAAAGAACCCAAATTGGTAAAGCATTCAAAAAACTTCAGCAACTACAGCACAGCAGTACGGCAGATTAGCAGCATGGAACATGAACTCTACAAACACAAAAAAATGTCCAGAAGACTTATCTGAAGAGCAGCAGGCCACTGAAGTAATGCACAGCAGCAATCAAGATCATCATCTGGAGCCCCAAAACAAGGCAGCAGCTGTAGTGATAAGGTCCTCAGAAAAGGCACCAAGTGGGAACTATGAGGGATGAGGAAGAGGTAACCTCTCTCCACAAAAACTTGGACACCTCTCTCCAGCTTTTCCATATTTTGTTTATGGCCCTCTGAGATGATTGTTCTTGAATGGTGTAGATGAGATGGAAGGGATATTTGGTGAATGGGTCATATCATAGTGCTATTGTATGATTAAAGACTATTATAATATGCTGCAGAATTCAATCTGGTAAGTGTCCATAGGCATTAGATATTCAGATATTCTGAACAGTTGTCTGGACATTTGTAGCATCTTTGAGGTCAATGATGCTTTTGGGTTGAATCTGAAAGTCTCTTCCTATAAATTTGTGGCCATCAAGAACTATATCATAGGCCCATTTCTGACTCAGTACTGCAGAATATTCATAGATAGGGGCTAGTCAGATGATGTTGCCCTCTTGAGTAAAGGTCTGAGATTCCTCCCTAGCATCAATTTAATGGACCTTCCATAACTGGCTGAGGCATAATCTTTTTCTGGACCTTCTCCAGCTTGCAAGCACACCTTGCTTGGATGCCAAACAAGGATATGACTTGGTCATTTGAAGTTCATGTCCCTCAGATGAACCAATGCAGGCCCTGTGTATCAGAGTTCAGTCTGCTTGCTCCAAACCTATTCAACTTGGAAACTATACAGAGATAAGTAAGTTGCATTGTTGGAGCACCTGCATCCTTTTTGCTTCCATCAGGCATGCAGGATCATCTATTGCAAGATCTGTACCCCAGTGGCATAGCCAGGATTAATTTTCCTATGGGGCCCAAAGATAATAAGGGTCGGCATTAGGTGGTGCAGATGTTAACACCACCTCCAGTCCTCCTCTCATTGCCCTATGCCACTGCTGCTGACTAGGTAGGACTGACTATGAAGAGTGTCTGTGGGGGGCAGGGCTCACCCATGGCTACACCCCTGCTTTACCCCAAAGTTCTCTTGCTCAGAAATATGTTAATGCCCCATCAAACCCATAGCCTTCAGATTAGATCAGGCCCAGAATAGCTCTATCTCCTATGAATGCATCCACACCAAGTAGGCCAGCAACCTAGATAAAAACTCCACCTTCTAGGCCTGTAACCTCCTACAGGCTCAATAGTTTACATCAATAAAATGGTTATTTATGTATTTATTCTCACTTATTATATGCCTAAATAACCAAATACCATAGGCAAGTTCCAAAACACCCACATAGATTACAGCCATCTTAATACTTCCTCACATATTGACAGGGTGGCACTGCTGTGTTTCTGGGCCATTAGGACATGTGCTCCTGCCCGCCACAGAGCATGGTTCTGTTGCTCCAATGCTGTACTTGTATAGGAGGTGTTACACTGGTGTTAGTATGCAAATGCGGGACACGTTTAGTATGCACCTTCAGTCACGCATGAATACATGATGCACAGCTGCTACTACCACAGTGGCACCTACCTCTGCTACTAATGTGGCCACTTTGCCCCTGTTGCAGTAGAAAACATGTGCTAACTGTGCGTTAGTTCCACACTACCTGCAGTACTTTACTAAACATGCTCCTTACATTCTTAAGACCTGAAAATAGCCTGGGAAGCTGACTGAAGAAACACCTTTTACAGATGCTGAAGAGACAGGATTTTATATTATAAAATTAATAAGGTGTTTTGAAAAATAGAAAAAGATTACAAGAATTTAGTGAAACAAGAAAAGTATACAGTATAAAAATGTGGTGGTAAAACAACTGTGGCACCTCCCGATAGGCTGATTTACTAAAGTAAGTTTTCATAGTTGCACAAAGGCACAGTTTGCAAAGGATGTCCAAGTGCAATCTGGGATGACCAAGCCAGGACATCTTAAAAAAAAATCAGGTATGCTCAAGACATCCTCAGAATAACATTTCAGAATGGGCATATCTAATAGCCTAATGGTTATAGTAGCAGGTTGTGACCATGGTTCAAATCCCACTGCTACTCCTTGTGATCTTGGGCAAGTCATTTATCTCTCCATCTTCTCTATTCCCATCTGGATATTTTACGGCCAAAACAAGCACTTTCCTGATGCCTTGAGCAGGTCTATTCATGCCTTGAGCAGGTCTACAGTAAACGTGGATGGGGTTGCTGTTGTTTCTGAATCGAGCAGGGATGTCTAAGTTCATTGCATCTCCCCAGACATGTGCTCTACCACACCCTCTAAAATACTACAAAAAACAACCTAATACCGTGAAAAAATTCAACATCCAGAAAAACATTCACTGGTATAGTCCTCAAAGCAAATACAAATTTTTGTCGGAGCGTACCGAGGGAGGAATGAACAATATATCATCCACACCAGATGGTGCACTTCTTTTATTCATATAAGGTCCACCACCCACACTATTGTATTTAAGTCCACTTATCTGAAGTGATATTGCAGTTAAAATTGTAGAAAAGCACAACGTGCACGTTTCGGGCTTGACACCCTGTCTCAAGTGCCCATTCAATCCGTACTAGTGTCAGCTGTCAAAAAACACCAGATTCGTATACGGCCATCTTTGTAAGGACCTTGAACTCACATAAATGGCTGATAAGCTGTCAATAAAAGGAGAACCTCCAATGAAAACAGGGAACACCCCACTCACAGGGGAGTCCCTATTACCATTGGTTGGAACAGACAGATGCATCATCGGGGGATCAAATACTTCAGGGGATTTCCAATTCAAAAAAGACTAACCCAGTCAATCTCCCGATTTAATCCATAAGGTTGAATGGTGTTCAAAAGAAAGATCCATCATTGTTAAGTCCACTGGAGTCTACAAATCATACCCCCCCCCCCCCCCCCCGCGAGGGTCATATGGTACCTGGCCAGTAACCGTCCAGCTAAAATCTTCAAAAGTATGATGGTATGCCACGCAGTGCTCCACGACAGGTGCTGACTGAACCCCCTAGTGTATGCGAGATGCATTCTCGCCAAGCTGTAATTTAATAGATCGAGTTGTCCTTCCAATATATAGCAGCTTACACGGGCATGGTAAAATATAAACCACAAAGGAAGACAGACAGTTTGTGGTCCATCGCCGTATATGGGAGTAAGTTGTAGTTGGATGCTTGCAGACTGCTCCCGACAGAGTGTAGGAAGGAAGGACAACTAGGCACCAATTTTGGGGCTGTTTTATAAAGCCAGGCACCTATCTGTCTTTATAAAATAGCTCTACAAAACCTGCAGAATCCAGGCTAAAATGCATCTGTGTATATTTACACCTGCTCAAGAGTAAGTGCAAATTGTACACAGGTGAGTTACATGCACAGGTACATATTTTAGAAACGATGCACATACATTATGACTACGCTCATCCCCAAACACACCTACATATGGGTCGCATAAAAGGATGTGCCATGTGTACTTTTACATGCAAAATCTATGGGGTAAATTTATGAGAAACCTTTTACTGTACATACATAAAAAAGAGTTTACATGCAAAAAATCCTTTACAAAACTGACTCCTATCTGACTCTTAGGGGTATGTTTACTAAACCGTCTTAACGTGCGCCCGGCGATAGTGTGCAGGCTGCCATAAAAGGAGTGGGTGTTTCAGTCTTAAAGTAGCAAAATGGGATTATCGCGCGATAACGCGCACTGCTGCTCACATTATCGGGCTAAGCGCCGCTAAGCGCGTTAACGAGCGGTAATCTTAAGTAGGTGCCCAGACATGCAAATATAGAAACAGAGGTGTAGTACAATGGTTAATACACTGATTGATGATACAGGGGTCATGAGTTTGATGCCCAGTGTGCCTAATGCATAAGGCTGGCTGAGGCATCAGCTTTGACATGTAAGTATTGTTTCTTGGGGCATTTTATTTGTATTTTAATTATTGCTGCCAGCAAACACACCGTCACGTGCCATAACCTAAGGTGCCGCATAAGGCACCCTATAAGGCACTCCATAGGGCACATTATAAAGTGCACTGTCTGCCACGGTACCCTATAATGTCCCCTATAGGGCACCCTATAAGGCGCTCCATAGGACACCTTATAAGGCACCTTACATGGACTGTAACCATAAGGTGCCTCAGAAGGCGCTTTATAGGGTGCCCTATAAAGCATCTTCTGAAGCACCTTATGTTTACAGTACTCTGAGCGTGTTTTTGCTGGCAGCACTAGTGTACATTAAAAATAGACAATGCTCTGGACAGCCCTATCAAATAATCCCGCTGTGGGTTTGAACCATGACCTCTGGTTCCACAGACAGTGAAGTAACCAGCGGGCTACAGCTAATAACAAGCCTCTGGCTGGCTACAGAAGGACTGCATGTCACCACACAAACAGTCTGCTGTGGTTACCAGGATAGGGTTAACCCACACGTACCCATGATGCACTGCACATGCAAATCAGCAGTCTACAGATGATCACAAGATGGGGTGTGCACCCCCACCGCACCTTGGCCTGGTAGGGGGAACTGACCGTGTGCACCCCCACAGCACCTCAGCCTGGTAGAGGGTACTGACCGTGTGTGTTACTGGCACAGAGTAGCTACAGACCATCACATTGTGCGGGTACTGTGCTCGCCCTGAGGGTGAGGTGGGGCACCCAGCACCAGGTCCACAGCACCTTGCATGGCTGTAATAGGCTATGTTGCAGGTCCCCATCAGTGCTAGTGTATGTGATAGGTAGTTCCTGAAGACACATCTGTATTTTTCAGTCATGTCTAGCCCTTATGGGCTATAATGCACCCAAAATAGTGCATATCCTGTGTTGGTACCATGGTCACATGATATAGGTAAAGGGGGGGGGGGGTGTTTGGACCCATAGGTGAATTATGTACCACCACCCACCCCACTCTCTGTGGCTTAGGGTGGGAAACAGGATCTTCCACCAACAGAGCCACACTCTACCTCCCCGCAATGGTGGCAGAAGAGAGGACCATCAACCCCAGTCCTCTTTGGGAACAGACACGCTACAGGGCAGTCAAGGCAGAGCTGTACCCATCCATAATGCAAGGCAGATAGAAGTCCTGGAAATGCTCAGCTGCCCACCACCACTATCTGACATTCTCCAGCAGCAAGCCTGCAGCTGCTGCACCCTGCAAGATGTTCCATCCAGACACATACTAGCTGCAAACATTCTGCTAGCTAGTCCATAGTGCATGTTTCTGGAGAAGATGCATGTACCCAGAACTGGGATGTCAGCATACACACCAAGCAGATAAGTCAGTGATTGAGCCCCAAAAATGAACCCATAAACATCACATGAGAAAAAAACTATATAGCACTATGGGGGAACCTAGCCATGCCGTGGTCACTGATCAGTCAGGGTGAGAGTGACCTCCCAGCAGGACATGCTGTGGCCACCCTGTCCGTGCAGGTGGTTGTCAGGCACTACAATGTCCGAGCCATTGCCCTATGCCCTGTGCAGATGCATCCAGGCCAGGCCACCCTGTCCGGGCTATTCCCATGGTACCTTGCTCCTCATTATGCACATTGGCAGGCTTACACTGGCAACAGTGTGTGCTGAGGAAGGTGTTAGCAGACACCACACACTGGATAGACAAACACACGCTCCCACACCTATGCCAGCATTGTGCAAATATAGAGGCTCTTGGCAGGCCTGGCCACCGCACCAGTCCTGGGCACAGTGCAGGCATGGCTATGGTACGCAATACTGTTGGGGTCACTCCCCAGGGTGGTAAACACTGTCAGACACCAGACCTGAAGCACACTCCACAGACATCAGAAAGGTTGCTATGATGCAGCTCAATCAGCAAATTGTGCTTAACTTTGGAATTGCTATCTGCCAGTAATCATAGCAACCGTTTGATAGGTGTGTACCGTATTCCCAAGTTTAGGGTGGCATTGCTAAGGTATGCAAGTGCTAGTATTGGGAGATGCACGCAGGGCCCAACACCCTGCCTCTCCAGGAGGCTTTGGATAATGGAGCCTGTGGGTGAGGGTGTGTCTGCCTCTGTTGGCCGCTGCTCTATGGCAGAGGTTCCCAACTCCAGTCCTGGAGGGCCAAACACTGTTCGGGTTTTCATGCTGTCCCTAATGAATATGCATGAGATACATCTGCATACCATGGGGGCGGTGCATAGACATGCAGCACAGCCGTGTTTATTAGAGGCAGCATGGAACCTGAATGGTGTTTGGCCCTCCAGGACTGCATTTGGGAGACTCTGCTCTAGGTAATGTGCATGTTTATGGTGTCTGTGCTCTGTAGGGTAAAATGTAGGTTTATTGGGCATGTTTCTGTTATCTGCAATAAAGGTTCTGTCTGTATTAGCATGTTTTAGTAGTGGGTAAAATATGGGGACTGGGTTGGCAGGAACCACAGCTGGGACTTGAACCTGTGACTTTCTGCTCTTGAACACACTGACTGTGTTCATTGCACCACCATGTTGCCACAGAGATAGTGCATTCCCTGGAGATACCATGACTGTTTGTCAGACAGAGCCTGTCTGCTGCAGCGCACGGCACCCACCTAAACAGGGCTAGGCCATGGTCTGCTCTGGGAAGCTGCCACTGTCCCCTCCACCAACAGTACCCCTCTGCCACCATGCTGACATGCCCTTCTGCTGGTGGTGCTGGTGGTGCGCAGTCTCAGGCCATCCAGTGTGCAGGTAGACGGCTGCCTATGGTGCGGGTTCTGGGGTAAGGGTGCCTGCATAGCTGTCCACGCTTTCCCCCAGCACCGCCTGCCAATGTTCCGTGCCCTTGGGGGTACCTGCTGGGTACTATCCCCTGTGACACTGTGGGAAGCACACTCTTGCCAATGTTGGGCCCTCAGCAGTTGCTGTCTGGCTGCTCTACTGTTTCAGCATTCCTATGGGCCAGCTAGGCATTACCTTAGTCTGCACTGTGGCCCAGCTGCACCACAGCATGTGCCGCTTGCAGCCCTCTGTGTCCCCTTTTCCAGAATCTGTCCAGTTGCCCATTCCGACATGCCCACCCTGTTGTTGTGGAACATGTGCACACCATAGGAAACCTGTCCAATGGAGAGGAAAACCCTGCTCAGCGCAATTTCACTGTGGGCTCATTCACCTTGTATGGGGACGGAGCATAGATCCTTCCAAAATTCATATCTTTTTTTTGGAGCTTTCTTGGGAGTGTTTTTTGATGTTTCCCATTGATATCACTATTGCCCAGCTTGGTTATGTTTTTTTTTACATTTTCTTCTGGTCATTTTCACTGTTTATTTGTCCTTTTGTTCCGTGCACATGTATCACACTTATCACTTTTTGTTGGTTTCCTGGTTTTGCTATACATTGCTGACGGAAATGGTTTCTTTTCCCTTTAAATCAGCTCTAATGCCAGGGTTTCACTGGCGTTAGTTTTGAGCCTCGGATTTCACAGCATTAGTGTGCAGGGAGCCTCTCCCCTCCCACTCTCCGCCCATTGACCCTCTCTCTTCGCCCCTGGGGAGCCTTCCTCCTCCCTCCGGGAGCCTTTCTCCACCTTCAGTGCTCGTTTGCTCCTTAGCGCGCGTTAACGCGCGCTAAGCTGCCTTATCGCCCGGTAAAGCGCCATTATCGCATGGTAAGGCGCCTTATTGTGTGATAACATGGGAGAGCGCACATTAAGACGGTTTAGTAAACATACCCCTTAGAATGTGAGGAAGAGTCATACCTCTTCATCCGCAAAGACCAGTTGGAAGAGCCAAAAGTCTTTGACAGTGAAGAAGTGTTCTTGCCCCAGTATATGCATCATAAATATTTGAGTAATTTGTGGGAAAAGAAGCCTAAATGTTTTCAGCTTGGGAAATTCAGTGGGAAACCACAAGGTTTTCTGGCAGTCATTGAGAAGCCACTTAGTTGCTGTTTGGGCTAGCGCAAAATCTATGGATGAGAAACTATCATCAAGCCAAATCATACAATGCTGAGACAAAAGAAGTTTTGGAAATGTACATTTGCAAAACAAACAAAAAAATCCCCTCATCTTATAATCAGAGCAATATGGTAGTATTTACTTTCTTGATTATAATTCTACATCTGCTTTTGACTCCAGAAGAGTAATACAGCATTTAGTAAACTCAGAACAATAGCTTAGCTGTTCTGTATAGTTTAGATACTAATAATAAGCTTTAAGAGTTTTGCCATATGTTTATCTTTCTTAATACTCCAGTGGGCAGTCCCCTCAGGATTTGCAAACAGGCAAAGTCAATTGACCTGAATGGTTTATTAGCCTTCTGAGTTGGATGCCTTTACACATTAATGTGTAGGCAACAGATCAGAGAAATTTTGCAAGGGGGCGTTACATCAGAGCCACAACTCAGATCAGCTGCAGTAAAATAATAGCGCTGCCAATTTGTCGCATTTTACTCATGGCTAACAACCCAGAAATGGACACGCGCAGAGAGCTAAAAAAAAATGGAGAGAATCATGCAAACGCAGACATTATACTTTTCTAGTTCATTTATTTGTGAAGTGGCAAAATCCCCAGTGACCCCTTAATAATCAAGATTATCTGTAGGAATTTTCTAAATATATGTAATTTTTTCCTTTATTTCATTTTTACCTGCAGTTTCCTCCTGCTCCTTTGGGCTTCATGCTAAATCCGAAAGAGGAGTGGCACCATGATCCTTCATCCACAACTAACCAAAGATTCTTTCCCCTATTCAAAGAGGACAATTTTCAAATAATTTTACCCTGATAACTAAGCCAATGCCAATGTCAATGCCCCTACCAAGTCAAATCTGAAACAACGGAGGTCCTTCAACATTCAGAAAACAACTAAAAACCACCCTGTTCCAAGAATACCTCGGACCAGAAACAAACATCCACCACTGACTCCTTCCCTGACCCTTAAACATACCCACAGATCTCCCCCCTAAGAGACTGTTCATTGTTTAAGTCCTTAATACCTGTTCAGACCATTAATGTTGGCCTCCCGGTGACAGCCCCCCCAAGTATTGATTACTGCCCCCCCCCCCTTTTTTGTTAAACCGCTTTGACCCGGTGAAAAGCGGGATATAAATACAGTTAAATAAATAAAGAAATAAATGTGGTCAGAGAGAATATTCAACGGTACTATCTGGATAATGCCATTGAATATCACTTTCAGCACGACATATTCAGTTAGCAGTTACTGTAACTGCTAACCGGATAAGTACTTGTAAATGTTGGGCTGATGGAAGATAATTTTATAACAAGCCATCTAAACATGTACAAGTATGTGCATAGGTTACACCTTAAAAAGTTAAACAAACTGGAAAGTACATGCTAAAAAGCATGATACAAAGGCATGTATCAGTATGATTGTGGAGGGTAGGGTGAGATGGAGTGAGAGGATATTTATGAGGGTTTAATTTTGTAAAGCACTCATGTGTAAATCATGTTTTGTTGTTGTTAAATGCTGTCAAATTGGTGTCGACTCATGGCAACCCTCTGGATAATTGTCCTAAACTGTGTTCGGTCTTTGTTGACAGAGTGGCACCCATAGCTGCTATTATTGTATCGATCTATCTCATTGCCAGCCTTCAACTTTTGCGTTGACCTCCTACCTTGCCAAGCATGATGTATTTCTCTAATGATCTCTCTCTACGCATGATGTATCCAAAGTATGAAAGTCGAAGTCTTGTCATCTGAGCTTCTAAAGAAAGCTTAGGTTTGATCTCCTCTAGTACTGACTGGTTTGTTCTTCGGGCAGTCCATGATATACACAGTATTCGTCACCAGCACCATAATTGAAAGGCATTGATTTTCTTCCTATATTTTTCACTGTCTAACATTCACATCCATATGATGTTATTGAAAATACCATGGCCTGGACAAGTCAAATCGTTGTATGAAGAGAGACATCTCTGCTCTTGAGAATCTTGTCTAGGTCCTTCATAGCCATTCTGCCAAGAACAATGCATCATTGAATTTCATGAATGCCTTTGGTTTCTTTATTGATAGTTGATCCAAGTAGTTTTACCTGCAGCAAATGGCTGTTATAGAATTGCACGGGCATATAAGCACATAAAAGTAGGCAGCAACAAGAGCATACATACGTTTACATGTGGGTGGTGTCTGTCAGAGTTGGGGCAGAGCTGTAAGGTACATGCATAATTTGCACCCACTGAATGTTCAAGCAGAAACTTGTACCTGCCTCAGAGCAGGTGCAACATTGTGTGGGAGCAGTTGTGCTCTACTGGGCATTATTAGGGGTATGCAGGCAACAAATTGTTTCATTTCATTTCAGTTCTGATTGCTGAAAGTTTTCATTTCTTTTTTAGATTTTTTTGGTTATTTTTCAGCTTTGGTCAATAGTGCGCACTACTGAGCCATAGGGGCATGTTTACTAAACATTCCTAACGTGCGGGGCCGTGCTAGTGTGCCTGTGCCATATAAGGAGTGGGCGGTTCAGGCAGAAAATAGAAAAAAAACGTTAGTAAGCAACCGGACGTGTGTGCGTCGCGCTAATGTGCGGGGGTCGACATTAGCGCGTGAAAAGGCAAAGTGGCGCGCTGCTGAGTATACAAAACAACAGAGCCGTGGTACAACGGTGAAGACACTGACCAATGGTGCAGGGGCCATGGGTTCAAACCCCCAGTGTGCGCAACGACAAAGGTCAGCTGAGGCAGTAACTGTAATGATTAACATTGTTTTAGGAGGCAAATTAATTTGGAACGGCATAAGGCGGCGCACAGTTATTTTTGGGCAGCAGAAGGTGGCGCACTGGTCCCCTTGGGCTGCAGAAGGCGGCGCGCTGATAGGCACAAGGCGGCGTGCTGATGCACAAGCACAGGAACAGAGCCACAGCACAATGGTTAAAACACTGACCAATGGTGCAGGGATCAGGGGTTCAACTCCTCGCAATGCCCAGTGAAAAATGCCTGCTGAGGCAGTATGTATTATGTTGTGGAGTGCTGTAGGAGGCTGTATAATTTTATTTTGTTATCACTACTAGCAAACGCACTCTCCCAGCATGTTAACATACGGCGGCCCATAAGGCACATGTTACAGTGCACTGTTCACCAAGGCACCCTTGAATGACCCCTATAGGGCAGCATGTATGTTGCGACACAGGATAATGTATAGTGCACCCTATAGGGATGGCAACCATAAGGTGGCCTACAGGGCGCCCTATGAAGCACCCTCAGAGGCACCTAATGGGTATAGTAAGCTGAGGGTGGTCTTGCCGGCATAGACATATGTACAGTAAATAAAAATAAAGCTGTGGACAGCCCTACCAAAGGGCCCCACTGTGGGTTTGAACCCATGACCTCTGGCTACACAGGCAGTGATGTAACCATTGCACTACAGCTCCATAGCTGTAAGCAAGCCCCTGGCTGGCTGCAGATAGCCTACACGTCACCTCACAGACAGTCTGCTGGTGTCAACAGGATAGGGTTAGGCCACCCGTACCCATGATGCACTGCACATGCAAATTAGCTGTCCGCAGATGGACACAAGATGGGGAATGCACCCCCACAGCACCTCGGCCCTGTTGGGGGAAGTGACCGGGTGCACCCACACAGCACCTTGGCCTAGTAGGGGGCACTGACCGGGTGTTTTACTGGCACAGAGTAGCCACACACCGTTACATCGTGCGGGTACTGTGCTCACCCTGAGTGTGCAATGAGGTGGCCAGGACCAGGTCAACAACACCTGCCATGGCTGATGGAGGTCAAGCGGGCGTTCCAAAGCAGTGTTAATGTGTAAGATAGCTTTTTTCTGCACAAACACCATTGTTATCCCGTTCTGCCGCCAACAGGCCGGCACCCCCCCCCCCCCCCCCCCCCAGTGGCAAACATGGTCCCCATCAAGGGATCCACACTCTACCTCCCTGCAAAGGTGGCAGTAGAGGGCAACATCAACCCCAGTCCTGGTGTGGTACAACACCACACCCCCCCCCCCCCCCCCCCAGGCAGGCAGCTCCATACACAGCCATAACACAATAGCAGACAGACATAAGCCCAGGGTATGGTAAGCTGCACTCCACCACCAGATATTCCCCTGCAGCAAGCCAACAGCCACTGCACCCTGCAAGCCATTATAGCAAGACAGTTACCAGCTACAAACAGTCTGCTGGTTAGTCCATAGTGCATGTTCCCAATGGAGATGCATGCACCCAGAACTGGGCTGTCTGCATACACAGCAAGCAGATAGATCAGTGACTGGGCCCCAAAGAGAAACCCATATCTATCACATGAGAGAACTACTATACAGCACTATGGGGGGGCCTAGCCATGCTGTGGTCACTGCACAGTCAGGGTGAGCGTGATCCCCCAGAAGGACATGCTTTGGCCACCCTGTCTGTGTAGGTGGTGGCCGGACACTACAATATCCCAGCCAATGTCCCTGCCAGGGCCCTATGCCCAGTGCAGATGCATCCTGGCCACGCCACCCTGCCCTGGCTATACCCATGGTACCTTGCACCTCATTATGCACATTGACTGGCCAATACTGGCAACAGTGCTGGCAGTGCGGGCTGTTGAAGGGGCTTGCAGCCAACACCCACTGTATAGACAGACACACACTTCCACACCTCTGCCATCATGGTGCTACGATTGAGGGGGTAAGTAGCCTTGCCCACCAAACCGGTCCTGAGCACGGCAAGGCATGGATATGGTACGCATTACAGCTGGTGGTCACTCCCCAGGGTGGTAAGCACCGTCAGAGGCCAGGCCTGGAGCATGCCCCGCAAACACCTAACAGATTGTTTGGATGGGGTCAACTAGCAGTATGTACGTAACGTATGGATAACTGCCTGCCTGTGCTCCTAGCAAACGTCTCCGAGCTGTGTACCGTATACCTCAGGTGTAGGGTGACATTGGTAAGTTATGCAAGTGCTCGTTTTGGGTGCTGCATGCACGGTCCAATGTTCTGCCTTTCCAGGAGACATTGGCCAATGGGGCCTGTGGGTGTGGGTGTGTCTGCCCTTGATGGCTGCTGCTTTACGGCACAGATTCCCAACTCCAGTCCAGGTTTGCATCACACTGTTCGGGTTTTCCTGCTATCCCTCATGAATATGCATGGGCTACATCTACATGCCATGGGGGTGGTGCATAGATATACAGCACAGGCATTTGTATGAGTGTCAGCATGGAACCTGACTGGTGTGTGGCCCACCAGGACTGCATTTGGGTGATTCTGCTCTAGGTACTGCCCCTGTTCATGGTGTCTGTGCTCAGTGGGGTAAAAGATAGATGTCTTACCATTGCATATGTCCCCGCCATGAAAGGTGTGTCCTTACTATCACTGTTTAGTTGTGGGAAAAATATGTGGGCAGGATTGGCAGTAGCCCCAGCTTGGCTTTGAACATGTGACCTTCTGTTCTTGTATGCACTGTCTGTGTGCACTGCACCACTGTTTAGCCACAGATTGGTTGGATTCCCTGGACTGTCCATGACTGTGGATCCGGCAGAACCTGTCTGTTGCAGTGGACTGTGCCAGCCTGCACATGGCTAGGCCTCTGTCTTCTGTGGTTAGCAGCCACTGCCCCCTGCACCACATGTACTTGTCCGCCAACATGCTGGCATGAACTTCTCTCAGAAAAAGCAGTTGACCTGATTGCAATGTGGCAGTATGGGACTGCATTTGGGGGACTTGGCTGTAGGTAATGCCCATTGTTGTGGTGTGTGTGCGGTGTTGGGTAAAATATGGGTGTTTTCCCCATGCATACAGGGGTGTCTGCGCTATCTTTATTTAGTGGTGGGTAAAATATAGGGACTGGGCTGGCAGGTGCCCCAGCTGGGTTTTGAACCTCTGCCCTCTGGTCCTAGAGGTAATGACTCTGTCCGCTGTACCACACTTTGGCCACAGAGACAGTTCAGCCCCTGGAGGCAGTAAGCCTGGCAGGATGGAGTCACAAACCCTGCTCTACGCAATTCTACTGTGGGCATATGCACCCTGTCTGGTGACAAACGTGCACATAAACCCCGGAAATGACCACGGGAAATGTGGGACAAAATATCACCACGCTGGGCAACAGTGATATTAATGGGCAACCATAGCAAACACTCCCAGGAAAGCTCCAAAACGTGGAAATGTTTTTTGGAAGAGTCTCCTCTCAGTAGACCCTTCCAAAATTCATTTCTTTTTTCTGGAGTTTTGCTGGGTGTGATTTCTGTATTTGCCCATCACTATAACTGTTCCCCAGCTGAATTACTATTTTTAATAGTTCTGTTGTGGTCATTTTCTATTTTTATTTTCACTTTTGTGCTGTGCACATGTATCACACTGCTCACGTTTTGCTGGTTTCCCCGGTTTTCCTGTACATTGCTGACGGAAATGGTTTCTCTTCCCTTTAAATGCTTTCTACCGCGAGTGTTTCACTCGCGGTAGTTTTTACATGCAAATTCGGGCCCGATACTGTGCGGGGAGCCTCTCCCCTCCCACTCTCCACCCATTGACCCCGTCCCTCCGCCCCTCCGGAGCCTTCCTCCGCCCTCCTTTCGCCGTTCCACGCCTCTATCGGACATTTGCGGGCCCGCACTTATACGGGGCCCGTTAGTGAGCTGCGTACCTGTGCGGGGGTGACACGCATGTGTGCGGGGCGTTTAAACGCGTTTCTGCGCGTTTCAGTGCCGCGTTGCCGTGCGCTATTTTGCGGCGCGCTATTTTGCGGATTTTAGTAAACATGCCCCATAGTGAGTCTATTATGCAATAACTCATGCTATTTGTGCAGTGTGCATAGTGTGCATTATTGCATAAGAGGGCACACCATTGCATAAAAGTGTGCCCTCTTATGCAATGGTACTATAGTGTGCCCTCTTATGGTACTATAGAGTGCTCTGTTAAGCAATGCTGTGTACTATTGACAAAAGACAGGGAATGAAAAAGATTTTTAGCATTTCTCCTTCGTTTTATTGGAAAATGACACAATTTCACAATTTCATTTCAGACGAATGCACATCCTTAGATATTTTTCTCAGAGCCTATTTTACAAAGGCATGCAAGTATAAAATAGGTGCATTTTCCAAATATTTTTTAGTAACCTAGTTATAAAGTTACTCTCCACTTGTGTATTTGGTATCTTTTCGGGTAAATTTTGTAAGGAACGTGAGCACTTAGGACAGAAAAAAGCAGTCCAAAGTGCTAAGCATATACAGTTGTGGTCAACATTATTGGTACCCTTGCATTTCAACCCCTTAGGGCACGATTACCATCGGGGCATGTCCGGCCCATCTGGACGTCCAAAAACTGAACGGGCTAGATTGGCACCCGATTCTGAACCCGCAGGAGCCATATGTTCCTATGGGATCAGAATCAGGTGCAACGGGCCTGGATGTGCAGGACGTGCCCCGATTATGTGTCACTGCATGTCCGGCCTGTTCCCCGACCAATCCACCCAAGGCCCCTGCATAGAACCTCGGTACCATGGTGTTCTGTTGCCATGGCATCAGGACACTATGCAGGAGCCCTGATTGGCCACATGCGTGGTACAGTACCCTCTCCCTATCACCCGACTCACGATTGGGCCTGTCAAGGCCGGGATAAGGTGGCGGGGCTCCCCCTGCTCAGCTCATCTGGTTGATGCCGGTCTTGCTGCACTGTCGTCCAACATCGGGAGGACTTATTCCACCTCTGAGGTGGAATAAGTCCCCCATCTAAGAAGCAGTCCAAAGGAGAGCAAAAACACCTACAAAGTACCAAATAAACCAAAGAAACCGGTGTAGACAAGTGGTCACAAGACTTTATTGTAGAAATCCCTATGCATTTCGGCTGATGGCCTTCATCATTCCAAAGCTTTAATAGTATTTTTTACATATAGGGGTATGTTTACTAAACTCCGAAAATCTGCGTGGCCCCGGTAGAGTGCGGGTGCCATATAAGGAGTGGGCGTTTCGCGCTGAAGAAGGAAATCCGTGATTTGCATATGCGCTAAGGTGCGCCCCGCACCTTAGCGCATCAGATGGCTGCGCGGGAGGCATATGTGGTACGCTGCTGAGCAAACAAAAGAGCAGAGCCACAGCACAATGGTTAAGGCACCTACCAATGGTACAGGGATCGGGGGGGGGCTTGATCCCCCACAGAGCCCAATAAAGATGGCTGGCTGATGCAATAATTTAGGTGACATTGAAATAATGGGCAGCATAAGGCAGCGCGCTAATGCTTTGGAGGAGGAGCGCTAATGGGCATAAGGCGGCGTGTTGTTTTAGGAGACATCACAATATGGGGCAGCATAAGACGGCGCGCTGCTAAGTAAACAAAAGAGCAGAGCCACAGCACAATGGTTAAGGCATCTACCAATGGTGTAGGGATCAGGGGTTCAATCCCCCACCGTACCCAATGAACAAGGCTTGCTGAGGCATTGCGTATTATGGGCATGAGTGGCTTAGGGGACATGTTATTCTTATTTAATTATCATTACTAGCAAACGCACCCTCAAAGCATGTTAACATGAGGCGCCCCATAAGGCACATTTCAAAGTGCACTGTCCGCCAAGGCACCCTAGAATGTAGCTTATAGGGTGCCTTATGAGGTCCCGCAAGGTCAGAGCACTGTTTATGATGGCAGCACTGTGCAGTTTAAGGAATGAAAAGCATTAGTAGGTGCACTGACATGCAAGGAGGAGCAGCAGTGGAGCACAATGGTTAAGGCACTGACTGCTGATACAGGGGTCATGAGTTTGCTCCCCAGGGTGCCTAATACGTAAGGCTGGCTGTGGCATCAGCTTTGCAATGTGCATATTTTTTCCTGCAGCACCGTATGTTTATTTTATTAATTGCTGCCAGCAAACACGCCCTCACGTGCCTTAAGTGAAGGTGCTGTATAAGGCACCCTATAAGACACTCCATAGGGCACATTATAGAGTGCACTGTCCGCCACGGCACCCTAATATGTTCCCTATAGGGCACCCTATAAGTTGTGTCACAGGATAATGTATAGTGCACCTTATATGGACAGGAACCATAAGGTGCTCTATAGGGTGCCCTATGGAGCGCACTCAGAGGCACCCTATGGGTACAGTACGCTGAGGGTGTTTTTGCTGGCATCAAAATGTGTACATTAACGACAAATAATGCTGTGGAAAACCCTAGCAAATAACCCCACTGTGGGTTTGAACCCATGATCTCTAGCTACACAGGCAGTGAAATAACCATTGGGCTACAGCTCTATAGCTGATAGCAAGCCCCTGGCTGGCTGCAAAGAGCCTGCACGTTACCACACAGACAGTCTACTGTGCTCACCAGGATAGGGTTAGCCCACCAGTACCCATGATGCACTGCACATGCAAATCAGCTGTCCACAGATGAACACAAAATGGGGAATGCACCCCCACAGCACCTCGGCCTGGTAGGGGGAAGTGACATGGTGCACCCCCACAGCACCTCGCCCTGGTAGGGGGTACTGACCGGGTGTTTTACTGGCACAGAGTATCTACACACCGGCACATTGTGTGTTTATTGAGTTTACTCTGAGTGTGCGATGAGGCGCCTAGGACCAGGTCCACAACACCTGCCATGAGGGAAGTCCAAAAGCATTGTTAATGTGTCAGATAGGTAATGTCTGCACAAACACTGTCTCAGTCAGGTGTAGCCCCCATGGACCCCCAGGTGGGATATGCACCACCACCCCACCCCCCCGGCCAAGCGTGACAAACATGGTCTCCCATCAATCAATCCACCTTATACCTCCCTGCAAAGGTGGCAGTAGAGGGGAACATAGACCCCCCCAGTCCTGCTGAGGAACAAACACCCCACAGGGGCAGTCAATGCAGCTCTATACACATCCATAACACAATAGCAGACAGACATTAGACCAGGATATGGTAAGCTGCACCCCACCACTATCTGATATTCTCCTGCAGCAAGCCATCAGCCACTGCACCCTGCAAGCTGCTCCATCAGGACACATACCAGCTACAAACAGTCTGCTAGTTAGTCCATAATGCATGTTCCCAGTGGAGATGCATGCACCCAGAACTGGGATGGCAGCATACACAGATATATCAGTGACTGGGTCCCAAAAGGACACCCATATATATCAAATGAGAGAAATCCTACATAGCACTATGGGGTTGCCTAGCCATACTGTGGTCACTGCACAGTCAGGGTGAGAGTGATCTCTCAGCAGGACCTACTGAGGTCACCCTGTCTGTGTAGGTGGTGGCCGGGCACCACAATGTCCCAGTCAGTGCCCTATGCCCTGTGCAGATGCACCCTGGCAAGGCCACCCTGTCCGGCCTACACCCATGGTACCTTGCTCCTCATTATGCACATTGGCAGCCCAATACTTGCAACATTGCTGGCAGTGTGGGCTGTGGAAGGTGTTTGCAGCCACCACACACTGGATAGACAGACAGCCACCCCCACACCTATGCCAGCATTGTGCTACTATAGAGGGGTTCAGCAGCCATAACCACCACACCAGTCCTGGACACAGTACATGCATGGATATGGTACTCATTACTGTTAGGGGTCACATTCCAGGGTGGTAAACACTGTCAGAGACCAGACCTGCAACACACACCGCAGACATCTGAATGATTGTTATGGTGGAGCTCCATGAACAAACTGTGCTTTACGTAGGACTGGAGATCTGCCAGTTATCATAGCAAACGTTTGATAGCTGTGTACCGTATACCCAGGTGTAGGGTGGCATTGCAGAGGTATGCAACTGCTAGTATTGGGAGATACAGGCAGGGCCCAATGTCCTGCCTCTCCAGGAGGCATTGGCCAATGGGTCCTGTGGGTGTGTGGGTGGGTATGTCTGGCCCTGTTGGCTGCTGCTCTACGGCAGGGTTTCCCAACTCCAGTCCTGGTGTTCCAAACACTGTTTGGGTTTTCATGCTGTCCCTTTGCAGCACAGGCATCATTATTAGAGGCCGCATGGAACCTGAATGGTGTGGGGCCCTCCAGGACTGCATTTGGGAGACTCTGCTCTAGGTAATGCACCTGTTCATGGTGTCTGTGATTGGTGTGTTAAAATATAGGCATATGACCAATGCATATGTTCTTAGCTATACAGTTTTGTCCTTACTATCAAGCTTTAGTTGTGGGAAAAATATGTGGACTGGATTGGCAGTAGCCCCAGCTGGGATTTGAACCTGTGACCTTCTGTTCCTATACACACTGTCTGTGTGCACTGCACCACTGTGTTGCCACAGATATGCTGTGTTCCCTGGGGAGTCCATGACTGTACATCCAACAGAGCCTGTCTGTTGTGGTGGACAGTGCCAGCCTGCACAGGCCTAGGCCACTGTCTGCTGCGGTTTGCAGCCACCGCCCCCTACACCACCTGTACCCTTCTGCCAACATGCAGACATGTCCCTATCTGGGAGAAACATATGACCTGAGTGAGTTGTAGCACTCCAGGACTGAGTTTGGGGGACTCGGCTGTAGGTAATGCCCATTGTTATGGTTTGTGTGCGGTGTAGGGTAAAATATAAGTGTTGGGACCATGCTTATGTTCTCTGCAATAAAAGTGTGTCTGTACTCTCACTGTTTGGTGGTGGGTAAGGCTATGGGGACTGGGTTGGCAGGAGCCCCAGCTGGGATTTGAACCTGTGCCTCTCTGGTTCTACAGGTACTGGCTGTGTCCGCTGCACCACACTGTGGCCACAGAGACAGTGCAGTCTCTGGAGATAGGAAACCTGGCCGCAAGAGTCAGACACCCGGCTCTGCACAATTTTACTGTGGGCTCGTTTACCTTGTATGGGGACAAGGGTGCACAAAAAACTCAAATATGCCCTTCAAAAAAGGGGAGAAAGATTTTACAACAAGCTGCGCAACAGTGATATCAATGGTCAACCTGAAATACACTCCCAGAAAAGCTCCATTACATTGCAGTGCTTTTGAATGAGTCTACGGAGCGTAGACCCTTCCAAAAATCATTTCTATTTTTTGGGGATTTCCTGGGAGTGTTTGTTATTGTTTCCCATTAATAGCACTGTTGCCCAGCTGGATTATAATTTATTTGGAATTTGTTGTGGTCATTTTCAATTTATATTTGCGATTTACTTCTGTGCACATGTATCACACTGCTCACGTGTTTTAGGTTTCCCCGCTTTTGCTGTACATTGCTGACGTAAATGGTTTCTCTTCCCCTTAAATGCGCTCTACCCCGAGTGTTTCACTCGCGGTAGTTTTTACATGTAAATTCAGCCCCGCTCCTGTGCGGGGAGCCTCTCCCCTCCCACTCTCCACCCATTGACCCCGTCTCACCGCCCCTCGGGGGCCTTCCTCCGCCCTCCGTTAGCCTTTCCCCGCCTCTATCGCACATGAGCGCACCGCAAACGTGCGCGTTTTCATCGCACGTGTGCGGGGCCCCTTAATGTGATGCGCACGCATGCGGGGCACTTAAGAGCACTTAAATGCATCATTTTAGAGCGCTCAAGTGCGCCCCACACAAGTGCGCAGTTTAGTAAACATACCCCATAGTGTCACTCCTCCTCCCCTTCTTCCTACCCTGTCCTTTCTGAATAAAGTATAGCCAGGTATAGTTACATCCCAGTCATGTTTTTCTGTGAACCATGTTTCTGTAACTGCCACTAAATCCAAGTCGGCCACTCCCACCAAAGCTTCAACATCAGGGATCTTATTTCCCATGCTACGGGCATTTATGCACACTGCTTTCCATATGTTACCCCTGTTACCCATTTCCATAAAGGTATTTAATGTATCACTTACCTGGGGGTTTTCACTTACCTGGGGGCTTTCTTCACCCATCCCCAATGAATCTAGTTTAAAGCCCTCTTCAGTAGATTAGCCAGTCTACTACTGAAGACTCGTCGACCTTTCTTGGACAGATTTGAGTCTTAAGATAAGCAAGGAAAACCCTCACCTATCTTTAAGTCACCAGAGTTAACCCAGCAACATCCAATATCGCTGATGCCTAGTTAATGCCATTCTCCTCCTCCACTCCACCCCAGTATTCCCCCAACACACCCCGATGCTAACTAGATAGCATTAGGGCACATAGGGGACTTAGATTGGGATATTCAACGGCACTAACCAAGTAAGTGCTGTTGAATATCCCTATCTAAGGCATTTACACAGTTTACTGGGCTGTAAACCATGTAAATGCCTTTTGAATATCAGGCCCTTAGTGCCTTTTTTAAAAAATCAATTTTTATATTTTTTGGTCACTCCAACTTCAACAGAACTCTGTCATGATCCTCTTCAAATATCCACACTCTCATGTCTCCATCTTAGCTTCTTTCCATTGGTTTCCCATTATGTTTTTCATTCAGTTAAACTCCTCTTTTCAACCTTTTGGGGGAGTGAGGTTAACCCTCCATTGCCCATGTTCTCTCTAAAATAGTTATCTCCAAGTTATAATGCCCTGTCCAATGTAAAGCTCCTTGATATCATGAAAGGCAGTATATAAGAAATGTTAAAAAAATAAAACGTTGTTAGCATGCTAAGTGGTAGGAAGTGATACTGCCAGGATCAAGGCACCTTGCAGGAAGTAGAGAGTATGAAGGATGTCTCAGCCTTTCACTTTCTGCTCAGCTGCAGTCTCCAAAGAAGCAGAGAGAAAGTCCTGAAAAAACAGAGGTCCCATGGGGTCCTGCTGCTCCTCTTTGGCCCACCAGTGCTAGAAAACAGCTTTGGGAGCAGGGTGGCTGTCAGCTGCAGAAGAGGACATACCCACGCTCCAAGCAACATTGGGCCGCAACAGCCTCAACAACACTGGCCACAGCAGCATAGTGTTGGTCAGGGGAGTGAGGCCTATCTTACTGCTGTATCAGTCCACACACCTTGCCATATTTCTTTTTATAGTCAAGTTCAACTGATCCTAAGTTAATAAAGAATCAGAAGGCTGGTTTTTGGCCCATATTTTGGGAATATGAATCAGTGCTTTCAATTCAAAGCATCAACATCTTATTTACATTAAACTTAAAGAGATTCATGGTCATGCAGTTCCCAATGTCTACGAGTCATTGACTGATGAGACAGTATGTCCCACTGAGGTAGTTTACTGGGATGAAAATTTGATCATCATCCTTGTAACAATAGTATGCCACTGTATGTACTTAATAGTCTGCTTAAGGGCTAAAACACACAATAAAAATAATGGACAAGGGCAGGGAGCCCTCTGGTACTCCACACTGAGCAAGCCATAGAGTTGATAAAGAAGCACCTTTCTTTACCTGAACCTGAACTAGTCCATTATTTATTTATTTATTTATTTAACCAGTTTTATATACCACCTTATCCTTCAATCAAAGTGGTTCACAATAGTAGCTGCTCATCGTACATTACAACATGTGGGTGAAAGTGGGGGGAGGGGGTAGTGGGTGGTAGAATTATATACAGGTATACAAACTATTTACAGCTGGCTCTTTTGTGATTGTGCATATGGTTCACGGCCTAAGATTAGCTTGTAGGGGATTGTATCTACTGCATGTCATAGGTTATGCGCCTTTGGTGACACAGTGTCAGAAACTGAAGCATGACTTTTTTGATTTGTAATATTGGATATTGGATCATCTTCCGATGAATGAACATGGAGGGAATCGTGGTGAGCAATTATTGCAGAAAGAGCAACGTTGGATTTATGAGTTAGATACTCTTGAACCAAGGGGTTTGAATTTCTCCATCGATTGGGGGATCTTTTAATAAGTCGTCTTCTTTTTCTTCGATACTTTAGTAAGACTCCTCCTTTTTCCTTGATATGTGGCTTTGATTGGCCCAGAAATGATTTAAATAGATGAGTGATGTCAAACACTGAGACGAAGTGAACATAGAATGGTGAGCAATACCCCCAATGAAGAGGAGTTCCCGCGAAACGTAGATCTTCATTGGGTAATCTTGGATACAATCGAGTGATGCTTGAGTAGCAGCCTTCTATGTCAAGATGTTGTGGAGGAAGCCCCCGCAGTTTGGAGTGTGATTCTTAACTTAAAGCTAAGTACAAACAGGTGGGCTGGGTAATTGCTAGAGGAATGTACTCAGCAGTGGTTTTGTGCTTTGTTTCAGATGATGACGGATATACGGTTTTGAAACTTAGCGCCTTCATATTTGAGTAAGCTGGTCTTCATAAATGGAGTGCTGGGATAACTAAATAGTGATATTTTTCATAATTTCTTTTTAAAAAGGTTCTATGAATAAAATAATAATAATTAAAAATAATGAAAATTAAGAAAATTATTTGAATTACAAGGGAGTTTTTTAGACTTATGATGTGTGTGGTAATGGCGCGTCCCTTTCTGGCAAGTATTTGATCTTGCTGCCTGAATGAGAAGCATTTTCACTGAGGTCTTTTCTTCTCTGATTTATAATAATTATCGTCAGCATCTTAGAAAGTGGTTGATTAATTTATTGCAGTGTCCATTTTTGTTAGTGCCTGATTAGTTAAATACCGGAGTATTGTGGTTTGCTGAGGCCCTAATAGCTTAAAACATCCAAGATGTCAGTTTGCCAGCAGAAACTGAACTTTAATTGATTTTTGATGAATGACTTTCTAAATTAACATGTTGCTTTAGGTTAGTGTGCTTGAATGTCTGATGACATCAAATGCAAGAGAATACAGCCCCTTGTAGACCCTGAATATTAACTGTAGTACAAACAAGCCTTAGCAAATTATGACTTTGGTTCAAGTGAAAAGAGGTCAGCAAAGTGTGATGTTTTATCTGTGCAGAAAGAGTGATTTATTTCTGTTGCTCATGCATGCTAAGGGACGATTCTGAAAACCCACAGGCAGATTGCAAGTACCAGCAAGTTCATTTTTAAAGGGAAACACCCCCATACTGTTTTTCTTCAAAAATTCATGGTTGCTTTAGAGAGGGTGCAAAGCAAGCACAGTAAACCATGCACAGGTACCTCAAAATTAACTGCACACACTATTTCCAACCTCAGCTCCATCCCTTTTTCCACAGGCAAAAATTCACTTGTGAAACAGCACAAATATTTTTGGTAGATGAGGGGAAAGCAATTTTCAAAAAATGCAAAGTGTGCTTTCAAGTCAATGCTGATTCCTGGGTTTTCTTGACAGTGTAACCAGAAGTAGATTGCTAGACCTTTCTTCCAAGACAACGGAGAGTTAAATGACCTACCCAGGGTCATGAGGAATGCAAGTAGGAATCAAACCTTGTTCTCTTGGTTATCAAGCCAGTGCACTAATCACTAGGTTACTCCTCCACTCCTAGCAATTTTTAGCCCAGGATATTTACTCAGGTAACAATTTAGTTGTCCGGACAAATTCCTTTGAGGAGGGCAAGCTCACTCTTAAAGTTTAGTCAAAATATGATATACTGTAAATTAGATCTGAAATCTGCAAACCTTGATTTAAATCCTGATCATAGGACAGGAAAGCCCCTGTTCCACCAAAACTTTGTCCCCAGGAACACCTTTTTATGTTCATATTTCATCATGTAATTTTATAAGAGCTATTTTCCACTTGTAAAACATACTTTCCATATGGAAAATACTGCTTAAAAATATTCAGTTACTATTCATATAAAATTATCATTGAATAGGAGTAATAGTTTCTTCTTTGCAGCATGACCAGCAGTCCTCCAGACCAACCAGTCTCAGTGACCCTCAGCAGGATTTATTATTCGGTTCTCAGAAGTAATGCTTAACCGTGTTACTACATCTCATCAAATTCTCTGTATAGAAAACACATTAAATATCATAGTGGGAGTTTTCTTTTTTTCTTAACATTTAGGATAACAGTAGCACAACAAAAGAAAGTCATACACTAACACATTTTCTTGCAAAGATGGCCAGAAGACCCCCTGAGCCCTTCAACCACAAGCAAATACAAAAGCCTAGAATTGAGAAAAAGAACTACATGCCCAGTGTTCCTTATTACTATTAACTTACTTGTTTATGGCCCTGTCAGCAACAGCCACACCTCCTTAGCAAGCGCCCACCTATGCTGCTTGGCACATTTATGCCAATATGATTGAGTTCACCCTATTTCAACTGATTCTGGAAGCAAGGTGGTGTTGGGCCAATTTTCTATAGACTGAGCTGCCTGGCATAGGGGAGGAATATAATTTTAATACAAAAACCATCATCTTAAAATAACCAGAAACCAACATCTTAAGAAACAGAAGAACTAAGTAACACATCTAATCTGATCAAGCCAGACTGAGAAAAAGGGGAAAGAGGAAGAAGAAAGAATGGGAGGAGGTGAGGGAGGGGACATTCCCAGAAATGTTCTCATGCTCAAAATGTGCCTACACCCAAAAACATGTGACTATGATTTATTAGTACGATTTTCATATACAGTAATAGACCAGAGCTGTGTTAAGAGAGCAAGGGCTACTGATTATTCATGCAAAGAACTATAACAGACTTAGAGGCATGTTTACTAATGCATGCTAACTGTTAGTGTGCAGTTAAGCACATAGTTCCTGCACTAAATGAGTAGTGGGCCATCAGTGGGCTGGGAGTAGGTGGGCTGTAGGTGGAACGTGAGTGTGAATGGTGCTTCATGGTTAGCGTGGGCATTTTAGGTGCATGCTAACTGCAATAGTACTTGTTAGCACAGGTGCATTTAATAACACCTCACCGAGTGCATCCGTGTGCCAGTTAATGCAGTGTGACATGGAAACAGCAGGAGGATGGAAGCATCCCACGGGAGCAGAATTGGGGCAATTGGACAGGCCAGACATGCCCCGATTCAGCAGCGCTGCATGTCCGGCAACCTTCCCGTCTAACCCTGTCAATGTTCCTGCATGGAGCCTTGGTGCCATAGCGTCCCATTGCCATGGCACCAGGATGCCACTGAGGAGCCCCATACAGCTCCAAAACTGTATTTTCCTACCACCCAGCCCCCGGAGGGGCCTGCCAAGGCCAGTATGGGCAGCAGGGAACCTCCTGCTTCCTCTTACCTTCCTGATGTGGTCCGCCAGTGCCGTTTGCCGCAGTCAGGGGTGAGTTATTCCACCTCCAAGGTGGAATAAGTCCACCATCTATCTCCTCCAAGCTGGATGTATGGGGCCGTTACCGGAATTGGCCCTTTATGTCTGGGGTCATGGGCCCGTCTCCATCCCGCCCACAGTCCTCCTCCGGCCCACCCTCTCCCGCCCCTATCCAGAGCTTCCCACACATTTCCTCTATACGTTTCCCACACATTGGGAACAGTATTGGCCCCAAACAATTAGTGGATGATGTACGTCCAAATTGGACGCACATCCCTGTTAATCGCTGTTTGGAATGATCCCCCATAGTGAATACACATGCAAACCCGAAATTGTCTAGGTCCAGATTTACACCTGCTCCCTGATACAAATAGGTAGGGGAAAAGTACTCTGTTTGCCCCTATCTTTATAGGAGAGATCAAAAGGGATATCCCCCTTAATTCCTTTGTGTTTTTTTCCTCTCCAAATTGAAACGAATACTACTACTACTACTACTACTTATTTCTAGCGCTACAAGGCATAAACAGCACTGTACAGGCATATGTAAACGATGGTCCCTGCTCATAAGAGCTTACAATCTAATCAAGTCAGGCAACACAACAGCTGAGGACAAGGATACATCCAGGGAATGGTAAGGAGGTAGAAAGGAGACTAAGCAGAACAGGATCCAAAAGCAGCCTCAAAGAGGTGAGTTTTTTGCAAGAATATGAAAAGGGTCAGAGATGATGTCTGACATACAGACTTCACTAATATGTTCCAGGTATAAGGAGTAGTAAGGTGAAAGGAATGAAGCCTGGAGTTGGCAGTGGAAGAAAAATGGACAATCTGAAGCAATCCCCAGAGGAGCAGAGTTCATATGGAGGGGGTGGAGGGAGAGATGAGAGAGGAAAGACAGTGAGGAGCAGCAGAATGAGTGCATTTATAGGTCAGTAGGAGAAGTTTGAACTGGATATGGAAATGGATAGGGAGCTAATGAAGCGACTTGAGAAAAGGAGTTATGTGAGCATATTGGGGCTGGTGGAAGATAAGCCACACAGCTCAGTTTTGAACAGATTGAAGAGGAGAGAGATGATTCAGAGAGAGACCAGTGAGGAGCAGGTTATAATAGTCAAGGCAGGAGGTGACTAGAACATGGATAAGGGTCTAGGTAGTGTGAGTAGAAAGGAAGGGATGAATTTTGCTGATGTTATAGAGAAAGAAGCAGCAGGTTTTAGCCATCTGTTGGATGTGCACAGAGAAAGAGAGAGTGGAGTCAAAGATCACCCCAAGGTTGTGAGCTGAGGAAACAGGGAGGAGTGTAGTGTCATCCACAGAAAAAGAGGAGAGAGGCAGGTGAGGTGGGTTTAGGGGGAAAGATAAGGAGCTCAGGTTTGGCCGTGTTCAGTTTCAGACAGCAGTGAGACATTCAGGCAGCAATATCAGATAAGGAGGCAGAGATTCAGGAATAGATTCCTGGAGAGATTTCAGGTGCAGAGAGGTAGATCTGAGAGTTGTCAGCATAAAGATGGTACTGATGGGTTTAGGGGGAAAAATAAGAAGCTAATTTTTTGCCATGTTCAGTTTCAAATGGTGATGAGACATTCATGTAGCAATGTCAGGCAGGCAGAGATCTGGGCCTGGAATGCCAGAAAGATATCAGGTATAGAGAGGTAGATCTGAGAGTCATCAGCATAAAGACGGTACTGAAAACCATGGGAGGAGATGAGCGCACCAAGAGACTGGGTACATAGAGAGAAAAGGAGTGGGTCCAGGACAGATCCTTGGGGTACACCAAGCAAGGACAAAGTGTCGAGGAGAAGGGGGTGGTCAACAGTGTCAAGAGCAGCAGAAAGGTCAAGAAGGATGAGGATTGACTAAAGGCCCTTGGATTTAGGCAGGAACAATTCACTGGAGACTTTGGTGAGGGCTATTTTAATAGAATGAAAAAGTTGAAAGCTAGATTGCAATGGATGCAGAAGGGCATGAGAGGAGAGAAAGTCAAGGCAAAGACGGTGAACTATGTGTTCAAGCAATTTATAAATTAAAGGGAAAATGGAGATGGGTTGATAATTAGAAGGACAGGTAGGGTCAAGTGAGGGTTTCTTGAGGAGAGGTTTGACCACAGCATGCTTGAAATCTGGAGGAACAGTTGCAGTGGAGAGCAATAGGTTGAGAATGTGAGAGATGGAAGGGATGGCAGTGGAGGAAATGGAGCTTAGGAGATGGGTGGGAATAGGATCAGAGGAGCAGGTGAGTTTGGAGGAGGAAAGAAGATATGTGATTTCCTCATCAGAGATCTTAGAATAGAAGAGAGGGTGGCAGAGGTTGAGGGGAAGACTTGAAAGTGAAGAGGGGAAAGAGCTGATCTCATAGAGAACTGGAGTGTAATCTTGTGAATTTTGTCATGGAAATAGTTGACCAAGGTTTGGACAGAAAGGGAAGGAGGGGTCAGAGGTGAAGGCACCGTGAGGAGAGAGTTAAGAGCTGTAAAGAGACGGTGAGGGTCAGAGGCAAGAGAGTTAGGATGACATAATATTTTTGTTTGGCAAGGGCTATGGCTGTCTGGAAAGAGGCAAGCATGAATTTGAAGCATAGAAAGACCGCAAGGGTCTGGGATTTGAGCCAAATGTCTCCTTCCCTTGTCGAACCTCCCTTGTTTCTCTTGTATTGTTCTGTCTGTCTTGATTAGATTGTAAGCTCTACAAGCAAGGACTGTCTTCTTTATAAGTTTGTACAGCACTGCAAATGCCTTGTAGTGCTATATAAATGATTAATAGTAATAGTAGTAAATGCATTCAACTGAGCAGGCACAGAGCATAAATAGCAGGTAGTCGAAGACAGCCAGAGTAGAGGTACAGTACGTCTCACAGAATGTGGCATGGGCAGAGCAAGAGCAGAGGAAAATGTGGTGTTATAAGAAGCTACTGCCTCATCATTAGACTCCGATGACATAGTGGAAGAAAGAGGTGATGAGACAGTAGTGGACAGAGCCAATGGGTCAATAGAATGAAGGTTTGTAAAGAGGTTGGAGGAGACTGGGCGAGATTGAGGAGGGGGGAGATGAAGAGTGAAATTTAGCAGGTAATGGTCAGATAATGGAAGAACTGAGGTGCAGAAGTTTGAGGGCAAACAATTAGAGAAGACAAGGTCAAGGCAATGACCATGCTAGTGAGTGAGGGCAGTGGATCAAATTTGGAGGTTGAATGAGGAGGTAAGAGAAAAGAGCTTTAAGGCTTAAGGGTCAGAGAGGGAAAGACAATGGAGTAGTAGCGTAATGGTTAGAATATTGACTTGGAAACCAAAAGACCACTAGCACTCATCGTGGCCTTGGGCTAGTCACTTTACCTTGCATTGCCTCAGAAGAATCTGAGTTATCAATGTCTCTGTTTAATATACATTACCAAATTTAAATTACAATGTAAACTGCTTTGACTAAAATGTTAAAGCAGTATAAAAATGTTAAATAAATAAACATGAATATTAAATTCACCAAGAAAAGGAATATGGAAGATGAATCCAGAAAGAAGGAAAGCCATGAGTCAAATCCAGTGAGAAAGTTAGAGGTGGACTTGTCAGAGGGTCTATAAATAACAGTTATCTGGGGAGGTAGTGGAGTAAAAAGGTGGATGGAGTGGACCTCAAAGGAGGGAAAGGAGTGAGACTGGGGCAGAAGGAGGGATTGAAATTGGCAGGAATGAGAGAGTAGAAATCCACCACCATGACCAGTAGGACTAAGTGTTTGGGAGAATTGGTAGCCACCATGACAGAGGGATGTGATTGAAGCTGAGGCTTCTGGAAGGAGCCAGGTCTCAGAGCAAGAATTAGAGATAACGGGATCATGAATAAAGGCAAACTTATTTGATATGGAGTGTGTATTTGACAAGGCACATGAGAAAGAGAGGGAGAAAGGGGAAAAGTAGAGCATTATGAATAAAATTTGAGCAATAAGTGGAGATCCGACATGGAAGAGTGAGAAAAATTTAGGGTGGCCATATTTGGGATTGATATCTCCAGATAATAAAAGGAGAAGGAGGAAAAGAGTGCGGGGCAGAGAGGTGATGGCACGGCGGTAACGAGGGTGAGGTTTTTGCAGAGAGAGAGAGAGAGAGAGGAGTGGGAGAAATAAGGATGGTAAGGGAGGTGGGGCTAGACGTTGTTGGTATGAGGGGAGATTAGGGAGTTTTAATAATAGGAAGAGAAAGTGAAGTGAAGCCATAGGAAGAGATGGAGAGGAGAGCAGAAATCAAAAGAAAATAAGAAGGATGGGCAAGAGAAGGATCTAGGGGATTAGGGTGCTTGAAGGAATAACAAGAAGCAAGCAATACAAACTAAGCCTGGTCTCAGCCATTAGCATGACCAGCATAATGACCCTTGTCCTCTGGCAAAAAGGCAAAAGTACAAATACAAAGTGCAATTCAAAAGTCTAACTGAATAACTATCTAAAATTCAAAAACAGTCTAAAAAAATTCAGTAGGTCTTCTAAAATGGTGCAGGCAGGCAGTTACTACGTGCCAGTTGAGAATGAGACAGGCCAGGATTGAAGGATTTTCACAGCCCCCAGCAGGTTGGGAACTGTTAGGAAAAGGCCCTGCCAAATAGTGATGACAGATACAGGTTACCTAAGGGGCTCAGCTGCACAACTGCAGCCAAAAGGCAGCGACAACGAAGTTCAAGTTCAAGTCAAAACAAAGTTCAAAGCACAAAGCAATGCTGATAATTTAAATTTATCAAATAAATGTTGTTAACCAGAAATTGACACCCACTGATTCATCAGACACAGTCTCTGTGGCTTCAATCCTTTTGTATGACTCTGCTTCCTCTGCCCCCATGCTCTCTCTGCCCTCAGTGCTGTGGGGCTCAGTTTCCTAAAGGATTCCACCTCTGGCAGCCTCCATATGAATCACTGCCCGCTCCAGCCTATTTCCTGGCTCCATAGGATCCTCTGTAGGTGCATAGCAGCATCTGCACACCTTAGTTTGTAAAATGGTTAGATACACATGTAAGTGCTGACATTTCCACATTCATGTTGTGAAATGCTGACACGTATAAGTTGCCAGCTTCCCTTTGTCAATTTTTCCTACCTGTACATTTCTGAAATGGCTCTCCTCACTGCATGTGGGTGTGTATTTTAGAAATGGCTTCACGTTTAGCAGAGCTGGTCCTAAAATACCGTCAGAATTGAGTATGTACTGACCTCAGTGTCCTTCTGATCTCCACATCCTATCTAAAATGTGCCTTTAAATGAAGAAAGATTAGATGTACAATAGTACAGTTGAAAGAGCGCAAAAGAATGCTATTTTTTTTGTAAATGAAATAGGAAAAATAAGGTCTAGTCCGTGCATGTTATACACATTTTGCACTACCTATTCTGCTACTGTAAACTGACTTTTTCCTAGCTTGCAGGGTGAGGTATCACATAGTATCTTATGGAGGCGGCAATATGCTTATCATTCTTTAAGCTTCCCGTATCTTGTACATACTTGAAAACAAAGTGGATAGAACAGTGTAGTTTCCATGTTGGTCACCTTGAATGGATGGAATGGACTGGAGCTGACAGGTCCTCTCATGCTCCGCTTGCAATATATGGAATTGAAAGCGATTTGTCTGTAGGCAGTTATAAGATAGTTAAGAGTATATATACCAATGCTTATAATCCACTTACACAAGAATTATATGATGAGACCATCCAGGTTAAAAGTACAGGATCACAAGAGCATTTCATTAAAATGCTTTACTACTACTATTAATCATTTGTATAGCACTATAAGGTGTATGCAACGCTGTATATATAGATGTAAGACACTGTCCTGCTCATCAGAGCTTACAATCTAATCAAGATGAAAAAAAAAATCACAGATCTAGAGACTAGAATATGGTAAGATACACAAGTGGTGAACAAAAGAGTGAGGAGCATCAGGATCCAAAAGTGGCTTCAAGGAGGTGGGTTTTCAGCCTGGATTTGAATAGGGCTAGAGAAGGAGCCCGATGCACAGACTCAGGTAGTTTGTTCCAGGCATATGAAGCAGCAAGGTGGAATGAACAGTCTGGATTTGCCAGTAGCAGAGAAGGGCACAGTTGCCAGAGGAGCAGAGTTCCCGAGGAGGGCAGTAGAGTGAGATAAGAGGAAAGGTAGTGAGGAGACGCAGAATGGATGCACTTGTAGGTCAGTAGGAGAAGTTTGAACTGGATGCAGAAATGGGTAGGGAGCCAATAAAGTGATTTGAGTAGAGGTGTTACATGAGCATTGTGACATTGACGGAAGATAAGCTGTGCAGCTGAGTTTTGAACAGATTGAAGGAGAGAGAGATGATTCAGAGGGAGACCAGCAAGGATCAGGTTACAATAGTCACAGCGGAAGGTAACTAGTGAGTGGATAAGGGTCTTAGTAGTGTGAGTAGAAAGGAAGGCATGACTTTTGCTGATGTTATAGAGAAAGAAGCAGCAGGTTTTAGCCATCTGTTGGATGTGCACAGAGTAGAGTCAAAGATGACCCCAAGGTTGTGAGCTGAGGAAATGGGGAGGAGTGTAGTGTCATCCACAGAAATAGAGAAGGGAGGAAGAGGAAGTGGGTTTAGGGGGAAAGATAAAGAGCTCAGTTTTTGGCCATGTTCAATTTCAGATGACGGTGAGACATCCAAGCAGCAATGTCGGATAAGCAGGCAGAGATCCAGGACTGGATTCCTGGAGAGATTTCAGGAGCAGAGAGGTAGATCTGAGAGTCGTCAGCATAAAGATGGTACTGAAAACCATGGAAGGAAATAAGTGTAGAGTGTAGAGAGAGAGAAATGTAGGGGTCCCAAGACAGAGCCCTGAGGTACACCAACTGAAAACAGGATAGCAGTAGAGGAGGATCCACCAGAAATACACTCAAAGTGTGATGGGAGATAAGAAAACCAGAACAGAACAGAGCCCCTAAATCCAAGCGAGGACAGGGTATTGAGGAAAAGGTGCTGATCAACAATGTCAAAGGCAGCAGAAAGGTCAAGAAGGATGAGGATTGAGTAAAGGAGCTTGGATTTGGTGAGGAATAACTCACTGGATACTTTGGCAAGAGCTGTTTATGTGGAATGTACTGTAAAGGATGAAAGTCAGACTGTATTGGATCCAGAAGGATTTGAGAGGAAAGAACATCAAGACAGCAGCAGTGAACCACTCGATTAAGTAGTTTTGAAGCAAAGGGGAGGAGAGAGATAGGCTGTTAGATGGAAGGACAGGCAAGGTCTAGTGAGGGCTTTTTTGAAGAGAGGTGTGACCAGAGCATACTTGAAGGCCACAGGAATAATTGCAGTAGAAAGCAACAGGTTAAGGACATAACAGATGGAAGGGATGACTGTGGAAGAGATGAAGCTTAGTAGATGGAAGAGAATGGGATCAGAGGTGCATGTAGTCAATTTGGAGAAGAAGAGAAGATTTGCAATTTCCTCCTCAGCGATTTCAGAAAAGGAAGAAAAAGTGACACAAGGTGAAGAGAGAATTTGGGATTGAAGAGGAGGAGGGGGAGGTGGAGGTGAACCTGAAAAGAATTCAAGACTAATCTTTTGGACTGTCATGGAAATAATCAGCCAAGGTGGAGGAGTGGAGTGGAGTGGAGTGGAGGAGTGGTTGGGGCAAGGTACTTCAGGCCGGAAGGTCAGGGGTTCAAATCCCACTAGAGGACAGCAACCTTGGGCTGGAAGGACTGGGGTTTCTAGTCCCACAGGTGCTCCTTGTGGTCTTGGGCAAGCCACTTAACTCTCCATAGCCATGTTCCCTGTAAAATAGTTATCTCCAAGTTTATAATGCCCTGTTCAACCACACTGATGTGGAATATAAATAATAAATAAGGTCTGGGCAGAAAGTGAAGGAGGGACCTTGAAGAGAGAGTTAAGCATAGCAAAGAGATGGTGAGAGTCAGAGGCAAGAGAGTTAGTCAGATGGACATAGTAGTCTTGCTTGGTGAGTGCTATGGCTGACTGAAAAGAGGTTAGCATGAATTTGAAATGTAAGTAGTCAGCAAGGGTATGTGATTTAAGCCAAAGACACTCAGCTGAGTGGGCATAGAAACATAGGTAGCAGATTGGCAAGGTCAGCCAGGATTGAGGTATGGTATGCCTTACAGTGCATGGAATGGGAGGAGCAAATGCATCATGAGCAGAGGAGAGTATAGTGCTATAGGAAGATACTTCCTCATCAACAGACTCAGATGACAGTGGAGGAAAGAGGTGATAAGACAGTGATGGAAAGAGCTGAAGGGTCGATCGTGTGAAGATTCCTAAATATGTTGGTGGAAATTGGGCGAGACCAGGGCGGGGGTGGTTAAGAGTGAAGGTTAGCAGGTGATGGTCAGATAATGGAGAACTGAGGTGGAGCAGTTTGAGGGTGAGCAGTTGAAGAAAACCAGGTTAAGGCAGTGGACATGCTTGTGAGTAGGAGCAGTAGAGCACAACTGGAGGTTGCATGAGGCAGTTAGGAAAAGGAGTTTTAAGGCATAAAAGTCAGAAAGGTTATCAAATTGGATGTTAAAATCCCCAAGAATAAGGGAAGGGGAAGATGCATCCAGAAAAAGGAGAACCAGGAGTTGGTCTATGAGAAAAGGAGAAGTGGACTTGTTGGGGGTTTGATAAATGACAGCTACCCAGAGAGCTAGTGGAGTAAATAGGTGGATGGTATGGACTCCAAAATAAGCAAAGGAATTAGATTGAGGCAGGTGGGGTTGAAATAGGCAGGACAGAGTAGAAATACAACACTGCCACCATGGCCAATGCATATGGAAATGTTAAGGCACCTTAAAGGCCTTATAACACATTTGTCAGCCTTAACATGCCTTACAGTGCATGCTTATTTATTTTTTATACTGCACTCTTTAGAATCAGTACAGTTTACATGTGTATTAACAGGTACTTTTTTTTTATTCCCTTGTCTCCAAAGGGCTCACAATCTAAGGGGTATGTTTACTAAACTGTCCTAATGTTACCGGCGCTAGTTGCAGCGATAATGTGAAGAATGCCATATAAGGAGTGGGCGTTCCAGTCCTAAGGTAGCAAGAATCCGTATCGCGCGATAGTGGGCGCCATGGCACATTAATGCACGTTAACCCTAAGTACATGCCAGCGCAGTGTTAGAAGCTATAACAATGTTACTGCAATGACTGTGGAGGCAGAGGTCATGAGTTTGATTCTGCAGTGGTGTAATCTAAAATGGCTGTCTGAGGCATTTCTTTCATTACAGCAGAAACACCCTCACAGTGCTGTAACCTAAGGTGCCTCATAAGGCGCCCTATAAGGTGTCCCATAGGTCACATTATAACGTGCCCTGTCTGCCAAGGCACCCTATAATGTGCCCTATAGGGTACTGTATAGGGCGCTTTACAGGGCGCCTATGAGGCACCTTAGGCTACAGCACTGTGAGGGTGTTTCTGCGGTGTTTCTTATTTACAGTGGAGGCAATTAGTGGAGCAGTGACTCCTCCAGAAAGGAGGTGGTCCAGGGAGGAGGTAGAGTAGGCACAGAAGCAGAGCTCTAGCATCATCCAGCGAAGCCCTAGATACCGATCCTTCCAGGCCTTAAAGCAACCACTGGTCCAGTTGCACTCCAGCACACAGGTGAAACTTGTGGGGAAGGAAAGGGGGAAGATTTCTGGTAATGGAAGATGGGAGAGGGGAAAAAGGGTTTTCTTATTTTACTGGCATTATTTTGTGAGCCTTATTACTCCCAATTTATCCAAATGGTTCTCTGATCCTCTGTAGGAATATATGAGGGATTCTTCCTGTTTTTGAGTGCTTATGCTCCAGGGGGATTAGTAGCTGAACTGTCTGAAGGCATTGTTGGTATTTTCTATACACTTACAGTTGCAGATGTTAATAAAGTTTGTAAATACTGCCGGTCGACCTTGCTCACAGTCACACTTATTTTCAGTGCATTTTTTCTAGGAAAAAAGTACTAGTATTCATATGCATGGCTCTTTTTTTTAATACATGGGTCAATTTCAGCAGCCAATGAAAAATGTGCCGTACCACCACATACCCTCTCAAAAAAAGGCCTGCTTATCTTTGGTGTTCTTGGAGGGAACTTCCAGCTGCTAACACCATCAAATGGAGGCACATGTTAAGCAAATTGGTAAAGCTCACTTAGCTTCTGGAATGCTCATTCTGCTAAGGTTGAAGGACCCAAAACAGCTGCGTAGATTTTAGGATGGTTCTACTGGTTATTGGGGATAATGTTTGTGATATGGAAATGCATGTATGTGATACAACCAAGAAAGATACCTAGCAATAGTACCTGTACCATGAAAACACTGATAAATAAAGAACCTTCAATTAGCTGAAATTAGATTTGCAAATTTAAACACCAAGAGCCCAATATTCAAAGATGTTTACACGGTTTACAGAACTGTAAACCATGTAAATGCCCCTAAGCGGGATATTTAGCAGCACTAACACAAGTTCTTTATTCATCAGTGTTTTCATGGTACAGGTACTATTGCTAGGTATCTTTTTTGGTTGAGCTTTACCAATTTGCTTAACATGGTGCATCCATTCTTTTATGAGCAAACTAGTACTGTTACCCAGTTGTAGTGCCCCTTGTGGGTGTTCTGGGTCCCAGGGCCAACCTGGCAGGAGTCTCCTTTGGGGAGGCTCTATCAGTCCCTAAATGCTTTGCACCGAGTGCCTCCATTTGATGGTGTTAGCAGCTGGAAGTTCTCTCCAAGAGCACTAACACAGTTAGTGCCGCTGAATAACCCCAAATAATGCCACTATATTACCCAGCATCGTGACGTACTGGGGACGTTCCGAGGGTGATACTTCAACATTATCATGCAGCAGTGATTATCGCCACTGCACAGTTAGCTTCCGCGCCATGTGCAGTGACCCTGGATATTCAATGCAAGTGGCTGGATATAGCCCCGGATTGAATATCTAGGGTTAAAGTATGGCGGTGACGGCTATGCGCCTTAGAGGCATATAGCCATCGCAAACGAATATCAGGCCCCCAAACAAATGAGAAGCCCTGGGTCTCTGAAGACCACAAGCAGATCAGATTTTCAGGATATCCTTAATGAATATGTATGAGATAGATTTGCATACAATTAAGCTGATATGCATGGAAGTCTATCTCATGCATATCCTTCAGAGATATACTGAAAACCTGACCCATCTGCAGTCCTCAAGGACTGGAAAAGAATATACATATGAAGGCGGGATGTCAAATCAAAATAAATAAATACCATTGCCCTAGGTGTATATACAATGTAACATTTAACAGCCAATACTGAAAATGACAAGGGAGCCAGTGTTTTGCTAAACTGGCTTGCTTCATTAAAGATGAACCCAAAATGTCTAGAAATAAGATTTATGGTGCTTTCAGGGACACACACTGCTCACAAGCAGTACTGTCTAAAGCAGCTTGTTGAGTTTCAGGTTGTTCCAGTTTATAGATCATCAATTCTCCATTTAATTATAATTTCCCTGGCTTTGTTTATGAATCATGCTGCTTGAGGCTATACTGAGGTCCTCAACAATTGTTTGCTATTCTGTATTAGTTTATAAAGGAGAGGAACAGCAAGCTGGCACATTATTATTTAGCAAGCAAGAAGCTTTTAGTCTGGCAGGCTCCTGCCTATGTTGTCTAAGGGGGGTTTTGACCAAAGTATGTTAAACAGTTAATATGTGCTTTAATCCACATAACCGTTAGCACAGGCTTGTGCTAACAGCTACTGCATGGTAAAAATAGCAACATGTTAGAAATCACAAGCTAACTGCTTAAGGACTTGCAGGGTGGGAACCGGGTAGGGAACGGGTGGAGAATGGAGGTGGATAGCACAGGCAGAGCACAGTACTTTACCATATACTAAACTATCATGGCTGCTAATAGCGTGGGTGCACTTAACACCACTTCTTGTAGTGGGTTAAGTGCAACCGTGCTACCGGCAGGCAGATAGCCTGGGCCCTGTCCAGAAAAAACCTTAGGGGTATGTTTACTAAACCGCAATAACGTTACCGGCGAAAAGTGCAGTGCTAACGTGAGCAATGCTATATAAGAAAGTGGGCGTATCGGCGTTGAGGTAGCAGTGGCTGTGTAATGCGCGGTAAAGGGCACCTTGCTAGGTATTGCGCGTTAAATGGACAATACATATTGAAGCTGACAGCACATTACAAGGCTGAAGGCGCTGTATAAGGTGCCCTGTAGGACACCTTATAAAGCGCCTCATGAGGTGCCTCAGGTTAAGGCACCTTATAAGGTGCCTTAACCTAAGGTGCCATTCAAGGTACCCTAAGGATGTTAAGGTGACCCAAGATATGGTGCCCAAGGGCAGTAAGGTGCCCCAAGTTGACAAGCATGAAATGTAAGGGCAAAAAGCTGATGTAACCCTAACACTGCACAGAGCACCAAGGAAAGGCAATGGACAAGTGATGGAAGGAAGTAGAGGTGGGAGCTGATGGACCTGCGAAATCTGCATGCAGCCGATGTGGCAGCCGGCAAAATGGACAAACATATTGGAGGCAGCTGTACCGATGCACAGGGCGTTGGCAATGTAAAGTGCTACAATGACAGTGGGTGGAAGAGGATGGGAATACGTGTCCTCCAGTGGAGGTAGAGTTGGCAAGACATTTGCAATGATAGGAGGACAGAGGAGAAGTAGTGCCATGCAGAGCAGACACAGGAGAGGCAAGCATGGAGAGCCACAATGCAAAAAAGGGTACCAGTGCAGGACATGGGGTAGCAGCCAGCACATGAAGACAGGACACTACACAGCTGAGAGACACAGATAGACGGATAGAAGGATGGCTGACAACTGTGATGAGGGTATTATGTGCTGGCAGCACAGATCTGCAGAGATATGACTGTCAAAGGAATGAAAAGGACTTGCCTCGGACAGACCTACTAAAATGAGACAATGGAGGGATTGAACCCATGACTTCTGCCTAGGACATCATTGTATTAACCTCTATGGAGTCTGTCTCAGCAATGGCTGGCTACAGAAAGATTGCAGGTCACCGCACAAACTGTCTGCGGTGTCCACCAGGATAGGTTAAACAAGAGCTACTCAATTCCGGTCCTGGAGGTCTGCAACCCTGCAGGTTTTTGGGATATCCCTAATGATATGCATGAGATATATATGCATTAGAGCAGTGTTTCCCAACCCAGTCCTACAGGGCACACCGGCCAGTCAGGTTTTCGGGATATCCCTAATGAATATGCATGAGATATATATGCATTAGAGATATCCTGCCAACCTGACTGGTTTGTGGCCCTCCAGGGCTGGATTTGGAGACCCCTGCCAAACACCTCTGTCATCTAAGATTGTGAGTGGGCAAGGTGCAGATGTCCAAGACATCAAAAAGGTATATAGAATGTGTCACATTCCTCCTCACTTCTCACCACCACCAAAATATTGTCTATTAGACAACTTTTTGGTGGTGGTGAGAATCGAGGAGGAATGTGTCACATTCTATATACCCTTTCGATGTCTAGGACATCTGCACCTTGCCCACTCACAATCTTAGATGACAGAGGTGTTAGGCAGGGGTCTCCAAATCCAGCCCTGGAGGGCCACAAACCAGTCAGGTTGGCAGGATATCTCTAATGCATATATATCTCATGCATATTCATTAGGGATATCCCGAAAACCTGACTGGCCGGTGTGCCCCGTAGGACTGGGTTGGGAAACACTGCATTAGAGATATCCTGCCAACCTGACTGGTTTGTGGCCCTCCAGGACTGAATTTGGAGACCCCTGCTTTACACCTCTGTCATTTAAGATTGTGAGTGGGCAAGGTACAGATGTCTTAAATGACAGAGGTGTAAAGCAGGGGTCTCCAAATTCAGTCCTGGAGGGCCACAAACCAGTCAGGTTGGCAGGATATCTCTAATGCATATATATATCATGCATATTCATTAGGGCTATCCCAAAAGCCTGCCAGGATTGCGGCCCTCCAGGACAGGTTTTGACACCCCTGCTATAGGGCTCCTCTTAGGCTAAGACAGAGCTACTCAATTCCAGTCCTGGAGGACCGCAACCCTGCAGGTTTTTGGGATATCCCTAATGATATGCATGAGATATATATGCATTAGAGATAGCCTGCCAACCTGACTGGTTTTTGGCCCTCCAGGGCTGGATTTGGAGACCCCTGCCTTACACCTCTGTCATTTAAGATTGTAAGTGGGCAAGGTGCAGATGTCCAAGACATCAAAAAGGTTAGAATTTGTCACATTCCTCCTTGCTTCTCACCACCACCAAAATATTGTCTATTAGACAACTTTTTGGTGGTGTTGAGAATCTAGGAGGAATGTGACACATTCTATCTACCCTTTTGATGTCTAGAACATCTGTAACTTGCCCACTCACAATCTTAAATGACAGAGGTGTAAGGCAGGAGTCTCCAAATCCAGCCCTGGAGGGCCACAAACCAGTCAGGTTGGCAGGCTATCTCTAATGCATATATATCTCATGCATATCATTAGGGATTTCCCAAAAACCTGCAGGGTTGCAGACCTCCAGGACCGGAATTGAGTAGCTCTGGGCTAAGACAGGGGTAGGGAACCCTGGTCCTGGAGAGCCGTAGACCAGTCAGGTTTTCGGGATATCCCTAATGAATATGCATGAGATATATATGCATTAGAGATATCCTGCCAACCTGACTGGTTTGTGGCCCTCCAGGGCTGGATTTGGAGACCCCTGCCTTACACCTCTGTCATTTAAGATTGTGAGTGGGCAAGGTGCAGATGTCCAAGACATCAAAAAGGTTAGATAGAATGTGTCACATTCCTCCTCACCACCACCAAAATATTGTCTATTAGACAACTTTTTGGTGGTGGTGAGAATCGAGGAGGAATGTGACACATTCTATATACCCTTTCGATGTCTAGGACATCTGCACCTTGCCCACTCACAATCTTAAATGACAGAGGTGTAAGGCAGGGGTCTCCAAATCCAGCCCTGGAGGGCCACAAGCCAGTCAGGTTGGCAGGATATCTCTAATGCATATATATCTCATGCATATTCATTAGGGATATCCCGAAAACCTGACTGGTCTGCGGCTCTCCAGGACCAGGGTTCCCTACCCCTGGGCTAAGAGCTGTATTAGGCACCCCTGGACAAGGCACCTTAGAAGGCACCCTGGGTTATGGAACCATAGGTTAAGGTGGCCTAACAAGTTTACGGTGCCCTAGGTCAGTGTGCCCTAAGGGCTGCAAGGTGCTTCAGGATGACATACATGACCTGTGAGGCATAGAGATAGATGTAGCCCTATCACTATATAGAGCACCGAGGAAAGGCAATGAACAAGTGAGTGAAGGAGGGAGAGCTGGGAGCCGCTGGACCATCCATATCTGCGGGCATCCCATGTGGCTGCCAGTACTGTTGACAAACATGGTGGGAGCAACTGTACCACAGCACAGGGTGTTGGCAATGTAAAGTACTGGAAAGACAGTGGGTGGCAGATGATGGAAATAAGTGCCCCCCCCCCCCCAGTTGAGGCAGAGGTGGCAGGATAGTTACAATGATGGGTGGACAGAGGAGTGGTGGTGCCATGCAGATCAGGCACAGGTGAGGCAAGCACGAAGAGGCACAATTCTGGAAAGGGTAGCAATGCAGGACATGGGGTGGCAGCCTACACAGGTGACAGACACAGATAGATGGACCGAAGGAATGTTGGCAACTGTGGCAAGGGTATTATGGGCTGGAAGCACAGCTCTGCAAAGACATGAATGTTACAGGCATGCAAACTATTTGAGTAGTACAGCTATGAAAGTAGGAAACAATGAGGAATTGAACCCATGAATACTGCTGAGAATAGCATTGTACTAACCAGTAGGCTATACCTCCATGGTGTATCTCATAGTAATGGCTGGTACAGAAGGACTGCAGGTCACTGCACAAACTGTCTGCTCTGAGTGCCAGGATAGGGTAACCCCACCAGTACCCATGATGCAATGTACATGTTGAATAGCTGTCTACAGCTGATCACCAAATGGGGTCTGCACCTCTCCAGTACCCCAGCTTGGAAAGACAAACTGACAGTGGCACAGAGTAGCTACATACCATGCCATTGTGCAGGTTCTGTGTTCACCCTGAGGGATAGGATGGGTGCCCAGCACTAGGTCTGCAGTACACACTGCACTATAGACGTGTCCTGCTGTACATCCCTATAATAACCAGTGTGTGACAGGTGCTTCTGAAGGTAATTCGGTGTCCATCTGTATTATGCTGTCACATGTGGCCCTCTGTGATCAGAAACCACCCAGATTAGTGTGTACACAGTGTTAGGGTCTGGCTGACATGGGCACCTGTTATCAGGACAGAGGGGTTTCTAGACGTGCATGAAGTTTGTGTAGCTGTGCCTCTACAGGTTAAAGTGGCATGCATTGTATACCCCAAAGGGCCCACAATCACCCTTTTTGTAGGGAAGGAACAGGTGCCTGAGCCCCTGTGAAGCAACCTCCATCCTGCTAGTATAAGACAGCATACCTGTGACTAGGGCAGTAGCAGACCAATAGTAATGCTGGGGTTAAGTCTAGAAAACCCCAACTGCCTCACACTGCTGTCTGCCATTCATCAGCAGACAGTACCTGCAGCATATTACAAGGTGCTCCAAACATGCACAGTCTAACTGCAGACAGTCCACTAGTCAATCCATAGTGCATGCTCACAGAGAAACTAAGTATACCAAGCAAGTGTCTTAGTGATTGTGCTCCAGCACTGGGAGCACACAAGTATCACTGGAGACAAATAGTGTAGAGCATTATGTAGGAACCTAGACATGTCATGGTCACTGCTCGGTCAGAGTGACTGCCCTCCCAGCATGATGGCCACCCTGTCCATGCAGGCAGTGGTCAGGCACTACAGTGTCCCAGCCATTGCCCTACACCCTGTGAAGATGCATCCTGGCCAATCCGCCCTTTCTGGGCCATACCCACAATACCTTGTTCCTCATTATGCACATAACAAGGTGTGGGCAGCCACAGAACAATGGATAGATAGATAGACACACACACACACACACACACACACACACACACACACACACACACACACACACACACACACACACACACACACACACACACACACACACACACACAACCCTGCCCGCCACACTGGCCTGATCACAGTGCCGACATTGATAAACTGTGCAGGAGTTAGTAGTAGTGCTCTGGTGATAACTGCAGCTCCATGCTGGAGCCAACAGCCTGACTCTCCATGCAGCTTTGGATTGTGGCATCTGTGTGAGTGGGTGTTTATACACCTCTTAGCCCCTGTGTTGAGCTTCACACATGTTTCTGTTGTATCTGCATTGTAGCATAAAATATAGGGACATGCTCTGCAGGATCCACAGCTGGGACTGAACCTGTTATCCTCTGCTTCTGGACACACTGGCTGTGTGTACTGTACCACACTGTTGCCACAGATGCACAGTAGTCCCTGGAGCTACCTTTAGTTTTCATCAGCCAGACCTTTTATGTTGCCCTTCACACCACGTACTAGTACAGGGGATGGCCAAGGTCCACTGCAGGCAGGTGCCACTGCCCCCTCCAGCATGGGCGCACACCCCTCTGCCATGCTGACATGACCATATGCTGTCTGTGCTGGTGGTGCACAGTCCCAGGCCATCCACTGTGTGGGTAGGCGGTTGCCTAGGGAGCGGGGTCTGGGGTGGGGAGGCATACATGGGCATCCTCACATCTGCCCCATCACCGCCTGCCAATATTATGTCCCTTCCGCTTGGGGGAGGGTTGGCTGGGGGGATGTCAGGTCAGTGCCCTGGCAACTGTTAGCTAGGGTGGACCAGGTAGAGGTAGGTGGATTGTTTTTGGCCTTTGTCGGCTGCTGTCTTGCTGATGTCCGGTTTCTATGTTCCTATGTGCCAACTAGGTGACTGCCTAGTCCACCCTATGCCCCAGCTGCCCCCACTATATGTCCTGCCTGAAGCCCCCTATGCCCCATTTGCACCATCGCCATTTATTTATTTATTTATTTATTTAACTGTATTTATATATCGCCTTATCTTACAATCAAGGCGGTGAAAGAAACAAAACATACAAAACTTATAGAGTAGTGAGAACAATATAAACATTAAAACATATATTCATAAAACAGTGCACATTAATCATTACAACATAACGTATGCTAACTACAAAGTTATATAAAATAAAAATATCATATGACAATATAAAAACTATTTAAAGAGTTTTGAAGTGGTGGGTAGGTAGATCAGAAGATTAAGGGGTCTGTTTACTAAACATTCCTAATGTGCGGGGCCGCGGTAGTGTGCCTGTGCCATATAAGGAGTGGGCGGTTCAGGCAGAGAAAAGAAAAAAAACGGGAGTAAGCGATCACACATTTGCGCGGGGCGCTATTGTGCGCCGTGCACAATAGTGCGTGGGAAGGCTAAGTGGCACCCTGATGTGCACACATAAAGGAGCAGAGCCATAGTACAATGGTTAAGACACTGACTGTGGGTGCAGCTGTCATGGGTTCAATTCCCCATTGTGCACAACAAAAAGGGCTGGCTGAGGCATTAACTGTAATGGGTAAAAGTGCTTTAGGAGGCATATTAATTTTGGGCGGCATAAGGCGGTGCACTGTTAGGTTTGGGCGGCATAAGGCAGTGCGCAGATGCCCAAGCATAGGAACAGAGCCACAGCACAATGGTTAAGACACTGACCAATGGTGCAGAGATCAGGGGTTCAATCCCCCACAGTGCCCAATGAAGAAGGCTCACTGAGGCAGTGTGTATTATGGGGATGAGTGCTGTAGGGGGCAATCTATTTTTATTTCAGTTATCACTACTAGCAAACGCACTCACAAAGCGTGTTAACATAAGGCGGCCCATAAGACACATGTTAAAGTTCACTGTCCGCCAAGGCACCCTTGAATGTCCCCTATAGGGCACCATATATGTTGCGTCACAGGATAATGTATAGTGCACCTTATATGGACGGCAACCATAAGGTGCCCCATAGGGTGCCCTCAGAGGCACCTTATGGGTACAGTACACTGAGGGTGTGTTTGATGGCAGCAACATATGTACATTAAATCTAAAAAAAGCTTTGGACAACCCTATCAAATAACCCCACTGTGGGCTCGAACCCATTACCGCTGGCTCCACAGGCAGTGAAGTAACCATTGGGCTACAGCTATATAGCTGCCAGCAAGCAGTCTGCTGTGGGAACCAGGATAGGGTTAGGCCACCCATACCCATGATGCACTGCACATGCAAATCAGCTGTCCACAGATGAACACAAGATGGGGAATGCACCCCAACAGCTCCCCGGCCTGGTAGGGGGACGTGTCCGTGTGCACCCACACAGCACCTTGGCCTGGTAGGAGGTACTGACCGGGTGTTTAATTTGCACAGAGTAGCTACACACAGTCACACTGTGCGGGAACTGTGCTCACCCTGAGTGTGCGATGAGGCGCCCTGGACCAGGTCCACAGCACCCTCCATGGCTGAGAGAGGCCATGGCAGAGCTCCAAAACAGTCGTAATCTGTGAGATAGGTAGCTTCTGCAGGAACACCTTGGATATCTATCTCTGTCTGTCTCAGTCAGGGGAACCCCCCACGGACCCCTTGGTGGGCCATTTACCACCAACACGCCCCCCCCCCCCCCCCAGCTGAGGGTGGCAAACAGGAAGGGTCTCCTATCAACAGATCCCCATTATACACCCCCCCCCCCCCCCTTGCAATGATGGCAGTAGTGTGGACCATCAACCCCAGTCCTGTTGGGGAACAGACACCCTACAGGGCAGTCCAAGCAGCCCCACACACACACAGACCACAGTATCAGACAGACAGTAGGCCTGGATAGGCTAATATGCACCCCACCACTATCTGATATTCCCCTGCATCAAGCCATCAGCCACTGCACCCTGCAAGGCACTCCAGCAGGGCACATACCAGCTGTGAACAGTCTGCTGGTTAGTACCACTGGAAATGCATGCACCCACAACTGGGATGGCAGCACACACAAGCAGATACATCAGTGACTAGGCCCCAACAGGTGACCCATATATATCACATGAGGAAAATGCTATAAAGCACTATGGGGGTGCCTAGCCATGCTGCCATCACTGCACAGTCAGGGTGGAGTGAAAGCCCAGCAGCACATACAGAGGTCACCCTGTCTGTGGAGGTGGTGGACGGCCACTACAATGTCCCTGCCAGTGCCCTATGCCCTGTGCAGATGCATCCTGGCCAGCCCACCCTGTCTGAGCTATACCCATGGTACCTTGCTGCTCATTATGCACATCATCAGACCAAAACTGTGGACAGTGTTTGCAGCCAACATACACTGTATAGACAGACACACACTCCCACACGTATGCCAGCATTGTGCTACTATAGAGTGGTTCAGAATCCTTGCCCACCACACCAGTCCTGGGCACAGTACAGGCATGGGTATGGTATGCAATACCATTGGGGGTCCCTCCCTAGGGTGGTAAACACTGTCAGGGGCCAGACCTGACGCACACACCGCAGACATCAGATAGATTATTATGATGGAGCTCATAGAGCAGACTGTGCGTAACGTAGGGATATCTATCTGCCAGTACTCATAGCAAACGTTTGAGAGCTGTGTACCATATACCCTGGTGTAGGGTGACATTGCTAAGGTATGCAAGTGCTGGTATTGGGCGATGCACGCAGGGCCCAATGTCCTGCCTCACCAGGAGGCATTGGCCAATGGGGCCTGTGGGTGTGGGAGTAGGTGTGTCTGTCCCTGTTGGCTGCTGCTGTACGGCAGAGGTTCCCAAATCCAGTCCAGGTTTGCAATACACTGGTTGGGGTTTCCTGCTGTCCCTCATGAATATGCATGAGCTACATCTACATGCCATGGGGGTGGTGCATAGATATACAGCACGGTTATTTGTATGAGTGGCAGCATGGAACCTGAATGGTGTGTGGTCCTCCAGGACTGCATTTGTGAGACTCTGCTCTAGGTAATGCCCCTGGTCATGGTGTCTGTGCTTGGTGGTGTAAAAGATAGGCGTATGACCAATGCGTATATCACCAGCAATAAAGGATTGCCCTTACTAACATGGTTTAGTTGTGGGGAAAATATGTGGACAGGATTGGCAGTAGCCCCAGCTGGGCTTTGAACCTGTGACCGTTTGCTCCTGCACACACTGTCTGTGTGCACTGCACCACTGTGTTGCCACAGATGTGCTGAATTCCCTGGGAAGTCCATGACTGTACATCCGACAGGGCCTATGTTGCAGTGGACGTGCCAGCCTGCACATGGCTCGGCCACTGTCTTCTGTGGCTAGCAGCCACTGCCCCTTCCACCACCTGTACCCTACCGCCAACATGCTGGCATGTCCGTATCTTGGAAAAGCATATGACCTGATTGAGTTGTGGCACTCCAGGACTGCATTTGGGGGACTCGGCTGTCGGTAATGCCCATTGTTATGGTGTGTGTGCGGTGTTGGGTACAAAATGGGTGTGTGAACCATGCTTATGTTCTCTGCAATAAAGGAGTGTCTTTACTATCTCTGTTTAGTGGTGGGTAAAATATGGGGACTGGGTTGGCAGGAGCCCCAGCTTGGATTTGAACCTGTGACCCTCTGGTCCTAGAGGTACTGCTTCTGTCTGCTGCACCACACTGTGGCCACAGTGATAGTGCAGTCCCTGGGGGTGGGAAACCTGACCAAAGGAGTCACAAACCCTGCTCTGCACATTTGTACTGTGGGCTCCGTCACCTTGTCTGGTGACAAAAGTGCAGATAAACCCCTCAACCGACCACGACGAACTGGGGATAAATATAACCAAGCTGGGCAACAGTGATATTAATGGGCAACCATAGCAAACACTCCCAGGAAGGCTCAGCAAAAAGGAAATGGTTTTTGGAAGGGTCTCCGCTCCGTAGCCCCTTCCATACTTCATTTCATTTTTTTGGAGCTTTCCTGGGTGTGTTTCTTATGTTTGCCCATTAATATCAGGGTTCCCCAGCTCACTTCCTATTTTTAATATGTTTGTTTGGGTCTTTTTCTATCTTTATTTGCACTTTTGTTCTGTGCACATGTATCACACTGCTCACGTTTTGCAGGTTTCCCCGGTTTCCCTGTACATTGCTGACGGAAATGGTTTCTCTTCCCTTTAAATGCCCTCTACCGTGAGTGTTTCACTCGCGCTATTTTTAACCTGCAAATTCGTCCCCGATACTGTGCGGGGAGCCTCTCCCCTCCCCTTCCCCGCCCATTGACCCCGTCTCTCCGCCCCTCGGGAGCCTTTCTCCGCCCTCAGAATGCCTTTCCACGCCTCTATCGGACATTTGCGGGCCGGGTACTTGTGCGGGGCACGTTAGTGCGGCGCGCAATTGTGCGGGGCCCACGCGCACTTGTGCGGGGCGTTTAAGAGCATTTCTGAGCGTTTGAGTGCCGCGTTTCCGTGCGCTATTGTGCGGCACGCAATTGTACGGCTTTTAGTAAACATGCCCCTAAGTAATAGGCCCATAATGATCAATGAAAAGCAAAGTTTTTAATTGCTTACGGAAGTCTTTGAGTTCGGTTGATGATCTCAAGTCGTCTGGAAGTGAGTTCCAGATTATTGGGGCAGCCAAGGAAAATGCTCTCTCTGTAGTATCCTTGGGCGATGTTCTGAAATTACTAGAAGAACTTACTCTGTGAGAAGTTCCCTTTCTTCTTGGTCGGGAGCTGGGGTCAGGAAGAATGAGGGAGTACAGACTATTAGCTGAAATATGATGCTTTATTTTAAAAATGTTAATTATTGTTTTATATTTGATGCGTGTTTGGATTGGGAGCCAGTGAAGATCCTTCATAACTGGAGAAATGTGTTCGTGAATAGATGTTCCAGATATAATTCGGGCTGCAGT